>JAQSVV010000310.1:0-1200000 GCA_036375495.1 Agrotis segetum | reverse complement strand
CACCCTCTAATGTACCTGTACCAAGTATCATCATAAGTACCCTTCATATGGTGGGGTTTGTGTGGGAGAACGCGCCAGATTAGTAAAAAAAATCTATCCACAGAAATACTCGAGCGAGTCAGATTACGAAAAGGTAGATTAATTACATTCAAAAAATTGAATATCATTATGTACAGATGCCAGCAGGTCAACCTACCCCAATCTGTCAAATTTTACCATTCAAACCTTAACCTTCTACTCTTGTGATAAGGTTGAAATTTTATTAAAGAAATCTGACAGATTGTGGTAGCTTGATGTGCTGGCGTCTGTACATCGAAGATGGCGGACATTAAATCACGACCGATAGTTGCGAACTAACAGGTACCTAGTTCACCTTTTCTTCGTGATTCTACCGACATCGCCCCATGAAAAACGTTCAATTAAAAAAAAAATGGAACGCGCTCGAGTATTTCGAGATAACGTTTTTTTACCAACAGAAATATGAATTATTACTTTGTGCCACATCCAAATTGTCAGACATTTAATTACGACACTTTTTAGATTTTCAACCGCTTGCCCCCTCGAATTAATCGTCCGATTAATATGTATTGGTTATCAGAAAAAGAAAAGCGCGTTTACACTGTAAATAGCTGACGCGCCCGAGTACTTCTGTACAACTGTTTTTTTGAAGTGAAAACTTCTTTAGCGGCGTTGTACACTTTTTCTGTAATGGGTAAAAAATTTAAAACTCGCGTCAGGGTCACGTGACCAAAACTCGCGTCAGGGTCACGTGACCCTGATCGAAAATGAGTAAGACGTCATTCAAATTAAAAATAAAACATAGTAACAAAAAAGTTTTCACTTCTACCGGCACTCCTGGAGTGCAACCTTTTTTTTTTACAGTTTTAAAACTGTTTACACGCCCTCCCCCCCACTAAAATAGAAAACTTGTATGAAACTTATAAAGAAATATTCTTTCAAATCCAATAGGTCGCCATGATGCTCGAGTAACTGCAAATTAGAATCCTGGCCTCCCCTACTAAAAAAAACCATAAATTTTTGAAATCTTTTTTGAAAGGTTTTTTAAACGGAAAGTCGTCGACGTGGTGACATTATTGTTCGCTTTCCTGAGCAATACTTTAGCATTAACTTAATGAATGTACAAAGGTATCTAAAGCTTTGATATCTTACTTACATCAAAGTTATCTTCGCAACAGTAGGTACATTTTATAAACCTTGCAATATTACACGCCTACATCACGGCATCACTTTTCTCGCAAATCTTATAAAGAGATTATGAGGCATGTTGCAGAAATAATCATAAAATATATAAAAAACTAAACATATTCTTTGTTTACATTTTTGACATTTTTAATTTGACACTTGACACTTACATTTTATTTTCTGAGGCAACGATACAAAACGGTACAGCCAAAAATAACGTCATTTGAAGGTCAAGGAAGGTCAAGCGTATTTTATCAAAAATATCAATCAAATATGAACATTTTTCATTTTTGATTGGTTACTAATGATTAGTAACGCTATTCCTAGAAATGGTTTTTCAGTTACAACATATTAAAAAAAATGAACAATGCCCATTATATCGCGGATTGGGCCGGAGATAACCTACTTCCCCTCTTTATACTATGGCCCAGTGGTATCGGTCCCGACGTACGAGTTGTAGGTCGTGAGTTCAAACCCCGCCAGGCGCATTACTTTGTGTAATTTATTTCATCACCACTGCTCTCAAAAAGGTGAAGGAAAACATTGTGAGGAAACCGGCATGTCCTAAAACCAAAAATTCGAAGACATGGGACATCTGCCAACCTGCACTGGGCCCGCGTGGTGGATTATAGCCCACTTCCTCTCACAGAGAGGAGGCTTGTGTCTCAACAGTGGGAACATTGTAGGCTGATGATAATGACATAATATTTGATTGAATTTCAAAATTGCATATGGCTCGCCCGCTATTTGTACAATAATGGTAAACCATAAACCCAAAAACAGACTTAAACCAATAAACACAAACATCTAGATTACCCAAGAAAACTAAACCCTAATCAAACATTAACCCAGACGATTGAACAGTTAACCACAGAACCCATAGATAAACCGTTAAACTTCGTTCAAACGGCGGTTCAGTTGAACTTCGTTAGCAGTTCTGTGGTCAGACTGAGCTGGTAGTTTCGTATATTCTTAGGTTCCTAGTATATAATTTAGGGCATATGTTAAAACTTCATTGTTCTTGTGGTTTAAGAGAATATCGTCTGGTTTACGGTAAACGTGGTTATAGGAATTTGTGGTTTGTATTTTATTTTATTTATTTTATTTTATCCTATTCGGGAAACTTACAGCTAGTTTGTAAGTACAATTTCTTTAATTAATAAAAAAGGCCATTCACAAGTTTCCACAGCTAAATACATGAAACATTGAAAACAGAATAGACAACAACAGAAAAATAAAGTTTATACAAAATTAGAAAACAAAAAACTAAAATAATTTATTTAAAGGAAGCCAAAGAAAAAACTAAGCCATTCCAGTAACCAGCAAACGCCCTGAATTAAAAAAAATATATAAAGCAGTCACCCCTCACTTAAAAAGCTTTGGAAATCTTAGTCTTGTCCCTACTGCTCGTTGGAGTCACGAATTACCGTGACCCCGTAACTTAAAGGGCTATTGAAGGACACCGTGGATTTTAGTCAGTACGAGTCTGACAGTCCCTCCCGCTCTGTCCTAGGCCGGAGGACTTATTTTGATGATTTACCCACGCTAAAAAAACATGTCCGTATAAGTATTTTCATCATTATTAGCCTTAAATGTTCCCACTGCTTGGACATAGGCTTCCTCTCAGTGAATCTCTCAGTGAATAATCATGTCGCTTCAAAAACTTCTGACACTGTTTCATGGCTGTAAAAATGAAAAAAAAAACTTATTGTTGAATTGTTCACATCAACATGATCATCAGCCTACCCTTGTCCCATATCACTTGGGGTCGACGGCACGCGTATGTTTTTCTTTTTATAATTTTCTCATGTCAGCTGTCATGCTATCATTTACTCCTTTCCGTTTTCCATTGTGATCCTGTAAACATGAAAGGGATTTTAATTCTGAATGTTTTACGCCACGCAACAATCATGGCTATTTTTATAAAATTCTAAATGGACTGTATTTTCGTGGTAAAATTGAGGCGCGCGTGGAACATCACGCGCCGTTGACCCGAGCATAGTCCCTGATCAGACGGCGAGCTTTCCATTACTCGCCCTTCTCATTCCGTCTGTCGCTGGTAATTACTGGTGTCTCTCGCGGCGGCTGTGTCATTATGTGGAGACTGTCCCCTCTCTCACGTATTTCTTTTCCTCCTTCGCTAGCATAACTGCTTCGCAGATGGAGTTGACTGCTTCTCATCCTCCTCTCTCCGCAGCATAGCCTCAATAAATGACGGACGCGAGAGGTTGAGAACACGGCGTTGCTCTGCCTAAGTAGAGCAGATCTCCAACATATGCTCTACCTTTACCGGGCGATCCGCACACTGGTGATATCCGGGAGAGCATAATCACAGGCATAATTATGTGCCCAAATGATTTAATATTGCCCTGAAGGAGAATATTGCGAATATTGCCTTGAGGCTCAATAAACTTGCACTAACTAGAAACTACGGGTGTACTTCAATAAGTACGCCCGTGGTTTCTAGTTAGTACAAGTCTGACAGTCCCTCCCGTCCTCCTCTGGGTAGGAGGATTCATTTGATGATGTTACAAAGTTAAAAAAAACTGATTTTATGAAATCTATCTGTATCTATCTTTTCTGTGTTGTAACTAAGCTTCCGCCATTAGCGTGATAGTTAGCTGTTAAAGATGGGTATCATTCTAATCGTTGATCAAAGCACGTTTTTATGGTGTCCGTTGGTGAAAACTATGGTTTATTAGCACGGAATGAGAAGGGGATGTTTCAGTGACTTGGTATGCGTGACTATTGTTCTTATCTGAGGCGTTGAGCGAAAGATAGACGAATTGCGTTTTTTTTTTATGAAATAATAAAAATTGGACTTTGTTTAACAAAACTTGGGATTCCTGCACTAAAGCCGCCTGTGGTAATAACCCACGAAGAAAATGGCACTGCGTCTTCGTGATCTTAGTCCACTGATATACATTGGCCTCCCCCAGGCTCCGTAACATTATCCTTCGCCTTCTGCATCCAGGTTTCCACTACAGAGCTCGTCTGCTCCACTGGTCATCTCGGTCCATCGACAAACATGGTCACATGTGACTTACAATCGGAATTCTTGATGAGCCGAGGTAATGTGTCTGATGAAAAAAAATGTAGATTATGTTGAAGCTTTGCCTAGTGTGCTTATGCACTCATAAGCCCACTAGGCTACTATCGATTATGTCCAAAGAATCACTATTCTTTGGACAGAATCGATAGTAAAGTAAATTACTTTCATCTTTGTTAATTAAACGTAGTAAAACAAAAACATTTCAGTGTACTAAATTACGCACACTGCAGACAGTGGATCGAAAAAAAACCAATTGATTTTATAAACTAATTTAATTAAAGAAAAACTACAATTTAAAATTGGTGAAACCTATTCGATACAAGAATATGGCATGACACAAAATTACTTAAAATTAACTAAATGCTACGAGTATTATTGAATATTGCTGCGTCGGCGGCTCGTGGCGGGACCGATGTCTACGCTGCAGTTTCTATGCGCTTGGCGTAAACACGTAGGAATAGGGTAGTTTCCAGGGTCAAAATAACTACACTCTATTTAGTCCGTATTTTAGACTATAAAAAATATTGGACACGTATTTTTTCTTTTTTCGATTAAACAAAAAAGAACAAAGATAATAGCCTATTTAAGTTACCTGTAACGTCACTCTGCGTGAAAAATGCCACGCATCGTGACGTCACACGTAACTTTAATAGGCTATATCTTTGTCATTTTTGGTCTAATTTACAAATAAAAAAATACGTGTCCCTTATTTTTGAATAATCTAAAAGATGGACTAATTACATTTTTTTAGGCAACTAGCCTATTTGCGAGGTCGACGATATGCCTTAGGGTTCCGTACTTAACAACTAATTAGTGCTATACAATTTTTAAACCTGTCCTGGTCAACATGTATAGGACATCTATTATTTGTTTTTTGACTTACACAGCAAGTAGAACTGAAGTTGCATTCGAAAATAGCAGTTTAGATGAATATTGGGGAGGCATTTGCCCAGCAGTGGGACAGTAATAGCTAAATACAAAAATAAATATCACGCAGCTCTGACGCTGCTTCCGTCTCATTGTGACGTAAGATCCCACTTTATTAAAACGATAAATATTGCAATACTTTTGTCTAGAATCTTGATATAGCTTTGTCAAGATTTTCCGAATCACTGTGTACATTTAATATCTAACTAGATATTTAACATAATATTCAGTGAAAAATTAATTCAGCTACCTGAAAGGAGGTTCTACTTTGCTTTCATTATTACAAGGAATAATTATTCCTTTGAAAATGAATATTAAGCTGAATTTTAAAAGATTCACAGACAAGGCTATCTAAGCAATACCCAGAATTTATTTTAAACTAGGTCAAAAGGCCAAGAGAAATATTCTGTTCACCAGACCTGAAAAAATCAGTAAAGGTTTTGACTACGTATAATTTATTATAATCTTTATTCAGAATAAGGTAAAATACAAAAAATAATCTAACGACCACGGTCTCACAAAGTTATAATGCTTGTAAAGGATAAACCAAAGTTATTACCCAAACACATTAGAATAGTACAAATCTATTCAAAAACTATTCCAAAATCGCTGATCGCTCCTCTCAGCAATTCCCAACATTCGCACGTCCGTTCGCTCCGAGAGCGAACATGACAATGCCCAAAACAGATGCCTGTATGACGTCGCAAATGTTATTGTTTTTTTTTTTTTTTGCCTACCCGCTAGTACGTCGTATGTCTTGTAATACCTTTTTAAGGTGATTCCTCCGTAGTAGCCCGAGTAATTCAAATTTTCATGTTTTCATTGCAATTTGCAAATAAAGTAACAAGTTGTTACTTGATCAAAATATGATTACTACGACATATACAGAGGATCGCTTTAAGTTGGATTCCAACGTTGTGGATCACAGTTCGAATCAAAGCAATCACTTAACTTTTGTATTATCTTTTATACACTATACAGGCTTTAGTTTGGCCGCAATTCACTTGATGATGATGCTGCCTAGGATGGAGCATGCTTCTCAAAACGGTAACAGAAAAATTGTGAAAAAACTGACAAGCATTCTTGGAGCCAGTCCACTTCCTCATATGGCAGCTCCACATTAGTCACGCCGTGAATTCTCGGCACAATACCGACACTGATCGGTGAATAGGCACGACTGCGCGTGAACCCCGCGAAAACCATCCACATTCTCGTTCGCGCCTGTTCACTGGGGTTCACGGCACTAATGTGGAGCCGCATAAAAATAGGAGGCCAACACACCAACTGTGGAAACGGCATTAATTCATCAATATTTTATTACTTATATTTATTACACTAACATTTAATTTACCTATTCATATTTTATTATGAAAACATTCGTCTATATAGTTATGATTAGTAAAATATTATGCTTATCACAATAATATCATATTTTTTATGCCTTCTGCCAGACTTGTACTGAACTGAAATCCACGGTGTCATTCAATTAGCCCTTTACGTTTAAGCTATTGTCAAACAGACAGGCGAAGCGAATGCGATCCGAAGCGTTTTTATATTTTGTAATGTGTGGAATTGTTTGAATCCAGTGACATAGAAAAGCGAAAGCGATCCGATAGTCTATGTGACGGGCTTCAAACAATTGCATACATTACAAACTAAAACGCCTCGCTTTGCGCTCGCCACGCCTGTCTGTTTGACAATAGTTTTAAGGCTAAGCAATAAAACCATGTTTATCCTACCGCACTTGAACACGTCCGATCGCTCCGAAAGCGAACGTGATAATGGCGCGATCCGATACCTGTGTGACGTCACTATCTACCCAACAACGATTATTGAAATTTTGTTGCCTACCCGCCAATAAAATGTTTTGTAATTCCCTGTAATGTTGCCATAAACTTTTGTATAAAGGGTGATAAACTCTATTTTTTATTACTTTTTAGGTCCGACGTGATTTTTATCTTACCGATAAGTGCTTATATCTGTCTGGGCCTGGAATAGGACGTTATCTAGGTAGTAAGTAAAACGGTAGCAATAAAGTTGGCCGTAATGGAACTTATTTTCAGTATTTCGGCCTTGGTTAGTTATTTTTATGTATTTTAGTTATAAGCACGTTTTATATTGACACATTGTGGTCATTACTGAATCGAAAGCCAAACGTAGACTCCATAGAATCGATATCTAATGTTGTTCACCGGCCCCGACTTACAAATTGTAGGTCGTGGGTTCGAACCCCGCCAGGCGCATTACTTTGTGTAATGTATTTCATCACCACTGCTCTCAAAACGGTGAAGGAAAACATCGTGAGGAAACCGGCATGTCCTAGAACCAAAAAATTCGAAGACATTGTGACATCCACCAACCCGCACTGGGCCCGCGTGGTGGATGGCCCGGCCCACTCCCTCTCTCAGAGAGGAGACCTGTGTCCCAGCAGTGGGAACATTTATAGGCTGATGATGATGAATGTTCATTTAACAAAATTTTATCTGCCAACCTTTTCCGGCAGTATTTTAGTGATCTCTAAAGCGTAAAAGTAGGTCCACACTAGCTATGTTGAAGTCCCGTTGTAGTGTTATCAGGTACGAACCTATTGATCCTTTACACTTTATGCTATATGCTGCGAAATTGGATATTGAAAAACTCAACAGCACTGCCCAGTATTGTATGTTGAAACAAATGGAACTAATATCTTCAAAAGCAGTATATGGGCCTATAGTTCAATGAGATAGTACTCGTATATTAAAAGGAGTTTGACGAAACGGTTGGCCCAGTGGGTGAGCGACGTGTCGTGTGTTCGATTCCCGCACGGAACAAATATTTTGTATCATCTGCAAGTGGTTGTTCCGGGTCTGGATATGTGTGTATGTGAGTTTCTATGTTTGTAAACGCACCCATGACACAGGAGATTTTCCTAACCGCAAGATTTATAAAAAAAAAATGTTAGTTATTCGAGAGCGAACAAAATTCAAGAACATAATTAATACATTTCTTCCATCAAATCAAAATAACAAGGCCTTAATCTAATTTCTCGACAAAACAATAAGTAATTAAAAGTTACCAAGAACTAAAACAAGGAATTTATGTAGGTATCGGAAAGTATAAATCTAGATAAGACTTCATTTATTTTCCAATTTCAACACGAGACCGTCGGGAACTTTGATAAGAAGGGTGTAGGTAGAGTATTTATTTTAACTGTTTCTTTGAAAACTTGATGATAATAGAAAAATTACTGTTAATTTCTTGAAAGTTGTTATCCATTTCAGATGTACAGAAGACGTTCAAAAGCGATTAGTCACACTTACAAGGCAATAGCTTGACGTTTAGTTTGACTTGCGAACTTCTATTTTTAAGAGACACATTCATCATCATTTGACTGGCTTGTTGGTCTAGTGGTTAGTGACTCTGACTGCTATGCCGGAGGTCGTGGTTTCGATTCTCACCCAGGACATGTTTGTGTGATGAGCACGATCATTTGTTCTGTGTCTGGGTGTAATTGATCTATAAAATATGTATGTATTCAGAAATCCTACTACTATTATAAAGGCGAAAGTTTGTAAGTATGGATGTATGGATGTTTGTTACTCTTTCACGCAAAAACCACTGAACGGATTTGGCTAAAATTTGGTACACACGTAGTTTATAATCTGGATTAACACATAGGATAGTTTTAATCCCGATTTTATGTTCCCGTGGGATAACTTTCGAGCAGTAGCGGGTGAAGCCGCTGGCAACAGCTAGTATATAATAAGTATGTTTATCAGTTGTCTAGTACCCATAACACAAGCTCTGCTTAGCTTGGGACTAGATGGCGTTGTGTGATAGTTGTGGATTATTATCTGACCACTACAACCCAGTAACTGGGTAATACAATATCCCAAGGTTGGTTAGACTTTCGAGCTTCTGTCCAACAGTAACAACTGTCAATGATCTATAATGGACAGCCGGGTCCAACGGCTTTATGTGATTTCTGAGGCACGAAGGAAACACACTATGGTAAGTAAATGATCACCCATCCCCAGAACAACCTTGGCAAATACTACTTAACCTAGAAAACTGGTCTGTACGGCTGTAATAACAGATAAAATGCCCAATAACGTCATTAAAATCTCAGTACCTCACCAAGTCATTTCTACAGTTCAATTAAATTAGTTTGATAGTTGAACAAAGTGTAAAACTGCAGTTTTCCATGTTCACGTAAAGCTCTTACGTGTGCGATTTTACCTTTGAGTTTTGTTTTTGTGGTCCAAGTTATCAGTGAATAGCGATTATCTTTTACCCTTTGGATTTAGGTTGGTGAGGTGCTCTGCTCTGAAAAGTTGTGTGCGTAGCACTCGCAATTTGCGTGCTTGTGTAGGCGGAATGAGTATGTAACGATTATAGCACGGTACTGTCACTCTGTGGTTTCTGCCTGCCCCCATGGGAGTAGGCCAACGACGATATAATACTAGATTCCGCATGCACGATCTAAGGAACAAAAATTATTCTGTCAACTCGCTGAGGAACTACGTAAGCGAGGGGGGCGGGGTACTGCGTTGTGATTGGCTAACTAAGGTCTGTTCTGTCTTAAAGTACGAGTATGTTTACGGCTCACAGGATTGGTCGAAATGAGACGAGTATAAGACTTTTTTGCCTAATGCGTTGACAGACATCGGTCGCCTGTTATTACGAGTATAGTATTATATCGTCGTTGGAGTAGGCCTCTCTCTCTAAAACTGCTATTGTTTTTCACTCAGGGCCTCGTTAAATCCCTTTTTCAATACATTTGACGGTTTCTTTTTCGAGTGGTGACCATGAACCAGAAGACGCAGCGTAGGTAGGCCCACCACTAGTTCAGCGTTGTCTAAGGGGGAGGCCTTTGTTCAGCAGTGGTCGTATTCTGGCTGATGATGATGATCATGAGCTCTATCATTCATCATTAATTTCCAGCTTGTAGAGAAAAAGATATCACCAAGTCTCAAGTTCATATCTCCGGAATCCTATGTCTTGGAACACAAACATACAGCGCAGGTCGTTACGAACCCTCCAAAGCCCACTAGTTAGGCGTTCCAGTGTAATGTAGGTACTTTATAATCCAGGCACACTGAAACAAAACTAACGTGCGTGTGTTCTAGCCTTCTAGGCTTTTTCATATCCCTGACCAGTCATCTAGTTTTAGTTTAGCCCTTTAGCTGTGGGCGCCATTTCGCGAAGTGCAGCGTAGTTTGACATAAAAACTTCCACAAAGCTCGCTAGATGGCGCTGTATTTAATTTTACTTTTCATCTTCATCATCATGCTATTAAAATTCTCTGTAAAGTATTGCGGCGCTTTTAAATATGTTTTTTTTAACTATTATTCTTTTTGTTTTGAATTCTTATCTACAGCACTCCTAAATCTTATGTCTTGGACCACACACTGACAACGTAGGTCGTTACCAGCCCCCCAAAGCCCACTAGTTAGGCGTTCCGGTGTAACCTAGGTACTCTATAATCCAGGCACACCGAAACAAAGCTAACGTACGTGTAGTCTAGGCTTTTTCATATTCCTGTCCTCAGTTATCTAGGTACAGTTTTGTTAATATATCCTGTGAAGTCATGATTACGTTAAAAATGAAGCATATTAACCAAGAAATCGTGCATTGATGATAACCACTTTAGGCTTCTTATAAAATATTGATCAAAATAACTTGTAGTTTCAGGTTCAATTCTTCTGGAAACTGTAAACTAGTTTTTTTTTTTTAATTATATTAAGGCGGCGGTAAAATAAATACATTTTTGCATCGTTTTTGTTTTTGCATTTTTAACTGCCAATATTTTTTTATTAGTCCTGCTACTTTTGGACACAGGGCTCCCCAATATCTTTTTTTTCTTCTTGAAATTAAATACTTTAGGGTCAAGTTATTTTCAAGATCATATCCTTACTGAAGCAAAGCTGTTTTGTAGACCCTCATTTTCACAATAACTTAGTGTTGAAAACAGGAAAGTAAGTTATTAGTGGTCAACAGAACCTCATTTTTGATCTCAGTTAAGTTAGTAATTGGGAGACGACAACTTTTCATTTTTAATCTCATTTTACATCATTTGCCTAGCCTTTTCCCAACTATATTGGGGTCGGCTTCCAGTCGAACCAGATGCAGCTGAATATCAGTATTTTACATAGAGCGACTGCCTATCAGACCTCCCCAACCAATAACTAGGTAATACGGTACCCCATGGTAAGACTGGTTGTCAGACTTTCGAGCTTCTGAATAACTGCTGTTAAAGATCTAAAAACGTCATCCCAAGACAAACGGCATAACGTGTTTTTCGAGGCACGGAAGAAACTCGCTATGACAGATGTTCACCAATCCGGCATCGGCAAGCGGGGCTTAACCTGCACGACGTTCCAGGCTTGTGCGGCTGTAACTTTTTAAGCTCATTAAAAGAAATAAAGAACATTGGCCAAAAACTATCCTTTTTAAACACCCACAGTACCCATCCTTAGAGCACCTCCATCACTATAATACGCTTTTCCGATGCGATTAGCAGACCCTTTTCTTTTATTTTACTGGCATTGTGCGCCAAATGAGGCGAGTACTGGACAAAGGGGCGATCAGGGAATTCTGTTTGTGAGTACAGTAACTATCTACGAGTAAACTAGGGGTACAGTGACTAGCTTGGTGAATCTGTAGTACTATTCCGGTGAAAGGGGTTTCGTTACTGCTAGATAGGGGTATTAAAGATGTACTGGTTTAGAAGAATGGGTCTGTGGTAATGTTTTCAATACGGTGTGCAATGTAGGTTTTGCTTCATCAATTAGCTACCCCAGTAATGAACGTTAAGGCTCCATAATACTTCAATATAATCTTACTTGCTCGCACTTGCACGTACCACGCACTATTGCTTGCTCTTTCTTTTAGCTGTCTACACGAAAATCTAGTTATTTACGGCGAAAAAAAAAAGAAAATTCAAATTAAATAAATAAGACCTGCTTTATAGTTAGTTCAGTTAGTATAAAAAGTTTCATGATTTAATTTTAAGTATTTTATGATTGTCAGCGGTTTACTGTTCAATTTAAAGGTGACTTTGGGATTTTTTCCTATCGAGAAAATTTTATGGAATCATGTTTTTGCTAAACATACGACTTAACATTAATCCTCCTCCTTTACCATATATTTATTTCAAAACTAGCTGACCCGGCGAACTCCGTACCGCCTGAGAAAAGATTAAAAAAAAACCTTTTAAACCTTTTAAACCTTCCCTGGACTTTCCAAAATAATTCAAAACTAAAATCAGCCAAATCGGCCCAGCCGTTCTCGAGTTTTAATCAGACTAACGAACAACAATTTTATTCATTTTTATTTATATAGATTAATGTTTCACTATTTTCGACGTATCACAGGATTCTGCTAAGCCATTTGAGGTAGTATGGGCTCTTAAGAGGAAACAGCAAGGGCTGGAGAATTGAAAAATAGGTATTTGTAAAATCTATTGCTGTCGCACAATGCCCACAACAGAGTTACAGAGCGCGAAGGAGACAACTGCAGCTTGGACCGAAAATACCTTAAAATGGCACAAAATCAACGATTCGTAGTCCCCTGATTACTCCTCCAAAACTTAACCGATTTCACTACTTTTTCCTTTAAAAAATAAAGTAAGGCATTGGCCGTGTTCCTATGTTTTCCTTTTTTTATATAATCTCGTCAAATTTGTTTACTGATTATTTGAACACAGCGGAAAATCTGGCCATTTTTTTAGGATTTTGAATGTTCATATCTCTTTTCATAATTAATTTATGGGAAAAAGGAAAACATAGAGACATGCCAATAGTGGTCATAGATTTTTTGTAAAAAAAATATTGCTCTACTGCCATTATCCAGGGAGAAAACAGGGGACTACGTTTGTATGGAAAAACGGCCGTGCTGTTTCCTCTTAATGCTTTAATTAAGGGGAGTACGCCTCAGTGAAGTTTACTGTACTTCTTTGGTGGTAACTGAAATGCACTGGTCACTAGTCTGTCATCCCAGGTAACCGTGACCTTCGAACCGATATCCCTGATGAGGTTTCGTTCATCCAATATTGCAGAATAACCCCTTTTTAACGTAATAAAATCATCAATAATGAGACCTTCCTTGGGTGAAACGGAAGGGACGGTCAGACTGGCACTGCCTAAAATATTTAGCCCTTCACGTTCCAGGGTCACAGTTTTTTTAATAATTTTAAGGTACAGAAATGACGAGATACTTTTATTTTAGTCAAGAGATTCACACACCGACATCTTTTATTGTTGTCTATTGAATGACACAGAGTATAAACTAACTTGTTACAGAGGCATAAGTTTAAAATTATTTATTCTATTTATTTGCTAACACAGTTATCTAAATAGACAGTACCGCGACCCCGGCAGGCCCGCAGTAAGAACTCACTGTAATATCTCTCAGAAAATGTAGAACTAAATCTATCTCCCACGTCACCTACACGTTTGTCATATAAAGTAAGTACTACGATATACTCCAGTGGAAAGCGAGAAAGTTATGCAAACAAAAGTTTTAAGTTAAATTGACTTCCCGAGCTATGTGGACTAAATTATGTCGTTCGCCTTTGACGCATTTAAACACGGAATTTGGTGCCGGATTATCTGTATCATCACGGTTTCGGGTCCTCTGGGGTGGACAGAAATGGCGATGCATGTTGATTAAGAATTATTTTAGTTTAGCTTGTAATTTTGGATGCAATTGTCTTGGATAAAATTTCAGGTTTAGTCAAAGTGTGGCTGATTTTCCTGGCTAAAATTTCAGGTTTATTCAGTATGGCTGATTTCCTTTGGGAAATAGAACAAAATATAAGTATTTTTTTTATTTTTGTAAAATCATCAAATGAGTCCTCTCACCCAGGGCAGGGCGGGAGGGACTGTCAGACTCGTACTGACTAAAATCTACAGTGTCCTTCAATAATCCTTTTTGTTCCGGGGTCACGGTAATGCCTTCTTCTGCTCGGATGACTTTTTACTCGTGCGTGAAAATCACTTTTTAATTCAATGATCCATTTGAAAAAGCTTCAAAGTGCTACTTTAATCTTTTACATTTTAAGTAACCGTAAAAATTAAATGCGAATAACTTGCGTCACTTAATTGAGTTTTACAAAACAGTCATTTACATAAAACCTATTTCTGCCACTAACAAACACAAAACCTATGTCCCAGGGTGTTCTAAAAACAAACTACCTTAATTACTTCAACGGTTCTCATTTACTGTTTTAATTGGAACTCAATACACTAAGGCCTGCGACACGACCTCGAGTGGTGCGACGAGGGTCAAGCTACACGCACGTGCGTTTTTGTTTTCTTCTCGGAGACTTTTGCTTTCCAACTCACTCACCTAAGAAACGTGCAAGAGTTTGTAGTTCCCATGTATGTGAAAGAGAAACAGTATATTCACCTTTGACTATTCCCTCCGTAAAATAGTCACTTGTTTTGACTGGCCAATTTAATTTTAAATCTTCAAATTAGGCTGAAAAAAGTACTTTAATGCTACGATTCTCCACAAAGGCTGGGTTCGTATTAATAACAACTGGCGTGCTTTTATGACAAGATGTGCGAATAATTGTCGACAAAGCGAAAGGAGTAGGTATATAAGAAACTTAGCAGGTAGCGTTTTATGGGGTCCGCCCTTCTCGTATATGACAATATCAGAACTTTTTGAAAGTCAATTACCAAATACAATAACCAAAACGCATACCTTTTGCATTTGAAGTACGCAAATGGCATGGTGCCGAATCGCGGCAGTCTCTTAATAATTATTTCGCTGCAACCGTTATCGCTAGACCACGTATCTCGTGGCCAAGGGGTAACTACACACAATAAGCTTGTTTACAATTAAACACTATTTACATAAGACTCCAGAGAATACTCCGGCGTGCTTCGCTAGTCATTACGTAATACCCCGGCGTGCTTCTGTGCTTCGGTAGTCATTAGGTCCCGTTTGCTTCGATGTTCTGCACCTAAGGACCTATTAGTATCTACTATTTAGGTATTGTTTGTACTAAGTACTAAGCCTGCTTGTAATTTATTTTGGTAATATCTCTAAGAGATCGTGTACGCTACACCACACTGCGCTCAAAAACACAAATTGCTGACGTTTGTCGAATGGCCGCTACACTTAAATAGCCCTGGGCAAGCATGCGGCTTTGAGCCAAAAATAACCATTTTGGGGAGCCCTGACGAAGCTAGAAGGCGTCGCGGTAGACCTCGTAGAAATGACTGGATGAGCTGAATGAAACCAATGATTATAGTGGTCCACATTAGCCCGAAATCGTGAAAACTGGACGTCATGGAAAAGGCCTTTGCCCAGCAGTGGGATGAAATAGGCTAGCAGTATCAATAGATCAAATTGTTATCGGGTTTTAATACCCATTACGGTTTTCTATCAGGATTTTTTCAACTCCAGCTTGCAGCTTGAATTTGACCACAGTTGATGGCTATAGGCCCGTCCTTTATTACGTTGATCTTAAACAAGTCAATGACGTGTTCCATAGGCAAGGTACACCCCTTTTTTTGGACGTTATAATCATCAAATTAGTCCTTTCGGAGGACCAGCAGGAACAGTCGGACTCTTACTAGCTGAAATCTACCCCTTTGCTTCGATTGTCCTTTGCATAATTATCTTGTTTAGACAGCCTTACATCGTAAAGAGCAGTGCTGGCCCAGTAGTATCAGTCCCGATTTACGAGTTGAAAATTGTGGCTTAAACCCCGCCAGGCGCTTTCATCATCATCATCATCATCTCAGCCATAGGACGTCCACTGCTGAACATAGGCCTCCCCCTTGGACCTCCACAGATACCGGTCGATACCGCCAGGCGCTTTACTTTGTGTAATTTATTTCATCGCCACTGCTCTCAATACTGTGAAGGAAAACATCGTTAGGAAACCGGCATGTCCTAGAACCAAACATTCGAAGATATCTGTGTCCCAGCAGTGGGAACAATATAGGCTGATGATGATGATGATGACATCGACCACACCTCTGCCATTCCATTTCAGGATTAAAAGCATGTTTTTTATAGTAGAGGTATTCTTAAAACAGTAGAAAAATTAAAAAGATAACTGGAACTTAGTTTTACTTAACGACAATTACGTAAAACTAGAGCAAAATGTAGAATATGAAACTGTAACGACATCGCGATGCTTTGTCGCTACAATGTAACAATCTCTGGAAACTTCATATTTTAATGAGATTATACAACCCGTTCTGAAATGAAACGGTCTTGATGTTTATTCTGCATTGCTTTAGAGTTGTTTATTTCTGAACGCTAATAGCTCGGTCTTTGTGTGGCCTGTTATTTTTTTTTTTTTTGAAGACTGTCTATCGTTTTATATTTTGTAGTACAGACGGCACATCAACGTAACTCATTCTGTCTAATTTCTAATAGTGGAAGGTTAGTGTTCGATTGGTAAACTTTACAGATTCGTATGATCACTGGAATAAGCTGATATTTTTTTAGTTTTATGGAAAGCAATTAATCTGTTAAAAGAACAATTATTTAATATTCTTATATACCAAAAAAAATCGTTTTTTAAAAGTCAACGATGAACGAGTACCGAGTAGAACTATACACTCTTAAAAGAGTTGGCGATCGGCGGGAAGCGAGTGTAATTTCGATAGTTTTGTCGCCGGGCGACAGCGAGTGTTCAAGTGCGACGAGCGATTACTCGTGCTACTCGCCCGCGGTCGTTTTATATGTCATGTCATTCACTGTACCGAACGCGAGCAACGAGTGAGCGAGCATCGCTGAACGAGTATCGCTGAGCGAGTTAATTTTTGAAAGGTCGTCGCTCAGCCACAGACCGAGTAAAACGACCCGGCAGTGTCAACAGTCAGAGAGCAACTATTAATATATGCATCTCTTTCGTTTACACGGAATGAACATTAATTTACTGTGCGTTTCTTGAGAGAGAAAATCGCCGAGAGACTCGTTTTCTCGCCGTTTTGGTCAGACCATTGCCTCAATCTGTTCGAGATTTGTTCTGTGTGAGATTTTGAACCATAACATAATATTGTACTGGTAAAATTTGAAAGATCTGGGTAGGTTGACCTGCTGGCGTCTGTACCAAACCTTAGTCCTCTCACCACAAGATTACTTCCTTCCACTATTCCTCTAATACCCTCCACTTAATTTCCTCCATAGATCTCAACAATAATTATAATAAAACCAAACTGTCATAAGTCCCCGGCTCTAATCCCGCAAGTTTAAACTTTAGTATAATGAGATTATGTCTCAGTTTGCAGTGCAACGTAGTCGGATTATAACCGGTAAGTTTCTTGCTAAGTTGTCTTGTGTTAATTGAAAAGTATAAGGTCTTATCTTTAAGCCTGAATAGTAATGTTTGTTGTATTCAAAGTAACAGTTTTAAATGAATAATATCCTCTCCACCGCTCCTTAAAATTCGCTTACAATAATATTATTAGTATTAAACGCACCATGAAACTTTCTTTGTGGCACGTAGGCTATTTACTGTTACGACTTGTGCCTAATATACGTAATTTTACGAGTATTACAACTCGGTTCCCACTTGACATAAAGGTTGCAGTGAAGAGAAACTAACTGTACTATTAATAATTACTGTCTTGACAAAAGTTATAGGAATCATTTTCATCGGCTTTCGGCTTATCCTTGTATTTGAGTTGAAAAATTCTGACGCCATTATGAGGCTGTTGCCATAAAAAAGTAAGATCGTAGCACACTGCTACGGCGTAGACACTTGCGTAGCACACAAACTGGTACAATTTTACGTTTGCTACGCTCCAAGTTTCAACGGATCTCTTACTTCTTACTATTTCTACGAATATTAATACTGTAGAACTATAGAAGTGAAAGATTGTGAGGAAGGATGGACAGATGGATGTTTACAAATTCACGCAAAAATTGAAGGGATTTGGATATTTGCACGAAGATTGTTTTGTTTATAGCCTGGATAAACATATAGGATATATTTTAATCCCAAAACTATGTTACCTTGTGATATTTTCCCGGGTCGACGGCGCGTTGTGTCCCACGCGCGCCTCAAGGAGCGTCAGCATAATGACGGGGCCAAAGGAGGCTCAGAGGGCCAAAGCCTGCCGGGGTCGCGGGATTATTTCCTTACCGTGACCCCGGAACGTAACAGGCTATTGAAGGACACCGTGGATTTTAGTCAGTTGAAGTTTGACAGTCCCTCCATTCCTGCCCGGGGACTCATTTGATGATTTTACCACGCTAAAAAAAAAAAATCCTTGTGATATTTTGTATTGCTGCCGAGTTTGAAGTCGCGGTCAAAAGCTAGTCTATTCATATACCTAATATAGTATTTTAAAAAATCAAATCAAATTCTTCTACCCTCTTCTTTCCTTGATATTTTCATAAACTTTACTAACATCATGTCCTAGTTATGTTATAACTGGAGTTTCTTACAAACTGTTATTTAAAAAGAATTTTCATAAATTATGGAATCAGGCGTTACTTTGCGGAAATCCATGACATTAAAATGTTATGAAAAATATTTAGTTTTAATTCCGCGACAAAAATCCAGGCTTGTTGCAGGATGCAATCCCACCCTATGCAGTCATGCATATGCACATGCAGCAAAGGACCCACCCTCCCGCCCTCATGCATATGCACACATGCAACAAACGGAAAAACAAGCCATGCAATTAAACCTATACTCGACACGTGTTTCGCCCCTCCACGGGGCATCCTCAGGAGATGTTGACTCGACAAGCGCTCGGCCTCGAATGAGCTAGTTTGACAGCTCTCGCCTCTTTATATAGCGTCGTGATGACGCATCGATAACGCAACGAAACGTTATCGATACAAACGTTATAAAGATGTTTGTATCGATCTACCTGCAATCATACTTAAAAGAGGTGATGTAATTAAGTTTGTTTGTTCATTCAACAGTGTATTATTATTATTATTATGTTTGGAGATTTCTAACTGCTCCAACACACACAACCGGAAATTTTTATTACAAACATGGAGAATTTTATACGTGTTATTGTCGCTCAAGGAATGGCCGGTATCGATTAAATGTTTTGCGAAATGTGATTTGTCTGGATGGCCATTCCTGTAAGCGGCAACATGCTCCCTAAACCTAACCTATGTAGGTCAGACAGGCCGTAATTTCGAGGTTAGGTTTAGGGAGCATGTTGCCGCTTACAGGAATGGCCATCCAGACAAATCACATTTCGCAAAACATTTAATCGATACCGGCCATTCCTTGAGCGACAATAACACGTATAAAATTCTCCATGTTTGTAATAAAAATTTCCGGTTGTGTGTGTTGGAGCAGTTAGAAATCTCCAAACATAATAATAATAATAATACACTGTTGAATGAACAAACAAACTTAATTACATCACCTCTTTTAAGTATGATTGCAGGTAGATCGATACAAACATCTTTATAACGTTTGTATCGATAACGTTTCGTTGCGTTATCGATGCGTCATCACGACGCTATATAAAGAGGCGAGAGCTGTCAAACTAGCTCATTCGAGGCCGAGCGCTTGTCGAGTCAACATCTCCTGAGGATGCCCCGTGGAGGGGCGAAACACGTGTCGAGTATAGGTTTAATTGCATGGCTTGTTTTTCCGTTTGTTGCATGTGTGCATATGCATGAGGGCGGGAGGGTGGGTCCTTTGCTGCATGTGCATATGCATGACTGCATAGGGTGGGATTGCATCCTGCAACAAGCCTGGATTTTTGTCGCGGAATTAAAACTAAATATTTTTCATAACATTTTAAAGAATTTTCATGTTAATTGGATGAAAAATAGTTGTTCACTAGCTTGTTATGTCAAGCGGTTTTGAATTATGTTTCAAAGCGCAGTTTATTTATTGCTTAGTTGCATACATGGCTTGAAAAATTAATTTATAAAGCTTTATGAAATAATTAAAGCTATTTGAAAGAAACTAGGAGTTATTTAGCTGTTAATTCTGTGAAAGGCATAAATTTTATGCGATTTTGTAGTATTTTTTTGAGTACCGTAATAGATTAAAACGTTAACTTTTCATGGGAGGAAATGCGCATGTAGATTTTTTGTTTTGATGGAATGTAATCTAATATTTTCTTTCTTGCTGGAACATATGGCCTCTGCTTCGAATATTGCGATGAGTGGACCTGCAAGATTGGCAACCGTGTCCCTGGTACGTAAAAGGCAATTGAAAGATCACCGTGGATTTTAATCAGTCAAGTGAGACCAGTGGACAACTTTGGCCCTGGATCGTGAAAATCGGAAGTCATGGGGAGAGGCCTTTGTCCAGCAGTGGGATAGTATCAGTATCAGTTTGACAGTCCCTCCCGTCCCACCCTGGGCGTTGATAATGTTACCACGATAAAAAAAGACCTGCCAGATTTTATGCATAACAACAAATACGCATGCAGTCCATAACAGCGGCGTGTCAGCGGGCGGGCGAAAATTTATTCGCGCCGCTACCGCTGCGCCTCGCTCCGCTCTCCGCTAATTTCCATGCAGAGATCTACAGCTCGGTCTTGAAGGCAGCGGAGCGGCGGCGGTGTGTGTGAAGCTCTTAAGTTTAAGCAGCCGCTGCCCGCTGTTTTAGAGACCGAAGCGTAAGAGAGACTAGGTACATTATACGCTGAATATGCTTATGTTGATCTATATAAGAAATCTGTCTTCCCATCAGATAAATAATTCTTCAGTTTATTAAATGTAAACAAACATATTTACCTAACCTCCATTTATCTTTTTCACGAACGCCTTCACGATTACAATTACTCAAACAAAAAGAAAACAAAACAAAATACTTTTTCCTTATCTCTTCGTCCTACAAAAACACGGTATCATTTAATAAGATAAGGCATGTCGAACTTAGACATGGAAGCGATCTATCATCATTGATGACGTCATTTGTCTAACTGACCCTCCGCTGTGGCACGCCACAGGAATGCATAAGATATTGTGGCTGAGTCATAAGCGGAGAGCGGGAAAAAGAAAGGAGACGAGTTTATTTGATAACCTGAGGCCGCCACGAGCTCGTAACGCGATCCAGCCTAGGCTGTGAGAAAGAGATGGCGCTAGACGACTTGTATAGTTCTGTCTCTTTCCCACAGCCTAAACTTAATCGCGCTAAGAGCTCGTGGTAAGGCCTCAGTATATAAAATAATTATAGTTAGAATTCCCATTATATAGATTTGACTGAAAAGCTTGAAATTAGACTCCCAAATCACAGCACTCCTGAAAATATTGTTAACGACTTACATGATGTCATATTTCGCAGTCACATACCAAGATCTTGAACACTAATTGTTTATCAAAATTAAGATAAATTCGATTCAACGTGTAATCAGGCGTTACTTTGCGGAAATTCAAGACAAAATATCTAGCTTTAATTCCGCGACAAAAATTGCATAGGGTGGGATTGCATCCTGCAACAGGCCTGGATTTTTGTCGCGGAATTTAAGCTAGATATTTTTCATAAAATACAATATCAACGACAACTCTGACATAGAGAAGAGGTCTTTCAATAGTAGAACATCATTGTGATGATAGTCAGCTCAACAATTTGCAGCAGTTTAGGGCTAATAAGGTTTTGTACAAACGGGACTAGCAGCGTAAGTTTTCGAGAGGTTTACAGGAGAAAAATACCGTCGAAAAAAAGACATCTAAAATGTACCAATAGGTAGCACCAATAAATGATGGCTAATCTATACAAATAATGTTTCAGAGAATTGAAAATACTGGAAATCTTCCTCGCGGAGGCTTGTGACATCAAACGCACGAAACTGTGAATTTTAACGTCGTGTTTTCGACAATTTAGGTTAACGTAACAAAAGAAAAATTACGCTTCAAAAACGTTTTAGACATTATCAAAAAGTATATAAGCGTATTATTTCTGACGTACAGAATTTCCGCGGACTACCCTTTTTTTAAAAGACTTGAAACGCTGTAAGTCTCTAATTTCCACCACACCCTAAGGTCACGTACCCAATATTTACGGCTCGGGATGGATAGAGTACAGCCTGTCCTTTATTTTCATAAGTAAATCACGGCTCGGCCATACCATACCATTATGCGAAGGAAACCGGATAGAATATCCACCATTTTCCCTATTCCCTTACGTTTTCCTTACGTTATTGTGCGCGTGTGAGTAAATGTTCAGGGATCATGGTTGGAGGAGAAATGTTATATTTAGGAAGATTTATTTCAAGTGAAAAACATTTATAGTTTTTCTGTTTATTGATAAATTGATTAAGGGTCTATAGTACCTCAGTATACTTTTACTCGCTCGCACTTGCACGTACCACGCACTATTGCTTGCTCTTTCTTTTAGCTGTCTACACGCAAATCTATTTATTTTACGGCGAAAAAAAAGGAAATTCAAAAAAGTAAATAACATAAGACCTGCTTTATAGTTAGTTCAGTTAGTATAAAAAGTTTCATGATCTAATTTAAAGTATTGTCTGATTGCCAGCGTTTTATTGTTAAATTTAGAGGTAACTTTGGGATTTTTTTCTATCGAGAAAATTTTATGGAATCATGTTTTCGCCAAACATAAGACCTAACATTAATCCTCAACTTTACCATATATTTATTTCAAAATTAATGCCGTAGTATTTTCGACGTATCACAGGTTTCTGCTAAGCCATTTGAGGTAGTATGGGCTCTTAAGTTTAATCTGTCGTTTGCTTAGGTGTCTATACAACGAGTAACGTTAATAACGCAAAACCTCTCGTGGGGTAACTCACCCCATGATACTGAACAATGTTTGCTCTAAAACTTTTGGTAAAAAAAAATGAATTTTCGTACAAAATGAGAAATTGATCGAGCCCATCAGTATGAATAATCTTCTTTTTGTATTTGGGATTTCTGTCAGTAATCACATTTCAGACAAGACTAAAGTATGAAATATTGAAAGGTTATAACGAATTCTTCAGTGTTCTAAAAATAAAGGCTTAGTTTCCTTTACGACACCTGACTTCAGAGTGGGTCTATTTTTATCCCAAAATTCTACACGTTATTCGATTATGTTCACCCAAATTGATACACGACACAACTCCCACGTGTCTTAAAACACCCACACAAAAAAAGAAGACTACCGTCAAATTCAGAGGTAAAAATTTTCTTCTTCTACCCGCAAATTCAAAAGGTAAAATTTTCTTCAACTACCCTCTTTCCATTCATAATTACAAGAAACCGTTAACGTCGTACAGATAAGCTCCTTCACGGATAAAATAAAGGTGTTATTGTACAATTTGAATTACTCCTAATTCTGTCACGTAGAAATAATGATCTTTTTGCGTTGAATGCATACTTATTTACTTATTATTGTCATGTTTTTGGGTTACTTAAGCTTTGTAGACATTGGTTAAGTTAGATTATGATTCGTATATGTAAGGTAATATACTTTTCGTGTAAGCAATTTACATTATACTTAAAGAGTCGTGCCGTGAATTCACGCCGCGAATTCTCGCCGTGAATTCTCGGCACAATACCGACACTGATCTGGGAACAGGCGCGAACGCACGTGAATCCCGCGAAAACCATCCACATTCTCGTTCGCGCCAGTTCACGGGGGTTCACGGCACTAATGTGGAGCCGCCCCAATAGATTCAATCCAGATCGCTACAAAGTTGGACAAAATCTTCAAGAAGAAGTAACATTGTCAATTTTTGTGTGGGTGTTGGCTTCGATTCCAATTTCGGGAAAAGTATAATTAATTGAGTTTTTTTGTGCAGAAATTGTTTTTTTTTTGTATGGCGTCTCGCAGGTCAACCTCTAATAGGTTGTGTACTGCTTAACCGGACTTTTCTGTGGTTGCCTTAAGAATTTAAGGCCTCCAGCCAGGGATTGGTTGACGGTTGATGGGGACAGGCTTTTATCTTATAATAAGGGCCTTAAACACATCTCTTTTCTCCTGTATCATGGATGCGTTAACAAACACTTAAACTTACAATCATACACAAACAACCAGACCCGGAACTACTATTTGTACGCCAATACTGACTGAATTCACATTGAACAAATAAAAATGTAACTTTTATATTTAAAGCATTATCCTCTTGTACGTCGAAACAAACAAGCGTAAATCACAGCAATGCGTGTTTGTGATTTTAAGCTTTCATTTTCTCACGATATTTTTCCTTTCAAAGTAATTCCTTAGGTGTTTCGTATTAAATTAAAATGTTCCCTGAACATTTCCCTAAAGAACAAAGTGCGTACGTTTAATTTTTTCTTTGACGTTCAAAGTAAATCTTATTTTCTTTTTATTCTGAGTTGAATGAAGACATGTCTACTGTCTTTGATTCTGGACGAAAAAAAAAAAGAAT
This sequence comes from Agrotis segetum, assembly GCA_036375495.1. NCBI lineage: Eukaryota > Metazoa > Arthropoda > Insecta > Lepidoptera > Noctuidae > Agrotis > Agrotis segetum. The sequence continues at coordinate 1,175,541 of JAQSVV010000310.1, read as the reverse complement.
TTTGCTATGCTATCTTCACCCTTAAGAGCTTAACAATACGGAAGTGTTTTGTATTTGAACAACAATTTTCAACAGGGTATTTCGTAAACGTTTCCGAGAACTTTCAAGATTTGTTTTAGCATTTTTGAGTTTCGTTTGTGTAGAATTTTGCGTGTTTGATGGCAATGGGCACCTAGCAATACGTAGGTGTAGTTAGTATTCTAATCAAATTGAATTCCGCCAATTCCATTCCATTATTTTCATTATCTGGCTATAAGACGTACGGCAGTGCGCCGTTTCGTAAGAGACCTCTTACGATTCCTCAGAAGAAAAGACCTCGTAAATTATGACAAAAGACCTTGTATAATTATGTATGTCAATAGTTCAATAATATTTTTTTACTCAAAAATGCATGTAATGTGGTCATTATTTTGACAACCTTGTTTGAGCAAAGTCGACTTTGCGGGTCTGTTTCAAGGAGCGGCCAGCAATGTTTTTGCTGGCCGCTCTAACAGGCCGGCAAAACATTGCCGGCCGCTATTTTGAGGTTTCAACGTTTTAAAAAAACAAATGCAAAAAGATTTTATTTAAAACACAGCTGTTTGTATTTAAAGAGGTAGGCACAAAAAGATTGCATTCCATATTTAAAAAAAAAATTCAAAGAAGGAACAAAAGCGCGGTTCAGCGAATTTTTTATTTAGTGACTTTTTTGCTTTATGTAAATGAAGTAATAAATGAAATGCAGTCAAACATCGCATTTTAAAATTATCGCAAACTATTATTAATAAGTAATATGAAACCGGGAAAGTCGGTGTTGAATTTTAGTAACTGTATTTTTCATAATTGTTATTTTAATTAAATTTCTAGTTAATTAATATATATTTTATTTAAATCACTTGCTGGTTTTATGTAGGTTAGGTACTTGCATTTTTGAGTAAAGCACTATTCAAGCCTTGGCCCACTATGTCTGCTTCGCTGGTCACGCTATGATTGCCCCCAGCTAACTTAGCTACGCTCTAGGCCTTCCAGCTTCGCCATCATGCAACCCTTGCTGTCCTCGCTGTAAAGGCATTATCTCAGCTCGTCCATCAAGTGCTGCATGCTGACCGCGCTGTGTCGGCCTGGAGCTGCGCTAGGCTGCGCTGTCGGCCATCATCAGTACGACCAGCAAAGTAGCCATTATAGGCCGCGGAAGTAATGTACTAATTTTCAATCCTATCTCCATTTTATGTCTACCCGAATAACTTGTAACCAACTTGTATAACCGCACTGGGCCCGCGTGGTGGATTATGGCCCACTTCCTCTCACAGAGAGGAGGCCTGTGTCCCAGCAGTGGGAACATTATAGGATGATGATGATGATGAAATAACTTGTACTTCAACAATATAAATATCGAAAGATCAAGTACTGAACTACTGAAATACTTCAAACATAAAATACACAAAATAATCTCGAAAGCCTACAACTAAAAATATCTTTTTTCAACCGTCCTCATTCAGTATTTGCCGAACAAAGGCTTGACCTAACTCCGGCGGCGATGAAACGTCTATAGTCTATGGAAATGTTTTTTTTTTAAAGATGGCCGGTCACCTATTTGTGTGAGGCTCTCATTGAAGGAGGTTTTTGTGTCAATGTGCGATAGTGGTCAAGATGTTGAATGGGTCATTTCGTCCAGAAATGGAGATGTTTTATTAACCAATGATATTATAAGTAAAAAGGTGTAGATACGTCATACGCGCTCAATAACGTATGGGCTCAAATGAGGCTGATTCACACATCTTGATCTCAGTGCGACGTTGCCAGCGGCACTTCACGTACCACAGACTGAATTAAAAGTAAAAGTGACTCAAAAATACCGAAAATGCTGTCGTGTGTGATGAGATATTGTACAAATTAAACATGCAAGACTTCTAAAAGTCAAAGAATCACATAACATTCGTAAATATACTATTTATCTTTAATATTTTCACAAATAAAACATAACGTTTCTATAAATATGGCGTCGTAAAAGAAAGAGTGCGAGCACGGGTGCGAGCGAGAGGAGACGCTGACGTGCGGGGGGATTGATAACGCGTGGCGCTGTTTGTTTATCTAGCTGTCACTTTTTTTCTTATTGCGTTGTATCAAGCTATCCTTTTTACTTGTAGTGAAATGTAATGTGTGAATAAAAAAGTGTGTATCTGTGTTGCCGCTCGGCGCGGCACAGTTTTTTCCGTCGCTTTGTACGTGTATAACGCATCTATGACTTTATAATATCATTGTTATTAACTCTGTTATTAGAAAAATTTAGGGTAAGGTTTCATTTAATCAAACAACTATAAATGTTACAAAAAGGGAAGGTAAGAGATAATTTCCGAAACTACTTTTCCGAATTCAAGTAATTTCTGTTACCGAAACTGCTTATCCGAATTTAATTAATGTTTTGTAGCTCAGTACTACCTACTCATGTAGTTTTGTGGTCGCGAGCGCGACTGCTGGCCGGCCCACGCTGGTTTTGATTCCCGGGTCGAGCAAAAGTGCTACTGGGTTTGATTTATTAAAACTTCTCAGTAGAGGCCCGGGTTAAGGAGGTTGGCGACACCCCCCGTGCCATTGATGGAACAGGGTGGATTTTAACCTAGGGTACAAGGACTTTTTGATGATTATACCACCCCAATCAGCACTTTCATTGTGCGTGCAGCACAGCTAAGGAGTGGAATGACCTGCGGGGTATAAGTTTCTTGATAACTACAACCTTTAGTTAGCTTACTTTTAAAACAAGCGTGCTCCATAGTCGACTACATTATTTGTTACTATCATTCGAGATGGAAATCAAACTCGATTCAAAACAAAAAAAAATCAAGTCAAAACACACTAATTTCACCTATTTTTATGTACCTACGTCATCACAAACTAATATGGCTTCCGCATCGATCGTCTTTCTCTACCGGAACAAAATCGTGACGCACAATGAACACAGATAACCTATTGACATGCAGACTCCGATTGGACTATTGTGGACCTGACGTAGGTCGGACTCGCGACGAGAATTGGGATCCGATTGCTGGTTTTTTGAATGAAGGTTCGAGTTCTGCGTTTTATTTTATGATACTGTCCTTTTTTACTTTGCTTTTCAAACATGCTATGCCGTATAGTTTCCGAGATATATACCTATGCGAAAAAATAAAATATAGGGTACCTTCTTTTCAAATCTCCCAAGGCTTTTATTGAGAGTTTAAATGTTTTAAGCCAGGTCCAGACTGGTGAAATGTAACGCGAATCCACCGTGTAATGTAACGCGAATTCTAGGTGTGGACGGCACCGCAATCATTACATGTAACATTCGCGGCTGATCCATTGGCTGCCGGTTTTTGCGCGAACACAGAGGCGCACGCTGTATTCGCGTTCTCAATTCGCTTTGAGTCCACACTCTTATCGTAAAATTCGCTTTACATCAATCTGGACCCGGCTTAACGCACCCACGACGCAACACGACTTATTTTAAACTAATAACCGTTATAGCTCGTCAATTAAAACGTTATATTAATATATCTTTTTTCTATTTCCAGGTATGAACCTTTTAATGAACTTGTATTAACGGTATGTAAGTAATTCATTAAATAAAGACCTCGTTTAAGGGTCCTTTAAAATGGAAAAGGTCAAGCTTCTACCTTCAGGGGTGAGTGTCAATTAGAAGTACTTTATCGTTGCTTAGGATCAAATCATTAAGTTGTTTGGTGAGAAAATGTCTTAAAATGTTTGTTTAAAATGGGACAGTATTGTATTTCTTCTGAAGGTAAGACAATTTTCTGTTTCATTTTACGTTTAACGAAGAGATTAAATCAAGGTTAAGCCGTATTGCCGAGGTTGGTCTGCAGATAGGTGACTATCTATCATAAAGGATTCCTCCTTATCTCGGAAAACACGTAAATACGTTGGTCAGAAGCTTTGAAGTGTTACAACTGATCTACCAAGTTATATCGTATCGCGGCTGTACTCAGTGACTGGGATGCGTAGGTCAGATAGGCAGTAAAAGATGACTGAACTGAATTGATATTTAGCTGCGTCTGTTTCAACTGGAAGACGACCTCAATATAGCTATATAACTTTACAACCTTAGATAATGCAATTAATGGTGCGAATTGCGAGACGACAATGTCTTGTTACAGCATTTTACACTTTCATTCGACTTAAAAATAATTATTACTTTTTATTATAAATGCAAAAAATTGAATGTAGATATATGGATCGCTGCTTATAAATCTTAGGCACAATATTTTTGAACAGATTTAGATGAAATTTGTTTAGGCTTGTCCTGGGAACAAAAATTCGGACACATGTGACAATGTGCACTGGGGCTGTATGGTGGATTACAGACGATTCCCTCTCAAAAAAAGGTCTGAAACGACAGTGGAAACATCATAGGCTGATAATGCTACGCAGTGCCTTTCATCCTAATAAGTTTGACAAGTTATGCGTGAAAGAATCTCTTATTTATTATAATAGTGTTAAGATTCACATTCATATACACACCAGTTACATATACTCGTAAACATATTATATACAGACATATGACAGCAATATTACGTGACTAGAATACACAAAACGTCAAACGCAGTACATAAATGGGTGTAATTCAGGAAATGATGTCATGAGGAAAGAGTTGGAAGTTTCTTACGCGAACTGGAGCATAGAGAATAGAACAAGAAGGGTTATTACAGTTCAAACTTCTTGCTTTTTGATGTTTAGGTTCAAAATATTGTACCTTCATGTAAGGGACTGTACCCATGGCGCGGTGCGACGCGACGCGATACGTGCGATATCGAGTCGATTGCCGATTTAAGTCGCACGTATTTGCTAACGGAGTGACGATGCAATTTGACCGTGAACTTCACCAAAATCCACCTTACTACAACGACATAAAGGGCTGCAAACCAAAGACAAAAGATGTCGCCAGTGACGAGTAGTTGCGCAATCGAATTTCGAACAGAGAATCATGTGCATTGTCATTATTACGTACATGCAGTACGATATCGAGCAGATCTGCGAGCGATATCGTTAATCCGTGCGACTCCATTAGCAAACACTAGCGATTGTCCACACATTTGCTTCGGCTGGACGCTTGTGTGAGTGATATCTGACCGATATCGTCAAACGATGCAATTCGATATCGCGTTGCGACATAAGTAAAGTCCCTAAGTCTTAACTTTCAACGCTCTCTCTCTCTCTCTCTCACTCACTCTCTGGCATATTTGCCAATGTATGAATTGTATATCACTTTAATGTAACCCAACACTAGAAAGTTCTGTATTATGACATTTAAACTCACCCACAGAAATACCCAGACCGTTGTTCCGCAACTATTTGCAATTACAATATACTTCATTATATTCTTTCAGGTACTATTTCAAGCTCTTCACTTATCTAAGTGGGTAACAAAGTTTGAGCTATTTTCAAACATAAAGTAAAATAATCCATAATATCAGAAACCCGAGATTTTCTTGTAATTGCAGAACTTGGACGCTAAATTCAGCGTTGGCGAATATCGAATATCATCGAGAAAATATCAAAATACCAAAGACTATTGAAATCTAAGCCGATCCAATTTTTTTTCAGGAAAAAATCTTCTTCCATTTTTTCTCTCCGAAGCTTCCCGCAGATTAATTACGTAAAAAATGAAAACAGTAATAAATAAACGGTTTCTTTCAACGAAAATCGGAATAAATCTCGGGATCAGAATTGCTTCGGTTATCCAATGCACTTTATGTTTTATTGCTTCGACATAAATTAGAATTTCCTTTGTGTTATGCCATTGTAAGGGTGACCGGTATTGCGGGACTGCGAGTCTTTGAATTTAAAAATGTAGATATTCTAGAAGTGTCTCTTCAATAGAGAAATGGTTTGCTTTTTTTTTCTAACATAATATTTTGTTTCAAGTAGTTCTGAATTGAAAATTGTATTGTGTTGTTTGTTGTATCTATCTAATATCTAACGAGCGATTCTTGTTTAGAGTTATCGTTACCTATGCATGCTGTAATGCGAAATGATGTGTCACTTTATCTTGTCCACTTTAGTGGTGAACTAGTTACATCATTTCGCATTACAGCATGCATAGGTAACGTTTTGAGAGACTTTTAAGACTTTGTCACCGAGTTGCCTGTCTCACAAAATAACCACCCTTTACCTTATACTTTATTTTTGTGAAACAAAAACCTTCAGCCAAAGCGAATGCTTGTCGGACACTTTGCCGTTTCTTTCTTTGACTTATCCAGCTACCTCAAACATCTTTGGCGAATCGGGAAGTACTTGGTCACACCTGCCATTTTATATATTGATCTGTAGAACAGATGATACGGTCACTTTTAGTACGCAAGAATATTTGTTTTTTATTACGACTTATACTATGTTACGAGTACGTAGGGGACTAGACAAGTTTTGAGATTTTGTATCAAAATGTTGAGAGTTTTTCAAAATAGTTTCCGTCGGCTGCAATACACTTTTCCATGCGTCGAAACCAATCATCAAAAATTTTCTTCCACACTTCTTCAGAGACTTCCTCACACGCCAAGTCCCAAGCATGAATTAATTGGTTATCAGTGGCAAACCGTTGACCTTTCAGTTTATCCTTTATCATTGCGAAGAGTCCGAAGTCGCAAGGTGCGAGATCAGGACTGTAGGGAGGATGCTCAAGTGGAATCAGACCAGTACGGCTCAAAAATTCTTGAGTGAGTTGAGCGCGATGTGCTGGTGTGTTGTCATGATGGAGCCGCCAAGTGTCAAGCCGTGAGTTTGGTCGCAGATTTTTGAGAGACTCGATCAATTGAGGTAGACAAACTTCTGTGTACCATTTCGCCGTAACAGTCTTCTGTTCATCAAGACATATTCTTTTAATAATACCCCTTCTGCCAAAAAAAACAACGACCATTTTCTTTTTCACGGATCGAGACTGTTTAACGACGGTGGGCTGTTCCTCATCTTCAAAAATCCACACCTTATTTTTGGATTTAGATTTGACGTCGTAGTAATATAGCCATGATTCGTCACCCGTTACTATAGAATTAACATTAGGAGATTTTCCTCCATCGAACAAAGTAAGCATTTTTTGACACCATTTCTTACGGCATTCCATTTGGGTCGCTGTCAAAAGATGAGGTACCCACAACGTGCAAATTTTTCTTACTTGAAGATGGTCATGTAAAATAGTGTGAATTGATGGTGCACTAATCTTCAAGAGTTCCTCTATCTGCTTGTATGTTACATGTCGATCTAGCTCAATTAGTTCCTTCACGGCTGCTACATTTTTTGAAGTCACTGTTTCGACAGGCCTTCCTGAGCGAGAATCGTCTGACAGATTAAAATCTCCTCTTTGGAACTGTTTATACCACCGATACACTGAGCTACGGGATGGAGCTTTCTCACGAAACACAAATTTTAATTCACTGATACAGTCATCAGCACTCAAACCCCGCTTGAAATGATAGAGCATAATTGCACGAAAATCACGACGCGTTAACTCTGACATCTTGAAGCAAAGAAAAATTCACAAAATAAAATTGCGGGTAATTAAAGATATTTTTTTACTTGATACTGACTACTAATTAGAGGCACTATTATCGGTGACAATTTGACGCATATGCTTCCGATAGTTTTAAGATATCTCAAAACTTATCTAGTGCCCTACGTACATTACAGCGCGTACACAGTAGGCGATTTAAACGCTCGCTTTGCTAACGCGCGTTTTAAAAACGATGAGTTTATATTAAAGTTAAACCTGTAAGGGCGTAGTGTTAGCGTCTTGCTTAATTTAAGCACAGTACCTACTACAATGGATTTTTATTCCCGTATTTACAATTTATTTATTGGTATAAAATCAGTATTGCGCAAGGATCGTCACTCACTGGACGCCTGAGGGAGAGCAACGCCGTCGAGGTCGACCGCGGCGGAGGTGGTGTGACGATCTGATCATGTTCGCAGGGCAGACATGGCCAGAAATTGCCCAAAATAGAGAGGTTTGGAAGGAGAAAGGGGAGGCCTTTGCCCAGCAGTTGGACACTGAATTGGCGACAAAAAAAAGCAGTCACTAAAAAAATAGCCTCTAATGCGTGCTTTTGTTTAAATACTTATTTTTTTTGGATTCAGTTTTTTTTTATCGTGGTAAAATCATCAAATGAGTCCTCCCTCCCAAGGCAGGACAGGAGGGACTGTCAGACTTGTTCTGACTAAAAGCCTTGTCTTTCAATAGCCCTTTACTCTCCGGGGTCACGGTAATTCGTTAGTCCCGTGACGTTTGGATTCAGACTAATATTTTTTAGGATGGTAAAATCATTAAATGAATGAAAGAACAGACTATACTTTTACAAAAATCCACCCTGTTTCCTTTGCGTTCCAGAGCCGCGTTAACCTTCTTAGACTCTCCCGCAGCCCCAGCAGGAGATTTACGAATAAAGAATTTGGTCGTGAAGCGCGCTAAGCCTTACTACGTTTCCTGAAGTGGTCGTGAATCGCAACTGGGTCATAAATAAAAGGTCGCTGTAAACATTGACTGCTGCGATTTGATCGTGGTTTAGTAGGGACATTCGTTAGCTGCACGTGTCGTGGCCTCAATTTTTTTTTCTCTTTGCTTCATTGCGACTATCAACGCAGCAGTCAATCGTCTATCCATTGCGATAACCGTGCCGTCAATTTTACAGGCGTTATGACGGCATAAGACACCCACTCTTGAATTTCGAAGCGTATTGTCTTTGTTAATAGCCAGTGATTATTTCTTTTCTATACTCTTGCTGACGTACTCGTGCTGTGGTCTTTGACTGCTGGCCTTTTAGAGAGACTAAGAGTCACTCAACGAGCAATGGAAAGAGCTATGCTCGAATTTTCTTTGCGGGATAAAATCCGGAACATGGATATTCGGCGAAGAACCAGAGTCACCGCTCATAAAATTTGCAAGTTGAAGTGGCAATGGGCAGGCCACATCGCTCGTAGAACTGACAACCAATGGGGAAGAAAAGTTCTCGAGTGGCGACCACGGACCGGAAAACGCAGGGATAGGCAGGCCTCCCAGTAGGTGGACCGACGACATCGTAAGGGTCGCGGGCAGCCGATGGATGCAAGTGGTGAATTGTCGTTCGGCGTGGCGGTCTAAGTTGGAGGCCTATGTTCAGCAGTGGACGTCTTCCGGCTGATGATGATGATGATGATGATGACTCTTGCTGACGTACTGAACAGATTATCAATTTATTTACGTAGTAAAATAACTTATTGTCACACAGAAATGTGTCATGCATGTACGCAATCGAAGCTCAGATTCCACAGAAAACCACGTACGATCTGCTTTTCAAAGAACGGAAATCTCGAAGCGTTGTTTACTTTGTATCCCTACCCACTAGAAGTGCTCACTCTATAAACGAGAACGAGGTTGAAGATAAATAGTGATGTAGCGAGCTAGACGCTAGGGTTGGGAGTATTAAGTTTGCTTACAGCTGGAGCAATTTATTAACTGCCTGGATTAGAACCGTTGTTGCATCTGAGCCGTTTCCTTCATTATTTTGTCTTGCGTTTTGTTCTTTATAAAAACTTAATTTATGGGGTTTTTTTTTGTGGGGGAAAACTTTGTAAATTAGCTCGTCTTTTGAAAAAATGTAAAGTAAAAAACAAATCGTATTATTTCTTTTCTATGAATTTGAATTCGAATTCGATTTCGACTTCCACTCTGCGCTCATGCTTCGTTGTCATTCTATTTTATATCTCTTTCTAAAGTGCGGTATTACTTACCTTTCTTCAGCTGTACAGAAAAATGTCAGCTCGTAGCTCGAACTCGTGCGACACATACGTGTTCATATGAAAGGATAAGGAGAACAGAACTCCAAAATGCCCAGCTTCCCTCTTTCGTACTATGTTTTGGCTTGTCACTTTTTTTAACGTTTCTGGAAATTATTTGATTTTCAACCAAATTTTAAAACAAATTCCGGGGTATACCACATATTTTTATGTATGTTCCTCGATTTCTCATAGGCACCTGGACCGATTTGGATTCGATTTAAAAAGGTCCGTGATGACCAGGTAAGGATCTGATGATGGGATAATAGGAAAATCGAGGGAACTCTTAAAATAATTAACATAATATGACTTTGTCTTTATGTGATTTTGTTTTTGCAATAAAGAGCCTATGCACAACACGTTTCTTAAACGCGCAGACGCGGTACGCACGCAAGTCAGATGCCGACTGAAACAAACGACAACAAACTGCTCTTATGAAAACGCGCCGTCGCCGGGCCGGTGTGAGCGCGTTTCTAAAACGCGCTTCACCGCGGCGGCGCGTTCAAAAGACGCGCTGCACCGTGGCGTTTAAAAGACGTTTTGGGCATTATACGCTCTAAAATGTCTTAAGTTCGACTTTCTCTCATTCTTCGAAGACTTCTTTTCTAGTTTCTTGTTCTTGCCACCCCTGAACATAGCCCATATTTCAGGTAGCTACAAGTGGCGATGTCACACCGATCGCAGTGCATGTATCTTGTCAGCTTGCATCGCTGTTCATGCGTTTACTGTGACATGTATGTACATGTTGTATATTTAGTTGTATGTATTAATGCTTACATATATTGGTAGGTGTAATGTGTAGGGTAAACATTTAATCTAGGTAGGTAACACATGGCATTTGACAGCACGTTTGGCGCAGGGACTGAGCGATCGACTGGTTCACACTGTGTCGTATTTGACCCCCGAACCATCATCATCAACAACCGTAAGAGTTCCACTGCTGAACATAGGCCTCTCCATTAGACCGCCACGCCGAACGACAATTTGCCACTTGCATCCATCGGACCCCCGAAAAGTACCCACAACCTTTTTTTATCGTGATAAAATCATCAAATGAGTCCTCCTACACAGGGCGTGGCGGAAGGGAATTTAAAACTTGTACTGACTAAAATTCACGGTGATCCTTAAATAGCCCTTAATATTCCAGGTCACGGTTACCTGACAAGACAGTGCCGCGACCCCGGAGTTACGTATAACTTACAAGTAATTGTTCCGGATCTGGGTTTTTGTGTATGTAAGTTTCAGGGTTTTGTAAATGCACTGACAACACAGGAGAGATTCCAAGTGAGGGACAATGTTTTCATTAAATTTAATTTAGACATGAATCAGGGTTACTTTGCGGAAATCCATGACATTAAATGTAATGAAAAATATCTAGTTTTAATTCCGCCACAAAAATCCAGGCTTGCTGCAGGATGCAATCCCACCCTATGCAATCATGTTTATGCACATGCAGCAAAGGAAAAAATGCATATGCACACGTGCAAAAAACGGAAAAACATGCCATGCAATCAAACCTATACTCGACACGTGTTTCGCCCCTCCACGGAGCATCCTCAGGAGATGTTGATTCGACAAGCGCTCGGCCTCGAATGGAATGGAATTAAAACTAGATATTTTTCATAACATTTAATAATTTAGATATGATAATAACAATAACATGTCTACAAATTCAAAGCCACTGAAACTCAACGGTCACTTCACGTTTTCTTTAGCCTTTAAAACAGTTCCATTTTAAATTCCAAGTGCTGTAAATACTTGAAAACAAACGGTTTCTAAGAAAAGCGATACAGAGCCGCAAGACTTATGTACTGTAGTGGCATCCACTGTACTTGTTATAAAGAAACAAAGAGGATACAAGTTGTAAGGCAATTTTATTGTCTACTAGCTGGTACCAGCGGCTCCACCCGCTGCAACTCGAAAATAATCCCACGGGAACATAAAATCGGGATAAAAACTATCCTATATGCTAATCCAGGTTATAAACTATCTGTGTGCCAAATTTTAGCCAAATCCGTTCAGTGGTTTTTGCGTGAAAGAGTAACAAACATCCATACTTACAAACTTTCGCCTTTATAATAGTAGTAGGATTACAAACTTTCGCCTTTATAATAGTAGTAGGATGATATTCTAAAGTATTTGATTTTAGAAATTTCTCCTGGTACGCTTATAAGCTATACGGAACTACAAGTAGGCTATACAAAGATGTACTACCTGAATCGAATCAAAGATGCGCAGCGCAGTCAATCATTTAGCCTCCGCACCAATGCTCCAACTTACGAGTAGCTAAGCTGGAACATTTTGGTGTGAAGGCCACCACAATGGATGAGTCAGAAAAACAGATGCTTCTGGATACCACTGCAGCACGAACAGCCTGGCCACCTCTCTCTCAAACTTCTTTAATAGCACAGCCTAAATTGCATTTTTTTTATCGTGGTATATGCATTAAATGGGTCCTCCGACCTAGGGAGATATGGAAGGGACTATCAGACTTGTACTAACTAAAATCTACGGTGATCCTTCGATAGTCCTTTACGTTCTAGGGTTACGGTTACCTAATGTTACTCCCAAAAACAACTTTAATTGGTATCAACCCACTTTTTTTATAGAAATGCCTTTGCATCGCATTTTTAGGGTTCCGTAGTCAACAAGGAACCCTTATTTTGATTTTCCATCGCACATTGTTAAGTTTACCGTAATTGATAAGGCGTCAAAATCAAGGTATGCTAAATCAAAAGGTCGCAGGTTCAATTGCTGCTCGCAATCGAAACTTTCAACAAAAAAGTTTAAGTGAAATTACAGTTATAAAGTGCTCAGTTAATACCCGTCAGTTAAACCGAAGTGACGGCAACAAGATACGAACACCCATTGCTTCCAATACTTTTTCATTTTTAGCATCGATCAAATTAAAAAGAACTGCATGTGTATTGCTTTAAAGTATAAAATTCGACGTAGACTTAAAACGTCGCCTTCCTCGAGCTCGAGGATCCATGTAGCCAATTTTATACTTAAACACAATAATAATACAGTCTATAATTCAGTGGCATCACGAAGTCCACGAGATTTTTTCAGTTAGTAGAAAACGAACCTTTACTGGAAATCTATTAATTATTTGTGGCAAGTTCCCGATGCGATGGTCTTAATTATTTTCCTTTTTTTTTCAGCCAATCAACGCAGATTGGCGATACAATAGGTGCAAGTTTAAACTTTATTGTTGATGGAAATTGAATTCTGTTTTGTTGGCGCGATTTTTGAGATACGGATTGCATTTTTGATTAGTTTATTGCTTATGGGACTTAATCGAGTGCTATTTAAGAGGTATGGAACTACTAAAGACCAGTTCATGATTAAAATTAGAAGCATCGATTTTGGCTTTTTTGGATTCCCAGAGCGACATAGCATAAAAACGTCAAGTATATTCCGATAGCAGTGGTGGCCCAGTGGTATTGGTCCCGATTTAGGAATTGTAGGTCGTTCGTTCGAGCTCCGCCAGGCGCATTACTATGTATAATTTATTTCATCACCACTGCTCTCAAAACGGTGAAGGAAAATATCGTGAGGAAACCAGCAGCTCCTAGAACCAAAAATTCGAAGACATGTGACATCTGCCAAACCGCACAAGACTCGCGTGTGGATTATGGCCCACTCCTTATCACAGAGAGGATGCCTGTGTCCTAGCAGTGGGAACATTTATAGACTGATGATGATTTCATTGCGAAAAATTACAATAAATCGTAAGTTAAAATATTTCTGACGATATTCCAAACATTTGAAATCCACCTATATTATGCTTATATATTTGTTCCCAAATATCTGCAGCCAATAGATCCTACAGCTTATACCACCAATATCTATCAATTTAAGCCAGTTCTGGTGTCAAATAAACGCATAGACAGGCTACAAGCCTCAAGGATTATGGCTCTGACATATAAATCACAAGTCCGGTGATGCATTCGACCGGTAGACCGTTGGTTAGCAAACCGTCAGTTACCTATGTGAGACTCAAGCTCAGTTTCGGTCACATTGGGTGAAGGATCATTTCATCATCATCATCTTTCCGTCGTTTTAATTCTTTGTCTTCCATTTTACTTATGGTCGACACAACACGTTTTTTTCTTCCATTCTCCCCTATCACACGTCACTGTCTCATTAAAGCTATTGTCAAACAGACAGGCGAAGCGAATGCGATCCGAATCCTGTCAAATAGAAAAGCGATCCGATAGTCTATGTGACACGCTTCAAACAATAGGCTAGTTGCCTAAAAAATGTTATTAGTCCGTCTTTTAGATTATTCAAAAAAAAGGGACACGTATTTTTTTATTTGTAAATTAGACCAAAAATGATAAAGATATAGCCAATTAAAGTTACGTGTGACGTCACGATGCGTGGCATTTTTCCCGCAGTGACGTCACAGGTAACTTAAATAGGCTATTATCTTTGTTCTTTTTTTGTTTTATCGAGAAAAGAAAAAATACGTGTCCAAAATTTTTTTTATAGTCTAAAATACGGACTAAATAGAATGTAATTATTTTGACCCTGGAAGCTACCCTATTCCATACATTACAAACAAAAACGCCTCGCTTCGCGTTCGCCACGCCTGTCTGTTTGTTTGACAATAACCACTAATTCCTGAGCTTATAGCACGTTCCACCAGAAAAAACATACTCTTCAGATTCATAATATCAGTATACTTCTAGATTAATACCACCATATCACCTGACAAGGATTTTCATCTGAAATCTACGAGCAAATGCATGCAATTAAGGGCCGTGTAGAGTTCATCATAATCGGTTTAGCAGATTCAAAATAATCTAATAAACAACATAATTATACTGCCTACATCATAAACCCTTTCTTTTAATTTTGCCGTAGTCGTTAAACGGGGCGCTAGGCAGTCCCCTATCCAATAACCTACCATATTTATGAAATAACCAACCTTTTATACATGATTGAAACTAAAGCTCATTACATTAACTAGAAAAGAAATTGTAATTCCTAGCGTAGGTATTTCAATTTCCTATGTCCAATTTTGCCTATGCCAATTTCACGCACGGTTGGGTCAAAATAGACCCATACGAGTGATACCTACCTACTTGAATTAGGTATGTCCGGCGCTTGAGGCGATCAGCCCTGTTGCCCTGGTTAATTTACAACGGTATAAGTCCATAATATATAATTATGTTGCTTCTTTTACAACGTGTAACTTTAATAGCGTAAAACCTCTCGTGGGGTAACTCAGCCCATGTTACTGTTCAATGTTTGTTGTAAAACTTTTGGAAAAAAGTTTTCGTACTGATGGGCTCGATCAATTTCTCTTTTTGAAAAATCTTTTTTTTTTCCAAAAGTTTTAGAGCAAACATTGATCAGTAACATGGGCTGAGTTACCCCACGAGAGGTTTTGCGCTATTAACGTTACACGTTGTATAGTTGAGGCCAAGTAGTGGAACCAGTTTTAGCTGATAATGCTTTGACAGAACTTCTTTTTTTCCTGTGACTTTCGGCTAACCGATGCCCCGGACCATAAAGTGCTATTGAAGGACACCGTGGATTTAAGTTAGAACAAGTCTGACAGTCCCTCCTGCACTGCCTTGGGTAGGAGGAGGACTCATTTGACAATTTTATTATATAAAAATAAAATTGTTCAAGCGTCAATTTTAAAAAGTGTTTCAACAGTGTTTCTGCGTTCACTGGAAACGTATCTCCTTTATTCCAGAACAGACTTATTTGCTCAAAACTGAGAACAATCACTCACAATATTTGCCCACTCCAGGGTTTTGTCACTTATTGTTCTAAGTCACAAACTTGACCAAAAACTCGTGAAAACACACCACATAATAGGCTTTTATGTTTCAAAGCGAATTTTAACAATGAAACCTTGTTAGTCATGTTTACAAATTGTAGTAACAGTTTGTGAAAACACCGTAACAATGTTCTGCATAGTTAATTATAACTGTAGAATTAACTGCATGCAAGAAAATACTTAACTATGCTTCGTTTACATTTTTAGAGGTCCGTGTTCAAAGGGAAAACTCGTGGCTAAATAATTACAGCCGCACAGGCCGATCTTCCGGGTTAAGCCGCGTTTGCCGAGGTCTGTGGTTGGGTGACCATCTGTCATAGCGAGCGTTTCCTCCGTGCCTTGGATAGCGCATAAAGCTGTTGCTCGCGGCTGTCATTTGTAGATCTTTGACAGTAATTACCTACAATTCGTCTGAAGCTCTAAAGTCACAACCAGTCTTACCATGGGGTATCGCATTACCCAGTTACTGGTTTGTAGAGGTCCGATAGGCAGTCGCTATATGTAAAATACTGATATTCAGCTGCATCCGGTTCGACTGGAAGCGGACCCCAACATAGTTGGGAAAAGGCTAGGCAGATGATGACCCAAAGGGTAACAGGACCGGCAGTCTTTCTGTCTGTCTGTCACCAGGCTGTACGTCATTACCTGTATTAGATTAGACGGAACCCTTCAAACGCGAGTCAGACTCGCGTTTGGCTAGTTTTTATGTTCAGGTTGGTTTAGTTTAAAGTACGGTTTAGTTGGAACGGGTTGCTTTTGTACTATGTTGTTAAACTCGCTTAATATGACATTGTTTTCGTCAAAGACTTTGTTTGTAAACGTTTTCTTTGTTTTAAAGTTTAGTTTCCCATTCAGTTTTTGTTTTTTGTTCTGTTAAATATGCCCGTTGTTTTTCCGTTTTGACTGGTATAAAAAGTATCCTATCTATTAATCCAAGTTATAAACTATGATGTGTAACATACTAAAATTAAATTACATCAAAATAAATTCAGTTGTTTTTGTGAGAAACACTACTTACACAAACAAACATTTGCACTTAAAAATTGAAATCCGATTTCTTAATACAATTTTCATACCATAGCTATAATTTCAAGAGACATTTTCCGCGTCGTTAAAATCGCAGGCTAATGACTAATATATTATTATAAGTTAATTTAAAAACTATCTTAGTTTATTGGTTAACACGACAAAAATAGACTCAGCTACTATAATTAATTTAAAAAAAACAATCCATGAAGGATAATCAATCTAAAAATAAATTAATTCTGTATAGAAGTTACCAGGTTAACATAAAAAATAAAGGTGTTCCAGCATACTTCCCTTTCTGTATTATTAATCCAGAATGATGTCTCCTTTGCAACCCAAAGTACCAAGGACTAACTGTATCCTTCGTGGAACTGAGGATTTTGTCCACCTTCAACTACTTCACCCTTTGCTGTAGGGTTGTCGAAAATGTTCCCAATACTATTAAACATATTTTTTGTTGTGTATGTAAACATTACAAATAAGTAACAGAGGTCTTACCATGAAAAGATAAACATCAGTTGAACGTTTTTTTTGTTGGTTGAATCAGAACAGGACAGGGCGGAAGGGAATGTCAGACTCGTACCTACTGACTAAAATCCAGGGTGTCCTTCAGAAGCCCTTTACATTCCGGGGTCACGGTAACTCGTTAGTCGCGCGACCCCGGTAGGCTTTGGCCCTCTGTAGACCCCATCATATCAGTTGAACGCATGCCTTAAAATACTGTAACTGCAAAACGACCCTTACCTCAGTTTTTTAGACAAGTGCAGTTTTAGAAGGTAAATAAGAAAAAAAAAACAAAAAAAGTTAGCACAAAATACAGCCATGCGGGCTTCGAAATATGGAAGGGGTGGTCGTAAAGGTGACAAACAAGTGGTTCACATTATGAAAAGTGGTAAAGTGGTGGTGAGTGTAAATAACACCTCCAACTGTCCCAATCTTTCAACATAACCATAGACTTAATTTTATAGCTCCAAAAAAAGGCTTATCTGGTAACCTTTCAAATATTCTCCATCCGCAAAATTTCTATCTTATTTACGCCACAACCCACCCGTATAGGCGCGATATTATCAGCACAGCATAAAAAAAGTCTCTTACAAATACACCCACACGGAAAAATCAACAAAAATTCAAACACCCACGCGCCAAAACTCAACACCTCAAAATATGAAACACACCTATCCTTTGTAATTTTGCCGACGCTGACGTGACGGCCCTACAAAGCAGCCGACACTGAATCTTTTAACACGGCCGCGGTACTTTGATTTGAGTTTCAAATGGGGCGACCATTAATCGTTAGGACACGGCACGGTCAATCGCGGGACAAGAGTAAGTTGGCATCACCATCACCGGCTGCCGTGCGAATTGTTGTCGGCAGAACTTTAATTTGGATTTGGTTGTAGTTAGTACCTAATGTGAACATACCACTGTTCAAAGCTTTTATTTGGAAAGTAAAATTCTAAGCTGCGACCTCTGGATTCTGACATCCGACGCTCTCTCCAACCGAGCTATCGAGGTTCGTGCCTACTGCGTCGAAATTTAAAATTTTCTTTTCAAATTAAAGCTTTAAAATCCGCGACGCATTCGTCATAATAATTACTTATAAAATACAATTTTATTTACTTTTAAATGTTACCTTAATTTATTTCATTAACACTGACAACACTGCTCACACACTCCAAAATCAAAGACAAATGGCCACCTACCAATTCGTACCTGGCCCACGTGGTGGGTTACAACCCACTCCCGCTCACAAAGGGGAGGCCTGTGCCTGCCCAGCATTGGGAACATTATAAGATGACATACACTCCGCCCGCGACTTCGTCCGCGCGAATTTCGAACTTTACCTCTGTGAAATTCTACTCCCAACCATACTTATGAGATACTTTTGGAAAATCTAAATAATTCCAATAAAAACTTGAGACTCCTAGAACAAACACAAAACAATTCTGCGTAACATTTTCAACTTTTACAAACCCTAGCTAACCTAACCGTGAGTGAACCTCCCAAAACTCATAAAGGTCCACTACCAGTCCCAAAGCAGACTACAAGACAAGTTACTCTCAGCAGAACACATGGGACTTTTAAAAATAAAACTCAAAATGTTTAGGGTACCTTAGTTTTAGATGTTAAATGTTATATGCAGACTAGTTTTTAAAGTTCATGTCGATGTATTTCTGTAATATTTCGCCTGCTACAACTCGAAAATTATCCCACGGGAACATAAAATAGGGAAGAGCACTGTCCTATGTGTTAATCCAGGTTATAAATCGAAAAGGTTTTGCGAATAATGTCTAAAATAACTACTGTTAGTGGATTTTACAACATTTCTAGTAATAAATACTAGGTCCTTGTTATCTCTACTACTTACTTAGTATTTATTACTAGAAATGTTGTAAAGTCAACTAGTGAGTCTTGCTGTCACGGTTGCAACCAGAAGTTCTCGTGCAGGTAGCTAGAAATTTCTCTGCGCGAAGTAAGACTGGTTGTCATACCTACTTTTGAGCTTCTGCCTAACACTAACGACTGTCAATGACGACAAACTTCAATATTTACTTCACAAACTTAAATAAAACGAAGCGATTCACAGCGTCTAATACGTCAGTGCGCGCCTTTCCTTTTGCATAAAGAGTAGTTTACACTATGTCAACTGGCGCTACCAATTAGGACAGCAAATAGAGTGCCTAGATAAAACCTAGCTTTTTAAAATGGCGACGTTAAAGCTCTAATTAAAACTGGTAAAAAGAATACGGTCTCAGTAGAGTAGATTAAGAGATGTTTGTATTTCATTTGGCGTTTTTTTTTTTCTTTGGTTGGTAAGAAAGAATTATCTTGTTTTTTACCCGACTGCGCGAGACGGAGAGTTATGTTTTTCATTTGTTTTTTTCTTTGTCGCTCTGAGCGACATAATTGTTAATGTCGTTTGTTTTTATACAACGTGCAACACTAAATGCGCAAAACCTCTCGTGGGGTAACTCAGGCCATGTTACCGAACAATGTTTGTTCTAAGACTTAAAAAAAAAACAAAAAATTGCAAATTCGCAAAAAAGAAATTAACTTTCAAAAGTATAGAACGAACATTGTTCAGTAACGTGAGCTGAGTTACCCCACGAGAGCTGTATAGGCTCTATGGAAAATATTAATATTCTGCTGCATTTCGTTCCTGATTTTAAATCATCAATACAGTGATAACTATTGTATTACAACCACAGGAACCAATCGCACAGTGTAAACCACATTTACTGTGCTGTACCACACATTATTTATATCCTTATTTGGACTGACCAAAATGATGAATAATGGGCATTTGCTCACCACATTTATAGAACAGTAGGTAAGGGGTTTGTTAATAAAATTATAAACTTAAAAAATTAAGTTCAAAAATTGCTCGTAAAACTACTTACCTTGTCGTAGATTATAGCATTATTCTGATAAATACAGTGCATATAAATAAAGTGTAGTTTATACTTAGGGACTGTATACTGGGTAATTTTCTGATACAAAATCGAAGCATTTATTTCAAGTATGCCAGTTACAGGCACTTTTGAATTGTCAGAGACAATTAAAGGAATAATGATTTATTATTAAACACTAAAAAGTTATGGTGCTACAGTCCCAGTCACGAGACATAAAAACTGTGAAAGTACCGTAGATGCCCGTTCCAAGAAATAGATCTCTATGGAGAAGAACGTGCAAGAAACTCCATGGACACTCTTTTTGCTTGATGCTCATTGCTTACGCTGTATATAACCAGCTGAGAGTTCAAATATGGATTTTTGACATTATCCAAGTATAACTTAGGGGCGGAAAGTTTTCACAAATTATGTAGAATTCTATTTCAAAATTTCCTTCAAAGCTATATTATCGTTTATTGTTGTGCCGAAGCCAGCATTAATGAAAGAGAGTGACTAAGTTTTCAAAATTTTCTGGGCACCTTAAATATAGATTCTATTGCCTGCTGCAAAAAATCTAACTAGGCTGAGGGTGGCAGTTAGTTCCAACTAAAATTTCCCTCTATTACAATAATAATATGACTCGAAGTTGATTGCAATCACAACCCGCCATCCGTCAGTTGATCCAAATCAAGTAATTAAGTTTAAATTTATGAGACCACCGAGTTTCAAGCTAGACTATAAGTAAGAGCTCATTTACACGGAGAAAAATTATCGCACAAGACGAATTACGGTAGTAACACAGGAACTCAAAGGCTGGTTTCACAGCAGCTGTCGGACTTTTTTGAAAAACTTTGCCTCACACTAAAAATTTCTTCTTTATTGGTGTGTTTACAAACATTTTTTGATCTGGTTGTTTGACTTTGTGAGTAAAGTCAAATAACCAGATCGAAAACAAGTACTTAGATCATACAAATATTAGTCCGTGTGGGATATGACCCGCGACATGCAGCGTAACATTCAATCACTCTACCACTACGTTAAGTCTTCCTGCACATTACAATTCCGTCTGAGTTTTTATTTCCCGCTTGATTTTGTACTAAACACACAAAGCTTTTGAAGGGTACTGAAAAACTCTCGCCCGGACTCTCGCTTGGTGACGGGCGATAATTCCTCCTCGTATAAACGAGCCTTTTAGCTGAGCCTTTGAGATTTGTAACCTATTTAATAAGATTATTAAGTTCTGAGAAAGGTTACGTTTATGCTAATATTTAGACAGGAAAGTTTTGTTCAGTCTGTTTATCTGACATTACAACAGACGGCAAACTACGAAACTTAATGAATATTCTAAATAAATTTTAGGAAATTGTGTAAAGAGTTGGGTTTACGTACAGAACTGGAACTAAGTAACTGGACATGGATTTTCAATTATCATACAATAAGATAAGAATTGAATAGGATTATGAATGACACAGAAGTAGTGAACCAGTGGTATCGGTCCGTACGATTTGTAAGTGGTGGTTTCGAACACGGCCAGATTACTTTGTGTAATTTATTTCATCACCACTGCTCTCAAAACGGTGAAGGTAAACATGGTAAGGAAGGAGGCATAAACTAGAACTAAAAATTCGAAGACATGTGACATCTGCTAAGTAGTACTGGTCCCGCGTGGTGGATTACGGTGGATACTACACCCCGTAGTAAGATTGATTGTCAGACTTTAGAGCTTCTGACTAACAGTAACGACTGTCAAAGAGATCAACAAATGACAGCCGGGACCAATGGCTTTACGTGCTTTCCGGCGCACGGAGGAAACTTGCTATGACAGATGGTCACCCATCCACAGACCAACCTCGGCAAGCGCGGGTTAACCCGGAAGATCGGTCTGTGCAGCTGTAATTATTTAGCCTCGAGCTTCTCAACGTCAACCTATTTCTAAATAAAATAAAATCAACTGAAAGATAACGAATGAAGGAGAACAAAAAACAACAAAAGCGCATAAAATATTGAAATGTCGAAACAAGCTTCCTACATTTCTGCGTCAAAACAAATCACTTTTCACAGGAAAACTTTAACAATACGTTTACGAGCTAAGCCTTACAGAGACGCCATAATATCATAAAATTTCAAACGAAATTTTTCAGTCTTACATTTTTAAATTTCAGCGCATGAATTTGAAAGCGTGTTAAAAACCTCAAGTGTTGTTAGGACGCCTGGTTACCCTCGCCGAGAGTTGGATTTAACTGCGAAAAATTTTGCGCGTATTTCTGTTACTACGAAAAAATGTGTGATACCGATAGATAGAATACGTTGGAAATGTTGCGAGAATTCGAATTTTCGTTGAATTTTTCGAATAGTTCGAAAATGTTATGTGAATGAATGGTATATATTTTTGTGGAGTCGTATAGTAGGAAGTTACTTCGAAAAGATCCGGTTTTTGTTCGCGGCATATTTCTACTAATGGAACAAACAAGGCCAGAGATGGAGACCGTGAATCGCGAAATTGACAGGATGTTTTTAGGTCGACGACCTTAGAAAGTTGGTTGGTCCAGACGAGATAGAAAAGTCAGAAAACATAGCTTCGTTGCCTCGTTTGGTAGAAGACGTAGGTCTTCTGTTGTGAAATGCAATAGGCTAACATGACTGAGCAGTAATAGGTTAAATCCGAAAAATCATATTGGTTTTAAACTCGACAATAATAGTCACGGAAGAATACTGTTTTTTTTTAGTCTGCTCTGTTTATCATCATCATCATCATCATCAGCCGGAAGACGTCCACTGCTGAACATAGGCCTCCCCCTTAGACCGCCACGCCGAACGACAATTCGCCATTTGCATCCATCGGTTGCCCGCGACCCTCACGACGTCGTCGGTCCACCTAGTGGGAGGTCTGCCTACGCTGCGTCTTCCGGTCCGTGGTCGCCACTAGAGATCTTTTCTTCCCCATCGGTTGTCAGTTCTACGAGTGATGGGGCCTGCCCATTGCCTTTAAACTTGTAAATTTTATGAGCTATGTCGGTGACGCTGGTTCTTCGCCGAATATCCATCCATGTGCCGGATTTTATCCCGCAAAGAAACTCCGAGCATAGCTCTTTCCATTGCTCGTTGAATGATTCTTAGTTTCCCCTAAAGGTCAGCAGTCTAAGACCATGTTTCTAAAAAAGTAATATCAAATATCAAATACCCTTGTCTTGAGACACGCTCTGCTTATATCTGCTCTGTCTTACTCCCGGGCAAAGGCCTCTATTCCTTGTACTTCCCAAACCCGCATCTTACCTACCAGTTCTAATGGAACCTACTTCATCCCGCCTTCTTTCCCCTGTCCCTGCCGCGACCCCGCCTCACTGTCTCAAGTTTCTAAACTTTATACCCAATTTAAAACAAGAAAAATCCCAGCTTATTTCCATCCTGAAACCACGCGACATAACCAACTGAAAAATAGCACCAAACTAAGTTGTGAACATCAGAAAATAATTCACAACTCTCTTATATTTGTAAGAAGTGTAAAGTTTCGTGTTCCAGCGTGAATGGGTGGGATATAAAAATAAAGTACCTACTCTGAAATGTAAGGCGTTATAACTGTAGACGAGGAATTACTGCGTTGTTATGTGAGAATTTTTAAGGTGTGTGAGATGAAATTGCAGTTTTAAAATTGAGTCAGTTCGAAAATTCGACTTGAACAATAATAATATGACATTCCACAACTATCACTCAACGCCATCTAGTCCCAAGCTAAGCAGAGCTTGTGTTATGGGTACTAGACAACTGATAAACATACTTAAATATTTCTAACTAGTGTTTGCCCGCGGCTTCGCTTGCATTATTTTAGAATTTGAGAAACAATACGGATCATGTGGCGCCATCTGGAATATGAACGTAATTGTTTTCTCGGAAACAGCTTCTGTTATTCGGGATGTAAGATACCTTATATCCGTGTCTATACTCCTGACAACGTATATGCTAAATTTTGGGACGATCGATTCAGTAGGTAGTAATGCGTGAAAAGGTAAAAAACAAACATAATTGCATTTTTATTATTAGTTTAGATCAATAATGTTATATCTAGGTACATAGTTTGCATAGGAAACGTCCTTATTTGAGCGACATTAATTTCAAAGAACCGTGTTTATTTAAACATTAGACTATCATTTTTGGGTCGATTTACAGTATCGCTGCAAATTGAACGTACATACGATAGCATTGCTCTTCTCCCTTTAGCATACCGCGTGATACCTAAAAAATAACTAATTATCTGACTCGATGAGTTCAACTTGGCGTCGTTTAAAACAGAATCTATGCACTGGTTTGAGCACCAATTCAAAACTTAAATAAACACAAATTATAGAAACCCTGATTTTTTTCTAATCTTTAAAATTCCACACCTCGAAACAATTACAATTAAAAAAAATATCCAACTTACTACCTACAATTTAAATCGGTGTAGATTTATATCCTAGAGAAGTATTGAAAAAAAAATAGTAATTATTTTAAATCGCGAATAATATTGAAATAAAAGTATGCACATTTTTTTTTAATTATTTAAAACTCTCAGGACAAATAAAAAAAACTCAAAAAGAGAAAATAAAAACTGCGAGATTTGATCCAGAGACCCCTTGCACGAAAGTCAAGCAGGTTACCGACCGGACTGGCTAGTACGTTGACAATGGTTTTCAAATAGCGGTTCTTGTACAAATGTCAACAATAACTGAAAATCAACATATTATAAAATTGCTAATCCCCCAAGGGGAATAGCGTAATTATACATATCCTATTAATAGAACAGCAGTTTAAGGAATATTTGAGGAAAAATTGACTAAATAATATCCAGTGGTTTAGCTTCCAATTATCAACAAACATCTAAAAACAACAAAATTCAAAATTGCTTATCTCCCAGGAAAAATAGCGTAATAATACATAGCATATAAACAGAAGCATATTATTAGGAATATTTGAGGAAAATTTGATCGACAACTTTACAGTAGTTTCAGTAGTTACAGTAGTTACAGTAGTTTAGTAGAATTCTATTTCAAAATATATTAAAAATTACTGTATAATATATCAAATCTATATATCGTTTATTATTGTGCCCAAGCCTGCAGAAAGAAAAGTGACTAAGATTTCAAAATTTTCTGGCCACCTTAAATATAGATTCTATTGCCTGCTGCAAAAAATCTTAATCTCTTAATTGTAAACATCCAAAAATTAAATTGAAGGTGGCAGTTAGTTTCAACTAAAATTTCCCTCTATTACATTAATAATAATACGACTCGAAGTTGATTGCAATCACAACCCGCCATCCGTCAGTTGATCCAAATCAAGTAATTAAGTTTAAATTTATGAGACCACCGAGTTTCAAGCTAGACTATAAGTAAGAGCTCATTTACAGGGAGAAGATTTATCGCACAGGACGAATTACCATAGTAACACAGGAACTCCAAGGCTGGTTTCACAGCAGCTGTCTGTCTTTTTTGAAAAACTTTGCCCCCACTAAAAATTTCTTCTCTATTGGTGCGTTTACAAACATTTTTACTCACAAAGTCAAATAACCAGATCGAAAACAAGTACTTAGATTATACAAATAATAATTTACATGTGGGAATTGAACCCGCGACACGCAGCTTACCAATCACTCTACCACTGCGTCAAGTCTTCCTGTAAATCACAATTCCGTCTGAGTTTTTATTTCTCGCTGGATTATACACACAAAGCACACACAAAGCTTTTGTAGAGTATTGAAAAACTCTCGCCCGGACTCTCGCTTGGCGACGGGCGATAATTCCTCCTCGTATAAACGAGCCGTTTAGCTGAGCCTTTGAGATTTGTAACCTATTTAATAAGATTATTTAGTTCTGAGAAAGGTTACGTTTATGCTAATATTTAGACAGGAAAGTTTTGTTCAGTCTGTTTATCTGACATTATAACAGACGGCAAACTACGAAACTTAATGAATATTCTAAATAAATTTTGGAATTTGTGTAAAGAGTTGGGTTTACGTACAGAACTGGAACTAAGTAACTGGACATGGACTTTCAATTATCATACAATAAAATCAGAATTAAATAGGATTATGAATGACACAGAAGTGGTGGCCTAGTGGTATCAGTCCCTACTTACAAGTAGGTCGTGGCTGCATTACTTTGTGTAATTTATTTCAACACTACTGCTCTCAAAACGGTGAAGGAAAACATCGCGAGGAAGCCGGCATATCTTAGAACTAAAAGTTCGAAGACATGTGACATCTGCTAAGTAGTACTGGTCCCGCGTGGTGGATTACGGTGGATACTACACCCCGTAGTAAGATTGATTGTCAGACTTTAGAGCTTCTGACTAACAGTAACGACTGTCAAAGAGATCAACAAATGACAGCCGGGACCAATGGCTTTACGTGCTTTCCGGCGCACGGAGGAAACTTGCTATGACAGATGGTCACCCATCCACAGACCAACCTCGGCAAGCGCGGGTTAACCCGGAAGATCGGTCTGTGCAGCTGTAATTATTTAGCCTCGAGCTTCTCAACGTCAACCTATTTCTAAATAAAATAAAATCAACTGAAAGATAACGAATGAAGGAGAACAAAAAACAACAAAAGCGCATAAAATATTGAAATGTCGAAACAAGCTTCCTACATTTCTGCGTCAAAACAAATCACTTTTCACAGGAAAACTTTAACAATACGTTTACGAGCTAAGCCTTACAGAGACGCCATAATATCATAAAATTTCAAACGAAATTTTTCAGTCTTACATTTTTAAATTTCAGCGCATGAATTTGAAAGCGTGTTAAAAACCTCAAGTGTTGTTAGGACGCCTGGTTACCCTCGCCGAGAGTTGGATTTAACTGCGAAAAATTTTGCGCGTATTTCTGTTACTACGAAAAAATGTGTGATACCGATAGATAGAATACGTTGGAAATGTTGCGAGAATTCGAATTTTCGTTGAATTTTTCGAATAGTTCGAAAATGTTATGTGAATGAATGGTATATATTTTTGTGGAGTCGTATAGTAGGAAGTTACTTCGAAAAGATCCGGTTTTTGTTCGCGGCATATTTCTACTAATGGAACAAACAAGGCCAGAGATGGAGACCGTGAATCGCGAAATTGACAGGATGTTTTTAGGTCGACGACCTTAGAAAGTTGGTTGGTCCAGACGAGATAGAAAAGTCAGAAAACATAGCTTCGTTGCCTCGTTTGGTAGAAGACGTAGGTCTTCTGTTGTGAAATGCAATAGGCTAACATGACTGAGCAGTAATAGGTTAAATCCGAAAAATCATATTGGTTTTAAACTCGACAATAATAGTCACGGAAGAATACTGTTTTTTTTTAGTCTGCTCTGTTTATCATCATCATCATCATCATCAGCCGGAAGACGTCCACTGCTGAACATAGGCCTCCCCCTTAGACCGCCACGCCGAACGACAATTCGCCATTTGCATCCATCGGTTGCCCGCGACCCTCACGACGTCGTCGGTCCACCTAGTGGGAGGTCTGCCTACGCTGCGTCTTCCGGTCCGTGGTCGCCACTAGAGATCTTTTCTTCCCCATCGGTTGTCAGTTCTACGAGTGATGGGGCCTGCCCATTGCCTTTAAACTTGTAAATTTTATGAGCTATGTCGGTGACGCTGGTTCTTCGCCGAATATCCATCCATGTGCCGGATTTTATCCCGCAAAGAAACTCCGAGCATAGCTCTTTCCATTGCTCGTTGAATGATTCTTAGTTTCCCCTAAAGGTCAGCAGTCTAAGACCATGTTTCTAAAAAAGTAATATCAAATATCAAATACCCTTGTCTTGAGACACGCTCTGCTTATATCTGCTCTGTCTTACTCCCGGGCAAAGGCCTCTATTCCTTGTACTTCCCAAACCCGCATCTTACCTACCAGTTCTAATGGAACCTACTTCATCCCGCCTTCTTTCATCCCTGCCGCGACCCCGCCTCACTGTCTCAAGTTTCTAAACTTTATACCCAATTTAAAACAAGAAAAATCCCAGCTTATTTCCATCCTGAAACCACGCGACATAACCAACTGAAAAATAGCACCAAACTAAGTTGTGAACATCAGAAAATAATTCACAACTCTCTTATATTTGTAAGAAGTGTAAAGTTTCGTGTTCCAGCGTGAATGGGTGGGATATAAAAATAAAGTACCTACTCTGAAATGTAAGGCGTTATAACTGTAGACGAGGAATTACTGCGTTGTTATGTGAGAATTTTTAAGGTGTGTGAGATGAAATTGCAGTTTTAAAATTGAGTCAGTTCGAAAATTCGACTTGAACAATAATAATATGACATTCCACAACTATCACTCAACGCCATCTAGTCCCAAGCTAAGCAGAGCTTGTGTTATGGGTACTAGACAACTGATAAACATACTTAAATATTTCTAACTAGTGTTTGCCCGCGGCTTCGCTTGCATTATTTTAGAATTTGAGAAACAATACGGATCATGTGGCGCCATCTGGAATATGAACGTAATTGTTTTCTCGGAAACAGCTTCTGTTATTCGGGATGTAAGATACCTTATATCCGTGTCTATACTCCTGACAACGTATATGCTAAATTTTGGGACGATCGATTCAGTAGGTAGTAATGCGTGAAAAGGTAAAAAACAAACATAATTGCATTTTTATTATTAGTTTAGATCAATAATGTTATATCTAGGTACATAGTTTGCATAGGAAACGTCCTTATTTGAGCGACATTAATTTCAAAGAACCGTGTTTATTTAAACATTAGACTATCATTTTTGGGTCGATTTACAGTATCGCTGCAAATTGAACGTACATACGATAGCATTGCTCTTCTCCCTTTAGCATACCGCGTGATACCTAAAAAATAACTAATTATCTGACTCGATGAGTTCAACTTGGCGTCGTTTAAAACAGAATCTATGCACTGGTTTGAGCACCAATTCAAAACTTAAATAAACACAAATTATAGAAACCCTGATTTTTTTCTAATCTTTAAAATTCCACACCTCGAAACAATTACAATTAAAAAAATATCCAACTTACTACCTACAATTTAAATCGGTGTAGATTTATATCCTAGAGAAGTATTGAAAAAAAATAGTAATTATTTTAAATCGCGAATAATATTGAAATAAAAGTATGCACATTTTTTTTTAATTATTTAAAACTCTCAGGACAAATAAAAAAAACTCAAAAAGAGAAAATAAAAACTGCGAGATTTGATCCAGAGACCCCTTGCACGAAAGTCAAGCAGGTTACCGACCGGACTGGCTAGTACGTTGACAATGGTTTTCAAATAGCGGTTCTTGTACAAATGTCAACAATAACTGAAAATCAACATATTATAAAATTGCTAATCCCCCAAGGGGAATAGCGTAATTATACATATCCTATTAATAGAACAGCAGTTTAAGGAATATTTGAGGAAAAATTGACTAAATAATATCCAGTGGTTTAGCTTCCAATTATCAACAAACATCTAAAAACAACAAAATTCAAAATTGCTTATCTCCCAGGAAAAATAGCGTAATAATACATAGCATATAAACAGAAGCATATTATTAGGAATATTTGAGGAAAATTTGATCGACAACTTTACAGTAGTTTCGGAGATAGATCAAATCAAAAAAAACATAAAAAATTTCGAAAAAAAATAAAAGTTGATCTGGCATCAGAATCGATCCCTTATCTCGAAAAAAATACAAAAAGAAAAAAATATTCAATGTACAGGAATGACATCTCTACGATTTTATTATATGTAAAGAAAGATAAAGAAGATAAAGAATACACACATATCACTACATAGTATAAAACAAAGTCGCTTTCTCTGTCCCTATGTCCCTTTGTATGCTTAAAACTTTAAAACTACGCAACGGATTTTGATGCGGTTTTTTTTAATAGATAGAGTGATTCAAGTGGAAGGTTTATATGTATAATAATATCCATTAAATAGTGGAGAAGTACTGTTATTTTTGAGGTTTCTAATGTGATGTCGTAAATTATTACATTTTTTCCGCTTACATTGCAAACGCAGGCTGAACCCTACGAGTTTTATCAAAATAATGTACTAAGTATTGTACACATTGAAAAGGTCTACAGAAAAGTCCGTGATGGTATATGTCTATCTCTTTTGGATAACCCACAATAACTTTTTTTGTCATTTAGGTACTTTTTACGACAAATAATGGCTAATTTTCGAAGCGATTTTAACCAATACAGCATTAATCCTTAACCAATTAAATACCATGAATACATTGTTCATTTAATGTAGATCTATATGGCCCTTTACACTGTATGATTTAAGTGAATGTTTTCGAAGATATTACAGATTTAAAAATTGCGGGACGTAGCGTTTGCGGCGGTACCGGCCGGCCGCCCGGTGCGGCAAGAGCGACTTTGTTTTATACTATGTAGTGATTCTGTAATATGTTGTAAAAATAAAATAAATAGTTAAAAATGTAAAAAGTAAAAATGTAGTGTATGAATTTAGATATTTCAAAGATAGCAGGAAATCTTCATGGTATAGGGAAAGGGGGATTGTTTTACTCCAAATTTAACGCGTGCGGGACACGGCAGTAATGAATAAATCAAAACTACTGGATCGATGTTAATCACATAGGCTATATATTTTATACCCGTGCGAAGCCGGAGCGGGCCGCTATGTTTTTATACAGGATGATTTTTTAGTCACCATCCAAATTTTAATATATTAATCTTTGGCGAAAATCATTGAATACGTGTTTTTTCTTTTTGTATTACTCAATACAAAAATATCGAGATATCACGCCTCAATGTTATCTATAAAAAGTTGATGAATGTGGACACCGCGCTGTGATGTGTCGCTCAGGTGTAGCGGGGCGGGGTGGGGGGTCAGCGGGGTGCGCTCTGTCCGTTTCATGCGTCGGCAAGTGTATATTATTAACGTTTAGCTTAGTGACCACACAGGGCGGATGAGAAAATGATTTAATATGACAATTTGACGTATCGTTTTTTTTCAAAAATGGGGTTAGTGATTGATACCTAACGCTTAGAAAAATTTTGGACGGTGGTAAAAAAGTCACCCTGTATACAACGTTCACAGTTTTTCTGTAGTGTATTTAGTATCAGCATTGCACCCGTGCGAAGCCGGGGCGGGTCGCTAGTTATAGATAAATTAGACCCAGGCACAGAACAAATGATCGTGCTCATGACACAAACATTTGTCCTGGGTGGGAATCGAACCCACGACCGCATAGCAGTCAGGGTCACTAACCACTAGACCAACAGGCCTGACAGCAACAGCCTGCCTACAGCAACAATGAAAAAAGATATTTGTTTTATAAAAAAAATCTGATTAAACCCAGATGATCTAAAAAGCCACAAAACCCTTAAACAAATGTTGAAAATCTTTTCCTAATACGAGTACATACTTTAAACCGGGAACAGGGTTGTAGTAAGAACCTAACAGTAATTTTATTAAAGTTCTTTATACGAAATTGACAATCTAATCAAAGTAGGCAACTTTTACATCAGAATAAAGTTTTAAGTAAATAGACTTTCTTTAACATTGATTCAAGAAAGTCTATAAAAGTCAGTTCAGACAAGTTATACTACAAATTGAACACTGAAAAATCAGTGGTGAACAGTCAGTCGTAAATTAGTTATTGGACTTGTAAAAAGTCAATCTTAGTTACGGAGCGACAAAAAACATTTGTCTCTTTTTTGCGACAAAACTTTTTTAGCTTTTTTACGACAAATTTAATTTTCTATAAAATAAAATTGTTAATTGGTCGCGTGACAAGATTCTTAATTGAACCTTAATTTTTAACGTTTTTTTTCTTAATTTTATCAAAGTTCTAACTGAATAAACTAATCAGCTTTTTTAAATGTCATTTCCATAGGTCAAGGTTATCAATAAAATATTTTATGACCAGATTTTATTTTATGATAATAAGTTTTAGATGGCAACTGAGTGATAAAATTTTTATCGACCAATAGTTTTTATAGACCGATAAGTATCCCATTAAAACACCTACATTTTCCTAACCGAACAAGATTTTCAAATTTCCTCTACACGATATTTCCAATAATACCAATAATATGACCGATCGGTATAAATATTCTACTCTCGCAAAATCTGGCTCGATAAAATTTTCTCTATAAGTAAATATAGATACGGAATATATTACTTGCGAGCTACGCGGCTACGGGCTACGCGACTACGGGCTACGCGGCTACAGCGTAGCACCGTGCTACGCTTCACGGTTCGGTTCGCTACGGAATATCAGGAAAAACCGAAATGTATTACAATTTCTTGTTTCATAATATAAGAAAAAGAAGGTTATTTTTGTAAGAAAATTGTATATAGTATTAAAGCTTTCTTTTCTAACTTAATTCTTTAATCACAGAACAACTCGAGCGTAGCATTTTGGTCCAGATTTTTATTATTCTGAAAGTAGATAAAACTAAGGTTTTATTTTTCTCTGTTTCTTTGTATGATATTCTTGTGCTGCGATGTGGGTTGTGTATTGTTAGACACGAGATAATTTTAAAAGAATACACGTTTAATAGTATCCTGTGTGCTTTGTAGAAATGTAGAGTTTTTATATTTTATTTAAGTACTGTTCACCGCTTTAGGTAAAAACTTAATATTTTGAAACTGTAATTTTTTAATAATAAATTTACGAGTTTTAGGTAAGAATTATTTTAATCTTATCCACCCAGGTGTGGGCCAAAATAACCGCTAAGGGTCCTAACACACCCAAAGGATTCTACTGACAAAACGAACGAGTAGTGGCCTACAGAGTCCTTTGAGTCTCGAGGCCTTTTGCCTTACATTTTGTTTTCAATTATACCTTAATTATGTAGCAAAAAAATATATATATATCACACTAGGAATTTCACTTTAATCGTGGTCCATGTAAAAGTCATCGGGACAGATTTCGGCCACGGCGGCTAATTTCAGCGTAGATTAGCCATATAAACTCACATACACTTGACATTATTGACTCTAATCTATTGATTTCTCACTTAAAAAGTTAAACCAGGTTTTCCTTTAATCAACTTTGAACTATTGATTAACCTTAAAAGTAAACCAGGCTTAAACTCACCTGCACTTTGAACATCCACTTCGACCGACCCCATTAATCTTCAAAATACTTATCTGAACTTGTATCCCAGTTATCAATAACTCGCTAACCCCATCGATATCAGTCTGTTACCCTCAAAACTTGGGTAATCAATATACCCCCTTTAATTTCATGGTGTTGGATAACAGACTGCCATTAAAACTATTTTAATGGCTTTTGAACTAGTGCGGTCTGATAAATATATACAGGGTGATATTTTCATAATTGTGCTGTGGGCCAAAAAGTCATTTATTAAGAAATCAGCCTGTATATAAAGTTTTTGACATATTTTTGTGTTTGAGACTTATCAAACACTATTTGGGAAAGAATATCTCGAAATGCTTAAGAGAATATACTATCGAAATACTTAACAATTCTTTTACGTCAAAAGTATTGCAATAAATGTTTGATTTTTCTACATGGAAATGGTAATAGCTTTTGAATACATTTTTCAGATTATTATTTTTCAGTATGCAGGATTACTTCTTGAAAACATAATTCAAGCATGAATTGTATTAAAATATCAACCTGTAGAATACTTACTACTAATACTTGTAGAGTTATTTTATTTATTTTTGCGTAAAACCCATTATGATCCCATTTTTTGGAACAAAAAATTCCGTATTTCTACTCAATATTTTATTTCCGCTAAAAGCAAAGCAATTGTGTTAACATTTTCCTCGGAAAAGAAATCCTGTGTTTTACCAAACGAAAACAAACGTGATGGGCTTAAATATTTATCTGGAAAATTCTCTTCAACATTTGGCTCCATGCTGTATATAGTTAGAATATAATACTACCCTCAGTAGAACCAGGGCCCCCGTAAGGTCTACTGGCGCCTGTGTGCAAAAAAGAATTTTGGCGCCCCTTAAGGCATTTTGAATTATCTTTTTTTTTGATCGGTCAGTGGCGTATTTTAAAATAAGAGTTCCGTACCATCTTAGAGAAGACAAATTTCATTTTTGTAGACCACTAACTTAAGAAGCATTTGCTATTGCTATCAAAAG
Source organism: Agrotis segetum (assembly GCA_036375495.1). NCBI lineage: Eukaryota > Metazoa > Arthropoda > Insecta > Lepidoptera > Noctuidae > Agrotis > Agrotis segetum. Next base: position 1,141,475 of record JAQSVV010000310.1, on the reverse strand, counting down.
CGTATGTCAACCTTAAATGTAGCGCGAGCGAAGCGAGCGCGAAATTTTTTTGCTTTTTGGAATAGGACAAGGCAATTCTTCCTAGAAGAACGCAGTGAGCTCTAAAAGTTTAACGTTGCCGGACTTCAAGTTTTAATCTAAAATTAGTGAGATCAGATATTTGAAGTCTTTAATAGGTACTTAAAAGTAATCCTAGTTAGGTTCGCAACTTTTCTTTAATTTTTTTTTTTTTTTCTGGGCCCTTGGTTTTGGCGCCCCCTAAAGGATGGCGCCCGTGTGCATTGCACACATTGCACATATGGTAGCGGGGGCCCTGAGTAGAACTAAAAGTATTTAAAGCAGTTTAAGGGTAAAATGTATGTTCTAATTTGGTAGAAAGTTTAATTTTATGATCAAGGAGAATTACAACGGTCACTAATTACTTGAAAAAGGGATATTTCACGAAGTTTTCGGGTGAAATTGTTGGCTCTTTCAGTGGCGTTCATGATAAAGGCCGATTATATTTATTTGATCGGTAATTTTAGTTGATGGCGGTCGGGAAAGTGTTGTTTGCGGTCAATAGATTTTATGGCGGTGGGTGGTTTAATTTGAATAACTTTACTGGAACATTTCTGACGGCTTACGTTCAGTATTGAACCGAGTTTCGTAGTAAGAAGAGAGATATTGAATAACTTGCTTCATTTATTTAACTAAGGGCTGATTATTCTCGTATCTTTTTCTAGATTTTGATCTATAGAAAATTATGTGTAATCGCTTTTTTTACTTCTCAGATAACAGTTATCTGACTATTGAAAAAACAACCCTAAGAAACAAATATTTTCTATATTTCAAGTATTTAACACATACATATAAACGTCTACGTCGCGACTTGTAACACTTTTACAATGAATGGAGCGATTTCATCGTAAACATTAAAAAATAGGATGGAATGATTCGACTTTCGCGAGCATGACTGCGATGGCCTAGGTAATAAGGCGTCTGGTGTACTGAATAAGATATTTGCAAGTTCAAGGTTCAAGTCTTGCCTGCAATCGATTTCTTGTTTTCAAAAAAGAGTATTTTGTCCACGGTTGGGCAAGTCTCTCCGTCCTATATCTAGATGTAAATAAAATAATAATTCAAGAATTAAGTAAAAATAATGTAATATTTACATTTATTACAAGCGAGTAAAATTAATTTAAAAAATGGTATTACGAATTAATTTTTTTTTCGTTGTTTTTTCATTACCACCCACTTCGACTAGCTGTAAAGTGGTATTGATAGTTGTAAACAACCCATTTTGAATTTAAAACTAAGAAACTCAAACAAAATACTCTTAATGTCACTCCTTCCTTATGTAACAAAAGGCAATCCCTTGAGGGACACGTGTCGTCACGTCACGCGTCATAGATTGATGACGTCATTTATTTTGTCACTCCCATTGGCGTGTGTGGGTGACTTTTTGCCTGAGAAATAGTTACCTCTGCCTTCCTGTGTACCTTTTTCTATGTATGAGTTAATAAAGAGGGCGTTAAAATATGTTTCCGCGGAGTTATCTTATTCATCATCATCATCAGGTTGAGCGATTAATGGTTGAGGTGCTTGTCGCGAGTTCGATTCTTGCGCTAAAGAAATATGTATGTATATGTTTCTAATAGAGATGTTCCAGATCTTAGCATTTGTGTATGTAAATTTAAATGTTTGTAAACGTACCCACGATACAGAAGAAATTCCTAGTTTACAACGTCTGTCTTTTAAACAAACCAACAAAAATCTGAAAGCAAACACAATAATGTAAACAACATTCAAAGATCGAGGAGCTCGTGGCTAAATAATTACAGCCGCACAAGCCAATGCTGAGGTTGGTCTGTGGGTGGAAGACCATCTATCATAGCGAGTTTCCTCCGTGCCTCGGCAAGCGCGTAAAGCCGTTAGACCCGGCTGTCATATATAGATCTTTGACAGTCGTTACTGTTAGTCAGAAGCTCTAAAGTCTGACAACCAGTCTTACCATGGGGTATGGTATTGCCCAGTTATTGGGTTGTTGAAGTTCGACAGGCAGTCGCTCCATGTAAAATACTGATATCCAGCTAAATCTGGTTTGACTGGAAGCCAACCCCAATATAGTTGGGAAAAGGCTAGGCAGATGATTAATCAACGATCTTGGCTTAATTCATTTGTAGGTTTTTCTAACATGTTAAATATTTAATGAAGACACTTCCAAACTTTTCTTTTCCCAGATATTCCTTTCAGTCAACTAAGACTTAAAATAAGGCTGACATTGCCTCCGCCACTTCTCTACATCGTGACTTATGACGTCATTTGTCCGGTCTACCGTCCGTAATGTAGTTTGAGTTATTTCCCGCCCAAACGTCTGAATATATTGACTTCAAAGAAAGAAAGAAGGAAGGAAAGGTTTTCGTGTGTGTAACGGTTAAAGAGAAAGATATTTTTCTTTCAAAGAAATAGATTACTCGTTGAATTTGTGGTGTTTGTAGAGGTTTCGACAAATTGAACGTGTCGTGTTGAGTTTGCGGTTTTGAAGTAGATTGTGGAGGTCAACGAACTAGGTAGTTTATTTTAAGTGTTTTTTGGCCTGACTTTTTCTTAGAATTTTATTGAAATTACATTTCTGATACATTTTATCAAAAAAGCTTGCTGCCGTAACTGAGAAGGTCTAGCTGTGAAAATATTTTTATGAGTCGTTTGGGGTTAAAACTCTAGGGTCGTGGGATGCAAGTGCTCTCAAATCATCTCATCAATCTTAACTACTTGTTGACGCTTCCCGAGACTCAAAAGCTGGCTTTTACCTTGGCCAGAGGGTAAGCATAGCCATACAAAGAGGTAACGCCGCCAGTCTCTTGGGCACATTACCAGCTGACAGCGTTGAGGATTTTACGATGCGTTGTTTACAGTTTATTTATTTTAGTATTTATTTTGCTTTCGTTAATTTTGTTCTTATTGAAAAAGTTAGAAAGTAGACTTTGAAAAAAAAACAACTGCCTATTTAAAAAAGAAACAATTGAAAAACCTTACCTAACTTCGTACATATTTTAAAACAAATCGTAAACAATTCCGCGAAAAAACTTGAAAATGCAAACTGAAAAATTCAAAGAGGCCCGCTAGTTATTCAGGAAGGTCACTTTAGAATTCACGTCGCCTTTTCAAGTCCATTTCAATACTTAATTATGTTGAATAATAAGGTCGAAAGTTCTGAGGACAATTATTTTTGAGTACAATGACTAAGAGGGGGAAAGTGAAACATTTTTGGGAGCAAAAGTGGGGAAAATTGGAATAAAGGGTCCTGAAAAAGTGCCGTTTCACATAACTCTGTAGCATAATCAGCCAAAAATTTTCCCACTTCTGGGCCACAAGCTATCTTTCTGTGAGAGGAGGTTGGACCTTATCACGAGTTTTCACTATTTTACTTTACAGCGTCTTTCCAGTATTTAAAGCGTTTCTTGTATGGAACAGCGCCACTGGTTTTGCGAAGAAGGAACTTATTTTTTTCTAGAAAGTCAATTTGAAAATGTTAAGTTCCAGTTTACTTTACGTCCTCTGGTTGTTTGATGTCACACATTCTGTTCAAACAACTTCATAATATTTTCTAGGCCTTTTCTGAAAGTGCCGCGGCTGCTTGGCCGAGGGTAATCCTACAACTTTATCTAAATGACTAGCTATTGTGGGAGGACTCATTTGATGATTTTACAACGATAAAAAAAAGCCATCGTTAACTTGAACTTCCCTTACTTTTATAACCATCCACAATAAACTTCCCTCCCGACATTTCCTTTCATGAAATTATTATTAATCAATTAACTCCACTATTTACAGTTAAAATGAAATCAATTAAGGTTAATATTGAATGCATGCAAGTTCGGAAGTCAGCCAGTGACGGCTCATTTGGTATGGCCGTCCAATTTCCATGGCAATGGACGCCAGCACTCTTTGACGTTTTCATAATTAGTCGTTATTGGTGGAAATGCGAAAATTTCGATACATGTTGTGTATTGAGTTTGTTTTTCGTTGATACTATTTAAATATTAACACGCTTCCGTAAGAACACTGGACTCTCAAAAGACCAAGTCAGTTATCAATTCATGGTTCTCGACTGTGATTTTTTTAAATATCGTGGTATCTAAATCCCGGCAGGCTTTGGCCCTTTATAGAAGGCCCCGTCATTATACTGACGCTCTTTGAGGCGCGCGTGGAACACAACGCGCCGTCGACCCGGGCATGGTCCATGGTCGGACAGCGAGTTGGCCTTTATTCGCCGCCTATGTGCCCGCGCCTACGATGGCCGGAGATCGTCTTGTGACGTCTGTCGCCGTGGGCGTCCACCACTGCGGGTGGGATGGAGGGAGGACGTTGTCGTTTTCCTCACGTGTCTCGCCTCCTGCTTCGCGAGCATGACTGCTTCGCAGGAGGCGATCTCGACTGTGATGAGTTGCTTTTAAAGTCCGTAAATAAACTGAGATTGAACTGATCAGCCGGTTTAAAACGGACACTTATCAATATTCTTAATGATTAATTTCGTGAATCATATGATTAAATAAATAGAAGAATAGGCAACGACGTTTGCTGAAAATTTACGAAATGAATCATCAATCTAGTTTTAAATCAGTATAATTAATTTCAAAATAAACATAATTTATCTCAAAACAGGAGGTATTTAATATTAACTCAGGATTATTTAAGTAACTTTAAAGTTAGATAATTAAAGCTCGTTATCTTATTATAATTACGTAACTTATGATTAACGCGAAGGATTAATTGCTGATTCGTCACGAATGACGGCTTAAATCTTAATCTGATGTGATCTTAATGGCCTTAATTGAAATTAATGCAAGCGTATAATGGGTTCGAGTCAAAACAGTCTTGTAATTACGTTTCACAGAGCATGGAATGTTAAATCCATTCAATAATTATGTTATTTATCAGAAAAAGCATAATCATTGACGTTTCCACAGCTGGTACTCATCATCATCATCATCATCAGCCGGAGGACGTCTACTGCTGAACATAGGCCTCCCCCTTAGACCGCCACGCCGAACGACAATTCGCTACTTGCATCCATCGGCTGCCCGCGACCCTCACGATGTCGTCGGTCCACCTAGTGGGAGGCCTGCCCTACGCTGCGTTTTCCGGTCCGTGCATGGTCGCCACTCGAGAACTTTTCGTCCCCATCAGTTGTCAGTTTTACGAGCGATGTGGCCTGCCCATTGCCACTTCAACTTGCAAATTTCATGAGCTATGTCGGTGACTCTGGTTCTTTGCCGAATATCCATGTTCCGGATTTTATCCCGCAAAGAAACTCCGAGCATTGCTCTTTCCATTGCTCGCTGAGTGACTCTCAGTCTCTCTAAAAGGCCAGCAGTCAAGGACCACGTTTCGGATCGATATATCATCACTGGCAACACACCCTTGTCTTGAGATACTGTGGGATTCTCGATGAGAAGATATCACGTAGCTTCCCAAACGCTGCCCATCCGAGTTGGATTCTTCGGGAGTTTGGTACTCAAACCTTCTCTCAATAAGAAAATATCCACCACAAGGGTCTATGAAAACAGCGACCGCTGTTAATAAAACATTTCCCTAGAAAATAAAAAAAACATGTTACCTACTTAGTGTCTCGTAGCAACTTCAAAAGTAATATAATTTAATAAAATTTGCGAGCCGCATTTTAAGATCAAACATAATTATGTGAAAAAGGTTTTTGGTTAGAAAATATAGTTTCGTGTACAAGAAGGTTTTTGTAAAGTATCCTTCGGGATAATAATTGAGTGTAGCTTCCAACTTACCTTTGAGCAATATTTAAATAATTCTGTATTTTTGTTTTATTATTTGATCTATTTTTAAGACGAAGGTACGAGTACTTTTGCATGTTATGTATTAAAAGTTCAAGGTAAGATCAAAGGTCAAATAATGATTAAAAGATTGTAGAAAACACAACTGAATCTTGAGCTTACGTTCACAAACATGTCGCTCCATTTACTCCCAAAAGTACTACAGTAATAAAAGTCACTGTCCAATGTCAAGGTCAGATCAAAAGTGGTGTTACTATTAAACAACTCTGGATAAAATGTATTACAGATTTCTGGGAACTCCTGTCACAAAGCGATGCGAGGACCTATTTTAAATAACTCCAGAAAGTACAAATATAAATTGAATAGCAATACATCACTACTTTCCTCTCTTTCTTAATATATTTAGACTTCCTAACAAAAGAAAATGTACTGTACGTGAATGTAACCAAGGTTCATATTGAAATATAGAGGAAGATATTGACAGTTGACACAAAGATAACGATTGATCTTTGTTAACAAGCTTTTGTGTGTTCATCTTTAAAGAAGTGGCAAAATGATTATTTATTATTGTGAATTTATTGAATTAGAAGTCTTTGAAAAAAATAAAGCAAAATATGAGAAGTCTGAGATAAAATTCATATTAAAATCATTATAATATTTGATATTAGCAGCATTAAATTGTCTTATAATTATGTTTATTATTTGCTGAAACTTTCTTCATCAGTTACGAGATCAATAAGTAATTAGTTAACGCAAAGAGTGTTTCTTTGTTTGAACACGCTTATCTACTACCAGACTAACTAGTAGATTCAGAGAATCTACTAGATTCTGATTAGATCTAGCTTCATTCGTGAAGAAGGACAGGTTGGGCAAGGCCCTTAAAGGTTTAGCAGGGGGTGACACTGTTGGGAACAGTTAGTAATAGCATGTAGTAGATATAAGTGATTTCGTGGAGGAGTGAAGTTGGATTGTAGCTTAGATATTGGGTTAAGATGACCAAAGTTCTATCGATCATTTTAAAAGCAATAGACTGCTGAATCGCTTTAACTGACGACTTTCTTAAAAAAGTTGATTAAATTCCAAAAACAAGACTCTCAAATTTGCCTATCCACTTTTGAACGCTCACTTTAAATTGACTGACCTTTCTAAGTACATTTAAAACATTTTTGTATATTATACCTTAGCATATTCTATGAAAAGATGGATTCTTAATCAATAAAGGCTGAATGAACGAAAGAAGCCTCCAGTATATCAATATAAATGCTTTCAAAGCTCAATGAAGCAACACAACGCCAGGTGTCAATTCTCCGCGATTGACACAAAAATCCTCCACTTCTCGCTAGCGTGACCTACTTAAACACTGTGAAGATCTTACCGAGATTAATGAATACAGAAAATCCAGTAAGAACAAAATGCGTTCTACAAATCGCGTTTACTATGTATGAACTTGTTCAATGTTGTTCGTAATAAGTGGACTAAATGATGAAAAAAAGTAACGTAGAAAAACAAACAAAGAAACAGTGTGTGTTTTTACAAAATGAGAGAATAGTACAATTTTGCAAAGCCTTCGTAAAAAACTGGTATTTTTTAAGATATACAAATTGTGTTACTCTAAGAACCACAGCTAAGAAACACAATTTGTAGTTACAATCAACATAATGTGGGTTGTAACACGCCTTACTCTAAATATAATAATTAGACTCACGGGATAGTTAACGCTCACACTACTACGGGGATAAATCATTTGATAATTTTAACACGCTAAAAAAAGTGCATCCGAATATTAAATATTTGGTAAAATCACAATTTTAAAACGGTGACGATGCATTAAAAGGAGACTCTTCAATAATGTAATCTTGACATTTGACACTCCGTCTTTTCTGAATTCAGTAACGCCATTTCAGCAGGGTCGTAAATTCTACTCGAACGTATCGACTCGTGAAAAAATACTAATCGCACAATTAAACTCACCTTCTGTCATTTATTCTCTTACGTTCTTACTTATGGAGCGTTTCTTTTATGCTTTATACAGGTTGTATTTTAAACCAGGCAAGCTTAAACGAGTTGGAAATAAAAAGAATCTATTGAAGTATCTTTTTATTGTTTCAGCTGGAACCAGAGGTGTGAAAGTGCTTTCACTATAGTTTCTTCCTTTCTTCATTATATCTTAATTAAGTTTTCACTTTGTAAGGCAGCTGGAGTGAAGATCACAGTGTGTTCTTTCAGTGCTCGATTTTCTCATTAACATAGATGTATTAGTTTCTTTTCGAGTTTATTGTGCTTCATTGTCGGGATCTTCTTGTTATCCGAGAATTTTTGCACTCAAAGAGATATAAGCCAACTCACTCGGTTAGTTTCTATCAAACGTACGTCTTCCTGCAGAACAACTAGACTTTGTGCTTATTTTATTCTACGTCAACCCCATTGCTGGACATAATTCCCTATAAGTTCTAGTTCCTCCAATCCATGGCTAATTAAATAAAATTCGCAGCCGTGTCTTCGAAACAAAAACCTGTCCAAGAAAAGAAGACGTAACTTCAACCTTCTATATGAACTAATACGTGTATACTACCATTAAAAAGGTAACAGATAAGAGTATTATTTCTCAAGCTTTTCATAAAATCCTTTCGGTCACCTTTTTAAGATAAACATCTTGCCATTATTTCTTGTGGATCCTATAAAAGTGTTTCCGAGTCGTCTGCAGTATCGCCTTACATAGTTACAACATAATACCCTTGGTCGTTGTAGATTATACTTGTGAAAGAGTTCGTCCGGGAAGATACTAGGGCCCATTATTTTCTGATCCCAATCAACATTGTTGTGTCTAGAAAAAAAAAAAAAATTTTGTTGAATCTTTCAGTTGTAAGGCCACATAGGCAGCAGAAATGTGGTTATTTGAGTGTCTTTGAATATATGATGAATTGTATATTAATATCTACTGTACGACCACTCTTTTGAACATACTTTATGACCAACTAATTATGAATCATACCTAATATTACTCTGTGCTATTTTATTTCGTAAAGAAGCACAACACTCTATTTGACAAAATAAACTTAAGCTTTGTTAGTGTTAATCGTACTTTTAAGTCTTGTTTTTCCTCCAAACCAAACTGAACAAATTATTTCAGACTAAAAGGAACCTTTTAGTATAATTTCCTGAACATCTAACTGTGAAAAGATTAAGTTTTTTCCCCAGAGAAAATTAGATGTACCAGCAAATTGAATGAATATTTTAAAAGTTAATATAAATCTTTTAAGGGTTGTTTCTAGAGGCCTATAAAGTCACGGAAGGCTTTTAAAGGGTTATAAAAAGAGATGGATGGAAAACTTGGGAATAGTTCTTGCTATTTGCGTTTTTATGGAGTCCGTTTTTTGAAGTGGATGTGGTCTGGTTTTATCACAATTGTTATTTAAACCGTGGTTTGTTTGTGGATTTCTGACCTATTTTTTTTTTTGGTGTAACGTCATCCGCAGTGGTCGCTTAACTATCAGGTAACCGTGGCTCTGGAGCGTAAAGGGCTATTGAAGGACATCGTGAATTTTGGTAGGAGTCATTTGATGATTTTAACAAGTAAGAAAATAAATGTCATCCGAAATGGGCTGTCAGAATTTTGCAGTTGTTTTTTGCTTTCCAGGGCCGTGGTTTCCTGTATAGATAGTCTCACGATTTTCTTTTAACTTTGACGTAAAGTCTGGGAAGTGACAGAATTATCTCGATCCCGATTTCTTCACCAAATTCTCTCCTTAAAGGGTGGTTCTTTCTTCTAAAGAGCATTTCCGATGAAGAGTCTTTCAGAAGATGTATTTAATCAATATAAAAATGTCTGGATTTTACGCACCTATAGATGATTTTTTTTCGGCTGTAGCCCAGCTGTGTGGATGTGTGCTGTTGCCCAGACTATTCAGATAAGAAACAAAGGCCCCATCTTTTTTTAAAAAAATATCAAACCCAGTTTACAAAATTAATATCATTTATCAAAGATATCTATGTAATTAAATTTTGTCCCAGTTTTAGATATTTGGTAAACGCTAAGTTAATGTCACTGATTTGCCTGAAAACGTCGTAAATTTTAATGGAGCCTAATTTACCGACATTTTACCACCAACAAATGAATAAATCAACACTTAAAACGACACCATTCGATAACAACGTTACGATCAAACTTCCAGCGTTTCCAGAATTTCCAGCCGATGCGTTGGTTCGAACAAATTCTAATGACGTTCTTGCGATGATTGATGACGTCACCATAACACGTAATCGTGATAACAAATGCTCCCAAATGCTGAGCGATCCGTATCTCGTTAAATGTGGTTTATGTTCGATTTTGCCGTATTTTGGTAGCGAAAGTATTGGAGTATCGATTTAAGGACTTGATTTATTGAAGTTCTAAGTTTTATCGTTTGAAATTGAGTGGGGGAGAAATTGGAAGTCCTTGTTTGTGGGCTTAAATTTGAATGTATTTTGACTTTAATGATAAACTAGCACTTTGCCCGCGACTTCGTCTGCGCGTGTTTTTAACTTCGAACTCAGTAAATTTAATTCCCGCTCACCCTCCTTATAGGATACTTTTGGAAAATCTCTAGTAGTTTCAGGGCCTATTCAATACAAACAAACAAAAATACGCGAGGGGTTTATGTTTTAAATATATTAAATACGTATCCTTTATTCGATTGAGAGATACTTTATGCCGAGTTTTGAGTTCATCGAAGCAAGCTGTAAAATCCTTCCCTTTTTAAAATTTAGGTACTCTTTTCACCAATTTAGGGGGTGATTTTCGCAAAACCCAAGAATGGAGGGTAGTTTTAAAAAAAAAGTAATAATGCCCATCTTTTTTATTTACTTATACTCATATTCGTACCTAGTTTCAAGTTTATAAACCCAAGAAATATGATTTTACATACAAAGGTTTTCACCCCTTTGCACCCCCTTAGAGGGAGATTTTTGCAAAATCCTTTCATAATGCTCATCTACATTATAAATTGTAACTACCATCCAAAATTCAGGTTTCTACGTTTAGTGGTTTAATATTCCCCCCTTAAAACTTGAATACCCCTTTTCGCCAACTTGGGGGGTGATTTTCGAAAAATCCAAAAACACGTGTTCGATTAATTCTTATGTAGTATATAAATACTGATTTTCAAATTCATCAGCTCACGCGTTATGATTTTCCCATACAAACTTTAACAACCCCTAGAATACCAATGGAGGGTAGTTTTAAAAAAATAGTGTTGCTAATCTTATTTATCTACTAATGTTCTTATTCGTGGTAAGTTTCAAGTATAAAAACCCAAGGAATAAGATTTTTCATACAAAAGTTTTTACCCCTTTTCACCCCCTTAGAGGAGGATTTTCGCAAAATCCCATCTAATTGCCAATCTACATGGTAGACTGCAAATGCTGTCCAAAATTCAAGTTTCTGCGTTAAGCGGTTTCGGCTGTAGTCGTGTCAAAAGAAAAACCCCTGTTCTTTTATATATATAGATAATGGTATTAATATTTTCAAAACTGAGTTCCACAAAATTATAAATTCAGACACTGACAACGCTCAGTCTATATTAATTTGTGGGTCGTGAAACATAAAATTTTATAATCAAGATCGTTATGTGACCTAAGAGAAGTTTTTAAGATTATTTTTTGAAATTTCATCCTCAAAAGGGATTAAATAGAAGTAAAAGGCTATTGAAGGACACCGAGGATTTTAGTCAGTACGAGTCTGACAGTCCCTCCCGCCCTGCCTGGGTTGGGAAGATTCATTTGATGATTTTACCACGATAAAAAAAAAACAAAAAAGAATAGTGTTTTTGTGTATAAATATTAATCAATGTAGGAAGAAACGACTTTAAACTCAGTAATTTAACATTTTACCCTTTCACACGGTTCAAAGGTGAGAGGGTTTTTGACCCCAAACTACTTTTAGTTTGACCTCAAAAATAAAATATACTCTATACGAGAATTACTAACATGACAGAAAAGCAGGTAGAAGTGTCTAGGGAAATCATCAGAAATGTGGGTAGTCTAAACTCACAAATATGAGTTATTACTAGCTACACTAAAAACCTGCTGCACACGAGTAGAGTATACGGTAGAGTAAAGCGCCATTTAGACGAAGCAAGAATTCGTATGCGAGTTTCACTACATTGCGGCATTTGTTTCATTAACTGAATTTGTTCTACCTATAAATTCCGCAATGTAACGCAACTCGCGTTCGAGTTCTTGCATCGTCTAAATGAGGTTTAAAGCGCCATTTAGACGGAGCAAGAACTCGTATGCGAGTTTCACTACATTGCGGCATTTGTTTCATTAACTGAATTTGTTCTACCTATAAATTCCGCAATGTAAAGCAACTCGCGTTCGAGTTCTTGCATCGTCTAAATGAGGCTTAAATGGGGATGGCAAGTCAAAGCTAATTGTAGATGGCGCCACCATAGCTTATTCCTAATCCGACCAATGACGTAGTACTATTTTGAAGTACCTTGTAAAAAACTGATTTGAACCTGATGATGCTTGGAACAAGCTATACTAGCGCCATTAGTTCCCCAGTTGCCATTGGTTTAGTACTCACTAATGTAAATAGCACTAGGTGTTGCCAGCTAAGGAAACCCGCTACAACTCGAAAGTTATCCCTCGGGAACATAAAATCGGAATAAATATTAACCTATGTATTAATTCAGGTTCCGGGGTCGCGGGACTCACGAATTACCGTGACCCCGGAATAGTTTTGAAAGACACCGTGGATTTTAGTCATGTCAGTCATGAGTTTGACAGTCTCTCCCACTCTGGCCTGGGAGGACTCATTATTTTGATGATCTTACCAAGCTAAACAAAAATGTATTAATTCAGGTTAAAAACTATTAGTGTACCGAATATTGACCAAATCAGTTTAGTAGTGTTTGCGTGAAAAAGAAACAGACTTCCATACATCCATCCTCACAAACTTTCGCATGTATAATATTAGGCCCGATATCCACCAAAGCGGAGAGGAGAGGAGATGTCTTTAAATAACCAATCAGATGTCCACATCTCCTCTCCGCTTTTTGACAGACGCTTATTACAGACATCTGATTGGTTATGCAAAAACATCCCCTCTCCTCTCCGCTTTTGTGAATACCGGGTCTTAGATTGGTAGAGTATCTACTAAAATTTGGTTGAACAAAGTAGCTAGCAGTGCGGGGCTACGGGCAAGCTCCTCTACCACTTTGCTCCACCTTGCTACTAATAAAAGGAGGAGTAAATGGTACAGAACTACCATTTACTCCTCTCTACCACACACAAAATACAGAAAAAAATAAGATAATGATAATAATGATTATTTGATGATTTGATTTGATAATAATGTGTGTGTGTGTGTTTACGGACTACTTGTCCCAAGTAAATGCTTAGTTTAGTTCATGATGGTGTTTTCTTCTTTTATTTATTCTGTTGTATCGCTTCCTACCAACTGACATATAGGTGTTACTCTACTAACATAGTATAAAGTTTACACGTAGACAGTAACTCTACTATAACTGAAAGAGTACTCTGCAACTGGTATCGTACTTGAAACTGGTGTACTTGGAACTGGTATCATCATCAGCCTATAATGTTCCCACTGCTGGGACATAGGCCTCCTCTCTGTGAGAGGGAGTCGGCCATAATCCACCACGCGGGCCCAGTGCGGGTTGGTAGATGTCACATGTCTTCGATTTTTTGGTTCTAGGACATGCCGGTTTCCTCACGAAGTTTTCCTTCACCGTTTTGAGAGCAGTGGTGATGAAATAAATTACACAAAGTAATGGGCCTGGCGGGGTTCGAACCCATGACCTACAATTCGTAAGTCGGGACCGATACCACTGGGCCACCACTGCTTGGAAGTGGTGCAGCAGTATGCTAGTTACCCTACCCATGTACAACAGGCTTAAATGTTAGTCAGATATAATTTTAATACCTAAATTTTTCGGGTGACTTGGTAATTGAAATTTTAATTAAAACTGAACATGTTGATACCCGTAGTTGAAACTTTGTACGAAAGGGAAATAGTTGCTCATTTAAATGTTTCGTAATATTAATTTTGTACTCTGTTGTTTGCAGGTATGTGATATTTAGTCAGCGTCAACTGAGTTGTAAGTTTTATTCATATTAAAATTATTCATTTCATGTAATAATTATGTGGAAATTTAAAGCAGCGTACGTTTATTATTACTGATTTCAAACCCGTGAATAACATATTATTGTCACCGAAACCAGCATGTTGTTTTGAGTTGTAAAATCAACAAATAAAGAACTATTCTACTAAGAAAAGACAAAATTATAACATAGTTATTTCTACAAATCGACTGTTTTTTTGCACAAATATGACACCATTCCTACACTATTGAAGAAAAGAACGTTTATATTGGATGTTTTTTACATTACAATGCTTAAAACGATAAAAAAAAATCTACGTTCTGTTATTTTGTCTATTCTTCCGTCGACAAAACTCCTTTCTACGGCGCCATGCTACGCCTGCAGGGTGGGGTAAAAGGGTCTGTCAGACTCTAACTGGAATAAAATCTACCGTGTCCCATTGCCACCTTTGCGTTCCATTTCAGAGCCACGGTCTCCGCCCTTTGTACTCACAAATGTATTTTTTTTAATCGTGGTAAAATCATCAAATGAGTCCCACCCAGGACAGTACAAAAGGGACTGTCAGACATGTACTGACTAAAATCCACGGTATCCTTCAACAGCCCTTTACGTTCCGGGGTAGCTCGTTAGTCCCGCGACCCCAGCAAGCTTTAGCCCTCTAAAGTGGGCCCCGTCATTGTGCTGACACTCTTTGAGGCGCCCGTGGAACACAACGCGCCGTCGACCCGAAAACAAAATAGCCTAGAATCAAGAAAATCGAAGACATTTATGTGACATCTATCAATCATCTCACAGAGAGGAGGTCTGTGTCCCAGCGGTGAGAACATTATAATCTGATAATGACCTTTTTTTTATCGTGGTAAAATCATCAAATGAGTCCTCCCACCCCGGGCAGGGCGTGAGGGACTGTCAGACTTCTACTGACTAAAATCCACGGTGTCCTTCAATAACCTTTTATGTTCCGGGGTCACGGTAAGGAAATAATCCCGCGACCCCGACAGGCGCTGGCCCTCTGAAAGGCGTCATAATGCTGACGCTCTCGGAGGCGCGCGTGGGTTAACGCGCCTTCGACCCGGGCATGATCCATGGTCAGGTAGCGAATTGCCCTTTACTCGCTGCCCGCATGCCCGCGCCTACGGTTAATATGTGTTAAGGTCGCCAGAAATTGTCTGCTGACGTCTGACGCCGCGGGCGCCTACCACTGCGGTGTCTGATTATGACCCGCATAAAGTCTAAATAATATCCAGTCTAACGACGCACCAATCCTGTTTACAACTTCACCTCCACGATTTGAATCACGCAGAAGTAATCTATTGTTTGGTGTTACTGCCAAATAAAACCTTTGCCAAATAGATAAATATCTAGAGTGCATAGTTAATGGTGTGTTTTCGCCAAAGAAATAAAGACTCAGACGTCTCATTTTGGACTTAGTGTGGTGATTATCACAGTACTTATTCTTTTTAAAGTGACTTTTTAGTGTTACTGATGTTATCCGTCTGAATTATCTAACTGCTGAATAAAATGCATTGCTCACGTTTCTGCATTGGCTTGGTTAAACTGATCTCGATGCGAGGCTATTTCTTTTTATAAACGTTACCCCTCTGACGGAGCCCACCAGGAAAAAAAGGCTTCCGTGGTCGCGGGACTGCCTCATCAGTTGACCGTGACACAGGAACGTAAAGGGCTATCGGGCTATTGAAGGATCACCGTGCACAATTCTGACAGCCCCGTCCCACTCTGATCGGGAGAAGTCATTTTATGCTACCATCGTAGGTGTATTTACAAACATTTCAATTCACACACTATTTCTTCCGTGCGGGAATCGAACTCGTGAAACACAGTGCACCAGTCAATCGCTCAGCTACTACGCTAACTGTGCCCTCTTAAATGTTTTGAAAAGGTGCGGTCAATATTCAAGACAGTGTCTTTTTAATGTGAAACAGACATTTGAACCTATTAAAGATAACTAAGAAATGGGTTGTTGCAAAAAAAAAATCCCTATTAGCATGAATTCGATCTGCAATGGTGCCGAAATTGAAAAAACGTGTGTTTGCTTAGCTGTCTAAGTTCTAAATAATTTACTTCATGGATTTTGAATCCTAATTTCTTTTTCAACTCCTCAATAAAACCGGTTTCCCAAAATAACTCGAAATTCTAAAAACGACAAAACTCAGTAATGGAATAAACATTTCACTGCAACTGTCTCAAACTTAATTCGGTCCCAAAGAAAAAGGACAGCGTTAATGAGTACATTAGCAGTAGCGGTATCATTAAAAAACTTTGAGAATCACAGGCCGAAAGTTTCCACACAATTTTCATTGAGTCTCGAAGTTTCGAGAACAAATTTAACGGTCCACACACTTGAAATTAGTCTTAGGAGTAAGGTCCTTTACAGGCTCTCCTGCGATACAGCTTGGCCACAACACATTGGTTTCAACGAACATTCGCGCGTTCCGTATTGCGGAGCATCTAGAAAACAGTGTGTATTAATACAGGGTTGCGGGACTGTCTTATTTGCAAATCTTGTCCCTGAAACGTAAAGGGATCACCATGGATTTTAATCAATACAAGTCTGACAGTCCCTCCTGCCCGCTTTGGGTTAGAGAACTCATTTGATGATTTTACCACGATAAAAAAACGGATTAATCATGCAAAGATCCGCAGTTGCAGCTTTAAATTTCATTACAGTTTTCGCTGTATTAAAAGATGTGCGTTTGTTGTTTCTTGCGCAAAGAGCTCTAGAGCTATCGTATTATCCACAGGTATTTATGAAGTAAATGGCATGTTCGATTAGAAGCAGTTAAACACTTATTTAATGATGAGAAGACATAGATTAAAACGGATGGGTTTAATAGCATCACAACGCATCAAAATTTATAAAAGCGAATCAACTTTAATTGAATTTATTACCAAAAAGTCTTTCATTAATCTATCTCAACAAAATGGTCAGTTCACAAACCGCGTCACCCTCATTCGTGACGTGCTCTAAACAACGGCAGTGTCTGTCGCAAGACGGGTGTCGCTTAAACGTGTATATTGTGGCCAAGAGTTAAGTATAATGTCTTGTTCAGACAGGCACACATTATACTGTCACATTGTTGCCGAGTTACTGCATTATAAAACTTTTGTTAATTCTTGCTACTTTTACCGTATATAGGTGTTTGGGTTAATTAAGACTAATTGAAATGTCGTGTGGAGGGATAATGGAGGTAATAATATTATGAACGTGTACTTGATAAGATCTTAAGTTTGTTGTTTGCTTTTTGAGTTTAATTTCGTTCAGTTCAGACTTGATTTAGACTGTTTTGGGTTTCAGACTTGTTTAAATAAACAGGTTACCTTCTATTAAACATTTAGATGTTGTATCAATAAACCAAAATTAGTTTTTAGAAGGATTCGTAGACTTGCTTACACCACGGGGCACGCTTTAGCAATCAACTAATTTACATCGCTTTTTTTTACTGTTGTCACGCTCAAAGAACTGCTTCTGTATTAAGGATGCTTTTAAAAACGTTCAATCTCACATACACTAACAACCAGTCCTAGACAACTATCAGGAAGCCATATACATACTTATTCCATGCGGGAATCAAATCGCGTCATGCAGCGCAGCAGTTTAGCAACCGTTCGCACTATTCAAGTATAATACTGGATTATCATTGTCCTATGTTATTATGTACAAAGAATACAAAAAGGAACTATGTTTTGCTTCACCCAAGTCAGCGATTTCTAAGATAAACTTTGAAAGTATATCATGAATAGAAAAAGTCATATCAGAACTCACGCAACCTCATACCATTAAGACTTTTTACGCTCGCACAACACGAATCATAAAACCAACACTAAAAGCAAACTGTAAGCAATTCAGAAAGATGAACGACCTCCATTCTTACTCATAACTCTTTCATGAACAATGCAGTAACTCCATTCGTAACTAAGTTCCCCTCTCAGTTCTATGAACATCTAACCTAACATAAATACACGTCACAATCGTCCACATTCGCGATGCGTCACTCCGATACCATCCATTACTCATATATCATACATAGGCGACATATGTGTCGCCGTCTGAGCAAACCCTTACAAATGGCCAACATTATTCGGGTGTTAGATAAGTACTTTGTTTTTGTTACTAAGATAAAGTAAAGCATCCAGTGCTATGCTAAAAATAGTCCTACAAACTGAATTTCTGGCCAATCTCAGTGTGGGCTGGCCATTGAAGCGGGCTACTTATACTACATTCAAGTGTAAAAGAGACACACATGCAATCTCTCGTCCTTTACTCTCATAAGCCAATGGGATGATTATGGGTTTATGGAGCGTGTCCTGTCTAAAGTTTGTAACAGAAACTGATGAACGCACGAACGAACGATAACTCGTAACTCAAATCTGGGCTGACTCAATCTAGATTGCTATCGAAATGCTAAGAAGAAGCCGACTTATGGAGAGACCAGGCGAGGGACCAAAGATGTGAGTGTTCCTGGGTTTTCCCAAATAGAAATTTTTAGCAACCCAGAGTTTGGAACTTTCGGTACAGATTTAGACTACCGTCATCATCAACATCTACAGCAGCCTTATTTTACCTACATGCCAAGTATAAGCCCCCTCCATTTTGTAGCAAATTTCCCTTACCAGCGTGAGTCCTAACCAGGGTTTACCCACTATAATCTGAGTGTCGTCCACAAGTCGCTTGGTCTGCCAACACTTCTCTAATTCCGTATACTACTAAAAAAATGTAAAGCATAGCTCAGCCGTGGGCCTTTATGGAGAGGTGCCTTTACTCAGAGCCTCAAAGCGCAAATGAAACAGTATAACAAAAGTCGTAAAACAATGCTGGGTGTACTGTTAATATATTCATGTTTTTGTTTTCTATTTCTTTAGCATATGTGTATACGTTGGGTGGAATTTTGTGCAAACTAAAACCTTTTTGCTTTGATAATTTTATTTTATTTTTGTATTTGCATATTTATTTAGGTTTATATTTGTGTGACACTTTAGGGTTCTGTACCCAAATTACAACTATTATTTATTAGGGCTTCGCTGTTTAGTCCGTTTATCACAGGGTTGTTGTTATTTGAACCGTAATAAATAGACAGTTGAATCTTTTACTGCGTATTCTTTTTCTTGCTCTTGTATTTGAGAATGTTTGTATGGACTTTTTAACTCTATTTAGTCAAAACGTTTTTCACTGAATTACTTTAAAACGGCTTATTGGTTTTGGATGAAATAAAGCCCACCGATGATTTTCTTATCTGGGCTAACACTAAGGGGCTGCCTCCACGAGCGAGAGAATCGCGACGAGTCCGCCCTTATATCGTCGGATAATCTCCACGAACGAGCGATAATTCCGCCGCGTATCGTCGCGAGTCGTTACGGTATCGCGGCGATTCCGCGGCGACTCGTAAAGGTATCGCCACGTTTCCTTGACGTCACGTTGCCAAAGACGTCTTCTAAATGACGCTGCGTTTGACAGCGCGCTCGCCGCGCGCTCGTCGCGAGAGCGCCGCGAGCGCGCGGCGGTCGCGTTGCTAGTCGCGGCGGGCTAGCGACGATGTAATGACGTTTTGCGCGCTCGTTGCCACTCGTCGCATCGCGGCGATAATATCGCCGTGTGGAGACGGTTCCATAGAGAGTGTATAGAAAAACGTGGCACGGCGATAATATCGCCGCGATTCTCTCGCTCGTGGAGGCAGCCCCATACTCTTATTTTATTATTACATTCGGTATAATTTTTGGATTACACGTGCCCGAAGCCTTCAGCAATAGTTAGTAATAACAATAATAAATGATCATGAGGTAATAAGAGAACATAATAATATATCGAATTACATATGTTTACAAACACATGTATGCTGATCAAAATCACAAACAATCTTGTTGCTTAGGCGTTGTCAGGTAAAAATAAAATTGAACAAAGTAGATTGATCAATTTGTCGTAATTATTGTGTTTAATATTCAGCTGGTACGGAACCAACCGTGTGCAAATCCGACTCACACATTACTGTTTTTATGTTTCTACTTAGTATGCCTATGTAATATTTTAAGGCTCTTATTAATTACAGCCAACGGGTTGTTCCTTTAAATGTACGATGTAATGAATACGTAATTTTAAACCTGGGAAAGTTATTATATTGGCTTCCACGTAGAAGTGCCCTGGAGGCGTAGTGTACTATTATTTTTAGATATTATCTTTATTAAGTAGCTTATCGGAAATTTAAAACATGTAACGTTGTGGGAGCAGGAGCTGTGGTGGCCCAGTGATATCTAAAAAAGTAAGTTAAGGTCGTGGGTTCGAACCCCGCCAGGCGCACTCCTTTGTGTAATTTATTTCATCACCACTGCTCTCAAAACGGTTAAGGAAAATATCGTGAGGAAACCGGCATGACCTAGAACCAAAAATTATAAGACGTTTGACATCTACCAACCCGCACCGGGCCCGATTGGATTATGGCCCACTCCCTCTCACAGAGAGGAGACCTGTGTCCCAGCTGTGGAAACATTACAGGCTGTTGATGATGATGATACCTACCTATAATAAATTTGACAGTAGTTTTGTGAGATAAAATGCATCAGTCTGACAGTCGTTCTCGTCCTACCATGTGAGGACTTATTTGAAGATTTTACCACGTCATTTAACAATCTTCGTGCCGCCGCGGCGTCGCGGCTAAAAATGCACCTGGCTCTTTTACTATTTGGCACAGCAGTGAGGCATAACCTTTTGTGTCCTTTTTTTTTCTTTCATTCTATCCTTTTCTCTGTTTCTTTCTTTATTTCTGTCTTACGAACCACGGTAAACCGTAGTACAATTTTGTCGCACAAGCGTTCCACATTCATTTTTGGAGCTCACGTAGTACACTCGGTCAAAGGTCTTTGTACTTTCAATTTGGGCTTTAATGAAATGAATTCAGCACTTGTTTCAGATTCACATTCGTTTATCACGTCCAATGCAGCTGTGTTGCCGAAATAACTGACTTAATTTAAATTAATGCTGGCAACTTCGTATATTTCGGGTTATTTATTCGTCCGAAATGTTCGTCTTTTGTTTCATTTTGTTCTATTTTTTTTTTTTTTTTTTTTTTTATTGAGCCTATTCTGTGTCCCACTCCTGGGCAAAGGCCTTTGTTCTATTAATAAATAATATTCATCATCTTCCTACAGGCTTTTCCCAGCTATATTGGGGTCGGCTTCTAGCCGAACCAGATGCAGCTGAATTTCAGTATTTTACATGGAACGAGTGCCTATTAAACCCGTAACTGGGTAATACGATATTCCATGGTAAGACTTGATGTCAGACTTAAGAGTTTCTGATTAATAGTAATGACTGCCAAAGATCTACAAATGACAGCCGTGACCTACGGTTTTACGTGCTTTCCGAGACACGGAGAAAATTCGCTATGAAAGTCAATTAGTCATCCACCTTTAGACCGAACTCGGCAAGCGCGCCTTCACCCGGAAGATCGGCCTGTGTGGCTGTAATTATTTAGCCACGAGCTCCTCATGTGTAATAATTACAAAGTGAATAGTTTAAAAGTTTTTGAAGTTATATGTAACTTTAAAACGTAAATTGCGGTTTACCTACGACCGTATAACGTATTAAAAAAATTGGAAGTGTCTCTCGCGCAAACTGTTCAGTTTAGAAAAAAAAAATTAGTAACCACAACATCATTTTTAAAGACCTATCTATATACATATTTTACTCCATACGTCTAGGTTTGGTGAAAAAGAAATGAGTTTCAGTTGTAATTACTTTTCATTTGTTTTTTTTTTTTTTTTGTGAAAATCCTGTTGCTGTTCACATATTACATCTACTTATCGAGTTTCAACAGGATAGCACTTATACTTTCGAAGAAAAGTGGATGCGACATAAGGACGGACAGACAGACATGACTGAATCTATAAGGGTTGCAAGTTTTGCCATTTGGCTACGGAACTCTAAAAAACAATGTTTATAAATGATTTATTTCAAACTTTTTGATGAACTTAATGCAATACTAGCAGGATCTAAATTATGTGGTTACTACGTGGCGCTATGATCGCATACACAGCGAATCACTATAGCTCTACTACATAATTCAGCCTATCCCAGGTAACAACATAGTTTCCGCTGTCTCATAACGGGAACAAGTATGTGAATCCTATATATTCACAATTTACGATGCCGCAAACTGCGCTCCATGCATAAATCCAGTAATGTCTTCCTCTTGTATGCAACCGTGGAGAATTTCTACACTAGTTTCATAATAATATAGATTTTACAGGAAAATTGTTGGAAGATTTTGAAGCAGAATATTATTTAAATCGACTTCGTGACTAAATAAAGTGCGGGGTGAGTCTATTGTATTGGCCCATGCCTTTTCTATTTTTTACCTACGATACACATGCCACTAACTTACATAAAATTATGCAAGTAACTGGCATCCCACATTATCATTCACCAATCAGAAGTCTTAGGCCCATAATAAAGAAAGAAACTCAAGCACTGATCTCTATTTCAATCTAGATTTCAACCAATCAAATGCCTTGAAAATACTTCTAAGTAATATCATGAGTATTGAGTAACGTTTGGAATATAACATCCTCATCATCAAAATGAGTTCTCCTTTCTGGATGGAGCGAAAGAAACAGTTATACAGTATTACTGAGTAAAAGCCCACCCTATTATTTCAGTTGCTCTCTGTGTTCCAGGGCCACGGTATCAGCTTAAAAGTGCTGATAATAATGTCAATCGTATTGCTAAAATACGCGTCTATTGGCAACATTTAGTGTAATGCTTTTTTTGAAAAGAAAAATCGGTTGTGATCAGCGGTAGAACCGGTTACCTTTTAATTGATACCTACATCAAACGCTTAAATTAACCATTTTTAAATAAACCATCGTAGTAGTGCTCAATAATGACAGATTCTTCATTCAATACTTAACGTCTTAGGATAACGTTTCAAGACCTGCTCGTAATTAAATTTTGCAAAAAAAAAAAAGTAATAAGTTGAACCATGCACTTCACCATAAAACTGTGACGCCAACACATCCCAAAGAGATCCAACAAAAAAAAAACTGGCAGAAACTGTTTATGGCACATCCACAACCATTGGCATTCTACCAAATAGACGTTGATACAAGAGATATGTTACTTAGGCCCTGCCAAATGTTTTTATAGAAACTATTAGACCAGCCATTTGGTTTGTGAGTGCTTAGACGTTCTTTGGACCAATTACTTGAAAGGATGGTATTGGGAATTCTCGGCTAATGGGCTGATAGAATATGTTTTGGCGTGATTGATTTCTTGAGTTTTGTACAGTTTTTTGGCACTTTGGTTGCCCGTTTTAGTTTTTTGGTGAGAATAGAAAACATTTTCCGTCTAGACTGTTTAGTTGAGTACCCATGTTATTAATTTAACGACAGTTTCGCGTCTGACCACTTTCTTGATGGCAAGCGAAGATGGTGGTCGAAAGTGAAGCATGCTTGCCTTGAAGTAACCTGTTGACTGACTTGAAGAGCCCAAGGTTAGAGTATCAGGGAACACAGACCTCGTCAGGGAATTCCATTCATTAGCTGTATCTGCGCAATGTATCTATGGACACTTACAAAATAACATCATGCATTTTTCATCTGTGCAAAATGGAACGCGCCACTCTGCGTTTCTCTCTGGTTTTCTCTGCTCCCTTTGCCTGTCCCAAAGAGGGACGAAAAGAAACAAAAAAAAAAAAAAAACTATCTGGTTTTTTTCTTCTTCACTACACAGCCTGTTCTGTCATTGAGAACTCTAACTACAAAACTAATTATAACTTCGTGCCTTCAAATAAAGTAACTCTGTATGAAGCATTGTATTACAAGATTCAAATCTTTCATCGAGGACTTTCATTTGAACTTTCTCCAAATGTCCTAGCCGACAAGCTGTGTGCGTAATAAATAAAAATGTTGTCTAACGCGAATCCACCTCCTATTAGCGATCCACCAGCTGGGGTCGCGGGACTCACGAATTACAGTAACCCCGGTAGGTAAAGGGCTATTGAAGGATACCGTGTATATTAGTTAGTACGAGTCTGACAGTCCCTCCCGCCCTGCCCTGTGTGGGAGGATTCATTTTATGATTTTATGGTTAGAATACCGATTATCTCATTAAAACCCTGTGTACTAATTACCGATTTAATAGCGGAAGATGCCACTCGTAAAATGTATTAATAAAATATTTTGGTCATAGTAAAAATCTACCAAAAACTACTCGTAGTTCATATGTCAATACCAGGGGTTATCGATACGTGTTTTCCAAACTACCCTCTTGAATATCTTCCATTGAATCCTCCATGGTTGACCACACAGCAATAACTGCTCCAATATTCATAAAGCCATGCCCTGACTAAGCCGGAACACTTTTAGAAGCCTTGGATTGAAGCCAAGGGGTCAGCGTCAAATAGTTATCCCTTATTATTCTCTCAAAGGCCAGTATATTAGGACCTCCTGAAAAGTTTGTCGGCGTACTTCTGAATTGGATTGTCCAAAATTCCACTTTGGCGTACGCTGGGCCTGAATTCACGCAAGTTTATGTATAGTCGTTTTGATGTTGTAGTAAAAGTTAGAATATGGTTATTTCAATTATACCTAGTTTCTTTTTTTTTTGGATGTACCAAAAAAAAAGTAGCTTGTGATAGGAGATGACTGATAAAATTGAAATAACTAACTTAAAATGACACTGCGGCTCTGGAATGCAAAGAGCAATTGAAAGAACGGGGTGTTTTTAGTCAGTCACGTTTGAAGGTTTTTTCGCTCTACTTAGAGCAGGAGGTCTCACATGATTTTCTACATGAATAAAACGAAATTTTAAACCATAGCCATTTCTACCTAAAGTATTGTCGATTTTCAACAGATATTAAAAATAGCACATAAAAATAGCTTGAATAACTGCTTGTAAACTATACAAATATTTTTCCCGTGTGGGAAACGTATCCACGATAAGTACTAGTAGCGGATAAACCGATGGCTTAGCCTCTCACCGAAAAATTAAACAGAGCTGAAAAATAAAATGCAAACGTTCTATTCTAAAACATTATCACAAACGTTCTATTCTAAAACATAAATCTTATTCGCATTTTCCGTTTATTGTCCGTGGTACAACCCGTTGTACCACGGGAAAAACAAAACCCGTGGTACCACCAAGCAATCTAGTAGTACCACGGGAAATTTTGATTAACCCGTGGTATTATACCCTTATTTTATATCATTGATTAATGATTAAAAGTTCTCTATATCGAGGGTATAGTGCTCAAACCCAATAAGTACGAAAGTTACACTTTTGAGATATTCAATATTTAAGTTTTAAGGACATAAATACCTATGTTATTCAAATAATATCGGTATAATGAGTATTTGTGGTAAAAGTGGATACGTTGAATGAGTGTTAAATAGTACTTTTAAGTTTCTGAGGTAGTCCGTTTTGTCATAATAAAAATTTAAGTTACAAAGGGTACCGACTTATTGGGTTTTAGATCTAGAGAAATCAAACATATTGTGTACTTCGAACATGTTTTTTTTTTAAAGAATCACAAAATAAATCAGGAGAAATCACTCGTCGTCACTTTCGAAAGCTGTCGGTTTGGTGTACGCCTTCATACCACACATCCGTCCATGAAATTCCTCTGGTATGATAAGTTTTTCGAGATATTATGTGTTTTTAGCAAGGCTAAGTTGTACGGCGACCTCCCCGATGGCGTCAGCGTAATATGTTGCGCTGACGACACGCTCGTCCTGGCATCCTTGACAGCCGGTGGAACTTCAGGGAGCACTTCCTGCGTCTGGCCCTGAAACTGAACCGGGCAGCAGCCGCTCTAAGGCGACTCCTGCCTAATCTCAGCGGGCCAAACGCCTCCAGCCGTAGGCTGTACGCTGGTGTCGTGCGGTCCATGGCAATATACGGGGCCCCTGTGTGGGCCCTGAGCATCCGGACACGACAACTAAAGTTGGTCGCATGCCAGAGGGTCATGGCTATACACGAATGAACCGGGGATCCCGCACGGTACCGGCGAATCTTTCAACCTTGCCAGATTACTGCCCTGGGATTTGGAGGCGCCCTCCAACGTGTCTATCCCGCTGCCTCGACAAGTCGAGGCGCGGCGGGAAGCGCGATCTCAGGGCAGTATGGAGGGGACAACTGTCGCGACCGACGTCTGGGCACGCCGCAATCGCGGCATTAAGATCCCTCTTTGAGGAGTTGCAGGATAGGCGTCACGGCGTCCAGACATACCGCATGACGCAGGTCCTGGACGGACACGGATGTTTCAGGAGGTACCTGTGTCTGATAGGGAAGGAGGAAACACCCGTGTGTCACCACTGCGAGGATCGCACAGTAAAGCATACAGTGCAAGACTGTCGCGCTTGGGCTGAGCAGCGACGTGCCCTCACGGCGACGATAGGCGGAGACCTCTAGCGCCCGGCATTGGTCGCGGCCATGCTGCGGGGCGAGACGGAGTGGGAAGCGGTCGCCTCCTTCTTCGAAGCAGGCGATCAATGCTACGA
Organism: Agrotis segetum; assembly: GCA_036375495.1. Lineage (NCBI taxonomy): Eukaryota > Metazoa > Arthropoda > Insecta > Lepidoptera > Noctuidae > Agrotis > Agrotis segetum. The sequence goes on along the minus strand of JAQSVV010000310.1, from coordinate 1,115,076 downwards.
AAGTTCTCGGACATGTCATAATTAAATATATTTTTAATTATGAAATGTCCTTTACACTTTATAACTATCAATCTCTATTGTTTCCTTCACATCCTCTTTTAAAATTGTTTTCTAGTTGCTTTAAAACCGGTGTCGTGCAGTCCATGGCCCTCTACGGGGCCCCTGTGTGGGCCCTGAGCATCCGGACGCGACCACTAAAGTTGGTCGCATGCCAGAGGGTCATGACTATCCGAATGATCCGGGGATACCGCACGATTGCCGGCGAATCGGCCAACCTCCTTGCCGGATTGCTGTCCTGGGATTTGAAGGGGACTGCCCTCGAGCGCGTCTTTAGTGGCGCGTGGTGGCGCAGCGCCGGGGCGTAACCCCACTGCCTCGAGAAATCGAGGCGCGGAAGACCTCCGGCGCGATATCAGGGCAGTATGGAGGGGACGACTGTCGCGACCGAGGGCCGGGCACGCCGCAATTGCGGTGGTAAGACCCCTCTTTGAGGAGTGGCTGGAGAGACATCATGGCGTCCTCACATTCCGCCTGACGCAGGTCCTCACCGGGCGCGGATGCTTCGGGAGGTACCTGTGTCTGATGGGGAAGGAGGAAACGCCCAGGTGCCACCACAGCGAAGATCGTCCGGAGGACACAGTAGAGCATACGGCGCAAGACTGCCTCGCCTGGGCTGAGCACCGACGTGTCCTCACGGGCGGCGGCGATAGGCGGAGACCTCTCGCTCCCGGCCATGCTGCGGAGCGAGACGGAGTGGGAAGCGGTCGCCTCCTTCTGCGAAGCAGTAATGCTCGTGAAGGATGAGGCGGGCCGCTTGAGAGAGAGGACAGCGTCCTCCCTCCGCCCCAACCGCAGTGGTAGGCGCCCGCGGCGTTTGAGGTCAGCAGACAAGCTCCGGCCACCGTAGGCTGCGGCATGCGGCATGCGTGCAGCGAGTAAAGGGCAACTCGCTGCCCGACCATGGACCATGCCCGGGTCGACTGCGCGTTGTGTCCCACGCGCGCCTCGAAGAGCGTCAGCATACTGACGGGGCCTCCCGGATCTCAGAGGGCCAAAGCCTGCCGGGGTCGCGGGACTTTTCCATCACCGTGACCCCGGAACATAAAGGGCTGTTGGGGTAGGACTAGGGCACCGTGGATTTTAGTCAGTACAAGTCTGACAGTCCCTCCCGCCCTGCCCAGGGTGGGAGGACTCATCTGATGATTTTACCACGATAAAAAAAAGCTGCTTTAAAAACGATTTTCTACTCGCATTAAGCTTAGTTCGGACTACGCTAGTATATTTAACCAACTTCAAAAAATTATGCTTTAGTTTAGAGTATTATCGCACTAAATAAAAGAACTTCGATAACAATACGCGCGATGCAAATGCGCCTTGCAAACTGACAACAGTAAATGCTAGAAGTTCATAGGTCCAATTGATTTTTTGGGTTCTTCTTCGAACAAAGTATCAGGAAAGTTAGTTGACGATGAGAGCTAATACAATATAACTGAACATAACTTGTTACTTTTGAAACATAATCGAACAGTAAAACCCAACAAATACAATTGTTTTGATTTAACTTTTGGTTTTGTTTGTTTTTTTATCTACGTATTTGAAGGTAAAACCCGATAAATACAAATAGTGATTATTGCCTCTAAACAGTTGGGTCATTTTAGTTAAAATTGTTGAACACTCAATACCAATAAAAAGCTTTATGTGGTTTAAGCGTGAAACAAAATTATTATGTTACAAGATAACACGATTTATAGGGTACCAGTTTTTAAGTCTTGGCCAAACGTGGTGACTTTATTGGGTTATTATTACCTTTAGTAACTTTCTTTCTGCTGCGAATTTAACTTATTGGATTAGGCCACTGGAAAGAGCGTCAAAAATGCATTAAGATGCACTAATAAAACGATTTTTGAATTTTTGGCACTTATTGGGTTTGAACACTATACCCTCGATATAATCTTCCGTATACCACCGACTTATTACATTGCGCTAGTTTTTTAAAATATTTTTTTAAAGTTTTTAAAGTCGTCATTATGAGGGCTCTCGCCCTCAGAATGAATGAATGTCGGACTCGTACTGACTAAAATCTACCGTGTTTCTTCAATTGCCATTTTCATTCCAGGGTTACGGTTAACTGTGTAGACAGACCCTCGTCCGGCATAATAAACGAGTGGTGTCACGGGTAAATTAAAATTTCCCGTGGTATTACTAGATTGCTTAGTATTACTGGTAGTACAACGGGTAGAACCACGGGCAATAAACGGCATTTTCTAGATTATTTTTTCTAACCGACACATTCATACTTTTACCGCAACACAACGGAACATTTCTACGAGTACTTATAGGTACTTAAATATATAGATATCATTCGTAACTCAGTCTCAAACTTCCTAATATTATTCCGGCTGTTGAACCTTGTCATAGACAGGCATCTTCAAGTTCTTCGCTTTGTAGGGTAAGCAGACTTAATATCAATGAGAATAGCTATGTAGCTTTTTTTATTTTGGTAAAATCATCAAACAAGAGGATCGTCTACCGAGCGCTAGTCTATACTAAAAGAGAAAACGTCCTACCCCTAAATGTTATCATATCTCAATGATTTTTTAGAATGCTTCTGACACAGTAAATAAACTATGTTTCTAGGTTTTTTTATACAAAAGTAACTCTTTGGCGCCTGTAAATTTCATACTATTATAAATTAAAAAAAAGAAAACTTGTAAACCTAGTTTTTTACTGTGTAGGAAGCATTCTAAAAAAACATTGAGATAGGATAACATTTAGTGGCAGGAAAATGTTTTCTATTTTAGTATGGACGAGCGCTCGGTAGACGATCCTCTTAATGAGACCTAGAGCAGTGGTGGGCCAGTGGTATCGGTCCCGAATTACAAGTTGTAGGTCGTGGGTTCGAACCCCACCAGGCGCATTACTTTGAATAATGGAAAACTTCGTGAGGTAACAGGCATGTCCTAGAACCAAAAATTGGTAGACATGTGGCATCTGCCAACCCGCACTGGGTGCACGTGGTGGATTATGGCCTACTCCCTCACAGAGAGGAGGCCTGTGTACCAGCAGTGGGAACATTATAGGCTGATGGTCATTATGATGAGGAACGAGTCCTGAGCGATCTTTATATACTATTTATGATATTATATTATAGCGTAGTCTAAAATCAACTTTACACTTTTCTTGACTAAATGAATCAAAACCAGGTTAAAAATTAGTAAGTTATGATTTAATATCCCAACGTGAAAATTGTTTGTTCATCAGCGAATTTTAATAATTACACTATAAATTAAAATAAAGCTGAACGTTAAAAAAACAGTGGTTTTTGGGGAGCTTGCCAAAATGGCGTAAAACCTTGTAAACAAGATATATAATGAAGCTGCATAGTTAAATCATTTTTATTGTTACCCACTGAAGGAAGAATGAACGTAATTACGAAATTAAAATTAATTGCGTGGACCTGTTGAAATATGGTCTGTTTTAACTGCTTTATTGCTTTTGGGCCGACGGCCTCTTCAGAGCTAAAGTGAAAGGCTTCTGGGTAAGCTCATTCCATTTTACGCTTTGCCTTTGTCACCTCTGGTGGTCTCATCATCATCAGCCTATAATGTTCCCACTGCAGGGATACAGACGTCCTCTCTGTGAGAGGGAGTTGGCCATAATCCACCACGCCGCGCGCCGGCGCTGTGCGGGTTGGTAGATGTCACACGTCTTCGAATTTTTGGTTCAAGAACATTTCCTCACGATGGTTTTCTTCACCGTTTTGAGACCAGTGCTGATGAAATAAATTACACAAAGCGATATGCCTGGCGCGGTTCGAACCCACGACCTACAACTTCGTAAGTCGGGACCGATACCACTGGGCCATCACCGCCCATGACAGTTTACAGCGAGAGAAATTCCAGTGACGAGGTGGCCGCACACCCAAGATTTTCTTAGGAAAGAAAAATTCGATCCGCGGGCAGGATTCGAAATGAGCGTCGGATGCACTGAATCCGAAGGCCGCAAGTTCGAATCCTGCCCGCGGATCGAATTTTTCTTTCCTAAGAAAATCTTTGAAATTCATGAAACTAAACACCCACAACAAAAAGCCAACTTACAAACATATGCCACCACCAACCTACCTACCAATCACCAACCCGACCAATATGGCCAAACCCCCATCGCTCATAATCAAGTTACAAACCACAAGTCCGCAAGACGTTACCTTGCAATGTGGTGCGGTCCAAATAGCCCATTTGATTCCTTAGACCGCTATGATCGATGCTACGTCCCGATAATCTGGCATTGACGAATTCCATTTTGTTACCGACTTGAGGATGTCTCAGATCCTTGATCTGAAGTACCATAAAAGAGCCTTTCCTTATATTTTTGGGATAAGATCAGGAAAAGATGGAAGGTCTGATTTTTGCGATGGGGTCTTTAAACTGTTACGTATGGAATACGATTTGTGAAGAGATTTGGGCAAAATCGTAAAAAAATGAGTTGTAAAAGGTTGAGAATGAAGGTACTTTTTTTTTAGCGTGGTAAAATCATCAAATGAGTCCTCCAACCCCGGGCAGGGCGGGAGGGACTGACAGACTTGTACTGACTAAAGTCCACGGTGTCCTTCATTAGGCCATTTTGTTTCGGGGTCACGTTAAGAAAGTATCCCGACCCCGGCAGGCTTTGGCCCTCTGAGAGTGAGCCCCGTCATTTTGCTGATGCTCTTTGAGGCGCGCGTGGAACACGACGCGCTGTCGACCCGGTCCATGGTCAGGCAGCGAGTTGCCCTTTACTCGCTGTCCACATGCCCGCGCCTACGGTGGCTGGAGGTCGTCTGCCGACGTCTGACGCCGCAAACGTCTACCACTGCGGTAAAATGAGGGTACTACCAAATTATTATGATAGGTTAAGTAAAAACTGTGCTAAACCAATGGAAACAGACGTGTCTTATGAGTTTGTAGGTTCTAACATAAGCACTTTGTGTTAATATATTAATGTCCATCTCCCAAAAATTACAAACAAAAACATGCAAATATTTCATTAGTGAAACGGAACTATTTAACTTGCAAAATTGTTCTTAAATCACCCAAAAATATCACTTAACCGGTAAATACTCAAACCGTTCCCAATTAATTCAAAATTCCCAATTTAAATCACTTGCCTCAAAAAGTTAGAGCTCATTACGGAAAGTATAAACCCGAGACTTTAAAATAAGACAATTTGATACACCAATTATTTTGAAAGGGGTCTAAGGGACCCATAGCCTTCCCACACGGTAACTTTGAAGGGTTAAAACTGTTTGAAACTCCCCAAATTTGAGCAAAAAGTTTAGAAACGTCATTTACATACTGTTAGAAAGGTTTTTAAACAAGCATTTATGGTATATTTTGCTTTTTGAACTGGCAATCTTTAAATCTTTTACTGGTGTTGCCATTTTCTTGTAAAGGTTTTAATAGTATTTTGACTGTCTTTTAGTGGTTAATTTGCACTTGGAAGTTGTTCCATCTGTCTGTGGCACTGTAGCTCTGAAACGGGTGAAATTATTTGGTGCGGTTTTTTTTTCAAATTAAAGCAGGTTTTCTAATTAATTATGAAATGAGACTTGATACTTTTATGTGTTCTTATTTAAAAGTATAAATAATGGTTTGAACAAGGAGTATTATCACTAGATCCTGATTAAGCAGCAATCTTCTAATTTGTGCATCTTTTAGACGTAATTTTTCCTTTGACATTACGTATATATTATAGCTCGACTCTATGGTCCATGATCGGACGGCGAGTCACCCATTACTCGCCGTCCATTCAATTAATCCTTCCATGTTTTTCTCATTTTTTTTTTCTTTTGTAGTAACAATGTAACCTCTCCTGATTAATAGTTCAGAACATTTTTCAAAAACAGAATCACATAAGTTTCAATTTTGAAGTCGTAGAGGTCGGTACGAGTCTGACAGTCGCTGCCGCTCTTTTAGATGGGAGGACTCATTTGATGATTTCACCACGTAAAAAAAATTTTGATAAACATCGACACCTCAAAATAGAAACATGTTTTTAAGCCTACAATAACTGATTCAATTAAAAAACGTGTTAAATAAAGTTGTATGCAATTTATACAGAATTCAAAATGGAAACATCAAAAATAATAAATTCCATCGGTCCAACAGTAAAAACAAAATGTTATAAATTATTACACTAGTGACTAGAAAAATGCGATATTTTTTTAGTTTTCCATGCATATTGAATTTCCATTTCATCGTTCTATATAATATTCAAGTGTTTCAAAACATAATACTGGCAGCTATTTAAACACAGTGTAAAATCTTTCGTGGAATTTGACAAAACAGGCTTGTTTCAGAGAGTGAACGAGATGGCGCCAGACGACTTGTATAGCTCTGTCACTTTTACTCACTGGAACATGCCTGGTTTTAAGACGTCATGTTACGGCCACAGGCTTAACGAATAGGTCCAGGCAATGTTTTAGATAACCATGCCCCTTTAACGTAAAGGGCGTTTTTTTATCGTGTTAAAATCATCAAATGAGTCCTCCCCACCCAGTGCAGGGCGGGAGGGACTGTCAGACTTGTATTAACTAAAATCCACGGTGTCCTTCAATACCTTTTTCCTTTCCGGGGTCATGGTCCGGGGCCGGGGTCATGGCATTCATTATTCCCGCAACCCCGGCAGGCTTTGACCCTCTAAAGACACCCTTCGCGCGTGGATCACAACGAGTCATCGACCCGGGCTTGGACCATAGTCGGACAGTGAGTCGCCCATTACGATCGCCGCCACCGTAAAAAAAGGGTTTAACAGATATGCTAATTCAAAGCGTTGGTAGATGTCACGTGTTTTCGAATATATTATGTTTTAATGCCGTGTTTATTTATACAAACATGGCGGTTTTCTCACAATGTTTTACTCGTATGAATGTGACCTCGCTCATCGCTATCCGCTCTCATTGATACCTCACCTAATTCCGTAACACACATTTCGCCAAAACGTACCACCTTCCTACCTCAGGCAAAATTATGTTTTGAGAATAACCTCGCAAGTTCGAGGGCCTGATTATGCCAGTTAAACTTGTTTTCGTAAAATTAAAGGTTTCTACGTCCATGTTAAGATGTTCAAGGGTTTTCTTGAAAGATTTGGGTTACCTATCTAATACTAATTAAGAGAAAAAAATAAAACATGTTTCGTTATATAGTCTGCAGCTCTCACATGACTTTTCACGTTTTTGTGATGTAAAATAAACTGTAACTTTGATATTACGCTCTTTAAACATTCCTTAAAACAAACGGAGTGGGTAGGCTGTAAATGTAATACAGTACCCTTATCACGAGTTTTCACTATTTTACTTTACAGCGTCTTTCCAGTGTTTACAGCGTTTGCGAAAAATCACAGCGCCTCTGGAACGAATTTTTTCCTTGTTTGTCAACTTGAAAATACCAAGTTTCAGTACCCTTAGCACGAATTTTCAGTCTTTTACTTTGCAGAATTTACAGCGTTTCTTGTATGAAAAAATGGAACGGCGCCTCTGGTGCGCGAAGACGGAACTAATTTTTTTCCTTGAAAAATGTCAACTTGAAATTGTCAAAGTTCCAGTTTACTATAAGTCTCAAATACTGAAAATTCGTGCTGAGGATACAGTTTACGTCAGAATAACTGAAAACTCATGATAAGGCCTCAGAAATCTTGTCCTATTTCAGTACTAGCCACGTATAAAGCTGTTTTTAAAAAAAAGTATGTAATTTGTTTTTCATTTCAGGTAACCTGCTATACATACATTCATGGCTCAAAAATATTCAATGAGTACCTAGTAAATAGTATTATAACAGGATAGTTTAGGTACTGTATAAATCAATTAAAATTCTGTATAGTCCCTCTTCGTCAGCTAGAGTATTGATTATTCCTAAAACAAACTTAAGTTTTTTCTTTTTAATCAAAGAATATTGAAATCAAAACGCTTCCGTAATTGGAGATCATGGGTTTGTGACGTCATAACGCTTGCAAAATTAAAACAACCGAGAGACGTTTTGAAATTTTTAGAAGCTTTGTATCTTTATCAATATTGGTTTACGTTACAAAAGAAAAAAAGTTGCGAGGTGTCAAGGGACACCCGGATGGAACGAAGTTACTGTATACCTTCAACAAAAATAATCGTCGCGACTCCACTCCACTCCGCTCTACTCCACTCCGCTCGTTCGGCTCAGCTCCGCTCCACTCCGCTCCGCTCCACTCTTTGAGCTCTAGCACCCTTTCGCAACGCGCGATAAGGAACTTCGTTCCAAAAAGTGTCGTGACAACTTTTCGTAAGAATTTTTTCTGTCTAGCCCTCTTTCACAACGCGCGATAAGGAACTTCGTTCCAATACGGATCTTATATTTTTTGAAAATCTATCTTCCGGTCAATTTTTTTTTGTGTAAAATACCCTTTTTGTTGGAAGTCATGGCCTTTGCCCAGTCGGATGACACAGGCTGAAAGTAACAATAACAGCCTATTCGTAAAAAAATCTATAAAATAAAATAAAAATAAAAAACAGTTCCATAAAATAACGAACCCTATTTTTCAGGTATTCCAAACGGAATTCTTTTCCCAGATTTTTCGTACGGTTATTAAATATTTCTAAAATTTCACACATGACCGAACATTGTCGAAATAGCTCGTCGTTTTTCCATCGCGGTCGGGAATCGAATTGGATGTCAGATTTTCTCGTTGCATGTGCAATATCTATGTAGAATGATTTGTGATGACAAATTTGTTTTGTCAGTGGTGCTAGGAATACATAAATGTGTTATCGTGTGCCATTTTTGATAACCTGTATTAGTTTGTTTATGTTTTTACGTAAGGAGCAGCTCATAGCTACTCGTAAATAATTACAGCTGAATAGGCCATCTTCTTGAATAGTAGGAAGGCTCTCGAATGGAGACCGCGTGTAGGTAAGCGTAGGTTGGGACGCCCCCCGGCAAGATGGACCGATGACTTGAAGATATTGGCTGGCAGTGGCTAGATTTAAAAAGCTGGAGATCGTGCGCTGTGGCGCTCCCTGGGAGAGGTCTATGTCCAGCAGTGGACTGCAATAGGCTGAAATGATGATGATGATGATGAGGCCATCTTCTAGGTTAAGCCGCGCTTGCTGAGGTTGGTCTGTGGATGGGTGAACATCCATCATAGCGAGTTTATTGGGGTCGGCTTCCAGTCGAACAATATGCAGGTGAATATGAGTATTTTACACGAAGCGACTGCCTGTCGGACCTCCATAACCCTATGACGAGACTGGTTGAGACTTAAGAGCTTTTGAGAAATAGTAACGACTGTCAAAGATTGTAAATGACAGCCAGGACCAACGGATTTATCTGCTTTACGAGGCACGGAGGAAACTCGCTATGACAGATGGTCACACAGCAACCTTGGCAAGCGCGGCGCGAGTTTATTTTTATTTTTGTTTTGTGTTGGTTTACCTTTTGTTTTTCTTTTATTAATTTGTTGTTTTTGAAGTGAAAACTTCTTTAGCGGCGTTGTACACTTTTTCTGTAATGGGTAAAAAATTTAAAACTCGCGTCAGGGTCACGTGACCCTGATCGAAAATGAGTAAGACGTCATTCAAATTAAAAATAAAACATAGTAACAAAAAAGTTTTCACTTCTACCGGCACTCCTGGAGTGCAACCTTTTTTTATTCATGTAATTTTGAAGTGAAAACTTCTTTAGCGGCGTTGTACACTTTTTCTGTAATGGGTAAAAAATTTAAAACTCGCGTCAGGGTCACGTGACCAAAACTCGCGTCAGGGTCACGTGACCCTGATCGAAAATGAGTAAGACGTCATTCAAATTAAAAATAAAACATAGTAACAAAAAAGTTTTCACTTCTACCGGCACTCCTGGAGTGCAACCTTTTTTTTGTTTTTTTCTGTCCTGTGTGTTCCAATAAATGTCTTTTTTTTCGTTCTTTCTAAGTATGCTGTTAATAAAATACTAAAATCATAAACCAAGGCTTCTGACCTCGAAAACCTAGATAAAAGTATTAAAAATAAAGCGAACACCTTTTCGCTAGAATACCTCTTTGTATTCTATCCGTAGCGTGACAATAACTCACCTTTTAGAATTCTTACCAGACAAAGCGCACACTCAAATTTCTTGAGATTGTGCCAAACCGTGTTGGCTAGGTTTACCTAGCTGGGAAGAATCGATTGAGGAGCTGAATGGGGCAAAATGAGGAAGGTTTTTGGAATTTCATACTATCATTACCTATTGTAATCCGTAAAAAGTATAATGGTAATTGTTTATTAAAAAAAAAAAATAGAATTTACTTTATTGTACACCAAAAATTATACAAACTTACAAAAATTGTTAATTTTAAGAGTAAAATCGAGTCTTATCGCTAAAGTGTAAAATAAGGGTGCTCCCACATCGGGATAGCACGCGGCCGCCTCGAGGATTCCGCCGCGTGCTATCGCATTATGCTTTCTGTCTCGGTCTAGCAAATGGCAGTTCTAAGCGACAGAAAGAGAAAGGGCGACAGAAAAAGCCGATTCCGCGTCGATAGTGAGAGCACCCTAAGTTTTCTTTCGGAAGTCGGTGACTTTGCTACTTATTTCTTAGACTTCCGAAAAAAACGATTTTTTTATAAACTATTTTATTTTGAAGAAGTCAGATTTTTTCAAAAACGTTTTTATTTTATCCTTTTTAGTGAGTATAGGCGAAATGATACGTTGTGTGATTGCGTAAACAATGTAAAGATATGTAATAACAGCAATTACAAATGATTTGCTGTAATTAATTGAAGAGCTCTTCAAAATCAGGGTAATTAAGTCAAGATCTCATGATGGATCATCAGATCTTGACCTGATTACGATAGGACCATCTGTGAATATAACCTTTCAAACAAAAGTTTATTAAACTTAACTTTAGTAACCTTTTTATATGTATTACTAGCTGTTGCCAGCGGCTTCACACGCTACAGCTTGAAAATTATTCCACAGGAACATAAAATCGGGATAAACACTATCCTATGTGTTAATCCAGTTTATAAACTATATGTGTACCAAATTTTATCCATATCCGTTCAGTGGTTTTTGCGTGAAAGAGTAACAAACATACCTACCTACATACACATACATACATCCTCACAAACTTTCGCATTTATAATATTAGTAGGATGATCGAAAGTTGAGAATGAATGAAGAATGAGAATTGATTAAAAGTTATCGATCACTATAGTTACGTTACGTTACGATCAAGTTACGATAAAATAAAGAAGATTATTAGCAAAATTTTCAATAGACGCTGAAGTAATTAAAATATTTTCAAACCTAAATCCTATTGTTTTCCGCCATGTTATTGCACCCACCCATTCAGCCATCAAGCATTGAAAAGCGCTGCCACAATCCCGAACCTTTAGAAATTCAGCGGTGCAGCGCTGACCCAAATTTTTCCATCTCAAAACATAAATCACGCAAGCGGCTGAATGGTGAAAAACCAATATTTTGTAGGGAATATATATGGGTTTTCTGGCACGATAGTGAATTTCTGATAGCATTCTTTGAATGTATTTCGTGTTATACATAATGTGAGTACGCTTTATACCGATAGATTATACATTAGTATTAAATTATGTCTCAGTAGATGTAAAGTTGCGTAGAAAAATAAAAAATAACTATTTACTACTACTATCGAATGGTGTAATAATACAGGCTGTGTTTTTTTTTCAAAATCAGCAGGATCGATTCCTGGCAAGGATTAGGTAAGTACCTATAGATTTTTCAAAAATCCAATGATTCAGTTTTAGTTTTCGTCAAAATTGGCCTCGAGACTCCTTTCAACTTTTTTCGATATTCATCATAATTATTATTTTCGGATATAGCCATCTTCGCTCAGTTGAAAGATTCACCCTGTATGGGTTTTACTGGCACAATAGTGAATTTCTGATGGCATCCTCTGAATGTTTATCGTGTTAAACATAATGTGAATACGCTTTATATACTTTACCTTCAAGATTTATGCCATGAATCATACTAAAGAGTTTTCTGAAATATGTTTGTTTCCGTCATTCTATGAATAAAAGCTTCTTACTATCCGAAATCGTGTTTGTTTTGGGGAAGATTCCGTCTTTATCTGCAAGGGAAACAAGACGATATGCCTTGAGAGATTAGACACAGTTTTGCTTGTGATAAATTAACTAGTAACCCCTTTTATCTAATCTAAAACAGCGTGAAGGTTGCGTCACATCTGATCCAATAATTCAAAAAGAAATTTTTGACATCCAATAACACGCGTAAGGTCGCTTTTTAAGTAAATATCTAGAGAATGGAATGGATGGAGTTTTACGTATCAGGGTCGTGGTAACCTATTTTGATTCTCGCGACTTCAATTTATTAAGACTTCTCAACTTGCGCGCTCTAAAAGAAACAACAATAATATGAAAATATTAAGAGCAATGGTGGCCCTGCAGTGTTATCGGTCCCGACTTACATGTTGTAGGTCATGGTTTCGAACCCCGCCAGGCGAATTACTTTGTGTAATTTCACCACCACTGTTCATCACCACTGTTCTCAAAACGGTACAGGAAAACATCCTGAGGAAACCGACATGTCCTAGAACCAAAAATTCGAAGACATGTGACATCTGCCAACCTGTACTGGGCCCGCGTGATGGATAATGGCCCACTCCCACTCACAAAGAGGAGGTCTGTGTCCCAGCTGTGGGGACATTTTAGGCTGATGATGATATATAACTAAAAAAAAAATTATATACATGTCGAATTGAGAACCTCGTTTTTTTTTCGTCGGTTAAAAAAAGAAAACAAACCGATTAATAAAAAAAAATGAGGTCATATGTCATCTTATCGTGATCGCACAATAAACTGTTTTAATCTAGCCCTTACTCACAACAAAAGAAAAGTAAAGCGCAACTCGCAAGGCGAGTAAAGGGCAACTCGCTGTCCGACCATGGACCATGCCCGGGTCGACAGCGCGTTGTGTTCCACGCGCGCCTCAAGGAGCGTCAGCATGATGCCCCCCGTCGTATAGAGGGCCACAGTCCTGCCGGGGTTGCGGGACATACGTATACCACGACTCGGGCACACAAAGGACTACCGAAGGACACCGTGGAGTTTAGTCAGTACAAGTCTGACAGTCCCTCCCGCCCTGCCCGGAGTGGGAGGATTTGATAATTTTACAATGAAAAAAAAAAAAGAAAACAAAAGATATCTAATTGATCTTACCCATACTAAAGAAGGACCCTTAGCAACAACGGTCTCTAAATTTTTGCATTATGTCGGGGGTCAATTCGACCCGAGGTAATTTGAGGTTCCCTCGAGGGTCAAACAACGTCTTATAAGATATTTTTGTCAATATTGCTTGAGGGTATAGGGAAATAATAAGAAGATGCCTACTTGGGCGGTATTGTGTAACTATGTTCGAACAATGATGAGTTATAGAAGTGTACTATCTGTTACCAGCGGCTTCACCCGCTACAACTCGAAAATTATCCCACGGGAACATAAAATCGGGATAAAAACTACTACTAATCCAGGTTAGAAACTATCTGTGTACCAAATTTTAGCCAAATGTTTTCGGTCGTTTTTGCGTGAAAGAGTAACAAACATACCTACATACACATACTGTACATCCTCACAAACTTTCGCATTTATACCATTAGTTGGATAGTATAGACTAGCGGCCCGCTTCGGCTGTGCGTACAAATTTTTGCCTTACTCAGTGAGTTTTCTGAAATATTTCGTAAATAAAAAATATTGCCCTGACTACGAGTGTAAGGAAACCAATTTTTTTTTATCTAAATTGGTGAAAGCGTTTGGAAGTTATACGCGTGCAGACAGACTTGCTCTATACGTAACTGTTTTGGTATGTTCAGTATCTGTCGAGAAAAGTCTATGTGAAGAGAGCATATTCATTCCTAAACAGCAGTGCAAACCTTGCCTCATCTAATCAACGTGAATTTATTTTAGATTTGCTTTTCTAAATAAAATTTATTTTTTAATATGTACGGAAAACTAAAATAAAAAACCCGATTTTAACTCCAGAAGTTCAGCTTTGTTTTAATACGCTAAGCTGCTCAAAGGTAACAAAAGCTCTGCTCTCAATTCTTGAATAAATACTAGAAACTGTTGCAGTGCCTGTGCAAACGCAAAATCAGATTACATAAGAACAATTCTACTGGCACTAAAGCAGGGTTCTCCGGCGACCCACTTTCTAAGTTTCAACTACATAGTTCATAATAAAAGCACATAGCTATAGTCCTTTGTTAAACTAACTTTTTAGACTAATAACTATATCCTAAAGCTCTAAAACTTCTAATTCTATCCGCCATTTTAGTTTCAATTGCAACTCGTACGAAACATAATCCCTATTCCAACATTTATTCAAAGTATTCCAACTGAACATTCGAATGTGAGAGCTTCGCGTCGGCATAATGTGTCGGTCTAATGCGACGAACGCCGACAGCATTGTCGGCAAAACCCAGGCAAGGCCGACATGTCGAACAAACGCGTTAATCCCTTTGCATTGTCAGCAAATGGAATTGTTTGCCTCTGTTTTGAAAACCTCTGATTTATTAAAATTTTGGAGACTTGAAATATGGAGCGCATGTGTTATGATTCCGCTTGCAGATTTTCTCATGCAAAAGGCGAAACGTAGCGAGAAAATATGCTAGCATATGTTCGTAATATCCACTAAATAAAAATACCCATTCAAAGTGCCGTTTGAACGTGTGAATTGCGCGTCGGCGAAATGTGTCGGTTAATGGCTCTCGGACGCCGAAAGCGGTGTCGGCGAATTCTGAATGCCGACATGGGGAACAAGCTCGCCAATCCGGGCGCATTGTCAGCGAGTGTCGAAATGTTTGCAGTGTGTTTTGAAGTTTTTTTGTGAATTTTTCATCATTCCTAGTATCCCCCCTAGCATAGAATTTGTGATCGTTTTTCATATACGTTTAAGTTGATTTTTGTTTGAATGCACCAATGTTTAATCTGTTGATTTTTTTGTTTTCATTTGACCCATTTCTATTTTGCCGTGTTATAACGAAAGTGTGGAATTATTATTTGCAGGTGTGTTCATAAATGTTTACAATGAACGTTTTATTTTTCGGAAAATAACAAATAAATTGAATTTTATTTTTGGTCGAAAATAGGTGAATATTCAATTTATTTCAGTACCTATGTAGAAAAATGTACTTTACAATTAATACTACTCAATCCGCATCGATTTAGTAAATATTCGGAAAACACCGGTTGATGAAAATGAAATACTTACGAAGATGTAAAAATATACATAATCGCTGCAGTGTGTGGTCTCCTGACGATTTCTATGGAAAGATGTATGTAATGAGATATATCATGCTATAATGTACATCTTTACATTATAGCTGCTGTGTGTGAAGCCCTTTAAGAACTTAGAACCGAAATGTCAGAACTTAGGATATGACATTAATTAGAAATGAAGAAATTAATTAATCGCCTCGTCTTGGCCAAACTATTAAAAACGTACTTGTCCTGGGGTTTTGGCAGTTTGGGTGTTTGTGTATATTATGCGTTTATGTACGCACTCACGAAACAGAAGATCCCTATTTCTAGAGATGGGCAAGGTTCTAAAAAAAATGATTTATCATTGCTTCTGAGCTACATTGAGGCCAGCACAGTCTGTGGCTAGCATAACTTGACCCACATTAACATTATTCTGTAGTGGGAATAGGAAACGACTATCCAATAAAAAATTAGCCGAACAACTCTCTATCTAGTGATAATAACCCACATTAATACAGTTTAATAGGTTTATAAAGCATCAAATTATGTGGAAATCATCAAAGAACCTGCTCTCTTGGCTTCATTCAGCAGAAATCTTTATCAGACCTGCCAAAAAAATGATAATAAACAGAACAGAGCAAAAAAAGCTTTCTTTTTCTCTATGATATATTTTAATGTCTTCCCTTATACATGAACAATATTAAAAAGCAACAAAAGGAGAGCATATAATGCGCGTTATATGCTCCTAATGTGCTTTAATTTAAATTCTCGCTTACCGCGAATAAATCAGCCACAGCTAGTGTTGGCAGGCGTCTCGGATTCCGGGATCCCGGGTTCCCGGGACGTCTCTAAGGAAATGCTACGTGGGAAAACCGATTCCGCATTTTCTTTTTTGTTAAACGTTACCTGCCAATAAGGGTTATACATTGCGTTTTAAAGGCACTATGTTTTAGAAGAGGAATGTGCCTGTAATAAAAATGTCTGGCTTTTCGATGTGGTTATAAATACTTTTATAGAAAAATGTTCTATGTTTGGCGTAGTAGATGATTTAATTATAAAGAAATGTATAGTTGATTATTTTTAAGACACCTTTTGATTTAAATTGACTAGACTCTTGATATATTTTTTCTTGCTCTTACTCACTACTGCTACTTGAAAAAGCATCAGGAGCAGAAACTCCATTTTGCAGAAATGAGAACGCCAAGATGGGCTGGTGGGGTAACGATGCTGGACCATGTCCAAAACACCCATATTCGGGGCAGTTTTGAAGTGTCGCCTGTAAAGGAAAAGATCGTGTAGAGGCATGGAGAGCCGCTTAAGATAGATGGTACGGTCATGTCATGAAGCGACCATCGGACCACATGACGAGAAAAGAGCTCGATATTAATACCCAGCCCAGAAGACGCGATAGACCCTGCCTTACATGGATGTCAGTCATTGAAAAAGGCCTGAAGAAGATACAATTAACATCCCAGACGACCCAGGACAGACCGTCCTGAAGAAGATTGACCAGAAGGGCTGACCCCCAATAAATGGGATTAAGGCCAGACAGAAGATAGATATAACTTACTACCCAAAACTAAGAAAAATAATTACACTCAAGATCATAGAAATTCCAAATGAATATGATAAAATGTCTGAATTTGTGTTATCATCGCAGTTTTTTACCCTAATTCGCGACGCGACGCCCCGTCTGAAGTAGAGAAAACGGTCATGTATTCACAGTCACACGCTAAAATCCAAGTTTAAATTAATCAAAGTGAATAATCTTCCACACCGAAAAACAGAAAACATACAAAATTATTCCAGCGGGATTTACACTTCTAGCTCGATGCTTGTAGGTAAATATGACATATCAACGAAATTCCCGGGATTTTTACCACAATTCCCGTATTTTCCATCCCGATGAATTGCAGAACACGCTAGGTTCGTTTGCAAACGGATGAGAAAAATATCACAAATACAGGGTTGTAAAGTAAAAAAATACAGCCGGATTGCCTTTGTTAAATGACCTGAGTGACAAATAAACAAATATGGGATTAACGGGTGACTGCTCGCGGATGTGGCTTGTCACTTTTTTCGGGGTCTGTACAAAATGCGGAGATTTTTATTGCTTTCATTCAGTTTATTTTGGTAGAATACTTGTTTATTTTGCTTATGATTAATGATACCGCACTTTTTGGAAGGGTAAACGCTGATTCTATCATGGTGACAATGCAGGCTATGCTTGGTGTTTATCTGCGTGATTGAATCCGAAATGAAGAGATCCGTAGACGAACTAAAGCCACCGATATAGCCCACCGGATTAGCAAGCTGAAGTGGCAATGGGCAGGCCATATTGCTCGCAGAGCATATGGCTGATGGGGTGTAAAAGTGCTAGAGTGGTGACCACGGACTAGCAAGCGCAGCGTAAGACGTCCACCAAGGTGGACAGACGACCTTATAAAGGTCGCCGGAAGACGCTGGATGCAGGTCGCTTCCAATCGGTATATGTGGAGATCTAAAGGGGAGGCCTATGTTCAGCAGTGGACGTCCTATGGCTGAGATGATAATGATGATGATGTCAATCAATCCATAGTGTCCCACTGCTAGGCAAAGGCTTTTCTCCGCTCTCCTCTCTTCTTGGCTATTTACGACTGTGGTTTAGTCCGTCATAGCGGTCCAACTAATCTCACCATCTTTCCTTGGTCCTGCCTCGACGTCGAGTTCTCCTTTTGGCAGTATTCCTGTATTTATTTTGTCCAGCGATTGCATGATATACGTGTGGGATTGTAAGGCAAAATAAACGACCACAATTAATTTTAGCAGAACTTTTATTCTTGAACACGAATCACCGTGGCTGTCCGTCGTACAACTCGCTATCGCCATTACTCGCCTTTCTCACTTGCACACATACTTCTCTCTTTCTTTCATCCGCTGCGTTCCATTATAACATTTAGTTAGTCTGCGTTCTTTAAATACAATATTTATCCCACATACGATAAACATGGCATGTCCCATTTCAGCTTGCTAGCCTTTTCCACCTCATCTGCAATTTGCGTCAAGGATCGGTCATATCCGCTTAGCGTTTTCGCTCAACCCTCACCGCAGGTTACAAGATACCTTCAAAAAGTACTGAACCAATTTCACATCCTCATAAACATCGGTTTTCGGAATCGGTTTCCGCAGAACGTGAGAAATTGTTTTTTCAAGTCATTGCTGGCACCCGGCGCTTTAGTAAAAGAGTTTAAAATACCATATTTGGCAGTTACCCAAGTGCTACAGTGTTAACTGCCGATTGGATCCTCGTTATTTTACTCGTGTTCGACTAATTATGATAGATTTATTTGATGTAGTACCAGCATAAATGTTTTTGAAGTGAAAACTTCTTTAGACACACTAAAACTTAGCATTTTATTTTGTGGATATCGCCTGAGAATGAGCCGTCAAGTGAAGTTGGCGCGAGTCGACTAAGGGGCTGCCTCCACGAGCGAGAGAATCGCGGCGATATTATCGCCGTGCTACGTTTTTCTATACACTCTCTATGGAACCGTCTCCACACGGCGATATTATCGCCGCGATGCGACGAGTGACAACGAGCGCGCAAAACGTTATTATATCGTCGCTAGCCCGCCGCGACTAGCAACGCGACCGCCGCGCGCTCGCGGCGCTCTCGCGACGAGCGCGCGGCGGGCGCGCTGTCAAACGCAGCGTCATTTCAGCATTGCCTCAACGTCTTTGGCAACGTGACGTCAAGGAAACGCGGCGATACCGTTACGAGTCGCCGCGGAATCGCCGCGATACCGTAAGGGGCTGCCTCCACGAGCGAGAGAATCGCGACGAGTCCGCCCTTATATCGTCGGATAATCTCCACGAACGAGCGATAATTCCGCCGCGTATCGTCGCGAGTCGTTACGGTTCGCGGCGATTCCGCGGCGACTCGTAACGGTATCGCCGCGTTTCCTTGACGTCACGTTGCCAAAGAAGGGATTCGCTACGTTTGACAGCGCGCCCGCCGCGCGCTCGTCGCGAGAGCGCCGCGAGCGCGCATCGGTCGCGTTGCTAGTCGCGGCGGGCTAGCGACGATGTAATGACGTTTTGCACGCTCGTTGCCACTCGTCGCATCGCGGCGATAATATCGCCGTGTGGAGATGGTTCCATAGAGAGTGTATAGAAAAACGTGGCACGGCGATAATATCGCCGCGATTCTCTCGCTCGTGGAGGCAGCCCCTTACTGCTCGCGACGATACGCTGGCGGAATTATCGCTCGTTCGTGGAGATTATCCGACGATATAAGGGCGGACTCGTCGCGATACTCTCGCTCGTGGAGGCAGCCCCGGAGCGAGAAAGAAGGTTGGATCAAGTGAGGCAACATGAGAAGCATTCACACCGAAGAAGAAGGTGGAGTGAAAACTGAAATAACAGAATAGTTTTTAACAAAAATCAAGTAAGATAGTCTCCCCCGTTTCTCTTGCTCTACAAGAGAACTTATTTGAAATGTTTCAAAAGGAGATTTGAAAGGCTGACAACAGCGAAATATTTTTAGAGTTGGTTAATTTCTAGACGCATTCATCCATTCAACATTTGCGGTTACTTTAAATAACCAACTTCAAAGGCAATCAGTATTATAATTTATTATAATATTAATCAATCTTCAAAAACCAGCTTCGAATAAAAATATCCATAAAGGGTTGATGAAAATTCCTGAAAATTCCTGAAATTCATAAATTAAACGAACATCTGTAGTCTCGTTTGCTTTTTTACGAACACTTTTTAGGGCTGTTTTTACATAATTATGCGGAACCCGACCTATGTGATTACGGTCTACTCTTGACGTTATAATCAGGGATCCCAAAAGGTTTTAAAGGGCCGTTTTAATTCAGGAAGGTGAAAGGGTGTTTTTGTTTTCAAAGGAAAAGTAAAATTCTGAGAATAAGGAGGGTTGTGTTTAATATTTTAAACGTTAAAATAATAATTTTTGGCCTGTAAGAATTGTTAAGGCTAATTTACAGATCTTTTGTTTTAATTTCAAAAATAATTTTTGATGCTGGTTTGTTTCTATATTTTTTTTATGTCACTTCAAGATTATATGAAACAAATTTTCGCTTTGAATACGCGATTTACTTTTTTTTTTTAAATATGCTTTCGAATTAAGACTAGTCAATTGATGAATGTTTTTCCAAGGACTAAATAAAATTGTTTCTTGTAGAGCCGCTTCATTTCGGAACGGCAGCACTTATAACTGTGTATCTGTCTACATACTTAAATGAACAATAAAATTGGCCATGTCACCAACATGCCACCTTGTCTCGAATGAAATTGGTTATACTAATTTCATTCTGAAGAAGAGGACGAAGAAAAAAACTTAACAGGTGTCAAGGGACACCCGGATGGAACGGAGTTACTGTATACACTCAACAAAAATAATCGACGCGACTCCACTCCACTCCGCGCCACTCCACTCCGCTCCGCTCCGCTCCACTCCACTCCACTCTTTGAGCTCTAGCACCCTTTCGAACGCGCGATAAGGAACTTCGTTCCAAAAAGTGTCGTGACAGCTTTTCGTAAGAATTTTTTCCGTCTAGCCCCCTTTCACAACGCGCGTTAAGGAACTTCGTTCCAATATCATCATTGTCATTATCATGTAACGTTGTGGATTACCAACGTTGCATTTCAAAACTATAAATAGTTCATTAATATAAATTTGTAGGTATCTAGTAAATATTCTTGAATTACGTCGAGACAAAAAGTAATTTATAAGTGGGTAGTTCTAAACTGGTAGTAACATTTGACAGTTCTGTAGTGACAGAACTGTGGAATGTTCTAGCTGCGGATAAGTGAGTGGCAATGCTTATGCTGTCTCACTCTCACGCGTGCAAAGTCCAATTCCCCTTCTCTTTGAGCGAGGCATTTTGTAGCAATCAGCTGGGACTTAAAACATTACCGCGAACGCTGGACGTAGTAGTAGACGTAGTTCCTCACTATATTAGGACTATCTAATTTTACTCGTCCCAGACTTAGACAGTTTTTTTAGTCAAATAATAAATACCTAATTATTATTTAAATTCTGTGTAATAACCCCGGCTTAAGGGTAAGTTGCCAAACCAAACCTTTATAACTGCTAGCTATTTATTGTGTTCTATCTTTTTGTATTGAGCAGTTACCTACAGACTTATTATTTTGTGTTCTAATTTTTCTTTGTTAGGTTTTTATTTTGTTAAGCCTCGAATGTTCCATACGCTCGTAGGCCTATAAATAATGTTGTGTTAATGCTTCACGCTAATTTAATATTGTGTACCTGCCATGTAAACTCCGTTCTGATGTTGACCAAACTCACAAACGCCTCAAGCGCCTTACGTCCTAGGCTTTCGCTTACGCTGCGAGGTCATCATCAGAGAGGATTTGCAGTGGACCTTTTATTTACCGCTGGACGTTGATTCCAGGGAACAAGATTGGGGTTTGAAATACCCATCCTCAACGTTCGTTGAGTTCGACAGCTGACTCACGCTACCGAACGTTCGAGGCCTGCGCACACACAGCACCTAGCCGCACACAGCTGACCAGCCGGCGCATCCACCATCCTGTCCCTGGGGTCTCTCTCACCTCGGGACAACTCCTCGCCCATCGCGTCTCTGCACTACGCGATAAGCCAGGACAGTACTTAGTGCGCCTACTTCCACGGAACGATTAAATACTAAGTGACGGCTGTGAACCACGACCTAAATAAATTTTATTGTAAACGTTGGTGGGTTCTTTTATTCAACCCACCCGCTAACCGTTACATTGGCGCCCAATTACGTGGTTTTTTTTATTAAGGTCGCTTGGTTTTTTTTGTTCTGTGGAGGTAGTAAGTGTGTTATTTTGGTGTTTTGTGTGTTTTGTGTTTTTTTGTGTTTTGTGAAACGTTTTTGGTTTAACGTAGCCAAAGTGTACCCTACCCTACACAATTTTTTTTTCTTTTGTTTAAAAAAAGAAAGTAACGATTTTTTTTTACTTTTCTTTTTGATTGTTATTTTTTTTTTTAAACTCATCGCAGTAGTAGGGCCGTTGTGAAGGCCCGTCCGGGGAAGTACTACCACCACACTTATTTCAACCGCATAGCATTTTATGTTTCGGTTGTAGGGTGTGGGTGCCGGGATTCCATTACAGGCACATACAACCTTTTCACCTGGGTTCGTCTGCCTATATTTAATTATAAAAGAATTATTACTTTCTTTTCTTTTATATAAGTAAATTGTTTTTTTTAATTGGTTATTGCAGACCCTACCTCATTCTGTCAATACCAATATTTTTTTATTTTCAATTCATTTTGTTCAATATTAATAATTTGAAATAACTTAACTTTTGTAAAACCTAAGTACATATTATTGCAGACCCTACCTCATTCTGTCAATATTCTGTCAATTTGTTTTTTCAATTTGTTTTAAATTGTAGTTACTTTTTAAAGCTTAACCTTTTGTAAAGCGTACACATTGGTTGCATTAACTCCTTTTGTGTGTTTTTTTTATTTTTATTTCGGTGCAATTGTTTTTTTGTGCTTGTTTTCTAGATTGTTCTCAACCAAAACGTTATTAGATTTTTAAATTCAAATTGTAACAGACGGAGTGTTAGTACACATAACCGTTAATTTTATTTTCTCTTTGAATTTTTTTTTGGTTTTGGCACTTACCCTACACTTTTATTTTTTTTTCTTTTGAAAAATTTTTTAAATCATGGCTTATCCAGTTAAGTTTATGTCGCTTTATAAGTCTGTACTCGAGTACTTAGTGATTATTAGAGGCAAATCATCTTTAGTCACGCTACGGGACTTACATAAACGGATAGCTAATAAATATGGACCATTCTTTCCATTATGACAGTCTAGTTGTCTTTTATCATTATAACTTTAACTCAATTTTGACATTCTAGTTAGTCTTTAATAATTATATCTTTAACTTTATTATTTTGACATTCGTTAAAATATATACCCGTAAATTTTGAATCTTAACTTCTCTTTATATTTTTTTGAATACCTGTTACTATACCGAACTTATCTAACCTACCAATTTTTTTTCTTTTGTTACAACTTTTGGTCTACCCTATAGTACTTACGTATAATGATGGCCTATCCCATTCATTATATATTATTTTTTTATACCCATCGGCCCTACACCGAAGGTATTTATTATATTGATCGTCGCTCTAACCCATCGATCACTTTGGTTTTGTAATACATGGTTGTGTTTTTCTTACATGGTTGTGCTTTCTTTCTTTAGAGCGGTAGCAACTCTTTAAATAAGCCCTTGCGGGAGCGGTCGATTACTCCTTAAATAAACCATAAATCATGAAGCACAACTGTGTCTATAGAGCGGTAGCAACTCTTTAAATAAGCCCTTGCATCATAAAAACACAACTGTGTCTATAGAGCGGTTGCAACTCTTTAAATAAGCCCTTGCAGGAGCGGTCGATTACTCCTTAAATAAACCATAAATCAAAAGAAACAAAACCAAAGGACATAGCTTGTTCACTTAATACTGATGGTCTACACCATTCGTGTTGTTTACTTAGAGCGGTCGCAACTCTTTAAATAAGCCTTTGCAGGAGCGGTTGGTAACTCCGTAAATAAGCCTTAAACCAAAAACATAATTTAATCATCTAAATTTAGATTCAATTACTTACATTAAAATTTAAAACTGGTAGGTGGATTAGTATTGGTCGGTAGATGGTTAAAAGGAAAAGAAATAATTTAACAATAACATTTTATTGAACTCGATACATACGATTGCATTATTCTCTCGCTTAGTACACTTTCATCTTTGAAGAAAACTATTGTAAGGCATCAGGTTAATGACAACAGGATTCCTATATATTTTATATTGTGCGACAGCTATCTCTCGTATCACTGTATACAATAGCTGCCGCTGGTTATGATTGTGAGAAGTACGAATGATGATTTTTTGATAGGTAAAACAATAGTTAGATCTAATTCTTTGTGCGGATTTTGTCATTATAGAATTTATTGTAACGTTGTGGATTACCAACGTTGCATTTCAAAACTATAAATAGTTCATTAATATAAATTTGTAGGTATCTAGTAAATATTCTTGAATTACGTCGAGACAAAAAGTAATTTATAAGTGGGTAGTTCTAAACTGGTAGTAACATTTGACAGTTCTGTAGTGACAGAACTGTGGAATGTTCTAGCTGCGGATAAGTGAGTGGCAATGCTTATGCTGTCTCACTCTCACGCGTGCAAAGTCCAATTCCCCTTCTCTTTGAGCGAGGCATTTTGTAGCAATCAGCTGGGACTTAAAACATTACCGCGAACGCTGGACGTAGTAGTAGACGTAGTTCCTCACTATATTAGGACTATCTAATTTTACTCGTCCCAGACTTAGACAGTTTTTTTAGTCAAATAATAAATACCTAATTATTATTTAAATTCTGTGTAATAACCCCGGCTTAAGGGTAAGTTGCCAAACCAAACCTTTATAACTGCTAGCTATTTATTGTGTTCTATCTTTTTGTATTGAGCAGTTACCTACAGACTTATTATTTTGTGTTCTAATTTTTCTTTGTTAGGTTTTTATTTTGTTAAGCCTCGAATGTTCCATACGCTCGTAGGCCTATAAATAATGTTGTGTTAATGCTTCACGCTAATTTAATATTGTGTACCTGCCATGTAAACTCCGTTCTGATGTTGACCAAACTCACAAACGCCTCAAGCGCCTTACGTCCTAGGCTTTCGCTTACGCTGCGAGGTCATCATCAGAGAGGATTTGCAGTGGACCTTTTATTTACCGCTGGACGTTGATTCCAGGGAACAAGATTGGGGTTTGAAATACCCATCCTCAACGTTCGTTGAGTTCGACAGCTGACTCACGCTACCGAACGTTCGAGGCCTGCGCACACACAGCACCTAGCCGCACACAGCTGACCAGCCGGCGCATCCACCATCCTGTCCCTGGGGTCTCTCTCACCTCGGGACAACTCCTCGCCCATCGCGTCTCTGCACTACGCGATAAGCCAGGACAGTACTTAGTGCGCCTACTTCCACGGAACGATTAAATACTAAGTGACGGCTGTGAACCACGACCTAAATAAATTTTATTGTAAACGTTGGTGGGTTCTTTTATTCAACCCACCCGCTAACCGTTACAATCAGCCTATAATCTCCCCACTTCTGGGACACAGGCCTCCTCTCTTAGAGGAAATGGGCCATGATTCAAAAATGTTGACCACTTTTCTGACATAAAAACTCCTTGCTAACATTTAAAAAAGTTCTTCGTTTTAGACGGAGCATCTTGATAAACCGTGCGCTTTACATTACAATTACGGAAAAGTATGTAATGAGATACTTACATTACAGTATTGAAATTGGTGCAGTAAGAGACCTTTTACGAGCTTTTTTATAAAAAAACATTATGATTGAGAGAGATATTTTTTCCCAAATCATTCTTATTATGATTCATGGTTCCGAATTAACCCCTTTCCATAACTGATTTCCTGATACATTTCATTGTAATGCGGTAAGTAGGGCAACCAGTACTGTTCTCTTTTGATTGATTACTCGCTGTTTTTTGCTCTTTTCCTAATAATACAGACCGACCATTGTTGGAAAATGCAAACGATCAAGTCGTATTGTCAGTTTTGACTGAAGGTATTGCTTCTAAAGAAAATGTTGGGCTTTCAACTTTTTATTTTATTTAAGACCATTGTGTCATAATTCTATTAAGTAAATACTTATTAGGCACCGTGGTGAGAAGATTAATTGTTTACATTTTAAAAATATCGTATGGCATAAACGTACTAACTAATCTTATTTTCTACCTTTTTTGTTCCGATATTTCCACGACCTTGCGCATCGTAAATACCGTCAGAAAATAATAACTGTAACAACGAATAAATGGAATTAATAAATGAAAATATAGACAGATAATACATTTATTCAAGCACAAGTAACAACCCATAATACATGTATCACAAATATTAACAATTTAGTCAAACACTAAACATAATAATGTCAGTCAAACTATGAATACAGTTCTAGAAACGGTTGACATTATAATACAACGGTAAACTACTGAATAAAACATGTATCTATTACCTACCGTGTGTTTACATTAACGTATAAAACATTTATAGACACGTGGCGAGGTAAATGTCATAGGTATCATGTTCAATGTTTTTTTTTGTATCCTTTTCGTTCATTTGTAACTATAGACAGGTAAGAAATAAAACAGTATTTTCATGAAGTGTTATTGAATCATTTCATTAGTAATTTCTAAGAAGAAGTGGGAGTGAAATATCAAAAATTACAGAAGCTAACGAAAAGCTCATTAATTACTTTTGACATAGAAATGAATAGAGGAAACGTTTCATATATCTATAGATAATAATTTGTTACAAGAATACTGTTTTTTTTTAAGGCAAGGCAAAACTGTTCTCCGCGTTACTACGACAGTTTAAAAATCCATTGAACACTTGTCTAAAAAAAGTATAATTGCAAAACGAACCTTATATCAACGTGAAATGTAGTTTTGAGATTGACAGTTTTCTTAGACAAGTGCTCAATTGATGTTTATCTATGATTTTGTAACATAGACGGTCAGTGTTTAATACCGTAACCCCGGAACGTAAAGGGCTATTGAAGGACACCGTGGGTTTTAGTCAATACAAGTCTGGCAGTCTCTCCTGTCCTGCCCTGGGTGGGGGGGACTCATAAAATAATTTTATCTCGCAAAAAAAAAAAAAATGCAAAATCGTTCTTGTGTGTTCACTGCCTTAACAGAAATACTGTTCGTCAATTTAGTGTGTTTGAACTGATGTTAAGTAAATGTATTATAACACCCTTCTGCTGCCCCCACGAGGGAATACAAGCGTGTTGTAATTTGATTAACTAAAGTACAGGAAGTCACTAATTTAATGAAATTAATACCACTATTTGAAATTAAACTTCCTTCTCTAAAGTAATTTATTTTTCATAAATGTAGGTAATGTAATAAATCGTAATTGGTATTTTGTGCTTTTGTTTACATACCAAAGTTAACTACTTAATTACTATATCGGTATTTTAAGCAATTTTATTGTTTACTTTGTTATTAGAATTATTTATTTATTTTTCCGTTCATCTGACAAAGGATATTAAAATTCCTACTGATCAAACGGTCTAAGTAGCGAAACGTCTAAAAATGCAAAACGTCTAATTAGCAGTAAGTCTACTTAGATTCACGGCATTCGTCAATAGCCTTTTACGTTCTGGAGCCACGATTACCTGACAAGAGAGTTCCGCGACCCCGGCAGGCTTTGGCCTTTAGCTCTTTGAGGTGCGCGTTGAACACGACTTGCCGTCGATCCAGGCATGTTCCATGATCGGACTACAAGTCGCGCATTACTCGCCGTCCGCATGTCCGCAGCGGTTCAGTGGTTAAAGCGTAAAAGGTGACAAATAAACACACTTTCGCTTTTTTGAACAATTGGCACATCTACCAACCCGTTCTGGGTCCACCTGGTTGATTACGATCCAATTCCTCTCTCTTAGAATATATCCATTATTCCAACATTGGAACCTTAATATAGTCTGTAAATGCTAAACGATCGCTTAGGTATTACCTACATATTACGGGAATATAATTATCTTCAAGCAAAACTGATAAGAAATTTGTCCGTGCACAGCAAACATTACGCGCAGAATATGGAAATAATGAACTAATTTCGTGCGCAATTGCCCATGTATTTGCTCATTTGTTCAGGCCAACATTGCCCGCAATTTGCTTAGGTCATTCCAGAGTATTTTCTTCAGCAAAGATTTGTAGATGGAAAGAAAATGTGGTCGTTAGTCCAGTGTTATATTGTAAGCCTTTGGGATAATCATTACTAGATACAATAGGATAGTTACAGAATATCAACTTCATGCAACGAGTGAAAAGCTACGCACACATAGACACACTTCACGTACCTACAGCTAGTGCAAGCGCACTCGCGACTGTCATTTGTTTGAGAACTCCACGCACACATAGACACGCTTCACGTACAGTGAGTGCAAGCGTACTCGCGACTGTCATTTGTTTGAGATCTCCACGCACACATAGACACGCTTCACGTACAGCGAGTGCAAGCGTACTCGCGACTGTCATTTGTTTGAGATGTCCACGCACACATAGACACGCTTCACGTACAGTGAGTGCAAGCGTACTCGCGACTGTCATTTGTTTGAGATCTCCACCCACACATAGACATGCTTCACGTACTGTGAGTGCAAGCGCACTCGCGACTATCATTTGTTTGAGATCTTCACGCATACATTGACACGCTTCACGTGCAGCGAGTGCAAGTGTACTCGCGACTGTCATTTGTTTGAGCGACCACGCAATGCAAGTGTCTGTCTTTGTTTGGCTTCATTCACTCTTTTTACGAAGTTGACCTTTTGTACTTTATTTTTTAAAGTACAAGGGAAAATTTTGGCTGGCTAAGGGTACACATTATCTAGTAGTCCTAAGCCTAGGGCACGCTTGTTCTTGTAAAAGGATCCTAAGAATCCAATTAGGGTCTACACAAGAATAATAAGTGTTGTTTATCATTATTATGTAAAGAAATTACTTATAGACAAAAGGCCATTACAAACGCTATTGCGCAAAGTCGGTGGTAAGATTATCGTCGATTGCAACGCGATATGTCAGAGATGTGAACTAATGGGGGATACCCGCCTAGTGACGCGACGTAAGAGCCTATACACACCACGTTTTTAAGTGCGCCGTCGATGCGCGTTTGTAGCGAGCGATACAGACGCGATGCGCACACAAGTCAAACGCAGCCTGTCTGCTCTATTTAATAAAAACGCGATGTCGACGCGCGTTTCAGAAACGTGTGCATAGTTCCTAAGTCAAAGTTTAATATGACAGCACTATGTCTGTACCCTTAGCACGAATTTTCACTCTTTTACTTTACAGTATTTACAGCGTTTCTTGTATGGAAAAATGGAACAGCGCCTCTGGTGTGCGAAGCAGAAACTCATTTTTTCCTTAAAAATAGTCAATCTGAAATTGTCAAAGTTCCAGTTTACTTTACGTCTCAAATACTGAAAATTCGTGCTAAGGGTACTGGTAGCAAAGTGGCTGTTTGATCGACTGTTACGCAGGTCTCCGCATTCAATAAATATAAATATCAGGCTGACCGAGCTTCGCTCGATTTTTTAAATGTCTAAATCTTGGGAACCGAGCTTTTCTCTAACCTGGCACTTTGATAAATCGATTCCTTGAGCCGAAAAACCCCTTATCTGTAACTTTCATGAAAATCCTTAGAGCCGTTTCCGAGATCCTGATTATATATAAATATACAAGAATTGCTCGTTTAAAGATATTAGATGTAAGACTTTAAAGTAGCCCTAGGTGTTGATTGCAAACATAGTCGTAGTTTGGGGGCAATGTTTAAAAGCAAAGACTTGGAAAATCGACAGACACAGCCGACATGACGAGATCAAGGCAAAGCAAGCCCTAATAACTTCTTTATTTACGTAAGTCAGCTCAAAATATTCCACAAGCAAAGTTTTAATTCAACACACTTACCTAGGAAGCTAAAATATTTCCACACATTCGTCTCATTTTAATATACGAGCCAGAATTCAGCATTTTCGTCGAAATTAGAGTATACACCATGTTTTATACTACAAAGAGAATATCTCAACTGTAATCTAAACCTGGGTTTGCTTGCACAGTTTTAATTATCACAAAGTTTGCTTTATTCTAATTAAAAATAAAAGAGATGGTGTTGTTTGATCTGAGCAGGTTTTGAATACTTTAAATATGAAATGCGGGCACGTTTTATTATTTAAATAAATACTACAATAGTGCAAGAGTATTAAACTGTAGAAAAGCTTTTTTTAATTTTCTAAACTTCACAAATCTCTTTCTTTTCTCATGATTTACGCTAGAAACTACATTATGATTTTGTCTAGTGGCACGCTGGAAGTTAATAATCTATCTCAGTTAATTCCATCCCAATTTTTGTCGATAAGCAATCAACGACACAATTCAAAATATGTAATTAGAACTTACTGTAAAACGGATCGGGAGTAAGATTGATATACAATATTCAGGCGTTCTTCTTCTATAATAATGTATGCAAAAGGTTACAAAAAAAATATCAACTCAAGGTGTTACGTCAAAAACGAACCTTTTAAAATTTTCACAAAAAAAAAATCCCGTAAAACCGCCTAATGAGAACATACTGACAACGCCTAAAGTCAAATTAGGGATCGTTTCAAAGACGGCGGATTATACATTATCCCACGTTATCCTGTCCAATTAGCCCAGCCGTAGGACGAACATGGCATGGCTCCCCATTGTTTTATTTACTTCGAATTTACGAGGAATTTCGCTTGAGATCATGTATGAAGTTGTAAGTATATAAGAGAATGTAAGTCGTGTTAGATTGTATGTACATGGGTGTAGCTTAGGAAATGTCAAAGGTAAGCTAGGAATTATGTGTGTTTTTTTGAAGTTTCTAATTTATTTTTGTATTAAAGAACACGAAACAACATGCGTCGGAATGGAATATTGAATTCGAGCTTAACTAACGTTTTTAGGATTCCGTATGACGAAGGGACTTTACTCACGCGATTTTTTTGATTTTTTTTGGCGTGGTAAAATCATCAAATGAGTCCTCCCACCCCGGGCAGGGCGGGAGAGACTGTCAGACTTCTACTGACTAAAATCCATGGCGTCCTTCAATAGCCCTTTCTGTTCCGGGGTCACGGTAAGGAAATGATCCCGCGACCCCGGTTACTCACCCGATGCGATATCGAATTGCATCCATTGACGATATCATATACGCAAATTTTTTATGACTCTTTTTTTTTATTCCCGTCCGGGTGTTTGTGTATGTGTGTTTCTATATTCAATTTGTAGTGTTCTAGTTCTTTAAAGTGGAAGCCACTTCGCTCACTTACTACAGAAATGATTTTCTTTTCCGTTTTTGTAATAACGGTACGAAACACTTCGCGCGCGAGTCCGGCTCGCACTTGGCCGATTTTTCGTACCCGCAACAACTGTCCAAACAATTGAACATAGTCGTTATTCACTACGTTACGTAAAAATTCATTCCTTTCATCCAAAAAACATATTTTTTTGTCGATTTCAGCATATTTTCCAAACAACCTCAGTATTTTTTCCTACAATATATTTCCAAGTATTTTTCCCCACAAAACATTTTTCCCCTTAACTTATCGGAAATATCTGTGGACCTGTCATAGCTGTCATTTGAACGTGTCAGCCAATCAGTAACCGTGTGCGGGCCAAATTGGGTAACTACGGAGAAAGGGAAGTTAGGAGTTCATCCGCTTATATGTTTGATAAGGTTATGGCCTTGAAAGCTTTTGACGATTTGCTTGAGCGCAATTTCAGTAACTATATGTCTAAATATATACACCAAAAGTGGTCCACTTAATCTATCCGACATAAAATAACTCTAGGCGTGTTTTTTTTAATCGTTATCAAAATTTTTATTTTTAACAAATAGGTAAATTATAAATATGAAACACCCTGTTAAAATGTTTACGTATTAAGTTGTAGAGTATACCTACCCAGCGCAATAGTCGGGCAGATCATTCCATTCCAATTTTATAAGAGACAAGGATGTTTCTAACCACGTCTTGCGTCTTAATAACGAATTAAAAGTTTATGATGGAATTTTTCAAATCTCTTAAATACCTAATTTTTATTCTAAACGTGTTCTAGCCATTGGATACATGAACTGGGCTGCTTTTGTAGGACGACTAAAAAGTCACGGTGCATAATTTAAAGGTTGACTGACATAGTGATCTATCAACGCACAGCCCAAACTACTAGACGGATCGGGCTGAAATTCGGATTTTGAAATTGGCTCAGAATTTTGATCAATTCTACCCCCAAGAGGATAAAATAGGGGATGAAAGTTTGTATTCATAAAACTTAGTCGATTTTATAAAAAGATACATTGTTAAGTTTAAGTTGAAAAATCTTCGTTAACTTTGGTTTTCATTGCAAAGGAAAGAAAAAATGATCAGCTAACTGACATTCTAATTAGATTTTTTTAGTAAAATTGCCTGTTATAGATAAGCAAAATGGGAGTTAACCAATTTATATTTTCATTTCGATAACCCATCTAAATCAGCTTTACTGGCAGATTTATAAATCGCAGCACAACTCTATTTTAGAATAAAGATTTATGTGTATGTCCTAGAATTTGGGTCTGAATCGTAAAACGTTATCGTTACATTATTTTATTTCCCCGAGGGGTATTTGTCCCACACCCACATTCCGCTATCTATGTTATTTTATAATGGAACATAAATCCCGACTTTGCGCTATAACCGAAAATTTCCTAAATAAAATAATCAAGAACATTATGACCCTTGTTCTTTGAACCCAATATCTATAATTAGAATTTAATATCAACAATTCAACATACTTTTACATACCTACTTTTTTAAAATATTTACTCGTATGTTCTTCTTTGACTGCTGGCCTTTAGGAGACACTAAGAGTCACTCAACGAGCAATGGAAAGAGCTATGCTTGGAGTTTCTTTGCGGGATAAAATCCGGAACATGGATATTCGGCGAAGAACCAGAGTCACCGACATAGCTCATAAAATTTGCAAGTTGAAGTGGCAATGATCAGGCCACATCGCTCGTAGAACTGTCAACCGATGGGTAAGAAAAGTTCTCGAGTGGCGAACACGGACCAGGGCGTCAATTCTGCTAATTTTATTTAACTCACATGCTATTGATATTCAATTGAAACTCAATCATGACTCCATTACGATTAGAACAAATATGGTATTCTGCAAAAACTTGTGTAAGCTCAATAGAGTCGTAATGGAATCGTAGTGTAATTGTAATTGACTCTCAGTTGAACAGTTATAAGTGTTGCCATTAGAGAGTAGAATACCGATAAAGTCCACAATCGATTTACAATTGTAACACGATTGAAGAGCAGACTAGCAAATATTCTGATAGCAGTTCAATGGAATGTCACTGGAAAACCATTGGTCTTAAATTAGTAGCAGAATACCAAATGTAGTTAAAACTGCTACTGAGATCCAATTGTTATTCAATCGAGTCATTACTAAATTAGCAGAATTGGGGCCCAGAAAACGCAGTGTAGGCAGGCTTCCCACTAGGTGGACCGACGACGTTGTGAGAGTCGCGGGCAGCCGATGGATGCAAGTGATGAATTGACATTCGGCGTGGCGGTCTAAGGGGGAGGCCTATGTTCAGCAGTGGACGTCTTCCGGCTGATGATGATGGTGATGACTCGTATGTTCTTGCCTCTAGTCTACGTATTTAGGCTATGCGCATCAGGTTATGAATACCTTTTGTCTGTATACCCTTTCACCCACTTTCACCCATTCTCCCAATATTAATACCAATATAATCTAACAAATTCCAACTACTCACGTTCTAAGCCCTAACACTTCTAATAAAGACCTTCTTTCAACCCCATTTATCCCTATTTCGGGGTTCAAAGAAGGAATACAGTCCCCAATAAAGATAATCTTAATTAGATTAAACACGGCCATATAATAACGTCCCTTATTTGATTAGAAATCTAACGTATACTCAAGACGTGGGCGATACATAGCATAAGTATAGAAGTACCATACAATGAACGAAAATAGGTGTTCGTGTGATGATCTCAAAAATAAAATAAATGACAGGCGCGAGTACGCTTGCATGAATAGTATTTATTTATGAGTATACGTAGAGATCTCAAGTCGTAAACTGCGCTTGCTCTCGCTGTACGTGAAGCGTGTCTATGTGTGCGTGGAGATCTCAAACAAATGACAGTCACGCGTGCACTTGCACTCGCTGTACTTGAAGCGTGTCTATGTGTGCGCGGAGATCTCAAACAAATGACAGTCGCGAGTACGCTTGCACTCGTTGTTCGTGAAGTGTGTCTATGTGTGCGGTGAGATCTCAAACAAATGACAGTCGCGAGTACGCTTGCACTCGTTGTTCGTGAAGTGTGTCTATGTGTGCAGTGAGATCTCAAACAAATGACAGTCGCGAGTACGCTTGCACTCGTTGTTCGTGAAGTGTGTCTATGTGTGCAGTGAGATCTCAAACAAATGACAGTCGCGAGTACGCTTGCACTCGTTGTTCGTGAAGTGTGTCTATGTGTGCGGTGAGATCTCAAACAAATGACAGTCGCGAGTACGCTTGCACTCGTTGTTCGTGAAGTGTGTCTATGTGTGCGGTGAGATCTCAAACAAATGACAGTCGCGAGTACGCTTGCACTCGTTGTTCGTGAAGTGTGTCTATGTGTGCGGTGAGATCTCAAACAAATGACAGTCGCGAGTACGCTTGCACTCGTTGTTCGTGAAGAGTGTCTATGTGTGCAGTGAGATCTCAAACAAATGACAGTCGCGAGTGCGTTTGCACTCGCTGTACTTGAAGCTTGTCTATGTGTGCGTGGAGAGCTATGAAACCGAACTTCTTTACCTTTCTGTTTTGTGGCTTTAGGGGTCAAGTTATACTGGTTTATACTGTGTAACATGAAACTACCTTCCATTGATGTTTTGAAATGTAATTATGATTGAATATTCTTGTGTAGGTGGTTATTAATGTCAACCTTTCATGGAAAGGTAATGATGTAATTACTGGTTTATAGGAAAAACTTAATTATTATTTCTAAACGTTCTTAGAATTCGTCTTGAATGTTTGATATAATGAATCCGTTATAAGCGCACGTGTAACTATAATCAAAATAACAGAAACGCAACCTATCAAAATCAAATCGTTTATGTATTTCAAGTAGGCCAGTTACAGGCACTTTTGAATTGTCAAAAGACAAAAGTAAAATAAAATAGTTTGAAAATAGTTACTGTGCTACAGTCCCAGTCACAAGACACGAAAAACTGTGAAAGTACTGTAAATCAGCGTCAGGTGGCAAACTTTTTGTTGCCAACTGGCATAATGCTGAGCTGAGGCCCCTTTTTTTTTTTGTTTTTTAGCGTGGTAAAATCATCAAATGAGTCCTCCAACCAAGGGCAGGCCGGGAGGGACTGTCAGACTTCTACTGACTAAAATCGCACCTTGGCATTAAATTGTTAAGTTTTTTATTTCATCTATTTATACTACATAGAGTAGGTCTCTTTATAACTTTATTGACTGGCCTGTTGGTCTAGTGGTTAGTGACCCTGACTGCTATGCCGGAGGTCGTGGATTCGATTCCCACCCAGGACAAATGTTTGTGCGATGAGCACGATCATTTGTTCTGTGTCTAGGTGTCATTTATCTATAATATTTATGTATTTAGAAATATGTAAGTATGTTTATCAGTTGTCTAGTACCCATAACACAAGCTCTGCTTAGCTTGGGACTTGGCGGCGTTGTGTGATAGTTGTGGAATATTATTATTAAATTGTGAAGTTTTTTATTAGGGTTCCGTAGTCAACAAGGAACCCTTATAGTTTCGCCATGTCCGTCCGTCCGTCCGTCTGTCCGCAGTTTAGCTCAGAGACGCACAGTACTAGAGAGCTGTAATTTTGTGTAAATATGCGGATTTGTTGTGCCGAAAAAGTGGTAAAATAAAATCTCGTAAAATATTTTTTTTTAGGGTACCTCCTGAACTTACACGTAAAGTGAGGATTTTTTTTTTCTCGCGTACCCCTTAGTGTGGGGTATCATTAAATAGGCCTTTAAAAAATATTGATAGTTTCCATTAACAGTTTTTTGATAAAAAAATTCGTTTGTGAAATATTAAGCTTTAAAGTGCTAAATTTTGCTCGATTCGAGTGTCCCCCCCCTCTACCAGCTAAACGGTTATGTTTGGGGGTATGAAAAAAATCATAATAGTAGTATATATAACTAAGTTTATAACAAAATTGTCATGACTAAGTAGGCTTTACAACTTTACGAGTAATAGTCGACCAACTTATAAAATGTACTTGGAAAATAGGTTTTCTTAAACAAAATGTATCGGAGAATATGTACTTCAACTGCAAATGTAAGTTTGTCAATTTTATTTTTACAGCTTTAATATGTATGTTTTTACGGTATGTTTTTTGGGGATAGGTTTTTATCTTCAACTATTTTTAACTAACTTCTTAAAAAGGAGGAGGTTCTAAATTCGTCGTAATCTTTTTTTCTTACGTATTTTCCCTGATTTCTCAAAGACTCCTGGACCGATTGTGAAAATTTTTCTTTTTAAAATTGAATTCAGCGAATCAGTTTAGTTAGTTCGCATATTTTGATGGGCAACTACGGAACCCTACACTGTGCGTGGCCCGACACGCACTTGGCCGGTTTTTTTTCCTCTGTTTTTACTACCTACTCTCTATTTATAACTTTATTTGCATTGTTTAGTTTTAAGTTTGAGCCAATAAACACAATTTTCTTTCTTTCTTTTTTTTCTTTCTAATCACATAATACTCTG
The DNA here is from genome assembly GCA_036375495.1 of Agrotis segetum. Lineage (NCBI taxonomy): Eukaryota > Metazoa > Arthropoda > Insecta > Lepidoptera > Noctuidae > Agrotis > Agrotis segetum. The sequence goes on along the minus strand of JAQSVV010000310.1, from coordinate 1,078,472 downwards.
ATGTGAGAGTAATGTTAGTTTTTGACAAGACAAAGACAATGTGTCTGCCCTGTGTCAAATTTTCCCAAACAAATATAAACCTTATTTTTTTGTCATTAAGTCGAAATTTTTTTAAAGATTTTTTTTACAAATTGGGGTAGTTTTATATGCCGTTTTTCTCCTATAATTTTCAACGAATCGGCCATCCCATAGACGTCCAATGCAGGCAGTAAACACTACCTGACAAAATCGCTAACTTACGGTATAAAAAAATCCATTAACTCCACAGTTCAATTAATTTTTTCCCCATTCGGTGACAGAGATTAATTGAAAACTTTTTCCATTGAAATGATCAATTATTTTTATCACAACGGCTTTCATACTAAATCCCATCGGAAAAGTTTCGCAAAGATTTCTAGATTATTACAAGTCCTAAGTTTGAGCTTAAGAGAACAGCGTAGTAGGTATTGTTTCCCTGTTTTTGATGAAACTTAAAGATTTCAAGTTATTTCTATGAATTTGGAGATATTAAGTTAAGAACTTGAGATTAACAAAGCTTCTAGTCTTAATTTGTTGAGCTTTGTCTTAAAACTTGGGGTTCTCAAAGGAATGATTTATAATGCTTTGGAGTATCATCAATAAAATAGATGAAGTTTCTAGTACTTAGTTGGGCTCTTACACTAATATTCGAAGACCCTTCAGACATGTAAGGCTGACCGCAGACTAGAGTCAAAACAGTTTTAAGACAGACTATTGCTTTACAAAAACCATGAAGATGCGCACACTTAAAACAAAACGTCTCACAGACAATATTGTCTAATAGACACAAGAACTGTACAGCGACAAGTCTGACAATGAACAGTTTTGTTTCAGGTGAGCGGCGTGTCGTAGACAAAACGGTTTATGTTTTAAGACAGACTTGTCTATGTGAGACAAGACTGTCTTAAAACAGTTGTGACTCAAGTCTGCGCTCAGCCTAAATATAAATGTTTGTAATAACAAGGCAAATGTCTTGGGTGAAGGCTAAGTTTTTATTTGCTCGACTCAACTGGAGTCAGTCGCCATGGCAACAGTTCAAAACGCCGCCATTTTGTATTCTTAACTGCAATTGACGCATTCTCATTCGTAGATGAATTGCAACGAATATTCAAAATCATGAGCGTTTTTTTTTTCGAGTCATATGCTTTTTTGTCAACGGTTTCTCAGCGTTTCATAAAGAATATTTTTTGGTATTAAATAGAATAGACTATTTTCCCTCATTACAAGAATTTAGTGGAATGTAGGTTCGAATCTTCAGTATCATCATCAGCCGAAAGTTTTTTTTCAGTTCGGACCTGTAGTTCCTGAAATTAGCTCGTTCAACCAAACTGTTCAGCTTTTTAATATTAGTATAAATGTTGAAGACCCATTTTTTGGTTCTTTGACACCTTTATATAAAGTTTATATTCAAGACGACACTCATTTTATTCACAGTATAAAACCTTTATGCTTAGTACTCTATCCCGGTAACTCATTACACAAACTACGCCAGTTTCAAACTACACAACCTCCAGTTTAATGAGGTTTTTGACTGAAACCGTGGTTGAGCGTACATCCTTCATTTAAAGATCAAAAGGCAAGAGTTCGTCGAATGTTCGGGTAACCTTCAAATCGGATAAGTTTAGGTTGGGAATTGTGTGGCGAGTTTGTCAATGATATTATAAATAAAAAGAGGTAGATATCGCACTAGCACGCACGAATTATTGAGGACAAAGTAAGACAATTGTTGCTCTTTGCTATCTGCTATATCTTTCTTCCGCATTATCTATTGCTGTCGTAGTTTTAAATTACTATAATAACAACGCAACATTTCTGAACGCCATTCAGTATAAACATGGCGTATCTTTCTTTATAATATCATTGGAGTTTGTCCCAAATGTTTAGAACTCAAATCAGCATAGCCATCTTTAGCCTAGCATAATCAGCATTATTATAATGTTCCCACTGCTGGGACGCAGCACCGGCCTCCTCTCTCTGAGAAAGAGTGGGCTGTAATCCTCTGAATGCAAGGAAGTATAATGTCACATGTCTCCAAAGTTTTGATTATATGACATGCTGGTTGCCTCACGATATTTTTCTTCACCGTTTTGAGAGCAGTGATGATGAAATACCTAAGTAATTCTCCTGGTTCTTCAGCAGCATGTGGTGGCCGAAACACCTGTGTCCGGTGAGGACCTGCGTCAGGCGAAAGGTAAGGACGCCGTGACGCTTCTTCAGCCACTCCTCAAATAAGGGTCTTATCGCCCTGATAGCCGCGTGCCTGAATTTCATGACCATGCACCATGGTTACACAAATACATTTTTCGATAATCTATCTTTCGGACTAATTAATTTTTTTTGAGTAGCCTATAACATTTTCTTTTCATAGATAAGCAGTTTTTTTTACGTGGTAAAATCATCAAATGAGTCCTCCCATCCAATGTGTGTCCTTCTATAGCCCTTTACGTTGCAGGGTCACGGTTATTTGATAAGTCCTGCGACACGATAAGCAGATTTTCATTAAAATTGTATTGTACACTGTGCTATTATTAGTTTACTTTTCACTACTGGGACTTCTGAAATATGTTTTTCAGTGAAAATTAACATTTTCAGGGCAACATCAAAAGTCCTCTATTGCCCAAGCTCGTTCATATTTGTTTTGGGCAACAAATCTGTCAAATATTTAAACTTTAATGTGGTTTGGGATTCTAGTATTTATTTGAGTTCGTTTAGGGTTCAGTATTAGTTTTGTGGTTTCCGGAGGGTATAGACTACCGATTTTCGAGATATTATAAAACTTTGAACGGCTTGGCCTGAACGTTGTTGATAGCATAGTATGGTCAAAGCTGCGTTTCTAAACGTTGGGTCGTAGGTTCTATTACTGGGCTGTCCTGTCCGAAACATACTTTTTAATGTCGGTAGCTACATAATGGTATCTTCTTTTTGAGTAAAAACTTGCCCTATTTCTTACTCAATAAGAAGATAATACTTAATCTACTTACTCTACTGCTCTGAATGGAATTCTCTCCCTGCTTTACTGTATTTCCGAACGCATACAACCTTAATTTCTTCATTTTTCTCCTCTCTCAATTTAATTTTGATCATTCATCATTCATTTTCTTCATCCATCAAATATCATCACTTCTAGTTACATACTCATTGTAAAACAACTTTTTTACAACACTTATTCAAACACAACTTCTTGAAACTAGTCTGACATCTTCGTCTTATAAATGTAACGCCATCTTTTTTTCCAATCCCTCTCTCTCTCCTGATATACCCATCCTTTTCACTCACATACATTTGGCTCTAACAGATGCCAGTATTCAAACCAGCATTTTTTCTCAATAAAAAAGTTAATATTATGATCTGCAATACTTTTTAAATACCAAGCTCCTTACGAAACTCGGTAAGAATGCCCGAAAAGTTCCCCTTAATAAAATTTCTGTCCCAACAAACGTAACCATGAAAGAATTTTTAAAGAAATAACTTGTCTTGGAATCTCCTAGAAGGTTCCACGGTATGTGGGTGAGTATAAATTCAGTCTAGTTCAGGATTTCTTCGAAAATGTAGGCAAGCTTTTAGGAAAGTCCTTAGTGGATTGTACGAGCAAACTTTTGAGTGTAGGGTGACTATGCGTCAAGGGTTTGAGAAGAATATTAAGTAAATAAATTAAATGTGACTCTTAAGTGAAAAGCTTCACACTTCACACTTGTACACGCGAGCACTCGGGCGGCGAGTAATGGGCGACTCGCTGTCCAACCATGGACCATGCCCGGGTCGACGGCGCGTTGTGTTCCACGCGCGTCTCAAAAAGTGTGAGCTTGATGACGGGGACTTATCGCATTACCGTGACCCTGGAACGTAAAGGGCTATTGAAGGACACCGTGGATATTATTATGGATTCATTTTATGATTTTACCACGATATTTTTTTTTAAATAATAATAATTAGTTAATAAACATAATCTCTTCTTGAAGTCGTACGTAAAGTCTGACAGTAAGGACTGGAAGGACTCTCCCAGTCATTACTGTAATACTTGTACTGACTAAAATCCAAGATAGCCTTTTACTTTCCAAGGTCACGGTTACATAATGATACAATCTCGCGATCCCGCTAAATTGAGGCCAAGACTTACATGATTAAATTAAATATTTTAATATAAAAGCAAAATATTCCTCCAGAAAAAATTTCGTAGGTAAATGCTTAAAATAGATTTTTTATGTTATAAGTACAATTCAATTTTGACGTCCCGGTCAAGTAGACAAAAATGTTCTATGAAATTAGATTTTATTTTTTCGGTAATGAAGTGGGACTTACGTTTGACATGTTGACGAGACGACCTTGGATGTCAACCTCGCTTATTGTTTTTAGCATAAGGTTTTGGCATAATGAAATATCTCTAAATATAATGTGTAGTACTTTTGAAAAGTCTAGACTGCGGCCTTGGAATGCTCGTATGAAATTATGCTTTGTTTTTGCCATTTCTTTAGATATTAGTACGTTTATTAATTTGTACGGGATTTATTGTGGGTACGTTTACAAACATTAAAACTCACTTGCATAGGTCATAAAGTTGGATCCGGAATACCTAAATAGTTACAGGTAATACAAATACTGATCCGTCTGGAAAACGGAACGACAGCACATGCCAGAATAAGATAAACAATAGACTTTGATTAAAAAGCAGTATTTTTTTTCAAAAATGCAGTACTACACCATAAAAAAAAAAAATTAAAAATCTTGTACAGTCACGAGCAATAGTATGTTTACACTAAGCAATATTCAAAAGCGATTTTCTGCTACCATATTGATAAAACTTTTGCCTTTTCATTACACTTTTATTTTGGAAGCCATACTGTTACAAAATAGCTCTTATTTCAAAGTGGAAACCAGTATTTCAGGAGTAATTTGCGTTTGAATTTTGTTAAGTTATTACTCGTATACATGTTATTACTCGTGACTGAACTGAGACAACAGTAGCAATGTTTTTTCCATATAAGATCATCAACGATGTATAAACCGCAATTTTAGCCATAGTATGCCAGAATTTTACTTCAACAATACAAAATCCATGAAACTATTAAAACCATGGTCCCCATAGTTTCTCGTAAGTGTCAGACATGCAGTTTCATTTGTTGCTGCAGTTACGATCTCTGGAGCATTCACGATGTAAATAACATTCTTCAGATTTATTTGCGTCAACACTTTTGTAGGGAAAGTTTATTGTTTCAAGGAGAGGAAAGAAAATAAAAACCAGAAAATGTGCTTATAAATAAATAAAAAATGTCCTCTAAAATTTTAAACTAGTTATAAGTATTTGTAAGATTGTATTATATTAAAACTTTTCGTAGATTATGAATTAAAAAAAAAATTAAAAAACATTAATGGGCTTGGGCCGGCCACGTCTGCCGCATGCCCAATGAACTGTGGGCCAAAATAACCACTTTGTTGAGCCCTGACACAGCCAGAAGGAGTCGTGACAGACCTCGTAGAAAATGGCGAGACGAGCTTGATAAAACCGATGACCAGTAGTCTCCACCTTAAGACCTAAAAAATGTAGAATACAGACTACGTACGGACGGACTGTACGAATTTAAAAATAAAAAGTGGACGTAGTCTGTGGCACAATGTATTTTTATTCCCACTATTAAAAGCGAGGACCAAAATACGGCTATATTTCAGCAGTTATAAAACTCCCTCGAAATAGTGAACAACTTTCGAAGCTCTCAATTATATAAGACTTATCCCAATATCCTACTTCGGACCACTTACAACACAAGTGGAAAAATCCGAAAACACTTTGAAAACTTTTTCATCCCACTTCCTACTTATGTTACTTCTTCAAATGATAAGATATACGTTTCCGTTTCGTTGTTTGGCGTTAAGCAGATATCAGACGCTTCATTTAATGTTATAATTTTCGATTGAATAAGAAATCTTGAACAATGTTATAACAACAATGTCATTAGTAAGTTACTGCTCAACTGAAAAAGTTATAATACGGTATCTAAAACTGTATGATTGTGTAAGTCGCAAAATTGAAATAAAATAATTTGTTCAGTCTCTTAAATACCTATTTTTATTATAAACGTGTTCTAGTCATTGGAAACATGAGCTGGGCTGCTTTTGTAAGACGACTAAAAATTCACGGTGTATATTCACTCCCTAACTCAATCTCGACGTCCGCGTCGTCGTGTGAACGTGAAATCAAAACATCATCATCACCATGTCAGCTGCAGAACGTCCACTTATGAATATAGGCCTCTCCTAAAGATTTCTAATAGGCCCTGTAGCCCGCGCGATCCTGTAGTAAAAAAAAAAACAGAAGTGAAACTTAACTCAAGTGAACAATTCACTGAAATGAAACGTCTGATATAAGCTTAACGAACTCACTGCAACTATTTAACAATAAGCAAGCACTTGGGAATTTCAATGTAAGTCGCATTCCTTAGTTTTCCGGCAACATGGCTGTTATTGCATTTTGCTGACAGTTTTAAAGGACTTAAAACGTAATAAATCCGTTTTAATAGCCAGATAATGTTGTTGAAACAATATTGTTGAAACGTTTTAAGTTAAGTTTAAGTAAGATGCTTGTGGTTACTTAAGTTAGTGGAACTGTTTCTTTATCTGTAGTAGACGTGTTACAAGATATATAAGATTTATTTCCAGATAAACAATGCAAATGCAGTACAAAATTCACAATTTCAGTGTTTAATTTTGAACTAAATGGTACCATATCGCACTATATTTACTCCTGCCAGAGTTGTGGAATGTCTTCAAAAGTTACCACGGTCTTGGAATGCACAGGGCGATCTAAGAAACTGAATAAATGATTGTCAGTACTAGCCTCTATGAAGTCAAAACTAGTTCTAACCGAAGTTAAGTAGGATACATCTAAGGCCTTGCGTACACAAGGCGACTCAAGTTACCGATACCTTACCACTTCGGTATCCAAGCGGCTATCGCAATATAAACCCATAGAGGTTCGAACGTAAGCATGCGTCAATGAATACCAAAATCGTAAGGTATCGGAGACTTGCGTCGCCTAGTGTACGAAGGGGCTGAGTTTAACCGCATGTGGTTGTCTGCACCTAGCTTTAGCCTGCTAAAACTAAGTGTAGCTGCACTTCGGCTATTAGCCGTAACATTATATAAATATATTTATAATATGTCTTTCTAAACAATTTAAGAAAACAACCGTGAAGTTAAAGTACGTATATGTATATGTCATCATCATCATCATCATCTCAGCAATAGGACGTCCACTGCTGAACATAGGCCTCCCCTTTTGTTCCTTTGTATAAGTATTCTTTCCAAACTCCGACAATTTTCTGCAACCATTGACACAGTTACAAAGTACTTACGCAACGCAAACCTATACTTTTGTAACTGTTACTAGTACTACCAAAAGTATCAGAGGCTAAAGCTCTTCGCTCACAATGAGGCCGTGTTGTATCGCTGCCATCGCGCGTTTGTTAGAAACCGCTTTTTTAACGTGTAAAGTGCAAACGCGTGATTATTTTTTTTTTTTCAACTGTCACACAACGCCCTCTAGTCCTAAGCTAAGCAGAGCTTGTGTTATGGGTACTAGACAACTGATAAACATACTTATATATTTTTAAATACATACATATTATAGATAAATGACACCCAGACACAGAACAAAATATGATCGTGCTCATCACACAAACATTTCTCCTGGGTGGGAATCGAACCCACGACCTCCGGCATAGCAGTCAGGGTCACTAACCACTAGACCAACAGGCCTGTGAATGCGACTTGTGGTGGAGTAAATTAAGAATGCGTAACATGACGTCACCGTCGTAGAAACGGCTTTTACTAGAAGTATGGACAAAATGACAGACTGTAGAAAGGTTTATTTTGCATAATGGTGAAAATGTGAGAAGTAACGTTGCATTCACGGGTAAAGAAAAAATGACGTATTGTATAGAAATAACCTTGTCTAAGTATTCTTGGTAAAATAGAGATAGAATTAGATAATTAGCAATTCGTTCGCGGTTTACGTCGTCGCTATACGCTGTTTACGCGATGGCAGGGCATCCTAGTGATCTAATTACGTGTTTTGGTAAACATTATCGGCTTGATCTTCATTAAATATTAAATAAAACCTAAGAAAAGTACTTACTTGAAGAGGTTGTGGTACATATTAAACTTGACACGTATACTCGTACGTTACTCCGCGGATAGGGTTCAAAAAGCTACCAGATCGCGCGTTGGGATCGATTTGAAAGTCCCCACCACAAACTTCGCACATAGCGTATCTCGTATCGTAACAAAGAGTCGCAGTAGGCGAGGGCCCTTAGTGTTAGTACGAAAAACGTATCGTAATTCGTAAGGGCTTACGAACAGCGCGTAGTAAGTACAAGGTGCGTATCGTAATTCTTGAGTGCGTATCGTACAGGAACAGCGTCGTGTAGTTTTATGAGAAGCCGTTTTTATTCGCGTTTAGGTATGTTGTGGAGGACAGAAAAATTGGGTCACTATCTAAAGTACAAGTACCTGTATGAATAATATAGAATTTAGCATTGGGGAAACTACAAAAAAAAAGCATGTTTTGCTAAGCAAAGAAAGCACAATTAGTAGAAATGTGTGCATTACGGTTGCCCTAAATACGAGTAGTACAATCGACAAAGTTGAATCATGACCCACCATAAGCTAATAGACATTCAAAAACAATTAGGTCCACATTCGCGTAAACATACATAATTATCCATGGTAACGACTTTGATCTTTGTCAATTTGACGGGATTAAACGATTACTTTTCAAAATGGGTCATGATTCAACTTTGTCGACTTAAGTGAGATGATTTTGGTCTGATTTAAAAGTAACCGAGTTAATTTTGGAAATTGTAAAGTATGATTGTGTCTAATAATAGACTCTCCAACACATTAAAGTAATTATTATGATCAGGAGAACAGTATATTCAGTAAGCAATAAGAACTGAAGTTGCTTTGTGCTTAGGAGGATACTTATAAAAGTGTAGACTTTTAGTAGCCCATATAATTTCAAACTTTCCTACTCCATTATAAACCAGAGTTGTTCCACGAAACATGTAGTTTTTCTTTATATTTTTTATGTCAAAACTTTCTCACCAGTCCCCGACATAGATGTAGATTTCCCTGTCCACCTAGACTCCTGAGAATATTAAAAACATCACAACTTCTGGCCAACTTATCCTGCACTCCAGTACACAACACAAGATTGTACGTAAACGTAACGTGCAGAGTTTTTCCCATTTTTTTTGCTCTGACGTGCAAAGTTTAGCAAAACGGCGGATAAAGTTCGGCCTACTTTAGTTTTTGTTACTCTTAATGACTTACACGACGAATTGGGAAGAAAAAATCCGTCAAGGAGTGGGATTGTGAGGTAGGTATCTACCTACCTATACCTTACATCTTATGTATTGTTTATATGTAGAGGTGTTGGTATGTATGGGTCCTTCGATTTTCCTCAAACCTGTTATTTGGGTTTGTGACACTTGTGAGGCCTCTCACTCAGGGCAGGCCGGAGTGGATTGTCAGACTCGTACTAACTAAAATCCACGGTGTCCTTCAATTGCCCTTTACGTTCCAATGTCAGGGTAATTGAAAAAGTCCCGCGACCAGCTATCATACTGCTAGGCTTTTATTTTGCGGTGAAATCATGAAATGAGTCCTCCCACCCAAGGCGGTACGGTAGGGACTGTCAGACTCGTACTGACTAAAATCCACGGTGATCCTTCAATAGCCTTTACGTTCCAGGGTCTCGTTTATCTGATAAGTCAGTCTCGCGACCCCGTTGTTAACTACTGCTACATTGAAGTGGGATTAGGCGGACCATGTTTATAGAATGCATCGGGATCGACCGTTGAGTCGACGAGAAACAGAATCTCAACACTAACATTATTTTCCCACCAAATCCGTACCACCCAAGAGTTCACAACATTATAATAAGACAACAATTCATAATAAATTCTAAACAAGAAACAGTTTCAAACTACAAAATCAGAATGAATTCTCAACTCGAATCTCAAAACTAGCCCAGTTGCAATTTACATTTTGAGCACCAAGTAAATAATGTAAATATCTTTATACTTCGTTGCACTATATTCGTTGTATTTCTGTTTGTGACAGAATAAATGGCTTTTCGACTTAATAAAGAAGTTGCCAACAGGATCTAGTCAATTGGTGCAACTTAATATTTTACGTACTCTAGCGTTTCTGCCAAGTGTTCATACATTTTGTGTCAATGTATGTTGTTTATTGGGTTACTGGGTAAGCTCTGCTGAGTTTCAAAGGACTAATGTATTTATCGAATATGTTTTTATACTGTACAAGCGTCTATTGTGTGTGATATTGTCTAATGATTTGACTAAATCCGGTTTTCCGAAAACTCTTTTTCTAATAATAAACAAACGAAGAATTATCCAATTAATTACAATTGTTTGGAGATGTTACACGTACAGAAAGACTTAAATTACTTCGATGTTAAATTACGTAAAGACTAGCGATTCAATCCTGTTTTTTTGCTATCACTTCTGATGCATCCCCCAAAGAGTGAAAACACTCCCTTTCCTGGGCAGTTCAAATCCATCCGCTGCCTGTCAAATTCTCCAAATCATCGTCAATTTTGCCAATTGTACAATCCACAAAATGGAATTATGACCCACCTGGCTTAAGCTAAGCTTATTTTCCTACAGGCATTCAAATACAATTAGGTCCACATTTGCGTAAACGTACATGTCCATGGTAACGACTTTTATCTTTTTGTGCCTGTATTTGTGTCACGACGGCTGCCGCTAGGTAATTCATTTCTATAGTGGCGACATACCCTTATTTTGGGAAGTCTTCAAGAATGAGCTCAAGACCTGGATCTGACGAAGACTTCTGCTGGAAGCTTAAACCAGGTCAACGTGAAGATCAGCAGCAGAATAGCCATGAAACCATGAATTGTACACCCACTTTTTGTACACCATCATCGCGTTGGTATATCAACAAACAACCATAGTTTTTCATAAAGCTGACCAATTTTCTCGACGGTAAAACCTGTATGTACAAAAGGTTTAAACGAACTAAAGCGATACAAAATTGGCGGCACAAACCGTTAGTGTACAATTCCAAAAATCGACCGCTCTAACAAGCCGGCTTTAGTCACTGACTGTACTTCAATTTCTTTTACAAAATAAAAGTAAAATCACATACTAACTCGCTTTGCCAATAGTCCTTCCTTTGTTGCACGAAACCATCTCAAAATGTTTTATTTTCAATCGATTCTTCGAGCATTTTGATCCCTAGGGATTTAATATGATATCTGAAAATCTTTAGCCATACCAATAGCCATATATATTCATCACATAGATAAGATGTTATTAACTAATACCTTTGAGAGAATATCATCATCAGCGTTTAATGTTCCCACTGCTGGGACACAGGCGTCCTCTCTGTGTGAGGTAGTGGGCCTGATCAATTTCTCATTTTGTTTTGCGAATTTCCAATATTCTTAGAATAAACATTGTTCAGTAACATCTTCTGAGTTACCCCCACGAGAGGTTTTGCGCATTTAACGTTACACGTTGTATAATCTTTCGGACTAATTACATTTGTTGAATAATATAGCCTATTGTCGGTCTAAGTAGTCGGAAATCTATGAATAAAAGAATCTACCGAAATGAACAGAAGAATCCACGTACGCGTTGTAACGGGTGTATCAACTAATTATTTACTCCAAAATACGATATAACAATAACTTCTTACCCTACATTCTACCCTAGTAGAAAGTAAAAACACAGATTCAATAAAACTACGCCTCTACCGCAACGATTATTATCTCCCCGTGAAAATATACGGGTGATCATTGCGTGTTTGCACGCAACCGTTTTTGTCAGTAAATGTACATTTTATTGTACAAACTGTCGTAAAAATAAAGAAGCACTCTAAAGGTTATGCTTCCTTGAATTTTTTTACAATTTACTGAGTTTTTAGCTATAAATACAACGGATCTTAAAAGTAATGCTACGGTTATATTGAGTTATTGTTTTAGCGCAAAATGCTTTACAAGTTTTTGTTACTTTAATTCTTATTTAATTATCGCAATGTAGATACAATTTTCAATTTGGAGGAATTCGAAACTTTCTGTCATATTTTGTTAAATGTTCAGAAAGCTTCTAATCATAATACAAACCAGTAATTTATGTAAAATATACGACGACTTTTTACCATTTAAAATCTTTCACTTAATTAGGAAGCATATTGCTCAAAAAGTCCATAAAAATCATGACCATCTCTACTAGAATAGAAATCATAATTTTATAGGTAACCTCGTATCTTTTCCAAGTTTTCCAACACCCTTTTTAGCACCTAAAACCTGTGCCAAGAATTTTTAATCTTCTATTCAACCATTCTCGCTATTAAACTGCAACCGCAACGTTCCCTGTCCATATTTCATCCCGTGTATTTTCAACACCAATTCATAGTATGAGTCAGCGAGTTTACGAGTAGGTAGTCTATGAGTTGACATAAAGTAGAGATATAGTTCGAGTAGTCGCATTAGGGTGACAATGGTTTGTGTTCACTGATTATGCGTTTTAGATTAGAACTAGGTTTAAGTGCTTGCTTTGATTTTGTAAGTTTATGGCAGTTATGTCAATTTATGCCAGCACTTTATACCAGCAAACCTGTGTGCTTGAATAATAATATAATAGCATAACAAATCATTTCATTTGGGGTTTTCAATTGTCAGAGGGCAAATAATTATTTTATAGAAATTAGTGGTTAGTGTTAAGACCAAGTTTGATTACCCGCGGCCGGCATCTTGGAAAAATTGGATGCAACCCTCAAATGTAATACTTGAATATACTGAATTTCCTGATTACCTTTAGATGAAGTTGTTATTATTTTATAAAACAAAATTACTGTTTTCTCTGAGTTTTTGAAAAAAGTTATGAAATATTTCACATTAATTCCTAATTATTTTTGTAGTTTTTTGTCAGTAAAAATGCAATCTATTTTTTACAGATTTAGCTGTGTTTATTTATTTTTATGTACACATAATTTCAACAAACTAATTTGAATATACACTGATAATTAGCTTTCTATTATGTGAAAGAATTTTGAAAATAGGTGCAATAGTTGATCAAATTATAAATAGCAAACAAAAATACAAATATTTTCTATTTCTAACATAGATTTGCTACCTCAGCTATACTCTTTTATTGCCGTCAAGATCACATGTGTACCGCGCCTAAGGGCGAGTTGTTTGATCAGTAGTTAAACTATTGATTAACATTTGTTAAACACCGTATAAGATTTCACCAATAGTTAGCCTAACTAATAATCAAGTATCTCACCTCAAGATTACTTCAGTTAAACTTAATACTTATTAAGTTTAGTTCTACTAAAGTCCTTGTAACAATTTCCAAGAATTTGTAAAATAAATGTTATTATTACAGACGCGACCTTCTTGCAAACTAAAGATAATTGGGTAGACATCTTATTAAATCCAATTAATTAGTAATAAACTGTTGATGAAGCTCTGGGCTCCTGAGATTGTTCCAGAATTACTCTTCCACTTGATTGGTTGTTGGTATAGTAAATTAGAAATACTTTATTAGTTGGATACCTACTTCAAAGGTTGTGGAAAATTACCTTTAGCAATTAACTACAGCGACACAAAGAGGATTGTTATGATTTAACCTCTTTGTATAAATGTTTGCTTATTCCCTCAAAACTCTATGACAGTTTAAAAGTGCCTGTAATGGTAAGCGTCCACAGGTCCGCATCGTACGTATCGGACCCATCGCATCAAACGGATTTCTGTGCCGGCAGCGATCGGATTGCCGACGCGAGTATCAGTAATCGGATTGCCGATGCCACCTTCATCGTTTCCACTGATCGGCATTCCGTATGACGTCATCGGTACGCATCGTATTAAGGCATTGCCGATGAGCCGTCCGTACGATGCGAGTGTGACGCAGTTGTATGAGTTTTCATACAAGGCAAACTAAAATCCGTTACGTACGATACGTCCGATAAGTGCGTCCTGTGGACACACAGTGCGTCTTGTGGAAAGTAAATACTTTGATTTTGATTTTGACTCCTAAACTATTAGCTGATAAATTATAGGAGGTATGTATAGCAAGAATCTCAGTTGTTCCTGACCTAGACTAAGGTCAAGAGGAGACCCATCTCACATTAAAAAAAATATTCTTCTTTCATATTATTTTATAGTGGATGTTTTCAGTAGTCTGTTTTTTTTAAATAATTGAATGCTCGTGTTTTGCCACTATCTCACCTGATAAGTAAGAACCTATCTACCTATCCCTTCTACCTATCATTTGAAATTTATAAAAAAATATATATGTAAAGTCTTACCTGTATGTAAAAAGTATTGGCGTCTGTGGTACATTACAATTTCTAAAAAGAAAAAACTTACCGTATTTTACGATTACAGAATAAATCGATTTGCCACAAAAACAATCCCGCTTTACAACCAGACTTCGCGAAAACCCTAAAAAAAAATGGCTCACATTTGTAATAAAAAAAATCTTTTCAAAAAACGTTAATTGCGATATTCAGCTTCTATAATCAGTGGCTCACTGCTAATGACGTGCCTATGTGGCTTGTGGCTCGTGAGCTTGAGCACTTGAGCACTCTTGGATTATGTGCATGGCTCGAAAGTAAATGGTTGGACGTATGTGCGTAAAGATGCTTTTTAATATGTGGGAGAAGAAATGAGGTTGGGTTGTGAAAGAAAATGTCAAGGTATAAATAGATTTAAAGACAGGTAGCACTAAAAGTACCATTTAGTTCCAGTTGTGGGGAATTTTGTTGAAGGTAAATGAAATCGATTCAAAAATTCGTTTCTTAATTGTGTTCCAATCTCTAGAGTGAAGAGTGTTGTTATTAAGACAATTGTCTAGATTATTATGTATAACTTGCGAGTGTCTTCAAGAAAACCTCTGTGAACAACGGACAAAAAATCAGTTTATAGTGCTACTTTATAAATGGTTAACGGTCAGCTCATACCGAGACGCGACGCGGCGCGACCCGACGCGTCGCGTCTGCGAACGAACGATACTGCAAATATGTATCTTATCGTGTAGTAAATAAAGTAAGATTTTTAGTCCTTCATAAAGCGCAGCGCGGCGCGGCGCTGCGTAGCGATGTATCTTTTCGTGTAGGAAATAGAGTTCTATTTTGAGTATCTCTATTGAAATGCGCGCAGCGTCACTTCTCGGTCTTTACTGACCCTTAGGCGTCAAAATGTAACTTTACTTTCGAAGTAATACTAGCTTTGATTGGTACTAGCTTAAAAAAGCGCCCAAAAAAGGCTCTAAAACACACCGAAAAACACAAATAGAAAGTTCCCTCCCGGAATTTACAACTGGTTATAAAGTAAGCCATTTTATGTTCGTTCTCTGAGTATGTAATGAATCGTGCTCGTAAGATTAGGACCAGGCTTTGAGATTAGCACTAAACTCTTGTATATTGGGTCGCTTTAGTTCTTTCCGTAAATTCTTATCTGGGCTAAGTGAATTATGAGGATTATTTGAATGGCCTCATGGTCAGTCTGTATTCGTCCACTACTGGACATAGATCTCTCCCAATATGTTCTTCTGACCTTTTTTGCTGGACTGTCCCATTAGATAACCATGAACCTGGAATCTGGAACATAAAGGGCTATTGAAGGACACCGTGGATCTAAGTCAGTACGAGTCTGAAAGTGGTTACCCGCCCTGAGTGAGAGGACTCATTCGATGATATTACCACGATAAAAAAAATAGGGATCTAAGAACTAACATAGACTATCAACGAACCCTTAAAAACAGAACAACACCATAAACAAACACGTTTCCCTAATAAATAAAGACACCTGGTACTAAATAACGGACATTTGTCACTAAATGACTTCACACGTGGTACCTATAGTGTTATGTGACCCAACGCCATGAAATTCAGGAATCTTTTGTTTTATACGGGACCTTTTTTATAGGACCCGTTTGGTGGGTCCACGCCCGCCTTTTTGCAACGCAATTCGTTTGTCACGTTTTAGTGATGTGACTTACGAGTTATCGATAAAATACGTGTAAGAACGCATGTCTGTGAATATTTGTATTTGGAGAAAGAAGAAAAGCTTCTTTGCATTAAGGCAGCTCACGATGCGTTACGATACTAATGCTTCGTTCACGTCCAAATGCGATGCGTCTTGCGCTATTTGTTATGCTATGCAAGCAATATTTTTTGGAACGAAGTTCCTTATCGCGCGTTGTGAAAGGGGGCTAGACGGAAAAAAATCTTACGAAAAGTTGTCACGACACTTTTTGGAACGAAGTTCCTTATCGCGCGTTGCGAAAGGGTGCTAGAGCTCAAAGAGCTTAGCGGAGCGGAGCAGAGTAGAGTGGAGTGGAGTCGCGACGATTATTTTGTTGAGTGCATACAGTAACTTCGTTCCATCCGGATGTCCCCTGACACCTCTCAAGTTTTTTTCTTACAGTTGTCGTTAGAATCGTTTAAGCGTGAAGGTTGTGGGCCAACCTTTCAATGGACTTTACTAAACAAAACAAAATTTGCAATCAGTGTTCATTCACGTATCACGTAAACAATAAAATAATATTTTTGTGTTGTGAAAGATGTTTCTCGTTTCAATAGAATTGAATTTTATTGAAGAATAGTAAATGTAGAGTTCGTCATGCTTTCAGATACTGTTATTCTGATTAATTATAAAGATACACGTGGAAGGATTTTTTTGCAACGTTTGTAGGAAATATGAAGTTTTTTTAATATATTGCGAAAGGGGTTTGCAATTTTTTGGCATCAATTTTTTTTCTTTCGACAGTAATTAAATTTTGGTCATTAGTAGACCATAACCTAAGAAGTTCTTAAAAAATAATTAAAAAAATTCTAAACCGTAACTAACCAGAGATATGACGGTCTTTATTTTGTTCTAATCTAGAGTTATTTTTAGTAGGAAGTGCAAAATACAAACCACCATATCTCTGGTTGGTTACAGTTTAGAAACTTTTTTTTTTCTATGGACTTCTTAGGTGGTAGTCTAATTATGCCCAAAGTTTTATCACTGGCGAAAGAAAAAAAAATGATCCGTACTAAAAGTTGCAAACCCTTTATTCATAAAAAAAAACTTAAAATTTAATAAGGATGTCCATTTTAAACAAGAATAAGGCTATTCATGGAAATGTGTTAGTTTCATTACTGGCTAGAACAACATAAATAATAATACGCGCTGCATAAAAACAGAAATAATTTTTTAAGAAAGCAAAACGTACCTACTTTGTTTTAATAAAATATTAACGTCTGGCTCACAGCTTCAGGTCTTAGTTCTACGAAACATAATTATTTTCCAGTCTTTGATGAAAACTAATTGTAATTTAATCATGATTTTAACAAAGAAAAATTGAAAGCTCTATTAAATATTTTTAATAGCTTTTTAAAACAAAACTCATTATATTTTGAAAGTACAATAATTTAACTTCAGCATTGAAAATCTTCTCACAGCTACAACCAAACTCTATTCGGTTATTCCAGTCACAGATATTTTGCTAGAATAATATTTCATTTACTTTCAACTTCTTGAAAACAAATGTCGAAAGTTTAAGTTTAAAAATATCGATAGTCGATAAGTCACGTCACTAGCTGAAGTTTACGCAAGGGTATCTTCTATAGACGAACATTTACATACAAATGTCGGGTACCACTGCGAATGCCATAACATTATTGTCTAGGAGTCAACGTTTTGGGAAATTACTCATCTTTTTCCGGCTGTGTGGAGTATTTGAAGATTATTAGCTTACCGTATCATTATAAAGGTAATCCTCAAAGGATCGGACGTATGTAGGTGAACGTATACTATAACCGTATTTTCCTGGTTACCATTCTAGACACAAATCCCGACTTTTAGTTGGAATTGTAACTAATAATATTAATGTTTATATTTATTTTTGTTTCAGGTAATAGTTGCTGATATCTACACAACCCAGTGAATATTTAAAGGTACTTCTTTCTGTATTCTGTTATAAAATAACTCGCAGGCGCGAAAATAATATTCAGTGAAATATAAATTATGAGTAAAAGATGTTTAGTGCCAAACTTTGGCTATATAGTTCTCCAACCAATGGATATAAGAACCTAATGCCATAGCAAAAATCACCCTTATCCAGCCAGATTAGCGTTCTATTTTACTATTATTACCATAATCTTCAATAAAATACACCGAATTTTGCGGCTTTCGGCTACATTGACTGTCAAAACAAATAACTCTGAGATATTTCGAAATTTAGCTCTCTGACTCCTCGCCTAAGAAGAAAACAAGCGGAAAATGGCGGACTATTAACTTAACGTTTTATGTGTTTTATGATCGATACAATATGAGTTTTGTATTGTGCAAATAAGGTTCAATTTCTGTTGTTACGTCTTTGACAATGGCTGTCACAAACATCGGGTTACAATGGCTGGACCATTTATTGATGACAGTTTTCGTTGAATTATGTTCAATTTTTTGGAGCATGTAATGGCGTTTTGTTAGTGTGTACTTGCGTATTGATACGCCGTTTGTTAAAAATCACTGTCTACACGGTTTTACTGTCCCCTTTATTTTTATTTCGTGCGTGTAATACGATTTTTCTGTAGAGTCACGAGTTCTATGAAATTTTGATCGGGAAAAGGATAATTGGATCATATATCAGGGTTTTCAGCTGAAAAAGTTCAATAATTTTGATGTTTTGTCAATGATATCAAAATATGTGATGACAAAGGAACACCATATTCTTACATGAAATCTATTCAGTAATTGTTTTAGTAGAATAAAAAAAAAAACTTTTTTGACCGATGATGGCGTAATGCGTAAACTTTAATTTATTCTTATCATGAAAGTGCAATGTTAAAGTTTAAATTTGTTTATGTAATATCTGTTATTACAAAAACAAATTTTGAACGACTGACACGATGAAAAACGAATGAATTATTCAAATATTTAACAATCAAGCCACGTCAAACCTAGCTCTTAGACTACATTGATCACCGCAGTGACGTCAGACGTAAAACGTCTATAAACGTCGACGCTTACGACCAGTAGGCACGCAACGGAATACAGACACTGATAACAGTTGTCACCGGTGCGTACGGAATATTCCTTTAGAATGGGCAAAGTAAATATCTGGAAATATCATTTCAGATAACAGAAGCCTTGACATGACTTTTCACGTTTTAGTAACGTGAAGAAAACGAGAACTTTGTCGGTAGTTTGATGGAAAAAAATAGTTTTTCATTAGTACATGAGACGCCATTTTTAATTTTAAGGCGCCTCCTCTCCGGGAGCAGTCGCGTATAATGTAACATTATAGATTCGAATTTGAGCGTTACATTACAATACTAACTCTCTGACTGACGAGCATTCGCGTGCATTTATTATAGATTTGATACAACGTGCGTATTGTGATGCTCGATTGTCTTCCTTTACTGATGAACTATTCGAATCTGTAAAGTTACTTTGTGACTTGCCGTTCATTGTCGCCCATTACTCGCCGTCTTCATGCCCGTGGGTAAGTGGCCAGAGATTGTCCTGCAACATCCGTTGCCGTGGGCATCTCCCACTGCGGGGAGGGCCAAAGCCTGCCGAGGTCGCGAGACTGTCTCCTCAGCTAACTATGACCTTGAAACGGAAGAGGTATTGAAGGACACCGTGGGTTTTAGTCAGTACAAGTCTGACTGTCCACTCCCATCCCTTCCCTGGGTAGTGATAGGACAGATTTATCACTAAAACGGGTGACATTCACCAGCCCTGGCCCTTTAGCCAAATGGCAAGCGGCAATGGCTAACGTTCAGCACTCGCTAAAACATTTTCAACTTTATATCCTATTGCATTAAGTTTAAAATCTATCAAAGATTACAGATCGTTTTCGTTTGTTTCGTTCGCTACCGCTCAGCAGGCTTTACTAGATTTTCAACTTTTAGCCATGGTGTATAAAGTTGAAAATGTATTAGCAACTGCTGAACGTTAACGATTGTCGCTTGCCGTTTGGCTACAGGCTCTGAACCCTCACAGAGGATCTGACCCAGTCTACTCATTGACTCAAAGAAGCCTATGTCCTTGTACACAAGCCTTTCACCAAAATTAGATGCATATCACGCAACACATAATCTACCCTATCCTAGCTCTTAGACTATATTGATCACTGCTGTGACGTCACACGTCTATAGACGTCAAAGCTTACGACTAGTCGACACGCTACCGCAGCAGACATTGATAAAATAAGGCTTATCACGAAGATGCGACATGATGACGTGACAAAAACTTTCACATTTTTAAGCAATGATGCAGTATAATAATTGTTAAATCAAGTGTAATGTACAAGTCAAACTCAAATCATTTATTCCAATTAGGCCATCAAAGAGGCACTTTTGAACGTCGATTATTAAATTTAAAGGAAATAGGAAGGGATGGGATTGATTCAACATTGAGTTTCTTGCTCGTTCTTCTCCATAGAGATCTACTTCTTGGAATGGGCATCTACGTTACTTTCACAGTTTTTATGTCTTGTTACTGGGACTGTAGCACCGTATTTTTTTAGTGTTTAATTATATTTTCATTTGTCTATGACAATTCAAAAGTAGTAACTGGCTTTCTTGAAATAAATGTTTTTATTTTGATTATGGTAACATTTACCTATCATGGAAAAATGCACCAGTTTATTTATAAAATAGGTAGTAATTCTGAAGTCGACAGATTTCTCATTTATTCTGCACGTTCGTACAGAGCCCACATTTGTCACCGGTGCGTACATAATGTTCCTTAAGCGAATCGAACCGGTACTGGGTTGCTACCTGTAGTCTGTGCAGATTCCAATTAGACACATCTGTGTTACCGTGCGGTACACTAAATGTAGAAACAGGGGAATTGGTAGTGTTCATCTGATATATGAAGTCAATTTACTTTGAATGCTTGTGCCTCTATTTCTCAGATGAATGATTGAAATGTAAATGTAACAAAAGTCTTTATTATTGTAAATGCGAAAGTGTATTGTGTTTGTATAGTGTACTAGCTGTGCCTGCGACTTCGTTGCCGTGGATGTCGGAACTTAACAATGAATTTTTACAAAATTGACAAAGTTTCATCCCCTATTTTACCCCCTTGGGGGTAGAATTGATCAAAATCCTTTCTTAGCGGATGCCTACATAACATCTACCTGCAAGCCAAATTTCATTCCGATCCGTGCCGATCCGTCCAGTGGTTTGGGCTGTGCGTTGATAGATCACTATGTCAGTCAGTCACCTTTGAGTTATATATATTTAGATATTCCTTTCGGAACCGATCTGTTAATGTGGCGAAGCAGTCGACTGAAGGCGTAATATGCTCAGAAGTGGACGTCTTGCGGCTGATATAATGATAACATGAACGCACATTTTGCGGTCCTATTCCTAATTCAAACACAAAGTATCACTTAGAAGCATGCATCATCAATAAAAAACATCTCTTTTTAAATTAAATTCTTTTAAAGAAAAATGCTGGCCACTTGTAATGCAAGTAAGGAAGGCCATGCATCAAACGTTATGTGGCAATTGAGTTTAACGCGCTGAGCTGCATACGAGGTCGCGAATGAATGGGGCGCTTTACATATAAGGGGCTGTTCGGGGGTTGGTTGGGAGTGTGTTGGGGGGGAGGGGGAGGGAATGTTATTATATGCTGAAGCTGAAGAGTTTGTGTGTTTGGTTTTACACGCTAATCTAAGGAACTACAAGGCCCTATAGCCAAATGGCAAGCGACATTCGCGAACGTTCAGCAGTCGCTAATTCATTTTCAACTTTATACCATCACATAAAGTTGAAAATCTAATAAAGACTGCTGAGCAATAGAGAACGAAACAAACGAAAACGATCTGTAATCTTTGATAGATTTTCAACTTTATGCAATGCAGTATAACGTTGAAAATGTGTTAGCGACTGCTGAACGTTAGCGAATGTCGCTAACCTTTTGGCAATAGGTCCTGGTTCCAATTGAATAATTCTTTTGGATAGTCCATTTTTATCGATGAAGGCTATAGACTATAAAACATCAAGCAGCGTGAATAACTAGTTTGTATATAAAATACGAGTAGTTTGTCTTGGCTGTATTGAGGGGTTGAAGGCAATCTGTCTCATTATTTACTACGTCAAACAATTATTATGTTCCCACTCAATTTTTATTTTATTTTATCCCAAACTAGGGCAAAAACTCGACTGGAAGCAGGATTTAAACCTAGGACCTTCTGATTCAGTACACCAGTCGCACTTCATCATCATCAGCCTATAATGATCCCACTGCTGGGACACAGGCCTCCTCTCTGTTAATGGGACTATAATCCAGATAATTCACCACGCGGGCCCAGTGCGGATTGGTTACATTTCTTCGATTTTTTGGTTCTAAGACATGCCGGTTTCCTCACGATGTTTCCCTTCACCGTTTTCAGTGGTGATGAAATAAATTACACAAAGTAATGCGCCTGGTGGAGTTCGAACCCACGACCTACAATTCGTAAGTCGGGACCGATACCACTGAGTGGGCCACCACTGCTCCCAGTCTCACTTACCAACCGAGATATCCGACAGCCGAATTCTTCTAAAAAAAAGCTTTAGGTACATATTATTAGCATAAAACCGGGACGAAGAAGTAATGCGTAAAAATATTTAGGTTTAGTTATTATTTTTGTCAAGGGAGTAGGCGTCCTGCCATAATTATAGCACCAAAAACAATGGCTCTTTTAAATAAACATCTAGTAGATCAACAAATACATTTCTACAAACAAATAGAGCATTCAATTAAAAGCAGCTTCACTTGAAGACTGGAAACTAGCAAGTTAGCATAAATTAAGCGACGCAACATGTGCTTCTGACTGTCAAGCATGTAGCTTTGTTCAGCAGTAAGTCACTGATACCGCTTTGTACTTGGACAACTTACTATTAAGATGCGACCTTTTGAAGTAATTGGATGTAAATTTTGGAATCAGGCGTAACTTTGCGGAAATCCATGACATTAAGGGCTGATTTTTCAATAGTCAGGTAACCTCTAACTGAGGAATAAAAATGGCGGTTTGACAGCTTATCTGTAGAAAATATGTCAAACCGTTATTTTAAATCCTCAGTTAACTACCTATTGAAAAATCAGCCCTAAATGTTATGAAAAATATGTAGTTTTATTTTGACGTTTGTTGCACGTGTGCATAAGCATGTTTTCCTTTGCTGCATGTGCATATGCATGATTGCATAGGGTGGGATTGCATCCTGCAACAGGCCTGGAGTTTTGTCGCGGAATTGAAGCTAGATATTTTTCATAACATTTAATAATTGGATGAAAGTTACATAGATAAAATTGATATGAAATTAATGTGGTATCCGATATTTCGTACTATAATTTTTATAAAATATTTTTTATAAAGTATTTGTCTACATCATCGAGAGCAGTGGTGGCCCAGTGGTACAGACCTCCACTTAAAAGTTGTAAGTCATGGGTTCGAACACAGCCTGGCGCATTACTTTGTGTAAATTATTTCATCACCACTGCTTTCAAAACGGTCAAGGAAAACATCGCGAGGAAACCGGCATGTCCTAGAACCAAAAATTCGAAGACATTACGTCGTAAAATTCGGGAGGGAATGTCAGACTTATACTGACTGAAATATAAGGTGTCCTTCAATAGCTCTTTGGGCAGCTCATCATCATCATCAGCCGGAAGACGTCCACTGCTGAACATAGGCCTCCCCCTTAGACCGCCACGCCGAACGACAATTCGCCAGTTGCATCCATCGGTTGCCCGCGACTCTCACGATGTCGTCGGTACAACTGTAATGGGAGGTCTGCCTACGCTGCGTCTTCCGGTCCGTGGTCGCCACTCGAGAATTTTTTTTCCCCATCGGTTGTCTACGTTGTTCTACGAGCGATTTGGCCTACCCATTGCCACTTCAACTTGCAAATTTTATGAGCTATGTCGGTGACTCTGGTTCTTCGCCGAATATCCCTGTTCCGGATTTTATCCCGCAAAGAAACTCCAAGCATAGCTCTTTGCATTGCTCGTTGTGTGACTTATCTTTGGATGGGCAACTGTATCATCGAAATATTGTACGTATACATACACAAAACGTTAAATGGGAAGAAATACAACCAGCTTAAGCTGACATGGAGTTTCATTGTACCGGTAACCTCAGAAACTTCCCAAAGAAGCACCCGCCCACTCCCAATTCAACCTGGCTGTTATAACTCAAACTCCTTGAATAATAGAGCGCAAAGTAGCTTTGTTCACTTGGCACCTATTATGCAGAACTCCATCGCCTGCTGAAATTCAGAACTGATACACTAAGTACAAGTTCTTATGCCCGGGTCAAAGGCGCGTTGTGTTCCACACGCGCTTCAAAGTTCTATCAGCAATGGGACCCTTCTTTAAGGGGTCAAAACCTGCCGGGATCGCGCGATTATCAGGTAACCAAGAGGGCTGTTGAAGGACACCGTGGATTTTACTCAGTACAAGTCTGATAGTCCCTCCTATCCTGCCCTGGATGGGAGGTCTCATTTGATGATATTACCACGCTAAAATAAAAGTACAAGCTCTTCCGTCACTGAATCCTGGTCTTATGAAGCTATAATCTCTGACTCTCTCCGAGTTACTTTGAATTCTTACCTTCCTTTTGATCGCACGATGCTAACATATTTTTTTCTTTTGTCATCGATGTTCCACTTCTGGGCAAATGTCTCCCTCATAACCATCCACCTACTCTTTTAAATCGCCATCCTGTGCAAGCCATCAGCCATCGCATTGAGTGTTCAGGTCATTTGGCCACCTATTTTGGGACCGGCCTCGATGGCATCGTTCATCTTCTGGCAATCATTGCGTGGAACGAGTTCAAAGTCGACGGAAGTGTCGTCGTTTCATTACAGAGTTCCTTCAGTTTCATCATTAGATCAGCTCCTTTTTATCGCGCCATATACATGTATTTGCAAAAGTTTCCAGTTCAATCGAAAATCTGGAAATCAAACTTGCTAGATTTGATTACAGACAGACAAAGGGACAAGTGAAACTAAATATAAGCTTGTTAAAAGTGTCCGATGCTAGGAGCTTTGACTTAAAGTTCAGTTGAAACTTCCCATAAAGTTCTGTCTTCTATCAGACAGCCTCAATTCAATTCAGAACACAATGAATTATCGCTCAGTATCAACTGAAGTGTTTAATTCACTGAAATAAATGACAACCGATTTTCTCTCGCTATTGTGTTCTATGTAATTGACATCGTCGATAAAAGCCATTGAAGTACTAGATCCTCTTTCAAACTCTTTAGCATAATTTGAACGGCATGTTTCCCAGATTAGTTGACCAGAAGTTCAATTTTTAGGTTTTTTTTTTTATTATCATAATTTTGTCCTCCCGCCCAGTACCTCGTGGCCGGGTGGATTTGTCAGACTCGTACTGACTAAAATCCACAGTGATCCTTCAAAAGCCCTTTACGTTCCACCTTCACGGTTACCTGATGATGAGACAGTCCCGCGACTCCAGCATTATCTGGCGACAACTCTTTGAGACGTGGGTGGAACACGACTTGACGTCGACCCGTTACTCGCCGACTGCATGCCCAATTATTGAGGGTTTTTTTTTATCGTGGTAAAATCATCAAATGAAATTATTGAGGGTAGGCTTATCATAGGAAAACATAGTAACGATGTAAAGCTTAAGTTTCATGATGAGTAAATGCACTGATAGTGATGGTACAACGTTTTTAGGTGACTGCAGACAGCACTAGCAGACGAATTGTCGCTGCGACACAAACGGGTTTTATCAATTCCTATAAAATACCTTTCAGAGCTAGCGACACGTCACACGTCCACAGGTGACATCGTCCGACCGCAGATCAGTATTGTCACTAATGGTGGAGCTACCATCTGTAGTTGGTTTCGGAATAAAACCGGACCGGCGAAATGATCCGATGACCTGAAAAAGGTGGCAGTGGCTGGATGGAAAAAGCGGGAGATCGTGCGCTGTGACGCTCCCTGGGAGAAGCTTATGTCCAGCAGTGGACTGAAATAGGCTAAAGTATTATCTACTTGTCATTAATTGTATCTACTATTGTGATCATTTAACAATAGCAGACTGCTGTCTAAACATTTCATTGCCAAACTCTGAAATGTACCACCAAATTGACAGCATTTGATGACGACGCTATAGCTGACATCATCAATATTCTCTCTCGCATCGAAATCATCAAACTAACCTATAAAATACCTCACACACAAATCTAGTAGCACGACATTCAATTTAACTCACCCGCTGGATGCAGCCGCTGCAAACAGCGGAGTTAGCATAAAATAGCGCTGCATGGACGATTAAGCGAACTACGGTACAATTGTTGTTTCTGAACACATATGCTGTTTCTCGTGTGTGCATTAAAGTTATGTTTGAGTTGATTGAGTGTGTTTTGGAGTCTTTGTTAGGGGATATCATTTTGGAAGTGCTCCTAGCATTCATTTTTTTATTGTTATAGTTGAAAAGTTGCCTACTGCCAGTCAGTTATTACCCAGTTGCTATGTTAGGGCGGTGAGCGGTGCTACGAATATATGAATAAGGTATCCACCAAAGCGGAGAGATGTGTTTGAATAACCAATCTGGGGGGGTATTACAACGTCTTGAAACCAGGCGTGTTGCAGCGAGTGAACGAGATGACGCTAGACGACTTGTATAGCTGTCACTTTCACTCGCCGGAATAAGCCTGGTTTTAAGACCTTGTAATACCCCCCCAGATGTCTGTAATAAGCGTCTGTCAATAAGTGGAGAGGATATGTGGACATCTGATTGGTTATGTATACACATCTCTCCTCTCCGCTATGCTGGATACCGGTATCCCAAAGATACACCCGCCTAAGATATTAATTACTTTGTAAGTACGGGAATTCACTGGCGGTGCCACGTGGCGTGCTTCAAAAGTCAATGCTCAAAGCGGCAAGTTCGTGAACGGACCGTTATAGAAGTCAGAAAGGCTGTTGCTCTATTTCAAATACGGATATTTGTCTGAATCAGGTTCATCTGGGAGCCGACCCTGACATAGTTGGGAAAATGATGGGCAGATTATGATGATGATGAAGAAAATAAAAAGGAGTAAATGTGTACGTGTGGAGCCAATTCCAAGTGGTATATGAAAATGATGATGCCGAGGCGACAGCCTTGCTGTCAGAAACGTTATTACTCCTAAACTACAGGATCCTATTGTACATTAAATCCTAAGCGAAGCGATGCCAAATCTCCATGCATTAAAGTGTCGACAAGCGTTGATTAAGACGTGCTTAGGTGGAGCCAGCCAAGATGTTGACAGGATCACTGTTAACAGCAGATTATGAGTTTCAAGATATCAAGTAATATAAGCTGTGAATTAAAGACAGGATATTAAAAAGTATTAGATTATTACTATCAAATAACTGACCCTAAAAAATGATAAAACTAAATAAAGTTCGACTTCAAACTTGTAAGGAAAACTAGGCGTATCCTCGCGGTGAGAAAATAATGGCGGCACATGGCGAAGTGAGTCCCGATGTCGCGGAGTCGTTTGAAAATCACACCTAGCTCTGGAAGGCAAAGGGCAACCGACAGGGTGTACTTGTAGTCATTAAGAGACTGACAGTCTCTTCCGCTCTACCCAGGACTTTATTTGACAACTTAACAAACCAAAAAATAAAAAGTTGATGCCTGTCACTACACCAGATGTCTGTCTGACTCTCAAGAGTATGTAATAACACTTACACCAAATATAGAATAATAAAGTATAATAAAACTGACATTAATTATTTGAAGGGTAGTTGTATTTTCTCCTTTGTACACTTCGTAACACGTCCGCATTCGATGCTGGTACCCAACCAAATAGGCCGAGTCTGTCCCCAAAACTATCAACGTCAGTTCTTAATGTCATTCGTTCATTGGTGTTTGCCAGTATAAGAAATAAAATGTCCAACTAATCGACTAAGTTAATTCAAAATTTATGTCAAACCTAACAAGTATAACGACAAAGAAGTAGACGCAAATCCTTTTTGATAAATCATGGCAAGAAATATTCTGGCAGTAGTATACGAGCAGCAGTTATAATACTCCCAAAACACCAGGATCTGCCATGTGCATTAAATCCCGAGTCAAGCGATGCCAGCTCTCCATACATTACTGTCGACACTGCATATTTATGTGAACTGCGCTGCATAGCGCTATATATCTTGTAAGTTCAAACGCCAAGACAATCGCAAATGTAAGTGACTTTGTGCAGACGGAAATATACGGGACGAAGTTTTGAGCGGAGACGCTTGGCAAGTACTCGTATAATCCAAGCGTAGAAGGTGAATTTTGAAATGAGAAAGATAATAAATTATGATCTTTTGTTTTTATGTACCTACTCTTGGCCTCAATCTAGCTGGGTTCTTGTAAAGCCACAAGTTAATTCGGTACAAAAAAATAATATGTAAATTAGCTACACGTGGCTTACCACGAACTCTTACTACGATCTAGTTTAGGCTGTGGGAAAGAGATGGTGCTAGACGACTTGTATAACCCTGTCTCTTTCCCACAGCCTAAACTGGATCGCCTTAAGAGCTCGTGGTAAGGCTACAGTTCTTGTTTTTTACTTTGATAATTGGAAATTTGCCCCATTTCTCTTTTTCCGCTCGGATAGCAAGAACAATCAAATAATAAAATCCAGCACAAAACTACAGAAAACGAGGACACAATGTGGAATCTGAACAGAAAGTAATAGGAGAACAGGATCATGGAGGAGTTGGCGACGAAAGATGGTGGTCGCGAGTCAGGCGGCCCCAACGACGATATAATACTAGACTCGTAATAACAGACGACCGATGTCTGTCAACAGGTTAGGCAAAAAAGTCTTATATTCGACTCATTTCGACCAATCGTGTGAGCCGTAAACATACGTTGAGACAGAACCGACCTTGAGTTAGCCTATCACAACGCAGTACCCCGTTCCCCTCGCTTACGTAGTACCTCAGCAAGTTGACAGAATAATTTTCAATCCTTAGATCGTGCATGCGGAGTCTAGTATTATATCGTCGTTGGGCGGCTCTGATAAGTCTACCAACGTCTGCGGGATCGCTCTACCATTACAACGCAGGTCATAAATGGACCACTAGCTTATCACACCTCAAACCTTCTAGGAAAAAGTGTGTCTGGCTCGAAAACTGATTATATAGGGTGACTGGCAATTAGTGTACGATACTCAAACACGTGATTGTGCTCATGATAACAAAAAAATTTTATCATGGGAGCAAAGCCGAATTCGCGAAAAAAATATCAGTTGTTCAGTACATTAAGCAAACATAAATGTACTGAACAGCTGATTTTTTTTCGCGTTTTCAGGTTTTTTCCTATAGTAAAAGTTGTTGGTTATCATGAGCACAATCACGTGTTTAAGTATCGTACACTAATTGCCAGTCACCCTATATAATCAGTTTTCGAGCCAGACACACTTTATTTTATAAAAACGTTGAATTGGTTACGGGTGTTAGCTTTGATAAGAAAAGAGACGTGGGAAGAACTGCTAATAGATTTAAAGTGAAATAGAGTGTTATTGTAATATTCTTTGATATGCATCATGCATCGCATGTTTGTGTTTATCACGGCTCTAAACTACGTTTATGTACAGACGGCAGCACATCAACCTGGCTCAATCTGCTAAATTTGTTCGATAGAATTTCAACCTATCACAATAGTGGAAGGTATTATAGTCTGCTTGAAGCTGAAGCTCTGAAGGTAGTATACCTGCTGGCGTCTGTACGTTAAAATATGACGGGAATTACCTACGTATAAGATAATTTATTGAAAACATAAAAGTGGGTACTGTATATTGAACGATGTTACGGTTCGTAATGTACCATTCGCAGCGAGCAACGAACTGATAGTTGACCGATGCGAGCGTTTTCTTTCCTCGTACTGACTGCACAAGCACTCGCTCGTGTAACGCGTTATGTTACGCCTCGTAACATTCGACAATACCTGGGGGTCTAGTGTTTAACTGCATGTGATTGGTTACAACTAGTTTTATCCGGTTAAAACTAGGTGTAACCGCATTTCGGGTATTAGCCGTAATAGAGACATGTTTCTGCGCTCCGCTCAGCTCCGCTTTTCAAAAGCTCAGCATTCCAAAAAGTGTCGTGACAACTTTTCGTAAGATTTTTTTCCGTTTAGCCCCCTTTCACAAAGCGCGATAAAGAACTTCGTTCCAAAAAAAAAAACAGATTTCGTCTTTCTAAAGTCTGTCTAGGTTTTCGTCTTTTTAAACCTCTCTCGTCATCTTAAGGGGGTTAGGATGCCGAAACGCTGCGAGCTCATGCACAATATTCTCCCGTATATTATCAAATATGTGCAAAGTAAATGCAATGCAATAGCAACTACTGCAAATGAATATCAACTACCAGATGTAGGAGACGGCTTAATGTTATATCTTCGTGAATTATTATATTCTACACACTTTAGTTTTATTGTTTTTGTGACTTTTCTACTTTCTTGCAAAGAATAGGTCTCGCTAAGCATGACACATTCTATCTCTATTCTACGAAGAATAGACAAAGTTATTTCATCGGGTGCAGGATGGCAGTGCGGTTTGGTAGATGTCACATACCAAAGAAAATTTATGAGGAAAGAAAAATTCAGTTGCAAGTGGAATTTGAACCCGCGTCTTCTGGATGTGGAAATTCTCTATTCCCTCGTTTTAACGTTTTTCGGTAACGTAGCGCGTATGTCACATGTCTTCGAATATTTGGTTCTAGGGAACGCCTGTTTTTTATGTGTAGTGGGTTTGCTCTTGACCTTAGTCTAGGTCAAGAGTGACTAAGACAAGGTCGATGGAACGAGCTTACCCAGAAGAAGCCTGTTCACTCTAGGTAGCCGGTTTCCTCACGATGTTTACTTCACCGTATTGAGAGCAGTTGGTGCTGAAATAAATTACCCAAAGAAAGGCGCCTGATTGGGTGAGCGTGAGTGTGAGCAGTGGTGGCCAAGTTGTCCCCACTTGGCCACCACTTCTCACATTTATTAAAGGTATTATCTTGTAAATGTTATTTTCATTATGATTATTCTATATTGAAGAGCGTGCAAGTGTTACAAAAACACGTATAACGAAACAAAATGGCGCAATCTCGATTTTATTCTTATCGTAGGCGCTCCGTTTGTTCTTTTTACTATTTTTGATATGAAAACAAAAGCGTCTATCTGACATCTACCTTGAGTTGTGTAACAAAAGATTGCCTTGAAATTAATACTTCTGTTATTGAATTATGTTACGTAAGTTTTTGAGTGGGCCGGAAAGTTATGACAGAAAACTAAAATGCCATCTAAAAACATTTTTTTTTTTTGTAAAACGATCTGTTGCTCGCGGCCTCCTCCCCTCCCACCTCTTTTTTTTTAATGTAGTAAAATCATCAAATGAGTCCCTCCCGCCCTGGGTGGGGCGGAACGGACTGTCAGACTTACTGAAATCCACCCGTGTTCCTTCGGATGCCCTTTAAGTTCCGGGGCCACGGTATCCTATGTTAAGAAAAAACCCGCGACCCCAGCAGGCATTTGGCGCGAAACATGACGCACCACCGACCCGGGCTTGGTCCCTCCCTAGTCGGACGGCGAGCTACCCATCACTCACCGTCCGCAAGCCCGCTCCGCCACTGTGCCCTCTGTTGATCAGAGGGACACGCGTTCGTCCACACGACAGGCTATTCGCATACGGGCAAAGAAAGATAAGGGTCTCCCCCCGGACGTATCCGAAAGGGAACTCCAGTCCACGGACGCAGGTGGAGGTTTCCTGTCATAGCACCCCCCGATTTGGATAAAATTTGAAACTCAGAAAGTGAATTGGTCAACACAGGATAGTTTTTATCCCGTTTTAATCTTACCGCGAGATAATTTTTAAGTTAGCTAGTAAAATTATGAAGCTGAAGATTTTGTCCCATCTATCTCTGTACCAAAATTTATTAAGATCTGTTCAGCCGTTTTGACGCACGTTTTTCGCATAATAACAAAAGTTGGATATCCCTTCTTGACAAATCTTCACAATGACATCTCACCACGTTGTTCACTCACGCTCACCAAGATCGGTCTTAATGATTATTACTGTATCACATTCAACTCGACGTGTAATGGCGTGAATTTCGACTTGATGTTCTAAGAGGAGACAGGAATACACTCCTAATGACACTTTATGTGGGTAGGGGACTGTATCTTGGTGATATTGAAGATACGAGTATTATATCTTTGTATTTTGTGTGGTTTTTTGGGTTGGTAAGTGAAAATACGGAGCTGTGGTGGGTCAGTGGTGTTGGCCCCGGCTAACGAGTTGTAGGTAGTGGATTTGGACTCAGCCAGGCATACTTTGTGTAATTTATTTTCACTACTGCTCTACGGGTGATAGCAAAAAGAAAGTCGGGCGAGCCACAGACAGATTGAAAAGAAGATGGATTCGGATGGGGACAGATGGGAATAAACCTCCACCAATCCGCACTGATGGATTATGGTGTAGTGGATTATGGCCCACTCCTTCTCACAGGGAGGAGGCCTGTGTTCCAGCAATGGGAACATTTATAGGCTGATGATGATGTGAAAACCAAAGTAGTGTTGGCCCAGTAGTAATCGACTAATTTCCGATATAACTGCAACTAGTCCTTATAAATAAGGACTAGTTGCAGTTATATCGGAAATTATCCGACGGGAACATAATACCTGGATAAAACTAATCCTATGTTTTAATTCAGGTCATAAAGTATCCGTGTATCTACCATAATTCAATGAAATCCGTTTAGTGGTTTTGGTGTGAAAGAGTAACAAACGTGCAATGTACGTTTGTTTTTGATGAAGATGAAGTTCGGATGTATGTTTATTCATCAATTTTTCTACCATCACAAACTTTCACGTTTATAATAATAGTAGGGAGCAGGATTAGTTAAATTGTAACAGGTCACCCTATATGGTTGCTCTCTGCGTTTCAGGGACGCGATATCTTCATTCATACACCAAATGATACACAACCGCACGCCGCGCCGTACGAAAAAATATGGATTTATATTAAAACCCCACACACACAGCAACGAAATAAATAATACCCAGACTATTCCGTTCACAATATAGGTCATCAAATATTCCTATAACACAGCCCTAAAATTTATCGTCCAGAAACAAGATAACTGTTAGCCAAACACTATAAATTCTAAGCTAAATCGTTAGCGCTAAACTTCATTGAATTAGTTTAGAAACTCGATATTTTAATGAAGATGGAAAACAATTGAATTGAATGGAAGATAGACTAGATTGATTCATTTGTAAAATTGATTTTTATGAGCCTAACCTAGTAGTAGTATACCTAGTAGTAGTAGTAGTATAGTGGCGTATTCATTGCAATCTTTCAAAAGTTTTTAAGGCGTTATGATTTTTGCAGATGCATTTAATAAATCAACATAAGATTTGTATCGAATTCAATTTTTTGTCAAATTGCAAGAAACGGAAGGAATACTTGAGATCCGACCGATTTCGACCAAGGCGATTGCACAACTCCATTTTTGTTGACTTTCGTGTGGCTTAGGTATATAACCAATCTTCTTTATCCGCGCACATCGCGGCCATGTGAGCACACCGTCGATGATGTTATAAAATGATTGCCGCAGGTGTTCGGGCTTTCAGTTGATCATGCTTAAAACAAATACATTTGACCTGTTTCTAGTTTTTTTTTGTAAAGTATCGAAGCCTTTACCCAGCAGTGGGACAGCATAGGGAAATTAATAAATAAAAAAGTAACGGAACACCTCGAAATAGTGACAAACCACATCGAAAGAACAACAATAATCACATCCACACTATGAGTTCTATCACATAAGACGATAACGGTAACGACACCACATTGGCATATTACTCTCTCGCTCATTTTCCCTAGAAACTTTCTAATCTACCAATCCCACCGATATCGTATCGATATCGTGGTCGTTTAATTTGAAAGGGCTCCACATTGCCGGGTACCACAACGCAACTGCAAAAAGCTGCACTCACATTATTCACACGTAACCACCACTTGATCACCTTTTGTCGTTGCGTTGTGGTGCGGTTGTGGCTCGTCTAAACAAACCTTATTGAATTCAAATTACAATAGATTTTTTAACACGACATGACCTTTTTCCCCGGTCGAATGAATTAAACAAGTAATACGATCCGTACTCCAAGGATTATCTTACAATAAAACCTACTCAAAAATACCAACAGCATACCTTTTGATGCATCCATTTTGGAGATACGAACACACAGACGTACTTTATTAGTAAGATAAGCCAATTTTATTCGTTTAGCTGTAGGAGTAACAATCTTCGCCTACGCGTAATAAATTGAAATGTTTTCTTCATAATAAAAACATATATCTCTATTAGAGGTTTTATTTATGAGAACAGTTTGGAACTAGTTCGGTTTGTGGTCGAGTTTAGGCTTCGTTCACACTGAGAGACGAGGGTAACTTTGATGCGGATGTGTCGATACTATTTCTTACGATTTGTAGGGCAAGTTATATACATGTATAGCTAATTCATATTTTGGCAAAATACAATGAAAGTTATTGAGAAATTATTTGCATTTTCGTGGCTGTTTATTTTAAAAGTATCTGCAGTTAAAAGTTATTTCAGTTGATACTATACTGGAGAAAACTAAATAATAATTGAATGTCAAAGACATCTTCATCATCTTGCGCACAGTCTGTTGTGATCTAAATTCAATCCAAACCATAGTTCTACACAACTGTGATGGCGAAGGTCAAAGGTGAAATTCATTTGAATTATTGTAAGTCGAGCTTTGTCCTTTGTGACCTAAACTCATTTAGTCAAAATCTTATTTTGTATTCACATTCCACATTTCAGCAAAATATCTACTACTTACCTATCCTTTTTTTTGCAGTGGTCATCAAATGAGTCGTGGGAACCTAGAGCAGGGTGGAAGGGACTGTCAGACTCATACTGACTAAAATCCACGGTGTCTTTCAGCAGCCCTTTACGTTCCAGGGTCACGGTAATTCGGTCAGTCTCGAGGCACTGACAGGCTTTGGCCCGCTAGAGGGAGATCCCCGTCATTTTGCTGAGGCGCTCTCGTGAAACACAACTATCCTTGGTTAAATATGTATTACGTTTTAACATTTTCATTGTATCCGTCACCATGAAACAATCCACGATACAGAAAAAAATCTTAATTTGAACAACGCTTTTTGCTTCGCACCGCATTTTGACCCCAATATAATCTCACCCTTACCCACAAAAATACACAAACTAAAACACACTCGCAAACAAACAAACAAACACGATTACAAACTTTGTTTTTAGCGTCTATGATTTATCTCTGTGCCGTACTACACGCAATTTAAAGTACTCAGGCACCATTATAACCTCCAAATGTTAGAGAGCCAAACTTTCTCAACTACTACCCTGTTTGGGCAGAAAGTTTCTAATGGATAGGTACTTAGACACATTCAAATTCATGTTCAAGTTTAGGTAGGGTAATTCTAGGACATGAATAGAGGCTTATAGCAACATAACATTGTTGGTAATGGCGATTAAGCCCGTCGAATGATGTGATGGTCTATGTGTGTAGAGTCTTCGTCTATCGTAAATGATGTGTGCTGAGTTGGTGTTGTTGGCTTTAGATATATTTAGACCATTGATTTATTGTTTGTTGTCGAGTTTATCATCGCGCAGGACTGTCTTAAAAGGACATAGGGCCCTGAAAAGCAAAGGGTATTTGAAAATGGTGGATTTTATTCAATAAAACTCTGATAGACAGGCCCATGTCCAAAATGCTGAATGCATAGTGCTGAATCTTATTACTTTATGCTCTTAAATCATCCTATATACGTCACCTGGTGGTTCATAATTACCCATCCATTTTGGACATGAGCCTGTTCTCGTTATTACGTTCCGCTCCAACCAGGGTGAAACACATTTCATAGTTTTACCACCCCATATATTGTAATGCATGCATATTGCAATTCTAAAACGGCCTTTTTAGATCCTCTGAACTGTTTAAAACTATAAAATTGTTTAGGACCATTTTCATTTAGTCCTGAAATGAAATTAAAAGTCCATCATTTCATTTCATATTACAGGATCAAAAGAAAATAATTGTCGATTGATGGACTTGGTGACTGAGGAGGATAGATCTCATCATTAATTATAGACTGCCAGGCTTTTTTGTAATACAAGTAGAGCAGTTTGTAGTTGATAAAAAAAAATACAAACATCCTAATTGAAAACCTCCTCCTTTTGGAAGTTGGTTAAAAAGGGGAATGTAAGTTTCACAACTCAGGTGCGCAGATAATTGAGCAGTGGAGAAAAAGGGACATTTAACAGTACCATCATAATCATTCATCCATTAAACAACATTATATACGCAATAATTAATGCTTCTGCCAACACAAATACATGCACAACTGTCCCCAAACGATGACATACAACACAGAGCTCCAAAGCATTAGGTGTCATCATATAAATTGCAGCGGATTTTCCATTCGAACGATAATTACTGTGGTGAAATAAACAATGTACGCTTACTGAAGAATAATGCGTACATTTATTGATATTGGTAATTTTAGTAAAAGGTGGAAGTATACATTCATATATTATGTTTTTAGGTGAGCTTAGTATGGGATTATTGATTGGGGCTATGCGGCTGCAAACAGAGTATATGAAGTCAAGAGCTGAGTCTTGCCCGCGGCTACGCTCGTGTTAGTTGAGTTTTTTTTGTTTATTCCACCATAATTATGTCATACAATAAGAAATCAACAATGTACGGTTACTGGGGCGTACATTTAGTGATATTAGTAATTTTAGTAAAAGGCGGAAGTGAATGTTTGTAGGTGAGCTTAGTATGGGATTGCTGATTGGGGCTGTGCGGCTGTAAACAGAGTATATGAAGTCAAGAACTTGCTTTTGCAAGCGGCTCCGCTCGTTTTTTAATTGTGTTTTTTTTTGTTTATTCCACCATAGGCTTGCGTCTTGCCATTATCTCGAATGATAGCAAAAAATAATGTGATAGACGGTGAAGCACGCTTGCCTAGAAATAAGCTATTTACTCTTGATTTGAAGGACCCAAGATGGGTTAGCGGTTACAATTAACCGTGACCCTGGAACGTAAAGGGATATTGAAGGAACACAAAAAACAAAGACTCCGGCAAAGAATTCCATTCCTTAGCTTTGTAGGCAGATTGACGACATTCCACACATTAAAATGAGTCACAAACTTTTTAGATCACTTTTAATTTCTCATTTAGGTCACAGACATAACATTTTATTACAAAACAACAAAATTGATTTATAACTACCTACGTTTGTGACTTTTATAAACCGACCTATAAATTGTTTTAATACCTCCTTTGTTGCATGGGTGGTATAATCTTTTTATGGGAAACTTTTCTATAGAATATTGTGGCGTCGATCGATGGTACTATAAATAAGATGTTTTTATTTATTATGACTTAATTTAAGGTTGTAGTGAGATGTCTTGAAATTGAGTGGGTTATTGGGTGAGATATTAAAGTTTTGATGTGGGTTATTGGCCGAAGAATATGCCTTCGTATTCCAGGCGACGCAAGTCTGCGATACCTTACGACTTTGGTATCCATTAAGGCCGCCTGTATACGTCCGTTTTATTCACAAGAAAACGGACCGTTTTTTTAACAACGCGAACAATTTACGCCGGATAGATGTCCGGTGCGTATACACGCGTTCGTTATAAACCATACAACACCGCGAATCCGGTAAAAAAAAACGGTCGGTGGTCCGGTGAAAAAAAGGGCGTATACAAGCGGCCTAACGCGTGCCTAGTGTGTAGTGTACGAACCTCTAAGGCCCTCCGTATACAAGGCGACTCAAGTTTCCGATACCTTACGATTTCGGTATCCAAGCGGCTATCGCAATACAAACCCATAGAGGTTCGAACACAAGCACGCGTCAATGAATACCAAAATTGTAAGGTATCGGAGACTTGCGTCGCCTAGTGTACGAAGGGGCTAAGGATTTACATTGCAATGGTCACCTGTATACCTACGTCGTAAGGTGTCGGTGACTTTCATAGCCTTTTTTACGAGGGCCTAATAGCCTCATAGCTTGATCTTTATGGTTAAGCCGCGCTGGCTCAGGTCGATCCTTGGATTGGTGACCGTCCATTTCATAGTGAACTTCCTCCGTGCCTTGGTAAGCAAGATAATTATCCGTTTATACCTGGCTATCATTTTTCATGACGCAAGTAGTCTGTGATCCAAAAGTTTGAATACCAACTTTACCAAGGCGTATTGAAATATTTTAATTTACCTGAATCCATGTTTTACTGAAAATCAACTCCCGCTTGTGAAAAGATTATTCGGAAGCGTTGCAAAAGTAAATCTCAATTGAATTGTTGAATTTCACCACAAATTCAGGAATTGCTAAAATCTCGCCTTGTGATACTTATTAATTGCAAAAATGTCGTTGTAATTAAAACAGTCTCAATACAAAACCATTAATTTAAACTGTCTCATAATTCTTATTCGCTGAGCCATCGCAACCAAAATTCCAATCAAAATTCTAAAATGAAGCAACAAAGTAAATACCAAATGAACACCAATTTCTAAATGAAAACCAAATGGACTAGTATCTAAATGAAAGCATTCCATTTAGTCGTCGCTGTTTCGTTAATCATTCATTACATTTTAGATCTGGTACTAAATTATCGCGTAATTTGCCTGTTTCTAGGCCGGTCAATGAAATATGGAGGTATGGATAGATTAAAGTATAAGCCGGAGCATTGAAGATAGGATTCTAAAATGGCGGCTTAAACTTGCGTTGACAGATAGTACAGTCAGCTTCGACGATTTCAAATTAATGTTTTTTTCAAATTAAAAATAATAAAAATAAGACTGGGTCACAATAATTTCTCAAACTTAACGTAACAATAAAACAAAATTAAAACAACAATAATCAACAGGTAACAACGGAAAAATAACAGAAAACTATAGTAAATATTCTTAAAAAGATCACTGAGCGCGTCGTAAAGACATCAAGACAATTTTTTTTTCTGCTAACGCTACGCGCCGGTGTGAGTATAGACGGCACTAGTGTGCGAGCGAGAGAACACGATATGTGCCGCCATTTAAGAATCCTTTCTTCAATGAACCCGGATTACACAATTGGGATTTACCATCTGGAATTTCTCAGGCTAAGATCTGATGGTATACAGGTTAAAATCAATCATCACCATCTGCCTACTATTTTCCCAACTAAATTGGGGTCGGCTTCCAGTCGAAGCAGAAGCAGCTGACTATCAGTATTTAACATGGAGCGACTGCCTATCGGACCTCCACAACCCAGTTACTGGGTAACGCGAAAACCCATGGTAAGACTGGTTGTCAGACTTTATAATAGAGCTTCTGAAAACAGTAACGATTTTCTAAGATCTACAAATACACAGCCGACAGCCGCCGGGACCAACGGTTTTACTTGCTTTCTGAGGCAAGGAGGAAACTCGCTATGACAAGATGGTCAGCCATCTACAGACCAACCTCGGCAAGCGCAACTTAACTCGGAAGACGTGCTGCTGTTATTATATAGCCACGAGCTCCTCAAAATACTCGTAAATAAACCGTCAATTAGGAAATTGTTTTTATTTTTAACCCCCGACGGAAAAAGAGGGGTGTTATAAGTTTGACGTGTCTGTCTGTCTGTCTGTCTGTCTGTGGCACCGTAGAGCCCGAACGGATGAAGCGATTTCAATTTAGTTTTTTTTTGTATTAAAGGTGATTTAAGTGCGAGTGTTCTTAGACATGTTTGATGAAAATCGGTTGAGCCGTTTAAAAGTTATGGGGGTAAAAGTGAGAAAGGGTAGCCGAGGGTTTGCAAATATACTCGAGCGGGGTCTTAAATCAAAGCAAACTGAAAGGGAATATTGATCACTTAATTAAGTGTGTACTGTGTGTAATTATTAATAAAAAGTTTCAAATAAAAATTAAATTAAAAATTTAAAAAACCCCCGACACAAAAACCTTTAAAAAGTACTAAATAATAAAAAAAACTCAATCTTAAAGTACCTAACTATGTATTAATAATTATTAAAAAAAATACGTCACGTTGGGGGACCGAAAAAAAAACGTAGATAATAAATAATTTGGACCGGTCCCCCAACGTGACGTATTTTTTTTAATAATTATTAATACATAGTTAGGTACTTTAAGATTGAGTTTTTTTTATTATTTAGTACTTTTTAAAGGTTTTTGTGTCGGGGGTTTTTTAAATTTTTAATTTAATTTTTTATATTTCGGACCGTGTCCATATTCCTGTTATTACAAATGTATTTTTTATCGTGGTAAAATCATCAAGTGGCTGTCAGACTTGTACTGACTTAATATATTTATAAAATATTTTCATGATAATCATTCAATAGCCCTTTATGAATACTTACCTTTTAAATGCTTTGAAATACCTTTAAGTTAGTCTATTTGTTGGCCTGTTAAACAATAACAATTCTAGGCCGTGGCCTCAATAGTTAAAATAAACAACTAAAATATTACCAAATTCAACAAAGTAATAAATTATTTTGCTCCATTTTGAGGCCCAGACGGGTCGCCGCAATACTGATTTAATTTAACAAAGTTTTTGTATTGTGAAATATGCCTCTGAGTGACGTATTATTGCAAAGCTTAATAGCCTTATAGTATTTATAATAATATTCGACAACGATCACACAACGCCATCTAGTCCCA
The DNA here is from genome assembly GCA_036375495.1 of Agrotis segetum. Classification (NCBI taxonomy): domain Eukaryota; kingdom Metazoa; phylum Arthropoda; class Insecta; order Lepidoptera; family Noctuidae; genus Agrotis; species Agrotis segetum. Next base: position 1,037,721 of record JAQSVV010000310.1, on the reverse strand, counting down.
AGCTAAGCAGAGCTTGTGTTATGGGTACTAGACAACTGATAAACATACTTACATATTTCTATAAATAAGTAAAGTTATATTTTTAAACGCAATAACGCCTGCGTCGCGAGATAATTTTTTAAAGAAACGAAAAATTTATTGTTGCGAGCAGGGTTCGATCCTGCGTCTTCTGGATAGGTACTCCAGACGCCTTAACCACTAGGCCATCGCAACCACTACCAGCGTTAGAAAAACAAGGGAACGAGAAATTCAACGTTGTGAGTAGTGGTTGCGATGGCCTAGTGGTTAAGGCGTCTGGAGTACCTATCCAGAAGACGCAGGATCGAACCCTGCTCGCAACAATAAATTTTTCGTTTCTTTAAAAAATTATCTCGCGACGCAGGCGTTATTGCGTTTAAAAATATAACTTTAGTTTAGAAGTCGCTCTCTAATACAGCATTGATTTGATTGCAATATCAGACGTGTTGGTTGGTAAGTAGTTTGAAACATTACCAATAGATGGCGCAACGTGTAAACAGCGTTAGAAAAACAAGGGAACGAGAAATTCAACGTTGTGAGTAGTGGTTGCGATGGCCTAGTGGTTAAGGCGTCTGGAGTACCTATCCAGAAGACGCAGGATCGAACCCTGCTCGCAACAATAAATTTTTCGTTTCTTTAAAATATAAATAAGTATATAATAAATAAATATTATAGATAAATTACACCCAGACACAGAACAGATGATCGTGCTCATCACTCAAACATTTGTCCTGGGTGGGAATCGAACCCGCGACACGCTGTGCGGCAGTCGATCGCTCAGCCATTGGGCCAACCGTGTCGATTATACTGCTCTGTGCGATATACCATCATCTTACACATAAGTTATAGGCCTCTTTTCTGTGGGCTGTAAATTACAGGCCCCCACGTGGGTCCAGTGTGGGTTGGTGGATGTCATTTGATCTTTTGTTTCAAAGTCCGGTAGTCTCACAATATTTTCCAAAATCAACTATGTGGCCTACCGCGGATGACACGTCATGTCTTTATATTTATATTTTCGAAATCGTCATATCTGATGTCGATTTCGTCACAATGTTTTCACCATTTTGGGTGCACTGGCCTAGGCTCATATTAATGTGCATGTTCCTGAATATTACAAAGCAAAATGGATTCTGGCTTTCTCATTTCACCAAGTACGTACAATTTAATATCAAAACACTTAAATTATGTTGTATGATTTGTATATTTTCATTCATAAATAAATTCCCTTTGATGTTAGCATAAGGAAACTCGAACAGATATATTGCAGACTAAAGTCTTTAGCTGATTTCAGACTACGCTATAATATAATAGCATATAGTATATAGCTCATAGCACAACAATATCGCGCTCCATACGTTGGGTACGGTTAGCCGATACAATATCTGAGCAGCACTAAAAGAAAAATGGCGACTGCTGAGTAGCATAGGCTGAGACAGCTGTCAAAATGCTTCACTCTCGTCTGAACTCAGCATGGTTTCACGCGACAATTTAGTCAGCATAGGCTGAATCCTGTTCAGCATTTTCGATTTCTGTCCAGCCCCCCTAGACAAGTCGCAAACGTTAATCGTTAACTCTCGGTTCTCCCAATAGATTTTCAACCTTATTCCTTCGAGTCTTTAGTTGAAAATCTATTGAAGATTTCATGGCGTTATCGTTCGTTCCAGTCGCTAACGCTTAGAAATCCTAAATAGATTTTCAACTAAAGACTCGAAGGAATAAGGTTGAAAATCGATTGGGGAGAACCGAGCGTTAACGATTATCGTTTGCGACTTGTCTAGGGGGGCTGATTTTGTATCGACTAACCGTACCCAATGTTATGGACATGATAACATTGTACTGTACTATAGGTAATTATATTTATTGGCTTGCCAACATTAGGTCCTTCTTTGCTATACGTTATAGCACAATAGTGTAGTGTAGTCTGAAATCAGTTTTATGCGTTGTACGATTCAACACTGCGAATGTGATGTGTATGTGTGCGTTTCGTCATCTTCCGAGCCTTTCCAATTATGATAGTCGCTATCCAGGCTTCCAGTCGAAATGGATATACCTAATAAACAGTATTTCAGATGAAACAACTGAGGCCTTACCACAAGCTCTTAAGAGGATAGAATAGCTGCTGCCATTTCAAAAAACCGGCCAAGTGCGTGTCGGGCCACGCACAGTGTAGGGTTCCGTAGTTGCCCATCAAAATACTTATGCGATCTAACTAAACTGATTCGCTGAATTTAATTTTAAAAAGAAGAATTTTCAAAATCGGTCCAGGAGTCTTTTAGAAATCGGGGAAAATACATAAGAATAAAGATTACGACGAATTTAGAACCTCCTCCTTTTTTGAATTTAGTTAAAAATAGTTGACGATAAAAACCTACCTATCCCCAAAAAACATACCTATAAAAGCTGTAAAAATAAAGTTGACAAACTTACATTTGCAGTTGTCTCCGATACATTTTGTTTAGAAAATATGATGTCCAAGTACATTTTATAAGTTGGTCGACTATTACTCGTAAAGTTGTAAAGCCTACTTAGTCATGATAATTTTCTTTTAAACTTCGTTATATATACTACTATTGTGAATTTTTTCACACCCCCAAACATAACCGTTTAGCTGGTAGAGGGGGGGGACACTCGAATCGAGCAAAATTTAGCACTTTAAAGCTTAATATTTCACAAACGAATTTTTTTATCAAAAAATTGTTACTGAAAACTATCATTATTTTTTAAAGACCTATTTAATGATACCCCACACTAAGGGGTACGCGAGAAAAAAAAAATCCTCACTTTACGTGTAAGTACTGGAGGTACCCTAAAAAAAAATATTTTACGAGATTTTATTTTACCACTTTTTTGGCACAACAAATCCGTATATTTACACCAAATTACAGCTCTCTAGTACTGTGCGTCTCTGAGCTAAACTGCGGACAGACGGACGGACGGACGGACGGACGGACATGGCGAAACTATAAGGGTTCCTTGTTGACTACGGAACCCTAAAAATAGGTATTTAGAAAAACTCCTACTGTCCCTCTCACGCTTTGAAAAAACCCCGATCGTGCGATAGAGAGCGTTGCAGCTCGCGACTGACTGTAAGTATTTTTTATATGAAATTTGTCTCTCGGGAGAAAACGTTTTTCACATACTAAATCACGACCAATCTCTTAGATTCTGGTGTCAATCGTTTCAGCATATTATGTTCTAGGTTTGTAGGTTTTGCTTTTTTTCTTAAACTTCTTTGTTTTTTAAATACAAAGGTTACTTCAATGAAGATTTTGTCATAAAAATAGTAACTTTTAGGCGCCTGTAACTTTCAAACTATTATAAATTTTGAAAAAAAGAAAACCTACAAGCCTAGTTTTTTACTGTGTCAGATGCATTCTAAAAAATCATTGAGATAGAATAACATCTAGGGGGAGAAAAACGTTTTCTCTTTTTGTATGGACGAGCGCTCGGTAGACGATGGTCTTAACGCGATCCAGTTTAGGCTGCGGGAAAGAGACAAAGCTACACAAGTCGTCTAGCGCTATCTCTTTCTCACAGCCTAAATTGGATCGCGCTAAGAGTTCATGGTAGGCCACCTGTCCATTTGAACTGATCAGGTCAATAAGATTATTTGTCCTTTTTTCGATGTTCTGATTAGCAGGAATGATTGTCATGGATCAACGGCTTTAGTGCTTTTCGAGGTACGGATAATAATAATAATATTCCACAACTATCACACAACGCCATCTAGTCCCAAGCTAAGCAGAGCTTGTGTTATGGGTTCTAGACAACTGATATAGATACTTATATATTTCTAAATACATACATATTATAGATAAATTACACCCAGACACAGAACAAGTGATCGTGCTCATCACACAAACATTTGTCCTGGGTGGGAATCGAACCCACGACCTCCGGCATAGCAGTCAGGGTCACTAACCACTACACCAACAGGCCAGTCAAAAACGGATAAAACAAGGTACCATCCTCCGCAGTTGCGACTTAACCTTGAAGATTGACCTGAGCGGCTGGTATTTAGTCACGTGTTGCTCTACGTAGGACATTATACCAAGGTCATTATACTGGGAGTAAGGGGCAGCCCGTCACAAACTTTTAGGGCTTACTCAGTAAACGAAACTGAACAATCTTCCAATTTTTTTTTCTGGAAATTAAAACCAAAAAATCAGCCTCACAATAGAAAATTAAACTTGATTGGACAGGTTGTATGGAGAAGCTGTTTTTTTTTTAATTTCCTGAAAAACATTGGAAGATTGTTCAGTATTGTCTACTGAGCAACCCCTGAAAGTTTGTGGAGGGCTGTCCCTTACACCCAATATAGTAATATTTTTAGCTATTAAAAAGGGGCTTTAAATTTTAATAAAATTTAATTTAATTATTTGACTAGTAATTTATATCTACGAAAAGGCCTCATTATTTTCCGGACTAAAATAAACCAGATAGTGTTGACGACGCAGTGGGTGCCGGATGGGCGTCGTTGCCGAGGGAGGCCTAGAAAACGCTGGCGTGACGGTCTAGACGCATTTATGAGAGATTGGCCGGAGAAAGCCGCGCAAAGGGAAGAGTGGAAGGTTATGGGGGAGACCTTTGCCCAGCAGTGGGACAATATAGGTTAATAAAAAATAAAAAAAGTGATGTTGGCGACTATGGCTTCACTGAAAATTCATTGGATATTTTTACAGAATGAGCTACAACCTATTCCTCGCACAAAGGTAGCCTGTGTCCCAGATTATGCTATGGAGTCACAAAAAAAAAGTAAAAATAAAGCCCAGTATTATATTTTGTCGCCGCTTTACAAACTCATACATCTTTTACCAATTAATTCATTTTACGCATAATACTTTACCACACCAAGGCCATAAAATATCCCAATCCATTTTGAGGCCTGCAACCGCGGTAGTCCAGGCCGCGGCCTTATATCCACAAAATTCCAAAATGGCGTCGGTCGCAACCCCCGACGCGTGAAAAGCAATTAAACTAAAATAACTCCGCCTTGTAATCTGTTTGAATTTAACTGGCAATAATTCAAAAGAACAGGAGTATTTACTTTATCCAGGCATCTGTTTGTTGGTACCTATTAAGAATTATTGGCTTCAGTACTTTTGGGTAGACGGTCGGGTTTATTTTAACTTATGTTTTTGGGTGATTAGTTAGAAAATCAGTGACCTAAAATATGATAGCAGCTGTGAAAGGTACTAACATTGTTACTGGAATTATAATTGAAAATTTTGGGATGTGCCTTTCTATAGTGTTCACCCAAAGTACCTATGGCGCATTACCGTAGGTACGTCTTGTGTTGAAGACGGAAAGGTTTAGGCGGAATCAAATTGTTCAGTTCTATCGTACAGTCCCCCGAAATATAGCCGACTAGCTGACCCGTGCCCACTTCCTTGGGCGGTAAAAATACATGATATCTTTATAACTTATAGTCTACTAGCTGTTGCCAGCGGCTTCACCCGATACAACTCAAAAATTATCCCACGGGAACATAAAATCGGGATAAAAACTATCCTATGTGTTAATCCAGGTTATATACTATCTGCATACCAAATTTTAGCCAAATCCGTTCCGTGGTTTTTGCGTGGAAGAGTAACAAACATACCTACATACACATACATACATCCTCACAAACTTTCGCATTTATAATATTAGTAGGATAAAATAGCAACAGCTGTTCGTAGAACATCAGCTTTGATTGGACCAGTGAATCGTTGGCGATAAGCCTCTATGCCTCTTGGTCCTTTTATCAATCGACTCAAGTGCATTGAGTTGATATCGGGTAATTCTTCTCCGAGGTGAGTGCATGATTGCATGGTCGAACTTGCTTTATACAAGTTGAGCAGCTGTTGAGTCTTAGTGTATATGAGCGTAAAGGTTTTTCATAGTAACTATGTATAGAGGGTGAATTTTCTGACTGGACGTGGATAGCCAAAACCGAAACTACTTGATAGGGTGAAAAATAATAAACTATTTCCTTAACATTAAGTAACGTACAAGTTTTTGTTATGTACGATGTCTCTTGACCTTAGGCTTAGATCAGGAGTGACTAAGAACTTGTCTTAGTCCATCTATCCATCGACGATGGAGCGAGCTTACCCAGAAGCAGCCTGGAGCATGCGGAGCGACCTGGAGGAGCGGGGCTACAGTAAGGCGGTGGAGATGGGTATAGGCTCTGCACAATCCGCCCGGCACATTCCGCTCGCTACGCTCCGCATCAATGGACAGACACAGACCGCAACTCCACTCCGCAATACTCGCTCGCATTTGATTTGAGTGTAAAATAATAATAATCGATTGCTTTTCGAGATTAGGATTGTATGCGTTCGGAAATAAGCAGAGAGTTCCACTCCATCCCTGTTCGTATTATAAAAGACGATTCAATTTAGTCCGCAAGACCATTGAATTATGGTTGTGGGTTCGATTTCTAGCCAGGAATCACGCAATTTAAGTTTTCATCAAAATGGGGTTTGATACTCCTCTATTCTAAAACTACACGAGTTTGCAAACTAATTTTAACTAAGTCAACTGCTGTAATGACAGGGCCCCCTCTGTAATGATGGGGCCCCCTCTCTGAGGGCCAAAGCCTGCAGAATTTATTTCCTCACCGTGACCCCGGAACATTAAGGGCTACTGAAGGACACCGTGGATTTTAGTCAGTACAAGTCTGACAGGACTCATTTGATGATTTTACCACGCTTAAAAAAAAGTCTTATACTGTGTACTTAGATACTCTTTTTAAGATATTTTGTTTAACTTCTCCACATATTTTTAGCTCTCTGTGATTGAAGGATCAAAGGAGCCTGTTGCTCGTGTCTGTCTATTTAAAAATTAAGGCACGAATAGTTCCCTGAACTTTTCCTGTACGTGAAGAGACTACCGGCTTGGTTTTTGTAAAAAAATACTGAATCTAAGACAGTCCTTTGCGGAAACTGCTACGATTAAGCGTCAGTTCACACCGAGACGCGACGCGAAGCGACGTGACGCAACGATACTTCAAATTTGTATCTTTTCTTGTAGTAAACAAAGTCAGATTTTGAACGACGTGCGCGGCGCCGCGCTGCGCAGCGCGGCGTCGAGCTGCGTTGCGAAAGGTGTATCTTTTGTTTTTGAAAATAGAGTTACATTTTGAATAACTCTATTGAAAAGTCCGCGCAGCGTCATGTCTCGGTCTGAGCTGACCGTAAAGTTGACCGGAGGATAAATATGGAAAAGATATTTTTAAAGAAACGAAAAATTTAGATTGCGAGCGGGGCTCGAACCTGCGTCTTCTAGATAGGTACTCCAGACACCTTAACCAACTAGGCCATCGCAAAGACAACTCACAAAGCTGAATTTCTCGTTCCTTTGTTTTTTGAAGGCTGTTTACTTAAGATATTTTAATTAAGACTGGAAAAAGATTTGGTAGATTTTTGAAGTAATTCTTCATCTGCCTAGCTTTTACTCAACCAGGCTATGACTTACTAAGATAGATCCCAGAGATCTAAATGTGCATTTTGTAAAGTGTAGGGAACATATCAATAAAATTTAAAAATAAAAATAAAAATTTTGTAAAGGTGGTAAACTGTAAGTTTGACCACCAGTGTTTTACATGAAGTGACTTCTTGTCTGACCTCCACAATTTAATAACTACTGGGTAATGTAAGATCCCAATAATAAGATTGTTTTTTCAACTCTTTTTTCAATTTTTCAACAACTATAGAATCATTGAGCATTTAGTACCGAATGTTTCAAATGAGAGCTGTGACCAACGGCTTTAAATTGGAAGTAAATACCTGTTACAAAATATCACTCACCATAACTTCAAAAATACATCATCATCAGCCTATATTGTTCCCACTGCTGGGACAAAGGCCTCCTCTCTGTGAGAGGGAGTGGGCCATAATCCACCACGCGGTCCCAGTGCGGATTGGTGGATGTCACATGTCTTCGAATTTTTGGTTCTAGGACATGCCGGTTTCTTCACGATGTTTTCCTTCACCGTTTTGAGAGCAGTGGTGATGAAATAAATTACACAAAGTAATGCGCCCGGCGGGGTTCGAACCCATGACCTACAACTCGTAAGTCGGGACCGATACCACTGGGCCACCACTGCTCCCAAACAAAACAAAGTCAAACATACATGGACGCCCTTAAATCCTGCTCACCCACCAAAAACAACTCAACGACCACATACACTGAGAAAACAGAGCAATCTTCTAAAAAAACAACTTTAATACCGTCCCACAAAGTATAAAAACGCCATCTTTATGGCCTAAAACGTAAACGGGGCCCCTAAATCAGCTCGTTCGCGTATAATATAATCAGAAAGGTCTCGCTCTCATGAATTTTCACCACAAAAAATATGAATCTCATTCAGCACAAGAATTAACAGAATTCCGGATATAATTCCTGGTGGCATAAGACAGGTGTATCAGAAGTATTATTATAATTTATATATTTATATTATAATCTAAGTCTTCAATAAACTGAACCTATCACACTCTACTCTTAACATAATAAGTCCCCGTTTATTTAAGGCGCATAGTACCCTCAATAGCCTTGAGCACCCAGGCGGAGCTAAACGCACACTTTTATATCTGCAGCGCACATGTGGAAATCTCAATATTTAACATTATTCTTTGTAAAATATTGATTGATTTACATGAGCTTTGCTCACTTTGTAGTAAATTTTAACACCGATTGATCTATTCAAAAATATTTTAAAAAAATGAAGTCGTTTAGAAGGAGTGAGCATTTATTTGAACAAAATAGCGTGTTGTTAAATATTTTTTAAAAGTTCAACTATTTGTCACAAGAAAATAAAATTTACTCACATTGTTGTACATGAATATGCATTAAACATATATTTTTTTCCAATCTTTACACCCAGCCGTTAATGAGGTATATGCTTTAGAATGTAACGTTTTTACGGCTTAAAAGGCCCTTAACAGGGAAACTCATGATAAGGCTTCGGTTCTCGCGTTATTCAACCAGGTTGCCTCATATTTATTTTTGTGGTCGATGGATCACAGAGCTAGGGTAAGTCTCGTGCTAGAAACCAATGATATCTATATATATAAAATTCAAAACTGACTGACTGATCTGACAACGCACAGCCCAAACCGCTGGGCCTAGAAACTTGAAATTTAGCATAAGCCCTCCTTATACCACGTAGGTGAGCACTAAGAACGGATTTTGCGAAATTCGGCCCCTAAGGGGTTGTTTTTGGGGTTGATTGTTTGTATGAAACTTCGCTACAACAGGTGCTAGGAATTCCAAATTTTGCATGGGGTGTCTTTTTAGAACGTAGAGGCTCACTATGTCGGGATTTTGCGAAATCCGACCCCTGAGGGGTTTGTTTTTGGGATTGATAGTTTGTATGAAACTTTTTTAGTTCAAGTGCTAGGCGTCTCAAATCTTGCATGGTGATACTTATTAAGATTTATATGCTCACCAAGGTGGAAGTTTTGAGAAATTCGACCCTTAAGGGGTTGTTTTTGGGGTTGATAGTATTAAGATTCAAATTTTTACATTTCGTTTTTTTTTGGACGTAAGTAATACCTAAGATGGGATTTTGCGAAATTCGATCCCAAAGAGGTTGTTTTTGGGGTTGACAGTTTGTATGAAACTCTGTTACTACAAGTGCGAGGAGCCTAAAATTTTGCACCGGGTTCCTTTATAGGACTAAGATGCACACCATGGCGGGATTTTGCGAAATTCGACCCCAAAGGGGTTTGTTTTTGTGTTTGATACGTTTATATGAAACTTTGATGATTACACGTGCTAGGAGTCTCGAATTTTGCGAGGGGTTCTTTTTAATACCTAAATGTTTACTAAAACGGTTTTGCGAAATTCGACCCCTAAGGGGATTTTTCGGAGTTGATAGTTTGGAGACTCAAATTTTGCATAGCATTCATGCATTCCTTTTTGGGCGTAGTTGCGGGTGTTTTGTGGAAATAGACCCCAAGGGATTGATATTTTGTCTGACTTCGTTTCTATAAATGCTAGGAGTATTAAATTTTGCAAGGTTGTTCTTTTATGACGTAAATGCACACCAAGGCACTATGTTCTGAAATTCTACCCCTAAGATGGGATTTTGCGAAATTCGATCCCTAATAGGTTGTTTATGGGGTTGACAGTTTGTATGAAACTTTGTTGCTACAAATGCTAAGAGTTTCAGCATGGGGGTTGTTTTAGGACCTAGGTTCTCACTAAGACAAAATTTTACAAATTTCGGACCCCTAGGGGTTTTCTTTGGAGATTGTAATTAGAGAACTCGACATTGCAAGGGCGTCCTATTTATTTTTATTTCTAACGTTTTACCTAAGACAGTTTGCGGGTTGATAGAATTTTTGTTGAATATTGATTTCGTTTTTCCAACAATATCCCATATAGAGGGTGGCTGGGATTAGAAATTAATAAAGGCAAAGTTCGAAAATTACGCGGACGAAGTCGCGGGCGTAGTGCTAGTATTATATATAATCTGAGGTAGATACGTCTTACTGACGTCTGCGTGGCGATACAAATACAAGCTAACTATCCCGAGTCAACTCAGTCCGTCCTGCGTCTGGCTGCGATGCCAATTTACGTCAGCGGGAGTTTGATAGGTAAAAAATAAACAAAGATGCCTACTTGTGTCTTTCGAAACTGCAAAACTTATACTGGGCCGGCTAAAAAAAGCAAGAAGGATGTGTCTTTTCATTTGTAAGTGTCGTCTAATCTATTTAAAACGGAAAATCAAAAATTTTATTTCACTCAAAAATCACTGTCGCGCTGTTGCCGCTTTGCCACCTACACGAACGAGACAAATAGTGCGTTGCATGAATGAGTGACAGAGAGAACGAGAAAATAGCGCGCGATGTTGTCAGTTCGGACGATGCTAGAGGATGTTGGGGTCGTATGGCCATATGGGGCTACAATATTATTTTCACCACTGGTATTTAATAATTATCTATAGTAGGTAAACGCAACAACACAACAACAAAATCAACAATATTTGACTTTCAACATTAATTTTTATTTTGTTTTAGATTTCCGTAAAAAGGATTACTATTGAAAGAAAAACGGTCAAGTGCGTCTCGGGTCACGCACAGTGTAGGGTTCCGTAGTTGCCCCTCAAAATACTTATGCGAACCAGCTAAACTGATTCGCTGAATTTAATTTTAAAAAGAAGAATTTCAAAATCGGTCCAGCGTCTTTGAGAAATCGGGGCAAATACACAAAAAGAAAGATTACGACGAATTGAGAACCTCCTTCTTTCTTTGAAGTTAGTTAAAAATAGTTGACAATAAAAACCTACCTATCCCCAAAAACATAAAACATACCTACTAAAGTTGACAAACTTATATTTGCAGTTGAAGAACATGTTCTCTGATACATTTTGTTTAGGTAAATATGATTGTTATCCAAGTACACCCTCAAACATAACCGTTTAGCTGGTAGAGGGGGGGGACACTCGAGTCGAGCAAAAATTAGCACTTATTTCACAAACGAATCTTTTTATCAAAAAATTGTTAATGGAAACTATCAATATTTTTAAAGGCCTATTTTATTATACCTCACACTAAGGGTTACGCGAGAAAAAAAATACATCCCCACTTTACTTGGAGGAGGTAGGTGCCCTAAAAAAAATATTTTACGAGATTTTATTTTACCACTTTTTCGGCGCAACAATTCCGTATATTTATACCAAATTACAGCTTTCTAGTACTGGGAGTATCTGAGCTAAGACAGACAGACGGACGGACGGAAACATGGCGAAACTATAGGGGTTCCTTGTTGACTATATACGGAACCCTAAAAATGGGTACAAGGTACAAGTGATTAGAACAAAATAAATAACTAGCTATCCCCCTTGCCATAAACCTATCTAGCAGATCTATTTATATTATATTATTTGTAAATAAAACTACTACTACTACTTCTACTGCTAGCCTACATCAAATGAACATTTATTTTAAAAAAACCTTTATTTGCTTTATTCTGCCTTATATGCCTATTTTTCCCCAGTTCACCCTAGCTGGCAGCCGATGAAGTGTCATTGGTTGACGTTGACAATTGACACGTCAACAATATGTTACTAAAATATCGCCATGTTTTTATTTCTTTACAATGAGTATGACGTCTCTATTGGTAAAACCTCATTGCTAGAAACTTTATTTTTTATTTTAGAGTCTCTCCGTGGTACCACAAAAAATTATAAACGTCTGCTGAACACTTGTCAAAAAAAATGTCAGATTATGACGTTGAAATAAGGTCCGTTTTGCAGTCATACAGATGTTTAAGTTTTTGCAGTAAGGCTGCATACGTTCAACAACAAATATACATAAATAATGGAACAGCTTAGACTGAACTCAAAAATATAATTCACTCTGACATCTGTCACTATTGTGGGTTTATCTTTTATCTATGGTCATTAGTGCTGCCAACCAACAAATGACATTAGTATTTTCGTTCAAAAATTTTATATCTATCTATTGTGTCCGTATCACATCGCGTCCATTTCTTTGGGTATTCCCTACAGTAAAAGTTTACACAAAGTGAACCTACGGCACTGTTTTGTTCATCTGTTTATTGTCTCTGCTACCAGAAAGGCATAAGCGCGGATTATGCACGTCGGTATTTTAACGACCAGCCAAGAACCTAAATAACTTGGATTTTTGTTTACATCCCGATTAAGTAAGGTTGAAAAATTTGCCGAAGATATTTTTTCTAAATAGAACAAGATTCAAGGAACACAGGCTTGCAATGTTTGTCCATCAATAACATCAAAAGTAGTTTCTTTTTTAAAAATTAATTATTATACCCGTTACCTGTCAAATAATTATGTGTTTTAGGGTGCTTGTACACGGCGCATGTAACCCGCGCAAGTGCCTCAACATGCTCAAGCTAAATTATCTATCTATCTAATCTAATATATTTAAACGAGCAATTCTTGTATATTTATATATAATCAGGATCTCGGAAACGGTTCCAAGGATTTTCATGAAAGTTACAGGTTAGGGGTTTTTCGGCTCAAGGAATCGATTTATCAAGGTCCCAGGTTCGAGAAAAGCTCGATTTCCAAGATATAGACATTTTAAAAACCGATAACAACAGATATTCAACCAGATATTTAATAAATAAAATACAAGCACCCCGCGGGTAACTTGATCAAGTAGCTTGTGCATGTTACTCGCGCGGGTAACCCGCACCTTAACTTGCGCGGGTTACATGCACCGTGTATAAGCACCCTTATTAGTTACTTAACCATTGTCACGTCATTAAATTGTCACTGTAAAAATGTCACTACCAATAGTTATTCTGAAATAAACTTAATTCACACTCTTATAACGTTGATATTTGATTAAGTAACTTAGTAATTAAATTAATACTCCTTTTTTGCAGTAGCGTGCTACCAAACAGCTTTAAGCCATAAACACATTATTTAACATTTACATTTGATTTGACTCAACACGCATCACGTTTCGTCGGGTGGCGTCGGGTGTTAATAATGTGTTTCCGGCTTTATTGTCTCAAAGCCGCAGTTTTTAATTAGTTCGACCACAACAGAACCAACACATCAAAATTAATATGACGTCACGCGGAAATACAACAAACATTCATGAGCATTGTTTACACACATCAACCACTGCCTTATTATTATATGCTTGTAGAATTAATATTATACAAAAGGATATCCTTTTCCTACAAATAAAACCACCATTAAAGTTACTCTACCGCAAATAATCTTTTACGCGGCACGTCAGTAACATCAAAATGGCGAAAACGCGGGATTATGCACGTCCGCCATTTTAAACGGCCATGTTCTAAAAACTCTTCGTTCTTTATTCAAAAATGTTTCTTTTGTCAGTTAATAGGGCGTGACTGTGCTAAATCGGTGCGTCTTAGCAATTTAGCCAATAATTTTGAGCCGATTTGGCTAATAGAATGTCGTATAAATCTCTTTAGTGACGTATTTAGCACGGATGATTCCTTTAAAGGACTTATGCCGCTGTTTGTAATTGGATTTTAAAACTACTTTAATTTTATGTGTTTACCATGGACCTAAAAAAAAAGGCGGACGGAACTTCACTAAGAAACGATTGAAGCACCACAATGGCGACCGTGTTTATATGTGTGAGTTTGTATAGGGATGCCAGATGAAGGAAAAAATTACCCATTTTTAAACAATATTTAATTAAGATCTCCCTTGAATTTAAGTTTAATGGGGATGGCAACTCAAAGCTACTCGTAGATGGCGCTGCGATAGTTGGTCCCCACGTCTACCTTGTACAAAAAAACAAACAAGATTATTTGTTATAAAAATTGAATTTAAATACAAAACAAATATGGAAAATTATTCGTCCATGCAAGTACATATACTAAAAGAAGAATTAAGACGCCGCGGTGCATCTACAAGAGGAAAAAAGTAAGTCAGTAATTTTGAGTGGTAATACATTTGATTTTACCGTAATAAATCCACAATTACTTGTAGTTGAGGTTTCAATTTTTGAGATTAGGTATGTTTTACCAGTCCTCTCCTTTATCAAGAATGTAATGCTGCTTCTGACTTTCTATTTTGATAACATATCATAATGTTTTAAGTCAGTAATTTTAACCTTTTTTCTATTTAGATTTGAGAAATATCACAATATATTTAATTTCTTAACACCACAACTATTACAAAACTCGTTCCAGGTGATAATTCTTCCGCCAGACGAACCATTTCATGATTTATGGAGCGATGCAATACTGGTACTTAACCTCCAAAAGAAAAGTAGATATTATTTTGAAAAGTGTATTCGATTGTTTAGTTATGGTATAATCATAGAATTTTATTAATTAACTCAACTAACGGCCTGTCTCGGCTTCGCAAGGCTGGATATTTGTTTATTATATAACTTTTTCTTAGTATTAATACAATTTTTGTTCTCACAGCAGTCACAGCAGCTACCCATTATTTCTTGATAGTGTGAATTATTGGAAATTTGTATGTTCCACCATTTTTACAGCTTATTACACAACATTTAGTCATTTTACATCAATAAATCGTTTTTTTTCAGAAAATTCCTTCTATTTGACAGTTCTTTGGGGACCAAACTGTCACTTTTCACTTTGACACTTGCCTTCCCCATTACAATTTTTTTGTGACAGATACCTATTTTTAAAATAAAGGTAAAATAATTTAAGCACATTGGATATAAAATATTTACAACTCGTTTAATATTAATAAAGTTTTACAATCCCTTTTGGTTTTTCAAATTTTTGTAGACTTGTCTTTTGCTATTGACACTCATCTAGAAATCCCTTCTAATTTACTTAAATGGTGAAAACGAATGTTTAAGTATTTTTCGCCTATAAATATTTAATTAAAGCTATTTTATGTTTCATTCCTACACGTCTACATTCCTATTCCATGTCTACACTCCCTTATTATTTTTATACAATCATTTTTCCATGCATCATTTGCCGTGGGGAAACTTGTAAAAATACAGAAGAATACAATAACGATAAATAGTAACAAAATATAAATCTCCCAATTTTAAAATAATTTGAACCTTGAAATAGTTGCAACACTGATTGATTTCGAGATGTTTATTAAATTTATTGACGTAAAATCGAGAAATAAGCTTCAAAATGACATGTTTAACTATGAAAAGTGATCCCCTGGCTTTTTTAATTGAACTACTATGGTTTAGACAACTTTTTGCAACACATGACGGCATACTTTGATTTTTATTAGACAAAATAACACCGTATGAAACCGGGAGTGTCGTTCGAAGCGTAATGGCCGACGGCTGACTTACTATGGTGTGAATGTGTGTGTGCTGGCTTGTGTGGACAAGCGCACTGACTTACTATGGGTGCTTCAATTCTTTCTTAGTGAAGTTCCGTCCGCCTTTTTTTTTAGGTCCATGGTGTTTACTATTGAATTTAGATTAAAATTAAGCTCTAAAATCTGACAACCAGTCTTACCATGGAGTATCGTATTACCCAGTTACTGGGTTGTGGAGGTCCGATAGACAGTCGCTCCATGTAAAATACTGATATTCAGCTGCATCTGGTTCGACTGGAAGCCGACCCCAATATGGTTGGGAAAAGGCTAGGCACATGATGATGACTATTGAATTTAGATTAAGTTTTGGTAGTTTTTAAAGGATTATGATGTTGTCATTTGTGAATCGAGTAATAAGTTCTGTTTTGTAGCACTGGTTGTTGCTAGTGGCTCCGCTTGCGTTTAACTCAAATATCATCCCACGGGGAGTATTACCGGGATAAAATATATCCTGTGTTTATCTCTGAACTGTTCTTACTTTTTTTTTTATAGTGGTAAAGTCTTCAAATGAGTTCTCCCACCCATACTGTCAGACTCGCACTTACAAAAATCCACGGTATCCTTCAATAACCGTTCTCGTTCCAGGGTCACGGTTCACGTTCGCATTTAAAATTATTAGTAAGGATTAGATTAGTAGCAAGTCACCTACCCGCACTGGGTCTTTGTGTAGGATTATGGCCCATTCCTTTCATAGATACGAGGCCCGTGTCTCAACGCTGAGGACTTTATAGGCTGATTATACTTAGGCAGGGATTTAAGTCCTAAGGCCGCTCATATACGGACTGCTCGAGCAGTTAGTCAGTTATTAACATACACGGACTTCTCGAGCAGTTAGCCAGTGATCAACATACCTACACCAATGATATTATAAATAAAAAGAGGTAGATATCGCACTAGCACGCACAAATTGTTGAGGACAAAGTAAGACAAATTGTTGCTCTTTACTATCCCTATCTCTTTCTATCTTAATACGTTCCGCATTATCTATCGCTGTCGTAGTTTTAAATTACTATAATAACAACGCAACAATGTTGAACGCCATTCAGTATGAACATGGCGTATCTTTCTTTATAATATCATTGACATACACTCACTGCTCGAGCAGTTAGTCAGTGATCAACATACACACACTGCTCGAGCAGTTAGCAACACCAACATACGCGTACATTAATTAATAATTAATAGTATAAAAAAATCAAGGAAAAAAACTTCCTTTTCCTGTTATTTTTTTAAGTTTTTCTTCAACTAGGCAGAAAACACGTAAGTTCTTTTATTTCTGTCTCAAAAGCGTCCATGTAATCTATCAAAGGCATCAAATTCCAATCATTATTGCTTTTTCATCTATATCTAGGCGTTTCCACCCGTCTGGGCACATAGATCTTCAATAATAGACCTAATGTGACAGATATCTGACGATCCATTTTTGTTTGGCCTATCTTGACATTCGAAGATTTTTATTATGAAGTAGGTTTTGCCCGCAGCGATGCTCGTATCGTAGAAAATATACCACGGGAGAGTTTTAAATATGTATAGCCCTTTTTTGGGCGGAATAAACTACCCTGTTCCTTGACGTGGCCTTCGCGTTCCAGGGTCGTGATATCCTGCTAACATAGCCGTTAATATTCGTTAATGATTTTCGCAATGACTGTACCGATTTCATTGAAACTAGAAGAGATTAATCGTGATTTGCTGACAATAGTAAGTAATAAGGTATATTTATTTTATAGTGAGCCGTTAAAATTACCATTTAAAATTACCCTCTTAAACATGCATTTACTAACTTTTCCACAGCTTTTATGACCGTTATAAAACTTTTTTTAACACACTCTAAAAATGAATAAAGAACAGAAAACATTCAAATACCCTGCGGTGTCTTTGCAAGAAAGAAATTAATTGAAACCATGTTTAATTAATGAAAAACGTGAAGTTATGGCGTAAGATTTCGATTATTAATTCAAAGTGTTTTGTAATTAGAAAAACAAACAAGGTAGGCGGACTGGGGGAATAATCATTGTTTTGCGTTGGTTCAAGTTAAAAGAGTTTTACTAAGTTCATAATATTATAATCCAAGTAATCAACACTGCTGTAGAAACAGTTTTCTTAACAAGAGGGGGGTTTTGTCCCCAACAATTCGAAAGTTCAGTTTCAGATTATAACCCCAATTTGTTAAAAACGGTATACTTTACTAGGATATCTTAGTATTGTGGGTGCATTTTATCATTCAAACTCACATTAAAAGAAAAACATCTTTAATTCCAATGTTTGTAAAATTAAATGCGAATTGTTTTCATTTACACGTTCATTTATATTTTGCTTCATTGTAATCTTAATAACACTCTGATAAAGTCTACCAATCTCTATTTTGATAGATGTTTAACTTAAGCACAAAACGAGAAGGTTGACTTTCGATTGGAATAAGTTGACGAACTGTCCTCTACGCGTAATATTCGATACACAAAGTCCCGTGTGACTTACTGTGTTTTCAACTCCCCCTTCCGCTTATACCTTACGCCCTTCTTTGATAAAATGCGGCGATAAAATCAGACCTATGTTCATTAGTATTACATTAATAAATTACAGAGTCTCACAAGAGTGTCTTGCGACAGCCAGATTCTTTGTAATTACTGTCGAGATCCGAATTAGTTAATACATAGCTAAGCTGAATTGACTCACGGAAATTCTTAGGATGTTGAGAAGTTTTAATATTTCGAAAAGCTGAATAAGTTGCGTGGTTGGCAACATAGCAATGCAACAGTAATCCTCGAAGGTAGATTAGTAGGGTGAATACGCAATTAAACGCAAGGAGTGTGAAACCGGTACTAGAATATATTAAAATTTTTGAACGAAAGTTTTTGTGTGTTTGGTTGGCAGCGCCGATGACCATAGAGAGAGCACGCGCCACGACTGAAGTCCTGTAAGGCGCGCTAATGTCTTTGACATTAAACATCAAATTGCATTAAAAAATGTAGTACCACTAATTTTCCGCGGGACTTTTATATTGGAGCTTTTATAAACCCATAATACGAGTAATGTGTAGCTGAAAAGAAAAAAACAATGAAGAAAGCAAAAACATGAATATAATAGTTAAAACAGCGGCATAACACACTCCGATCTTAAAATAGGCTTGCTCTAGTTAACCCAATCCAGCTCAGAACTAAAATGAGGCCTAAGAAAGAGCGAGCTTAGAGATCATAGTGAAAACTGTTTGGTGCCTGGCCTTAAACAGTATGGTCGCGAGCCAGACAGCCCTGGTGAGGTTTACCATCACCGTGGGATTGTTCCACCGTCACCACAGATTACAGGTGGCCAGCCCGTAAAGCCTTTGTCAGGGTGGACTCGCAAAATCAAATCTTGCTCTGTTTCACGAACAAAATTATAACGAATGCTCTATATTTTAACCTAGCAACACGAAACAATAACCACATTTCATCCAATCGTGTTGCCAACCTAAAAAAAAGTTCAAAGCTGTTTTTCATGTACAAAGCCTTTAGCCCACTGATGATTGTCAACGCAATATTAAATGGAATGTCAAGCAAAATATTCATATTCATCCAACACCCAAATATCGCAATCACAAACACATACCGACTTCGTTGGAGCCACCAACAAAATCGGCGAGCGTCCCGAAAAATGGGCCAAGCCATTGTCGACTTTGAGAGCAAATATGTCACTCGAATAGGGTCCATTGTCACTCGAACATTGATGAATAAGTCTAAAAGGAATGAAGTTGCGTGTAATGAAGATCTTTGTAACGCTTTTGTGTATGATTTTTTGGATTTTTGAGGTCCTTTGTTGTTTGAAAGGTTAGTTGTACAAAATGTAGGTAGTTTAGTGGATGGTTGGGCTCTTGGGCGAATGTTTGACACGATTATGTTGAAGTTGGGATTGTGTTTTTAAACGAACTTCAACTTATGGATCTGCTGTAGTTTTTTATAAAAACAAATTTTATTTTGTGTGATATTATCCACGATAAAACAGACCAGTTCGTGGCTTAATAATTACAGATCTTCCGGGTTAAGCTGCACTTGCTGAGGTGTGTCTGTGGATGGGTGACCATCTGCCACAGCGAGTTTTCTCCGTGCCTCGAAAAGCACGTAAAGCTGTTGGTCCCGGCTGTCATTTGCTGATCTTAGACAGTCGTAACTGTTAGTCAGAAGCTCATAAGTCTGACAACCAGTCTTATCATCGGGTATTCGTATTTTCCAGTTACTGGCTTGTGAAGGTCCGATAGGCAGTCGATCCATATAAAATGAACTGAACTAATATTCAGCTGCATCTGGTTTAACTGGAAGCAGACCCCAATATAGTTGGGAAAAGGCAGGCAGATGATGATGATCATTATCCACGATAAAACACGTATTGCAAAAAGACACATTTGTACAGACGCCAGCACATCAAGCTACCACAATCTGTCAGATTTATTTAGTAGAATTTCAACCTTATCACAATAGTAGAAGGTTAATGTTTGATTAGTAAAATCTGACAGATTCGGGGAGGTTGACCTGCTGGCGTCTGTACAAGTACATGCTTAATTATGAACTCACAACTTCAAGAAATAATGCGAAGGCAAAACACGATACATGTCATAAATTTTTATCCTTTTCAGAACCATAATCGCATTCAAACTCATAACTATGAGATGTCCCGCTATCGCTCCAACTAGGTCGGCAATGAGGCATTGCTTATATTTAATGAATATAAGCCAATAAAAGGACTAAATGCTTATTGTGTCTATTCATAAGATATAGAAAAAGAGGCTTAAAGACTCATAAAAGATTCTAATTAGGTATTACAGCTAACTTTTTAGAAATGTACGTGACTTGATTAAATGAGATTAGCAATAACATTGTGATAAGTGCTAATCTAAGTTTTAATAGTTAGGCATTCGCGGCGCTATAAGACCCCTCTTTGAGGAGTGGGTACATAGGCGCCACGGTGTCCTTATTTTCCACTTGACGCAGGTCCTCACCGGACGCGGAAGTTTCGAGATCTTCCAGTGTCTGGTAGGGAAGGAAGAAACGCCTGTGTGAGATGGAATGGGAAGCGGTCGCCTCTTTCTGCGAAGCAGTCATGCTTGCGAAGGAGAAGGCGGGCACCGTGAGGGAGAGAACCTCACAACTTCGCCGCCGCGGGATATGCCCATGGCATCGGACATCTTCGATGTGACTTCCGGCCACGGTAGGCGCGGGAATGCGGATGGCGAGTTATGGGCGAGTTGCTGCCCATAGATTATTCCCCGACCATTTTTTTTTACCAAGTAAAACAAAAGCTCTACTACAACAAAGTTAAATTGTTTGATAACACCTAATTTGTTATTTCATTACTGTATACTTCACTCATTCGTTTGGGCTTGAACCTTACTTAAAAGAAGCACAATTTATCGCTTAATAAGATTCCCATTTTGAACCACCAAAACAAAATTTCTTAACATCACTACCAGCCTATAATGAAGTCCCCGAAAATCCAATCTTTTTTTATTTCCCTTCTGAAGTTCAGTCTATTACACAGGCTGGCATCGAACCTAACGCAGATGCTAACAACATGCAAATGAGCCATCGTAGTTAGAAATGTAATATCATTATAATAACATTTGTATTTGAACCACGTAGGTCCATGGCCGAAGGAGGATGTTATGTTAGGGTTTGTGCAGACGGGCGATTGTCACGACGTAAATCGAGCTACATAATGTTGCCGAGAACTTGATTGTATTCAATTATAAGACCTGTTTCTCCTTCTCCACCAACGTGAACTGGTTCTGCAACTCACGTGGTTGATTTTATTCTATTTCTTTTCTCAGAGAGATTTGTCCCCAACAGCGTAGAACATTGTTTGCTGGTTTTGTTTTCATTGTTAATTTTATGTGGTTGCTGCGTTTCCAACACGGCAATCCACTTTATAAACTTTCAGAACCTCTTAAGCATAAAGTTGCTGTCGTTGTCAACTACAGACGACTGTAAGTGGCTCGTGTATCTCGTCTACAATTTTGGTAGCATTCGCATTTCTAGTTTCTCCTAAGAAGTGTTAATAAGTAAGGGTTCATTTTCGGCGTAATTTAGGTAACGCTATTGATATTTTGTTCGCAGGGCTCTAGCACTTACTCCATTAAGTGTTAGGAAACTTACTGCTTACACAAGCAGAAAAACAACGAAAAGTTGCTATTGCCGTTCTCATCATTTTAATGTTGTCAGTAGCCTATTACTGTCAATTTAGAATACATTGAACATATTAATTAATTGCCGCCCACGTAGACTTCATCAGGCATATCTATAATGGAGTCTACGACGGCGGTACATCAACTGAACACATGCCAAAATTCCTGATATCCCGATTGTTTGAGTTTTTACAATTCATAAGCCCCACTTAGCCGGTGACCGTATCTAGCCAACATAAAATTGCTGTTGCTGACCACAAACGGCGATTGAAAGTTGCCCGTGTGCCTCGCCTCAATTTTGGTTATATTCGCATTTCTGGTTTCTCGAACGAAGTGTTAGTATGTAAGGGTTAGTGTTTGGCACAATTTATGTAATGTTATTGATATTGTGTTCGGTATTATTGGTTCACGGAGTTAGCTTTATTGTTAAGAGCGGTATTAATTAAGAAGTATGTTTTGGTGTGAAGGGGAAATGGTTGTTGTGAGAGTTACTTTTAGTTTCGAATTATTTTGATAGTTATTAGTTTCTAACGTATTTTGAACTAAGAATTTTTTGATATTTAGATATGTAACACATTTGAACTCTCTGCAAGACCCAACTTTATTTTTGTTATAAGTAGCTAGCCAGCTACTTATATAACAAAAATAAAGTCGGGTCTGGCTAGTTTATCGACATGATTTCCAAATGACTTCATCAATTAAAATAAGAATTAGACTCTATGCTAACTTCCTTACAACTGCCTTTTAATTCGTCCAAATTTCATTTATTTTACTAATAACCTGTTAAAATTCTGCTAACGTGGCCTTTCTATAGAAAATCACGAATAAGGTTTTAAAGCGTCTCCTGGAATCTCCTGCTGCTTGCGAGACCTTTTCCTCAACTAACCTTTGCCCTCACTTTTTTCTCAAACTTTTTTTTATCATCTTCTCAATATATCCTAACTCTCTAAGCTACCTACTGAACTATCATCATCATCAGCCTATAAATGTTCCCACTATTCGGCCACTGACCTCCTTTCTGGTGCTTTCTGTGAGATGGAGTGGGCTATAATCCAGCACGCGGTCCCTGTGTAGGTTGGTTCACATTTATGTCTTAGAATTTTTGGTTCTAAGACATGCCGTTTTCCTCAAGATGTTTTCCTTCACCGTTTTGAGAGCAGTGGTGATGAAGTAAATTACACAATGTAATGCACTTGGCTGGGTTCGAACCCGCAATCTATAACTGGTAAGTCGAGGCCGATACAACTGGGCCAGTACTGCTACTGAACTATGTCAACAATGAACTAAAACATCAACTGACTCGATTACAAAACTAAAAACGTAACTCGTAACAACAAAAGAGACAACAACAAAGCGATTGCAAATAAAATCGAGCACGTAATCGAGTCGGATTCGAGTTGAATCGAGTTCAGTCGAGTCGGGTGCTGTTATTGGCGCCATTCTGCGTACTCGGGTTAATAATGTGGCATTCGATACTGCTATCGATTAAAAGTAATGAATGAGGAAGGGAAGTGGAAGTCTCAATTTTTATTTGTTGTTGTTGTTAAGTTGGACGGATTGTGGTAGGTTATTGTTTGGGTTAAATAAGTGACGGAAGAAATTAGTGGGTTGCGTCGAGAAAGTACACACGGCTAGGTATATGCTGACCGTTCAATTTGCGGGATGATAAAAAAAGCGAGTCCAAGACAAACTTGTTTTGTATAGCTTGATTTGTAGCCGTGAGTACAGTCGCGTTCATTAACATGTTGGCACGTCTAGGCTTCAAAAATATATGAACATCAAAATATTTCAAAATATTGTGACAACTACAAGCATCATTAAATTGTGATCAAGATTCAGATTCATTAATATGTGACTACTTTTTCTCAATAACATGTATACAGCCAAAGGGACATTTTTATCTGAACAACTTTAAGACCATAATTATCTGAACAGTGTAAGATTCACAATAATTATGTGAGCACACATGAATACAATAATATCTGAACAAGTAAATGTAATTAAAATTCAACCCTATTACTACGTCATAGAGATAACTAGCAATCTTAAAATTTCTTGATCAAGGAGTTTGCAAAATTATTTATGTATCACTGGCCTGTTTTTTTCCTTCAAACGCATTTTTTTTATTAAAAAGTTATAACTGACGCACACGTCATTCATATAAAATTATACAATTTGCGCTCGTTGCAATTTTATTACTTTAGTATACATCTACGAATTTGAAAAAAAAAATGTATAGAATTGACGAGCACACAAAACATAAAATTGTTTACATGTGTGAGGATGGTATTCCGAAATCAGACATTGCACTAGAATTAGGCATATCGGTAAGCAATTTTAGGTATTCGTTTATAATTATGTTTTCATCTAACCTATAATATGGTCATTAAATAAAATCGTTCTTTAACAGAGAAATACTGTAACATTATGGTGGAAAAGGTGGCAAGATGAAGGAAATCTTAGAAACCATGTGTCTTGTGGCCGACCTAGAAAAACAACCCATGATCAAGATGTGCAACTAGTTGAAAGTGTTCGAAATGCACGATTTATAAGAACGTCTTCATTTGCAGCTGAGCTGGCTGTTTCTAGTTTAACTGTACGACGAAGGCTTAATGATGTCGGAATTCGTCATCGGATTCCAGCTAAAAAAATTGTATTAACGGAAAGGCATAAAATGTTACGTTTACAATTTGCCGTCAGATATTTAAATTATGACTTTGAACACGTCGCTTTTATGGATGAGAAAGTTTTTGTTTCTTCAGCGGACGGGCGAGTCTCTTTGTATCGTGCAAACAATACACGATATGAAGAAAACAATGTTTTGCCAAATCGTCGTAGTGGACGCATTTCGATCGGGTTTTGGGGGTGGATGAATTCGGGTGGACCCATAGAGTTGTGCGAAATAGCTGGCCGAATGGGGAGTGATGCCTATTTAGATATTTTGAAAGACGTGTTTTTACCAAGTGCAAGAATTGTTTATCCTGATCATCACAGAATAACATTCATTCAGGACAACAGTTCCGTTCACAACGCCAGACGAGTACAAAATTGGATATCTGAGCAAGATGACTTGGAATTAATAAAAATTCCACCGAAAAGCCCGGATCTTAACCCCATAGAGAATCTGTGGGGATTAATGGTCCAGAATTGGGACAGTAACGAAACTCGCACGGAAGAGAATTTAAAGGCTCATGCACATGCAATCTGGAATAGTTATAGAAATAGAGATTATTGCCACAATATGGTACAGTCGATGAGAGCTCGATTACAAGCTGTAATTGATGCGAACGGGTCATACACAAAATATTAACTTAGGCCCGCCAATAGATAATGTTATGGATATTATGGATTAACTAAATGGCGACCAATTTCAAATTATAGTTAATATCTTTTGTATGGTCCTTTGTTGATTTAAGAAGACACGTTTTATACAATTAATAACTAAGATTAGTTTTAGTTCAAGATAAAAATATTGCTTTTATTTTTTATTTTAACGGAAGTTAGTCAATGTTTGTTTGCACATTACTGTACTATTTTCTTAGTTATACTTGTCAAATAAAAAGTATAGTTTGATATTCTTTTCTTTTCCATTCAATTCTCATCTATAATTTCGTTAGTCTTTTAAAGGTCAGCGAGGATCGCCCGTAGGACACGGTGGAGCATACGGTGCAGGACTGCCCCGTTAGGGCAGAGCACTGCCGTGTTCTCACGACGGCGATAGGCGGGGACCTCTCGCGCCCGGCATTGGTCGAGGCCATACTGCGGGGCGAGACGGAATGGGAATCGCAGTCGCCTCCTTCTGCGAAGCATTCATGCTCGCAGAAGGAGGCGCGCTGCGTGAGGGAGAGGACAGCATCCTCCCTCCACCCCAGCCGCAGTGGTACACGCCCACGGCGACAGAGGTCGGCAGGCGATGGCGTTGGTTGTGGCGATCGTCGATGGGTGGCGAGTAATGGGCGACTGCCCATGTACTATGCCCGGGTCGATGGCGCGTTCCACGCGCGCCTCAAAGAGTGTCAGCGTAATGACAGGGCCCCCCATTAGAGGGACAAAGCTTGCAGGGGTCGTGGATCTTTTCGGATTACCGTGACCCTGGGACGCAAAAGGCTATTGAAGGAGACCGAGGATTTAAATCAGTACGAGTCTGACAGTCCCTCATGCTTTACCCTGGGTGCGAGGACTCATTATTTTAATGATTTTAACACGAAAAAAAAAGTCCTTTAAAAGTGGTGCCAAAGTTGTTTAACTTCAGGTCGAATCATATTGCTATACTAGCTTCTGCCCGCGACTTCGTACGCGGATCTTGTTGCTTATGCCAGCGACACCGGACGGCGAGTTGCCCTTTACTCGCCGCCCGCTTGCCCGCGCCTATGGTGGCCGGAGATCGTCTTGTGACGTCCGACACCGTGGGCGTCCACCACCGCGGGGTAGCTGGGCTCTTGGAGTTCCACATTAGGTGTTCTAGATCTTCAATTTTTATACGTCAACAGAGACTGCTCATCACGCTGAACAACTCTTGCTAAGACGTCATTCCTGTATATGTTATAGTGTAACTGGGCTCTTGGAGTTCCACATCAGGTGTTCCAGATCTTCAATTTTTATATGTCCACAGAGAGTGCTCATTAGGCCGAACAACTTTGCTGAGACGTTATTCCTGTATAATGTTATAGTGTAGCCGGGCTCTTGGAGTTTCACATCAGGTGTTCCAGATCTTCAAACTAATTTTCTTAGCAGAAAATGCTCATCACGTGGAACAATTTATGCTATGGCACCATTTTTGTATCTCTTATAGTTTAGCTGGTCTGTTGCGGTTCTGCGCCAGTTGTTCAAGTTTTCAAAATAAATTATAGCCTATGTTTTGACCAGACTTAATACCTATACAACAAAAAAAGAATCATTCAAATCCGTCCAGTACTTTTTGAGTTTATCCCGGACATACATACAGACAAACAGACAAAAATTCTAAAAACTATATTTTTGGCTTCGGTATCGATTGTAGATCACACCCCAAGTATTCTTTTAAATAAATATTCAATGTACAGTTTTGACTTTCCTACTATTTTATTATATGTATAGATAGATAGATAAATGACAGATGGCTTTTTTTTCACCATTCTTAAATGACCGAGCGGCACGAAAAGATGCGGCATTGAAAAACACATTTTAAAATACCTAAAAATGATTCGCGCGGAAAACAATTGAAATACTGACATTTCTGTAACAATGTAAACTGGATCTTATTCATTCGATCAAATGATATACTTTCCTATGCATGTACAGATAATTATGAAGCTTACCCTGCTCAGATATTATTGAAGTTAATACAGTATAGATATATATTTTTTAAAAGGTGATCAGATATTATTGCGTCAAGTAAATTATATATTATTGAACCGTTCACATGAGGACATATTTTTGATCTATAGTTGTGTAGAAGTTATTGTGCTTACCAATGCTCACAATATTTTGAATCACTGACATTGCCAACATATTATTGAACTCGACTGTACATAAGAATGTCAATTTTAATGAGTTAAAAAATTGTCATTGTGAATAAGAAATCAGCTAGTACGCATTCTTGTGTTTGACTATATTTTTTTAGGCGTATTAAATCCGTCTCCAAAGCTGGGACTTAGACGTTCTCACAGTAAAAGGATGTAGGTCATTATGTAAGTAGTAAGTACCTAGACTCGAAACATTTTTCCTTTTGCAATTAAGTATACAATAATTGGTATTAAAAATAAAACATTCTTTTCAAAGAAACTATACGCAACAAACCTAAAATAGTCCTAGTTGTAAAAACACATGTATTTATCATCAAAAGTCTACATCTGCACCTCAATATAATAGGCACCTGTCAGTCAACAGTAGACAATAATTGGTGCAGTAATTTGAGCGCAATCGATAATAATTCTAGGATTGTTGTAGCTGATACGAGATCGCTCGGATGCTTGTTAATATGACTGCATTCGATGCTAAGAACGGTTTCTTTAGAAACGGATTTTTTGTCTCACCGATTTTATTACCCTTCTATACGAATTCGACATTCATATTTTTCTAAAAACATGTTCAAACTCTGTAATCTAATCTATCTAATATCTTCAAACGAGCAATTCGTGTATATTTATATATAATCAGGATCTCGCAAACGGCTCCAAGGATTTTCATGAAAGTTACAAATTAGGGGTTTTTCGGCTCAAGGAATCGATTTATCAAGGTCCCAGGTTCGAGAAAAGCTCGGTTCTCAAGATATAGACATTTTAAAAACCGAGTGAAGCTCGGTCAACCAGACATTTTGATATTATTTACTTTATCATAAGAATACCAGCACAACTTCGTCTAGAACCGTTCAGCCGTTCTGATGCGAATGAGTTAGAAAATGACCATTGAACAATCAAACTTTCGCAATTATAACAGTCATGTTCCGAATTTGAAGAAAAACCTTTTTATTGACATAGAAATAAAATAAGTATTATAGCTCCACATTAGCGCCGTGAATTCACGCCGCGAATCCTCGCCGTGAATTCTCGGCACAATACCGACACTGATCGGGGAACAGGCGCGAACACGCGTGAATCCCGCGAAAACCATGCACATTCTCGTTTGCACCTGTGCACGGGGGTTCACGCCACTAACGTGAAGCCGCCATTAGAAAAAATACCTAAAAACCATTTTTCCCTTCAAATCACAATAAAATACCTTTCACTACACAAACCCTCCAACAAAATGACCCATTTAAAATTCCAACAACAAAAGCTATAATTAATTGGCACACAATTATTTACTGTTCCGTCAACTCGACAACCAATCGGACCGTTGTCAAAGCGAAGTGAATTTTTAATAAACCAATGAGCATCGAATGTGTTGTCATTAACGGGAACTTGACTGGTCGAATTGACGGGTTAATTTGCTCAGCTTATTGAAGCATCAATCAGACTCTTTTTTATGGGGAAATGGCTAATTGCTCGTTGCCACTGAGTGTGGGAAAGAATGGGGTTTTTGTTGACTTCAGTTGTTTTACTCAGGCCTGCCAAAATCGGTCCAAATCGATGGCCTTTCTAGTAGATGTGATAAATGATATTTACTCCGTAAATTGGTTTTGGCAAAGTCTTTTACACGTCAAAAGACACTATTGTACACTAGATGAGGCCGGTGTCTCGCACTTGACTACTCTGAGAAGAAACATCCGAAACATACTTCACAGTCTCTTTTAAAGTCCAGACAATTTTCATTGATCAAATATATGGGAACCATGCAGATGTCTGAGGTGGTCTTTTGAAGAAAGAACCACACAGAAATAAAACAAAAGAAAGAAAATTGACTTTATTGACATTAAAACTCTAAAATCGTAAAGCTTTACAGCCTTACTACAATAACTTAAACATCTATTGAACACTTGTCTAAAAAAAAGTGTGACTGCAAAACAGACCTTATATCAACGTCACAATCTGACATATTCTTAGACAAATGTTTGACAGACGTTTAAAACTTTTATGGTACCACGGTTTTTGTTTACTACTGTTTCCAAAATTCGAAAGATACTAATCTGGACCGAACTCCAAGTCCTCGCAAAGATCTGTATCGGACTGTCTGTCGAAATAAATACGAGTATCTTGAGAGATGGTCCCCCAGACTACAGACTTGCCGACCACAATGATCGATATCAAATCCTCAGATCTGTTTACGTTGCGACTGTATTCTTTAGCAGGAGTTATTGTG
Organism: Agrotis segetum; assembly: GCA_036375495.1. Taxonomy (NCBI): domain Eukaryota; kingdom Metazoa; phylum Arthropoda; class Insecta; order Lepidoptera; family Noctuidae; genus Agrotis; species Agrotis segetum. Next base: position 1,008,037 of record JAQSVV010000310.1, on the reverse strand, counting down.
GGTTGAAGTTTTCTTTTCTGTAACCTAACTGTTTTTTAAATTCGCAGAAAAGTCAAAGCTGTAATTTCGCAAGAAGATTACCCAAAAGATTACTCTCATACATTGCAGCGATATCGTCTACGTTTTTGTGGTAAAATCATTTCTGCCTTGTGTCAAACAGAAAAGCGTTCCGAAGCGATTTTTCTTTGTAATGTATGGAATTGTTTGAAGCCTGTCACATAGACTATCGGACCGCTTTCGCGTTTTTATATGACAGGATTCGGATCGCACTCGCTTCGCCTTGTCTGTTTGACAATAGCTTTAATGTGTCCTCCGCCCAGGGCAGGACGTGAGGGATTTATTTTTTGAGACAAACCCACCCCGCTATTCCCAAACCACTGCAACTCCTGAAAGCCAGAATCAACAGTGGCAATCACCAGAAAAGCGCCGAGACAATGAAGTTCGACGTGTCCCGGAGAATGAATTTGATTAAAGGACGGGAGGGAGTGTCAGACTTATACTGAATGAAGTTCAAGGTGTCCTTCAATAGTCCTTTACTTTCCGGAACCATTGTTAGGTGATAGTCCCGCGACCCCGGCAGGTTTTGGCCCTCTAAAGGGGCCCCGTCATGTTGCTGTTAGCTCTTTATGACGCGAATGGAACAAGACGCGCCGTAGACTCGATATTCCTTTTGTTTTTGGTCCAAATCTAATGAGCTGATTAAAATTATGCTCCAATTAAAACACTTTTTTCTATTGTTACAGAACCGCAAATGGATTCTCAAAAGTGAAAAACTCACCAAGTGAAAAGTGCTAGTGATGTGCCATCCAAAAGTGCTTCATATCGATAGAAACAGCTAGTGTTGTTCACGATGTCGTTCACCAAATCGCACGTGATTTCCGGGGTGTTATTCACCATTCTTCTCCAATACTGCGTCGAGAGTCAGCAAGAAAATCTAATTGAGGAAGCAGGTAAGATCATTTTTTTTGTAATTTATTTAAAGATTATGTGATTGAAGATTCGAGAAAATTTGAAAATTTGTGAAACGAAACAATGTATATTGGAAAGATTTTATCAAAGTGCGCACGCGTCTACGTTCCTAGCAACAGTATGTTTAACGCATTGCTAGCAAAGATTGTATGAAAATGCGTGGAGACTTTAAGTTCAGGAAATTTAAAAGCTTGTATTGTAAAATGTTGTAAAATAGTTCATGCGCTTTCAACTTCTTATATCGGTGGGTCCAGAAACTAGCTATTTCAATTCGAAAAAGCGACCTATAATTGCTCGCACTTGTAAGTGTGTCAACGGACGCACAAGTTACGTGTATATTAAAAAGCGTACGCGCTAAAACGAACTAATAATGGCCGAAAATACTACGGCTGCGTGTTGTATGTTGATTCAATTACACTACTTCTTACAAAAAAATATTTTACTTTACTGTAACTTAATTGAAATATCAGATTTTTAAGCTTTCGCTTAACTTTTAACGCGGGCTCTGATTACGGCGACCGAATCAAGAAATTCCGTAACGAAAATAAACTTAACTAAAATAAACACCCCGCATCGTTATCGTCGTTTCGGTTCGACAGATTTCGGCTCGGTGTTTGTTTTTCTTGACGTTTCACTTGATTGACGTGGCTGGCCAAAAAAAGTAATAAAAATAAGTTGATCAAAAATGCTATGCAATAGCTTTACCGCGGGCAGTCCCCGAGTGCCACACGTATTTTTTTTTTAATTAGCTGTAGGTTCACGTTTGACTACTATCTCATCTGATGTGTAAGCGAATATGTGGGCGACGATGAAGCACGCTTGCCTTTTTTTTTGGAATTTTCCCTATTTAATACTATTTAGAAAAAAGAATTAAGGGGGGAAATGTTTATTCATTCCATCACACTTTCACGGGGGTTCCATGAAAAAGCTAAATGTTATGGTACAGTGGTTTTTGAAAGTAGGTCATTGGTACGTAATCCTATTAGCGCCTTTTTGCAGGACTGATTTTTTAATATTTCGTTCGTTTTACTTAAAATTTTGTCCTGGAATTTTCGTCCATAAGTAGTATGTGGGCTTGCAAATATTTGCTGTCATTTGACATTCGAATATTTGTTATTAAAGTTGAGAATATTCGAATTATGCGAATATAGGCTTGTAAGAAAATTTACTGGTATGAAACTTGCAAAATATTTTTTTTTGTTACGAATTTTACTAAAAACGTTTATCAAAAAACGTGTTGTCCCCTTAAGTGCATTTGTTTCAATTAAACCCCATTTTAATGTTGTTGAAACTGTATGCTCTGTAAGTTTTATACCCGAAAGATTTAAAATAAAGAATAAATAAGAAATATTATTTCATTTGTAATTTATTTTTTAAATAATTCTCTGATCAATAGATTTCTTCGCTAGGTATTTGTAAATAAGCAATCTCAATTGTGTCTTGAAACCAATTGAAACCAACCTGTAAATAAAGCTGAATACACACTACTTGAATCAAGATCTCTCGTAAGGTTACCAATATTGCCACAGTCAACATTTGAGATCAATTGAAATCTATAATACGATTTGAATCTAAATTTGAACTGTGAATCTTAGATTCTTTTGATTCGAAATTAGAATCATCGTCACCATTTTGTATATTTAACGTAATTACGATACTTAAAAGTAATGAAATATTTACATTGGTTGGTAAATATGTACTTTTTTTTAACCTCGTTAAATCATCAAATGAGTCCTCCCACCCCGGGCAGGGCGGGAGAGACTGTCAGTCTTTTACTGACTAAAATCCACGGTGTACTTCAATAGCATTTTGTGTACCGGGGTCACGGTAAAGAAATAATCCCGCGACCCTGGCAGGCTTTGGCCCTCTGAGACCCCGCCCCGTCAAAAATAATAATATGTAGGTTAAAAATTTGAGAGTTTTCTGAATGTTTTAAACTTGCTATAAATACTAACTTGCTCGCTTACCTTTCCCTTATATCTCCACGTCTCCAGTGTCATCTATTTCTGTACCAAAATACATCAGAAGTGGTTTACCGGTTTAGGCGTAAAATTATTCAAAAGAAACATAATTTGAATTTTAAATATGACAGTTACAATGAAAACACACTTTCACTTATCAATCAAAATCAAATATTTGGAATGTCATAATAAGCGAGGCAACAGTAAATTGATAGAAACTTATATTTTATGACCCAAAAAATATGAATCTAATAAAGATTTATGACGATGTAATAAAAACAAGAAGCGACACGTGTTCAATTAAATTCACTAAACCTATCCCACTAATTACCTATGAACCCTCATTATTCCATAAAATAAATAATTAATGGAAACTAACAACCAATATTCAACCTTAGTTGCAACCGTATACAGTTGACTACCGCAAGTAAATAATGAACCTTTACGATCAAACGAAAATCAACCGTGACTAGGAAAATTTAAGGTAGATTTTTGTTTGCCACATTCATCGTTCATTACCCGCATAGTCCCTGATTACGTGTCAGAATGAATTTTGACATAATCATGGTAATGCCCAATTTGGCGTTGATGTTTGCGATGGCAACAGAATGTAATTAAAATATGGAATATTCCACTTTTCTTTTCGATGGATCACCATTAATCTTTGGGAATTTATTTCATTAGGGAACTCTGGAATTTAATTTACATTCATGGTAATGTGTAGGAGATAATTTTGGCAAAAATTTCGGTAGTTAATCATTTTTAAAGATGATTTTTTGAAGAAAGAAAAATTAGATTTCAAGTGGGATTCGAACACTAATCCAAGAGATGGCGCTACGCTACCGAAAAGCGTAAACGAGTAATAGAGAATTTCAGCTTGCAGGTGTTGGTTGCAATAGCTTAGTTGGTTAAGGCGTCTGGAGTACCTATCCAGAAGACGCGGGTTCGAATCTCACTTGCATCTAATTTTTCTTTCCTCAAAAAATCATCTTTACGATACGTCGCATGCGTTAATGCGTTTAAAATAATTAATTAATCATTTTTGTCCGATTTTAACGTTTTTTAATGTTTTTTTCGGGAGATGTGACCTATGTCAAGTACAGTATATTACATTTATAGTAATTACTTATAAGCAAATATTTTTCTAAGAAATTCAATGGTTACCCATCCACGGACCGATCTAGGCAAGCGCGGCTTGAAGACCTTGAACATCGACTTGAAGTGGTTGCTATTATTTAGTTTTGAATTCGAAAATTTTTAATCGCTATTTCTGATCATCATCGGCCTATAAAGTTCCCACTACTGGGTTTGAGGCCTCTTTTCTAAGAGAGGAAGTGGGCCATAATCTACCACGCGGACCCAGTGCAGGTTGGTAGATATGTCACATGATTTCGAATTTTTGATTCTTGGACATGCCGGTTACCTCAAGATTTTTTTCTTCACGAGTTTGAGTGCAGTGGTGATGAAATAATACCCACGACCTACACTCGTAAGTTGGGGCCGATACCACTGGACCACTACTGCATTTCAAAATTTATTTAAATTTTTTTAAATTTTCAGACATAATGTTTAAAATTCACCATCCGTCCCAATAAACCATTATGAAGAAATAAAAAAGTTTGAAAACAATATTTCCCCTTCAAATACATGATTTGTACTTATTCAAACAAATTCGGATGTTCGCTGAAATATGCTGAAAGTTTCAAACAGAACACAAATAGAAAGTAAATAAAAAAGTTAAACGACTTCAAGAGATTTACCGTTTCGACTTTTTTGGCTTTCAACAGTAACCTATAAATTTTTGAATAGACCATTTTAGTAATGGATAGACTTTCGGTAGCTTGGAAGTGGATTAATGCATTGAGAACGTTTTCAAAAGCCATTTTCGAACACTTGATTTTCTAGAGCTGAACGCAGCTAGTTTTGTGTACAAATCGATTTTTAAATCAAGAGATAAGTGAAATCTTGCATTTAGCGAGGAGATTTTACTTAACTAAGCGAAACACTACTGACTGAGCAGTGGTGGCCGAGTGGTATCGGCCCCGACTTACGAGTTGTAGGTCGTGGGTTCGAACCCCGCCAGGCGCATTACTTTGTGTAAATTATTTCATCACCACTGCTCTCAAAACGGTGAAGGAAAACATCGTGAGGAAACCGGCATGTCCTAGAACCAAAAATTCGAAGACATGTGACATCCACCAACCCGCACTGGGCCCGCGTGGTGGATTATGGCCCACTCCCTCTCACAGAGAGGAGGCCTGTGTCCCAGCAGTGGGAACATTTATAGGCTGATGACGAAGCGAAACTGTTTCGTAATTAAGCATGAAATTGTCGAAAAAGTATCTATACATAAAAAATAGCCTTCGTACAGGGTAATATTTATAGGATGGCTCAATTTAGATTACTACTTAAGTAAACTCAGAGCAAACTTAGGAGCAGTGGTGGCCCAATGGTGTCGGTCCCGACTTACAAGTTGTAGGTCGTGGGTTCGAACCCGCCAGGCGCGTGGCTTTGTGCAATTTATTTCATCACCACTGCTCTCAAAACGGTGAAGGAAAACAACGTGACAACGTTACGTTGTTACGTACATCAGCTACCTGCCAATAGAAGTTCCGTCAAAATCGGTCTAGTCATTTCAGAGATAAGCCATTATAAAACAGACAAAAATTGTGAAAATGTTATTTTGGTGTATGTACCGTATATAATATTCGTATATGCATGCATGTAGAAAAAAATCGTTATTTTAGTATTACAAACAGACACTTCAATTCTATTTATATTTTTAGAGTATAGATGTATAGATGTCGTGTGACTGAAACTGTAGACTTGTAGAGCAACAAGATATTGTACTATTTTATTTTAGACTGATTTGATTTTGATTTTGCGAACTCAGTACATGGCGGTTGTATGATGATATCCCACAACCACAAAATTTCACAATTGGGTTGTAGATCATTTGTCTGTAATGAAATCGGGCTGAAATAAACTACTCGACCCCAATGGGTAGAAGTCACATTTATGTAACATCTCCGTGGATATAGGACACGTGTCGTGTCAGGTTTTTCTCCACCGTTTTGAGAGCATTACTAATGATATAAATTATTTAAAGTAACACGCCTGTCTGGCTTCAAATTGTCGAAAGTTGGAGCTAAAACTTGTTAGTTTTTGGTATACACAAGCTTGGAAACCTTTTAGTATGCACGGCACCATACAGGTGGGCTTACAAAATTCTGTATAGAACACAAAACGGGAAGCCTGCAATTTGCACAGTCCAAAACTCAAAGAGATGAGTTGGATTTTCAGGAGGTGAGGGCCTTTTGACTAACCGTGGATCTGCTGGAATTTCGGAGTGAGTCCTTGCCACTATTAAATGCAGTTACAAAGATAGCAAAGAGATTAAAATTGTAGAACTAAATGCCACATAGGTATGTTTTTTTACCGTGGTAAAATTATCAAATGTGTCCTCCCACCCAGGGCGGGACAGGAGGGACTGTCAGACTTGTATTGACTACTAAGGTGATCCTTCACTAGACCTTTGCGTTCCAGGGTCACGGTTACCTGATGAGAAAGTCCCGTGAAAAAGGTATGGTTAAGTCTTTAGCCAGCTATAGTTGTATTATAGCTTAAAAGGTACATTTAGATTTTTATTTTGTAAAACATGAGTGCAGAATTATGCAGGTCTTATAGATAATAAGAAGTACCTACATGTTTTACCAATCGTGGCGTAAAAATGAGGTTACCTCAGCTTTTAGACAAATTCTTCACGTCTCTCGTATGTTTTTAATTGACACCGTAGGGGTTTTAAAAACGTCACTGATGGTCAATTAGCATGGCCAAATGCAGCCTCATGTTCTTGAGAAGATTAGCCGTCAATAGGGAAGAAAAAAAACACGAAAATTCAGGCCATACCAACACCTAAAAATACGAGTATCAGTCACAAAATAATTCAAGCGGAAAATGACGCGTCGACGGACCACTTTGAAAATTCCATTTAAAATGACCCAGTATTTTTGGACACAGTTTTACTCAAAATCTTCCCTCTTATTTCACAGCAAACAAAATTATAAGGAAAACAAATATATTTACGTCCGTGTCTCCCTTTTCCTTAAGCCCGGACATTTTAGTCCACGCCATGCGGTCACCGTAATTTAATCATCCAATTTAGGTAGAATTCGTAGAAGCGGAAATTGCCGAAAGCTCCCGAACGTTGGGAAGTGTGACGTGGCGCTTCGCTAGTGGTGTAATTCAAAATGGGAACGGTACATATTTGAAGACGTTATTGGTAGACCGGAAAATATGTAATACTTTGACTCGGGATTATTCGCTCATATGGGTTTTGGATACACTGAGGCACTTTGTGTTTACTTACATAAATGCCTAGTATTACCATAATAAGTTATTACCATGACTGATCCTTAGTAACGTTGTTACGTACATCACGTACATGCATATACGAATATTATAAACGGTACATACACCAAAATAATATTTTCACAATTTTTGTCTGTTTGTCTGTTTTATAATGGCTTATCTCTGAAATGACTAGACCGATTTTGACGGAACTTCTATTGGCAGGTAGCTGATGTAATAAGGAGTAACTTTGGTTACTTTTATTTTAGAAAAATATCCTTTGTTTAAAAAATGTACCGTCAAAGTGACGTTTGTGGTTCTTAGAAACATTGTATCTCCATCAATTTTGCATTACGTAACAAAAGAAAAAAAAAACGGGTTAAATAGTTTTTGACCATTTGACAATCAATTTTTCAAACGATTTTTCTCCTATTGCAAACTGGTCAGAGAATATGCCTATATGCCTCCAGGAACATTATAATCTCATCATATTTGAATTAAACATATTCCAAAATCCAGTCCCCAACAATACCTCTGTTAACAAAATCATAAACCTTGAAGCCCCAACAGAAAAGGATCCTAAAACAAAGTTGCGTCTATTTTCGCCAACTCACTGTTCCAATATTAATCACCAAATTTTCTATAGGAGAAGTACTAATCCCCTCATTTTATCTTCCGAAGATAATACTGATCCCTTATGACGTATAGTCCTCTAATTATGAACAAATATTACGTCACTCTCGTTATTAAGGAGCTTTTGATCCAACGGTATTAAGATCTTCGAGAAATTGCTCTGGAGGCTTCGAAAAATGGCGGAGAAAAGTCTCTGGGAAAAACTTTTGTTGCTAGGTGGTATAGTTTTTTTTTTAACGTGGTTAAACATCAAATTTTTGACTGGTTGACTGGCCTGTTGGTCTAGTGGTTAGTGACCCTGACTGCTATGCCGGGGGTCGTAGGTTCGATTCCCACCAATGACAAATGTTTGTGTGATGAGCACGATCATTTGTTCTGTGTCTGGGTGTAATTTATCTATAATATGTACGTATTTAGAAATATATAAGTATGTTTATCAGTTGTCTAGTACCCACAACACAAGCTCTGCTTAGCTTGGGACTAGATGGCATTGTGTGATAGTTGTGGAATATTATTATTATTATAAATGAGTTCTACCCAGGGCTGGGCAGGAGGGACTGTCAGACACGTACTGACTAACATCCACGGTGTCCTTCAATAGCTCTTTACGTTCCACTTTGTAACCGCTGTTACTAGTTTGATCATAAGTTAATGATTTTATGGATTTTCAGTAATTAATGGATTTAACCGCATTTGCCAGTTCAATGGGTTACAAACTAGGTACAATGGCGACCCGAGTCCTGACCCCATTGCCAATAATAAATTATTGGTAATTCTTTGTAGGGCCATTTACGTTGAATCATTTAGTTGGTTATTTTATACCATACAGTTTAAAAATAAATGGAGCGACTATGCTTAGAAGTATTGAACTTCAAGAGAATTATTTGAATGGCCATGATTTCCGAGTTAGGTACTTAGTTTCTCGGAGTTTCTTTGCGGGATAAAATCCGGAACATGGATATTCGGCGAAGAACCAAAGTCACCGACATAGCTCATAAAATTTGCAAGTTGAAGTGGCAATGGGCAGGCCACATCGCTCGTAGAACTGACAACCGATGGGGAAGAAAAGTTCTCGAGTGGCGACCACGGACCGGAAAACGCAGCGTAGGCAGGCCTCCCACTAGGTGGACCGACGACATCGTGAGGGTCGCGGGCAGCCGATGGATGCAAGTGGCGAATTGTCGTTCGGCGTGGCGGTCTAAGGGGGAGGCCTATGTTCAGCAGTGGACGTCCTCCGGCTGTTGATGATGATGATGATGATGATTTCCGATATTCCCCCACATCCTTGTTGTGTGTCCTTACTTTTTTAGTAAAAATATATTCATCTTACTCAGTGTAGGAAGGCTCTCATACACATCTTTAAACATGGATAGGTATTGTTTTGTCCACCAACTGTCACAGTGGCACAATCTGAAACTAAAAGTACCTATTTAAAAAAAAATAGTCTCTTTTAAACGAATAAAATTCATTCTAAAGGCTGTTTCATTTTTATATTTCACGAAAAAATTTAAAAAATCTTAGTAACATACTCGTACATTTGTTTCTACAAACCCCCATCAATTTTTAAATTAAAATGAACAAATCCACGTCTCAAATGAAGAATTATTTCATTCAAATTCAAAACAGATGCGCCATTTTAGTTTCGTAATTGGACCTAAAATACTAAAACCAGAAACTTAGTTTGTATTTGCATGATGTTACAATCGAACTCAATGAATAATAATCAGCCATATTGGCGAAGCGTCCTCTGGCGGGAATCCAAGGGATTAGTCCTATTAACAACTAATTTACGACCGTCATAGCTTTTAATCCATTCAGCATAAGATCTGTTTTGCTTTGGAAGGAAAATGTAAATAAAGTAAATAATTGCTTTACAAGGAGGCTTATGGGTCCTGAAACTTTTTTGATTAAATATATTTCTTTAAGGAGGAAACGCCTGGGTGTAACCACGAGGAGGACACAGTCGAGCATGCGGTGCAGGACTGCCCCGCTTGGGCAGAGCACCGCCGTGTCCCCACGCAGGCGATAGGCGACGACCTCTCGCTCCCGGCATTGGTCGCAGCCATGCTGCGGGGCGAGACGGAGTTCCAAGCGGTCGCCTCTTTCTGCGAAGCAGTCGTGCTATCAGCCCTATAAAACTCGTGTGGTACTCGATGTGCATTCAATCTGGAGATGGTCCATGAACGGACGGCGAGTCGCCCATTACTCACCGTCCTCACGCCCGCGCCTGCGGTGGCCGGAAATCGCCTTCCATTCCGTTACACATGACGTGATGACGTCACAATAGGGCGCCATCTTAGTTTCACTAATATCGTGGTCGCTTACTAAGTTACTAGAAAAAGTAAACACCATTAACATAAGTCCAGTCCCAACAAAGCATAAAAGCAAAGAGGGTAATATCGCCTGAAAGAAAAATCGGTCATTTACAGACTTGACCTGAAAGAATGCGGATTTAAACAGAGAGGGCATTACAGTGTTTGTTTTTATAGTTTATGTTTAGTACGTGACAAGGAAATGCGGTTATGAAACTGGGAAAAATGGTGTTAATATATTAGTTCAAGGAAGTGGAGTGTTCTTTCAATAGTTTAGAAACTAACGAAAGCGAAAAAGCTAAGATTTTGTAGAAATCTGTGATATGTTTCATCATCTGCCTAGCCTTTTCCCAACTATATTGGGGTCGGCTTCCAGTCAAACCAGATGCAGCTGAATATCAGTATTATTCATGGAGCGACTGCCTGTCGTAGCTCTCCAACCCGGTAACTAACTGGGTAATACGATACCCCATGGCAAGACTGGTTGTCAGACTAGAGCTTCTGAATAGCAGTTACAACTGTCAAAGATCTGAAAATGACAGCCGGAAATCTGTCATATGTTTAAAATCTAAATATATTTTCCAGAAGCTTTTTTAAAATGCAATTGTTTCCATGAAAAAACAAAACATAATAAGAAAATACGATACCTGTCGACAAAGTGCTTGTAACTACGAAAGCTTTCAAAGAATTTCTGCAACCAGATAGCTAATAATATTTTCCGTCCGTACAAACGAAATGAAATCGCAAAAATCTTTAAAATTCCAATGAAAATGTTCATCGAATTTGATTCAATTGCTAAGCAAAGATAAAAAGAGCTCCCGGAGTCTTTGTATCAATAAATTAATAGCTTTGGCTCAATGCTCCCGAATAAAGCAATCTAAAGGTTCGACAAAAAAAATCGAGATCGACAAAAAAAAATCCAGATCGACAAAACGCGGCTCTCTCGAACCGGTCAAAAAACATCATTTTAAAGCAACGTCGAATCAATTTGCTACTCAATTCCTATAATTCCGTTCTTTCGTCAGAATTGGGAGCTTCGAAATTTAATTTGGACACTGCCTGTATGTGGGTTCAGTGATATTTTTGCGTGAAAATTTTCGACGAAAGTAGAGTGTTATTTTAAGGTTGAAATATTTCAATAACCAGTATATTCGACAGGTAGATTGCCAATTTGAGTGGGCAAGATAAAAATATGCTTGAAAAGGTTTTAAGAGTTCTCCAAGCCTTATAGATAGAGGTTTTACAGACTGATTGGAGTTGACTGTTCCAGGAATTTCTCTTTGAAATGCTAGAATAATATCATCAGCTTATTCAGCCTATACAGCCTCCATAGGTGAGACACAGGTAACCAATGATGAAGCCATAATATTCAGTTTAGTAATTATTTTGATTATTCTTTTTTCTGCGACGTGACGTTTTTTTCACAATGTTTTTTTCAGCGTTTTAAAATATGAAGTAAATTAAAGGAAACTGCCAATGTTTGCTTATTTTACATTTAGTTCTAAAAACCTAACTTATTGAATCTACGATTATTCCTATAAAAAGGAAAACTTCGAATTAACTAAATATCACAAAAGAAATACAGGTAACAACATTATAAAAAAGAAACAAAAAAAAAAGTACATTTCCAAGTTATAAGCACCAATTCACGAACCTGTTTCTGTCGAACCAATAAATTTAAAAAATGAACCAGTATTTTTTTTTCTGTTACTTTTTTGACAAGCATAGACAATGCGCGCCAATAGAAATATCTTTTCGTCTGTCAATACAACTACGGGCTCACCACAACAGTGTTTTTTGTATAAAAAACTGCTTCGTTCGTTAGTTGTGCCAATTTTAAATTAATTTTATTCGTTTCGAGTTTTCGCTTTTGTGACATTGTGGGTCGATTCGATTGGTCTGGATTGTATTGAGTTTCTTTGTTTATGAGTGGATTGAAGCTATCCGTATTGTTTGCTTTATTTATTCCTGATATAATTAAGCTTGAGCATATCCAGCAAATGCAATCCTCATTACTGGAAGAACTGGGTAAGTACGTAGATACAAGTGAGTGATAGTGCCTCCTTAACCAATCACTCAATGCATAGGTCGCAGGCAGGTTCTTGGGTTTCAACCCAAATAGTACCTACTAGGGTTGAAATCCACGATCTGCACAAAGTTTTGGAGTTCCTACTGATCCAACACTGCACTATTTCAATCACTACATTAGTATAAAACTAAGTCGCTTCTCGCTGTCCATCTGTCCCTATGTATGCAAAGAACTCTACAACTCCACAACGGATTTTGATGCGGTGTTTTTAGTAGATAGATTGACTCAAGAGGAAGGTTTTTATGTTTGTGACATGCCTAATTTAGTAGATATTGCACTCGTGCAGAGGTGGGGCGAGACGTTAGTATATTTTATATTTGAAGGCACGGTTGGTACAGTAGCTGAACGATCAACTCTACAAGTAGTTGTTTCGGGTTTAGGTGTTTGTGTATTTGAATTTCTATGTTTGTAAACGCCCCCACATTTTAAAATGCGACTATCACACTTTTTCTAATGATTACCTAGATAAATGTATCAACAATTATCTAGGTAATCATTAGAAAACGTAAAAAAAGCACACCCCAATAATTTCCATAATCTAACTTCATTATAATGAGGAAAATAACTAAAAGGAAACTTCATGAAAATATTCACTGAAGACAGAAAAGGCGCGCTAAAGTATTTTTGTATAACTTGAACTTAGCTGAGCGAACTTTGATTAAACTTTTATAGTTTCTCTTTGGTTGAGCGAAAGTTTTAATTGAATTCACAATTTCTACTTAACTCGGCCTTTTTTATGTGCGTATTTAAAATGGCGGTTGATACCAACTTTGTAAGTTGTCGCCCGTTAGGTTTTACATAATCTTAAAGTACTTTAAAGTAAGTTGTTTTAGGAAAAAAACATCTTGAAATCGATAAAATCTGATTCTTACATTTCTGAACAGAATTAGCGACCCGCGAAGTTTGTGGACAAAATCTGGAAAACATTTTAGACAACGTTAAAATATGGGGGTCTACTCTCATAGTCAGTCTACGAAAACACGGGCACGTTGAAAGAAACTCGAAATTTTCGGGTGAAGTCTGATCCAATCGTACTGTCACCAATTTTTAGTTCGTACTACTAAGTAATATTATGTATGAACTAAGCGTTAAAAAAAAACCGAACATGCTGGGTTCATATTTTTAAAAACGTTGCCCCAAATTATGAATTTCTCCTGTTTCATGGGTGCGTTTACAAATATAAAAACACAAACACCCAGACCTGAAACAATTACCTGCAGGCCATACAAATATTTGCTCCGAAAGGGGTTCGAACCCGCGACACACTGCAGAGCAGTCATTCACTTAACCACTGCGCTAAACGTTGCTTCTAAATTTGTGTTAAGCTTTTACTCTGAATTCAATGTGGAGATGATCTGCTTACCTATAAACAAAACAATGTTTTTATGGTTCAAAAGATCGGTAAATCCCTTTAACTCGCCTACGGCAAGGTAAGGTCGCGGTCGGCAAAGTTAATCTTTCGGATAAACCTGTAAACCGCTCGAATAACAAAGATTCTGTCAAAGATCAAGAAACGAAATACACAAAAGTTTAGGTCACCAATAATTCCGCGATAGTGGCGCCAGTGGCGGCGAAGTCGTCAAACTTTCCCCTGTCATCAAACGCCGCTTTTGCACAACCATAGACCGTTAAAATGCACTAAAATAGCAATTTGCGAAGTCCACCCAACTTTAAAAAGTGACGTAAATCGTACCTAAAAGAAAAATCGGCGGGACTATTAAAAATTTCACCTCACTCAATGAAAAGTTTTCTATAATTACGAACGTTGGACGGTAATTGGTGCATTAACCTCATTGTCTGACGTCCGACAGAGCAACTGCGTTGGTGCACTTAAAAATTTTATTCTTGGCCATAACATTGTAGGTTGAAACAGAAGATTCGTTGAAAGGGCTATAACTTATACAGAGGAGGTGTAGAATGAAAGATTAATGATGATTATCTTTGTAACCAAGTAGTAAAATTCTTTATTTGTACGAAACATCAGCGTATAATTTTCCTTATGCTGGGAGACCGGCGCGTCATATTAGTTAAAGATGTGGGCAATTTAATCCACCACGCTTGCCCAGTGCGAGTTGGCAGATGTCACAAGTCTTCGAAAGTTTGGTTCTGAGACAAATGCCGGTTTTTTCACCATGTTTTCTTTCACCGTTTTGAGAGCAGTGGTGATGAAATATTACACAAAGTAATGTGCCTGCCTGGCTTTTACGAAACAACACATCTTATTTTTTAGTATGCAATATGTGACTGTAAGTCCACACCAGTTTAGATGACAAAAGGTTAGACAGGTAATGACTCACAATAAACTTGCATTTCACAATGACTACCCTGATGTGACGATGTCTACTAGAGAGTAGAATTCTCGATAAAAGAAACAATGGGGAAGGCAAGTCAAAGCTAATTGTAGATGGCGACACCATAGCTTAGTCCTAATCCGACCAATGACTTAGTAGTACTTTGAAGTACCTTTAAGATTTGAACTGATTTGAACCAATGATGATGCTTGGAACAGTAAGCTATACTAGCGCCATTAGTTCCCCAGTTGCCATCCCCTGAAGGATAGCGGAACAGCTTTAGAAGGCTACACGGCGGTAACAGGCTATTGAAGGAACAGTCTGGTATATCCTCAGTCAAGTCTGACAATCCATTCGCTCCATCCAGAGCTCCAGAGGCCTTTAGGTTTTTTTTTTTATGACCAGTTTGTTGAAGAAGAGAAGCTTCAGAAGCGTCTATCATTTTCGATAGATTATAATGATCGGAGAACAGACGAGCCGGTAGTTAATTCAACTATAACCGGAGACCGGAAAGAGATCAGGCGCAGCAAGCTACGGGGTTATACCGCCAACTTCCTAACTCCGGACTGCCACTAAGAAATTCTAATAGAAAAGACCGGGACCATGAAAGAAAACAATGCTTAAGTGGAAGCAAAGACCAAAATATTATCGTCATCTGGTACAAATGGAGCTTCTGTATCCAACTGAAGCGATTTGACCCCGCTTAATCTCAAACAGTAATTCCCTTGAATTCTGGTTAGTTATTTTAGGGTTAATTCATTCCGATTGAAGCTACACTGGAATTATAGATAACTTTGGAAGTCAGGAAATGGAAATCTACTCAATAAGAGCTGTCAGTGTCTCCTGATTATAAAGTTCGCCGGTATTTTAGTAGTAGTTCCTGTATTATGTGGTTTAAGTTTTTTTCTGGTAAAGTTTGTTTGGATTCTACAGAAAAAAAAGTTTTCATTTACATGGAGTTTTTGAGTGAAGTTAATTGTATGTTATTGGATTATTTCTAGCATAGGTCCGTTCTAATACATGTTTAAATACAAAAGCTTATGTTATCATATCGGAAACTGTTTCAGAGGCTTTATTACAAGATTTCTGTATTTAATTCACAGTGCATTTAAAGTTTCACTGCAACTATTTTAGGGAAAATTAAAAAAGCGCCTCGACTGCACGTACGAGGAACTAATTTTTCTATCAAATAGACGTCAAAGTTTCCGTTACACTACGTGTACAAACGTGTGACACAAAAACATAAAACGTCATGCTAAGGCTTTCATTCTTCCATAAAACAAATGCAGTAAATACTTCACGTTTGCTCTCTAATAAATATACAGTGTGTCCGGGCACGAGTTAGCGATATTTGAAGGGGATATTCTAGGCTCATTTTCATCGACAAAAATGCTTTAAAAAAAAATCTTACCCAAAAACTTCGCGAATGGCAGCCATTTTAATTTTTTGATCTGTCGAACTGGGGAAATACCATTATCTTTGAATCCAAGAGACCTACATTCATGCAAATGACTTTAAATTTAATTTAAATTTAAACGTTGAGGCTTATCAAAAACTTACGAAAGTTTTTAAATAACAATATGTAAAAATAACCAAAAAAACATGGGCAAACACGAAACTGTACACAAAAATTACTAAATCATTTCACATTTTTAACTCTAGCTCGAAAAGTACCCCTGAATTTTGCTAGGGTTTTTGGAATAATTTAAAAATATTTGAGTCAGGCTATAAAATGATGTCAAAATTATCACTCTACATTAAGTATCTTAGGAGTTATTCTCACTTTTTGTCGATAGAAATGAGCCTAGAATATCCTATTCAAATATCGCTAACTCGGTCCCGGACACACTGTAGAAACCTTGTGATAAAACCGAGCCAGAAGAGTGTGAATTTAAGCCCATTGAGCTCATAAAACCTTTTTTCAAACTTTTATTTTAGTTTCACTTGTCCCGTTGTCTGTAATCAAATCTTGCAAGTTACATTTTACACACTTCTAGGTTTCCGATTGAGCTGAAATTTCAGGCTTATGTTTATTGCGTGACAATGCAGTAATACAATGACATGGAGCTAAACTGATGATGGAGCGAGAAGGTGGCCATAAAAACTCTTAGAAATCGACCCAAACCTACCGTGTTTGGACTCGTTTTATTTGTAGTTTATATTAACAAAAGTAACAACAGTTCTCGAATAAAAAATACGTGTGGCACTCGGGGTTTGCCGCGGTTAAGCTATTGCATAGCATTTTATCAACTCATGCAATTATAATTATGATTCAGTAGCGGCAAAAGAGATAGAATCAGTTATGAGCAGTTAGCAGCTAGTCTACACGCATACGTCTAGTTGCACGCACACGAACACCGTGCCGAAGTCGGCCGAACTGAAACGACGTTAGACGATGCACGGCTTTCAACGCCGCACCACTGTGCCTGTCGGCTTGGACGATGTTAGGTCTCTCTTTGTTACGGAATTTCTTGATTCGGTCGCTGCGCTCAAGGCCCGTGACAAAAGCTATGCAATAGCTTAAAAAGCAAGAAGAGAGAAAGCTTATAAAAAGGTAATTACCGATCCTACATCTGCTAAGCCTTATATCTCATTTTTACAACTACCTACCGTCACAAAATCTTAACCTACCCACAGAAGATCATTTCGGAATCCCATAAGGACAAGCACACACCAACCGGAAAGTCGTATATCTGATTTATAACCCACTAACCGAACGCGTAAAAGTAGCGTAATATTTTACGCGAATGTGCGCAAGGAACAATAAATCAAAAGGGAGAATTATTAAAATGTGGTTTATATGAATTTCCGCCGTAACGGTAAGGGAGGATGGGTGAAAAACAGATAATAGGGTTCCGTATTAGGATGGCTTGGTAAGACAGCGAATGGGAATTTGATGAGGGTTCTGTACTAGACAAAAGGAATATATATTGTGGCCTTGACCCACAAGATGCAACTGCTTAGCATCACAATATTTATCTTCGAAAGTTGAAAAGTTCGAACAGCCTTTTTTTTGTCGTTTTGATGCGTTTTGTATCTACCTATAACCTTCCTTAATGGTAAAACGTGGTGCATTACAACCCACTCCGTCTCTCAGGGAAAATTATAAGGATTCTCGATAGTAAAATATAGGATATTGAAAAAGAGAACTAAAGAATTTTGATGGGTCGGGACTTGTACTGGTAATGTTGACAAATACCGTCTTACCAAAAAAAAGTTGAACATCTATTGAAAGCTTGTCTAAAAAAAAGTGTTACTACAAAACGACCCTTATTTCAACGTGAAATGTCGTTTTGACGCTAGCAGATTTTAGTCAGTAGGAGTCTGAACTGCCCTTTCGCTCCACCAAGTACGGAAGGACTTATTTCATGAGTTTACGACGTAGAAAAAAGTTCTTAACCGAGATAGAGTTCTTTTGTTTCCGCTTATCCCAATGGGAAAAAGGCGTAAGGAATGTATATGTATTTGAGATTTGAAAATAATTGTGCGTACTTTAACCAATAAGTACTGCCTGCCCTTTTGGCAAAAAGGTGTAATAAAACAACATTTAGGGTGACTTTTACCAACGGTTAAACATGTTTAAAATTTTATTAAGCACAAAATTCTATTGACTTTTGTGCTTAAATAAAATTTTAAACATGTATAACCGTTGGTAAAAGTCGCCCTAAATAACCCACGTTTTTAATAACGTTGAAACAAAATACAACTAAAACTAATCAAACACACGTTTCATCTAAAATACCCATACGAAATAAATAAAGAGGAAAGATAAAAGAAAACTTACACTAGAAACTACCGCAAACAAACCAAGCATATCTTTTTTTATCTTTTATTCTAGAAAAATATTGGAAAAGCCGAAATATCTTATAACTTACGTGACATGACTCAAACTAGATGTTTCTTTGTATCAAAGGATTCTAAATCGTTTTCTTTTCATGTAGCTTTTATAGAAAAGATATTTTGTGTGTGTGTGTGTGTGACATATTTGATGAACGGTTCGGTATTAGTTTTGTGAATTTTAGTTTGCGAAACTAAATGACTAAAAAGGTGATCTTTCGTGCATAGTTATTATCGCGGGCTCTGACCGCGGCGATCAAATCAAGAAATTCCGTTACGAAAATAAACCTAATGAAAAAACCTGACACCCCGCATAGTTTAACGTCATTTAAGTTCGGCAGACTTCGTCACGGTTTTGGTTTTTCTTGACGTTTCACTTGATTGACGTGGCTGACCACAGCCTAAAAGAAAAGCATAAGTTGATAAAAAATGCTTTGCAATAGCTGTACCTATGTTCAGCAGTGGATGTCTTCCAGCTGATGATTATGAATATCTTTACCGCGGCAGTTCCCGAGTGCCACACGTATTTTTTTTTACACTTGAGCCTGCCAGGGTCTTACCAGGTAACCGTGTCCCTGTAACATTCAGGACTATTGAAGGTTTAACGTGAATTTTAGTCACTACAAGTCTGACAGTCCCTTCCGGTTAGGGTGGGAGGACTCATTGGATGATTTCACCACGTAAAAAAAAGGTTGTGACCAACCCTTTGATGCCCGAGTTACATAACGACTTCATCATCAGCCGGAAGACGCTATACCACTGGCTCCATAGGTTTAGGACCGCGACTCTCACGATGTCGTGTCGATGTAACGTAACGTATAGTCCAATGAAAACATGCATTGTCAGACATTTTTTTTTTTAACTTAATAGACAGATTAGATACTGATATCCAGCTGAATCTGGTTCGACTGGAAACCGACCCCAATATAGTTGGAAAAAGGCTAGGCAGATGATGAGACAGACTAATAATATCATTGGGTTTAACATTTTCATTACGGAACCTCAAAAGTAATGTCTCAGATATGTATTTTTTCTGTGTCACCGTTAATTTAGCGTTAGGAATACCTACTTGGAAGGATCAAATGAAATCTTATTAGATATTATGTAATGTATAAAAGTATATAAGTAGAGTGGGTATGAACAAATATATAATAAGCGCTTATTATATACTTCTTATAAAGGTTATCCCGCCTTTTACTCTGGCTGTATCAAATTAATTTTACTTTTGTGTGTTCCTATTTTGTGGAATATTAAAATTATTTCTTGGAAGAGTTAATATCAGTCAAAGCTTTTCGACTTAATCTTTCAGTTGTAAGGTGATATTTTTTTTTCGTGGTAAAATCATCAAATGAATCCTCCCACCCAGGGCAGGGCGGGGACTGTCAGACTTGTACTGACTAAAATCCACGGTGTCCTTTAATAGCCCTTTATGTTCCGGGGTCACGGTAATGAGATAAGGCCCGCGACCCCGGCAGGCTTTGGCCCTCTAGAGGTGGGCCCCGTTATTTTGCTGACGCGTTGTCGACCCGGGCATGGTCCATGGCCGGGCGGCGAGTTGCCCATTACTCGCCAATATGGCAATATAAGTAGACGCATTAAACGCAATTTCACTTCCGACCGATAACGCGCCTGTGTGCCCAGCCTTAAACCACGAAAAATCAGAACTATTCGATATAAAATCTGACATGTGGATCATGTACCCGTTTCCCCCGCGCCTCCCCTAAAACTAACCCTTTGTAAGGAAAGGGTGTAGGCGGGTCTTAACAACCATGTCGGGTAGTCTTAGGCAAATAGTTTGTCTAACTTTTAGGCCTTCTATCTAAGTTTTGGGCCTAAGGCTGAGGAGACTGATCGTGTACTATTTGTTATATTGCTGAAATGTAACAATACATTTTACGTACTGGAATGTTGGTACCCGATTTTTTTTCTTTCAAAGGCTGACATTTGTAAATGCTGTTTGGCCTCTTTATTCCCACGTTTTTATAAACGTAAGGGCGTATCTTTGCAAGTTACACCCACGATCTATACACTTCATGTAAAATATACCATAAGTAATCCCTTAAATGATATACGCCCCCACGATTTGAGTGGCCCTCTCTCAGCCCCGTAGGGTTATTTTCTTATTTTTAGGTCATTTAGAAACGTGGGTTTTTAGATTTTTTTTTAATCTATTAATTTTTGTTGAAGAATTTGTCTTTTAAAAACGTTGCCTTACGCTTGAATTTCTCCTGTGTCGTGGGTGCATTTACAAACAAATAAACTCACATACACAAACACCCAGACTAGGAACAACTACGCTCACACATTGTGCCAACCTTGCCGATATCTTAGTGCTCCCGTCGAAAGAGACTGTCATACTCTTACTGACTTAAGTCCACCTTGTTTCTCCAGTTGGCTTTCGTATCAAAAACAATCAATAACACACGTTTTTGTTCGTGGTAAGAATGATCACTTGCACTTGAAATCGGTCGATTGCGTCGTATCGCGTAGTCAGCAGTTTCTATTTGCACACCACAGAACATAATATTTTTTATATTCTTAATGGACCTAAGACACGCACAAGCTTCACCACAGTTTTACCTTTGCAAGTTTATCGCATGAAAAAACAATACACGGTTGGCAACACTGAACGCCCAACCACACACAGGCAAGTACGCGCAGGCGGGCTAGCACAGTTTTACCTGTGCAAGTTTATCGCATGAAAAAACAATACACGGTTGGCAACACTGAACGCCCAACCACACACAGGCAAGTACGCGCAGGCGGGCTAGCACAGTTTTACCTGTGCAAGTTTATCGCATGAAAAAACAATACACGGTTGGCAACACTGAACGCCCAACCACACACAGGCAAGTACGCGCAGGCGGGCTAGCACAGTTTTACCTGTGCAAGTTTATCGCATGAAAAAACAATACACGGTTGGCAACACTGAACGCCCAACCACACACAGGCAAGTACGCGCAGGCAGGCTTGCGCAGGTATAACTGTGGTGAAGTTTGTGCGTGTGGTAGGCCCATAACAGATCAGGTCACTACAGGCATAACTACTCATTACTCATGCCAATAACACAAATTGAAACTATTGAATATTCAAACAGGCACACTATTCCTAATGTTTCCGTAATGTAATTTATTTCGCCACACTTTCGTCACGTTTTCTATTTCAAATAAGTAATAGATTTTGAAAGGGAAAGGCCAAAGAAAGTATTTTACAAAAACGTAACATGTTGAGAAATGCTAGCTCAAAGGTAAGGTATACTTGAAGTAGGAATTACTTTTGTTTTTTATAAAGGGCATAGGTAAACCTATATGGAATAGTTATTCCCTGGAACGTAGAGGGCAATTAAAAGAAACACGGGGGATTTCAGGCAGTACGAGTCTGCGAGTCCCTATCACTCCACCCTGTGTGGGAGGACTCATTTGAAGGTTTCATATCGCTAAAAAATGGGCCAAGCTTTCATTCTGCCAAATTTCATCAATAAATCTACAGAAGTTTGAACTACTTTAAATTAAACTGTAGTTCCGTATGTCAGTGACTTATGCCAGTCGCTGAATTTATGTTCAGAAACTAATTACCATTTGACCTTCTTAATTAGCGACCCGACTGAATTCATGTTTATATTACAAACCTTTGATTTTCCGCTACGATTCTTCATGTAACCTAGTTTTGATATTTTGGGTATATTTTAACAGAGATAAAGACCTGGGGGAGTATTACAACGTCATAAAACCAGCCTTATTTCGGCGAGTGAAAGTGACAAAGCTATACAAGTCGTCTAGCGCCATCTCGTTCACTCACTGGAACAAGCCCGGTTTTAAGACATTGTAATACCCTCCCTGGGGTTTGGAAAGGCCTGTTTAGTAGAATCATTAATACAACTTGCGGTAAAATTCGTTTAGTAAAATATTCTTCTCATATTATGATGATCAAAGTGTCATGAATCCATGTCCACGAAAAAAGTTTGCGAAAGCGGTAGGTATAGGAGTGAACAAGTACAAAGAATGAGGCGTGTAGTGCTTTTGTAGTGAATTTCAGTGTCATTGTCATATTTCGCGCAGCCGTGATTCACACAGTATATCTAATATATCTAATATCTTTAAACGAGCAATTCTTGTATATTTATTTATATATAATCAGGATCTCGGAAACGGCTCCAATGTTTTTGATGAAAGTTACAGATTAGGGGTTTTTCGGCTCAAGGAATCGATTTATTAAGGTCCCAGGTTCCAGAAAAGCTCGTTTCCCAAGATTAGACATTTTATAAACCAAGCAAAGCTCGGTCAAACAGATATTATAATTATAATGTAAGGCTGGTAACCTTTTGAGACAATCCATCCGTTTAGCTATCAAACAGAAATTTTGTAATTTGCGGTTCATCTCAACAATTCAAAAATATCAGCAGATTATAAATAAATCTGTGAGCGTTTTCCGTCATTCGTTGGTCGTAACGATAAATTAATGATCCTCCAATTATGTTCTTAATTACTTATCAATGATAAGCACATACAATCTTTGAAGATTAGAGAAATTCAAATTAATTAATAATGCGTTAATTTGTCAGAATGGCCCTTGCTTTGTCAACAGTAATATGAAACAATTTGTAAATGTTCGCTTCGTGAATTAATAAAATAAAGGAAACGTAACACTTTCCAGGATTCAGATCAGTAAAGTTTCTACTAATAATATAAATAATTCGCCATTAGAGTGTTAAATTAAGGGAAATAACCGAGCCACAAAATTACTAACTCAGCCAAGAATATGAAAACTAGGAAAAAAATAGTTTTGGGGCCAACCCAAGGTTTATTTTGGTTTGGTTCCTTTAAACCCTGCAGATAGGAATAGGAGCCCTGCTTAGCGGGGCTCCTACGGCTGCGCTTTAGCTTGTCCTATTTTCTGTACGGTTTCTGATCAAGAAATGTTTTACTTGTGACTGACTTTGTAATTTTCTAATTTTATGGCACATGTAGTTTTTACGGTAACGTGGCGCCATCTCTTGGACTAGTTTGTAACTTCTTCCAAACAACGATATAATTTGTCTTTTATAATTTGACAATCATGTTTTTCAACAAAATACTTATAAAAATGAAAAAAACTTGTAAATAAAAATCTCTGTCGACACTTTTGAACGGCATTTACTAATAGAACCGTCTCGTAATAAAACATTCCTTTTATAACCCCGTCTCATATCCTCTCAAAATGACCGAACCGTCTGACCGTAACAAAAAGAGATCAAAATGTTTAATTCTGAGCTAAAAACCTCAAAGGTCCGTATAATATTCGGTGACCACTATACATGGGTACTATAATTTGGATCCAAACTTAATCCCTTTGGCCCGGTTTGGGTTTAGGACTTCGTTTTGAATTCCGTCAATACGACATGACTCGGTTTCATTTGGGGTCCTATTCTGATAGTTATTGACTTAGTGATGTTTAGTTTACGGACTTTATTTAGTTAAGAGGTCAATATGGAGGCTTGATTAGTCTAGCTTCCAGAATCAATAAGACGCGGGACTTTCTTATCAGGTAACTGGGACCCTGGAACGTAAAGGGCGATTGAAGGATCACCGTGGTCAGTATATCATCTTCATCATATCAGCCCGGAATCACCCACTGCTGGGTATAGGCCTCCCCCTTTTTCCGCCACATCTCTCGGTTCTGTGCTTCTCGCATCCATTTATTCCCCGCGATCTTGACGATATCGTCAACCCAACGTCGATATGGTCAGTATAATGCCTCATTTAACAAATTAACAAAATCATTTTGTCCGATATTAATATATACCAATATTAATTCTCGCGGGTTGTTGTACATTTGCCACAAACTTAATTTGCCACAGTGTTTTAAACCTCACACATTGAAAAATAATTCGTCACAGCTCGATTTTGTTATTGTAAAGCCACATAAATCTTCATTTGACATAATTTTTGCTGAAGACGGTGACACCATCACCACCATGATCCTGTTCTCCTAGTACTTTCTGTTCAATCTGAACACATTGCGTCTATTTTTCTGTAGTTTTGTGCTGGATTTTATTTTTTTCTTTGTTCTGCCATCCGTGTGGAAAAAAGAAGTAGGGCGAATTTGTATTTTTTTAAATTTAAATTTCAAGAAACAAAAACTGTGGCTAAGATTCTCAAAATTTTTTTCGTGGCGAATTAACTTTTTTTTTTTTTTTTTTTAGCGTGGTAAAATCATCAAATGAGTCCTCCAACCCCGGGCAGGGCGGGAGGGACTGTCAGACTTCTACTGACTAAAATCCACGGTGTCCTTCATAGCCTGTTACGTTCCGGGGTTACGGTTAGGGAATAATCCCGCGACCCCGGCAGGCTTTGGCCCTCTGAGAGGGGGGCCCCGTCATTATGCTGACGCTCTTTGAGGCGCGCGTGGGACACAACGCGCCGTCGACCCGGGCATGGTCCTTGGTCGGGCAGCGAGTTGCCCTTTACTCGCTGCCCGCATGCCCGCGCCTACGGTGGCCGGAGATCATCTAGCGACGTCCGTCGCCGTGGGCGCCTACCACTGCGGCTGGGGCGGAGGGAGGACGCTGTCCTCTCTCGCTCGCGGCCTGCCTCCTCCTTAACGAGCATTACTGCCTCGCAGAAGGAGCTGACCGCTTCCCACTCCGTCTCGCCCCGCAGCATGGCCGCAACCAATGCCGGGCGCGAGAGGTCTCCGCCTATCGCAGCCGTGAGGACACGTCGGTGCTCCGCCCAGGCTGGGCAGTCTTGCACCGTATGCTCCACCGTGTCCTCCGGGCGATCTTCGCAGTGGTGGCACCCAGGCGTCTCCTCCTTTCGCATCAGACACAGGTACCTCCCGAAACTTCCGTGTCCGGTGAGGACCTGCGTCAAGCGGTAGGTCAGGACGCCATGACTTCTCTCCAGCCACTCCTCAAAGAGGGGTCTTACCGCCGCAATTGCGGCGTGCCCGTGGCGAATTAACTTTGTGGCAAATTTCCAACAACCCTTTCTAGCGAAACAATGGTATCGCTATCGACATCACCCCTTTAAACCCATATGCGGTATTTGTTAATTATGCAAGTAATTAATACGATCATTGGTTACGGTAATTAGTGCAGTTGTAACCTAATTAGTTTAAAGCAATGGGCGACCTTTTGAAAGTAAATCCATGCGGGTTGTTATCGTTCTCACAGAGAATAGAAAGTGAGAGATAAACGGTTTTAAAGGCTTTTAATTGAACTCTTGAATTACTAAAACATCATAGAGAGAGAGAAACAGATACAAACAGAAAGAAAGTGGTAGAAAAATACAAGAGAAAAGGAGATAAGAAATGAGAGAGAGAAAGAGGGAGATAAGAAAGGAAAGAGAAATAGAGAGATGTGCAATTGTGCATCCGATTGTGGCTATAGCTGGCAAAAGCAAAACCATAACTAAAAAAAAATCATAACACACCATTATAAACATATAAATACATTATTATTATTCATATATAATTTACCGTGCATTTAACCTCACATCAGAGTTACACACTGAAAAAATGTTTCACAATAACAAAAAAAAAACATACCCTCTCACATCCACTCCCGTATTTTCTCTATGAAAGCTTCCATTCTTTAAAAAATCAAATTACCATAAAAGAGAAAACCCCCATGCATTACAAAAGCACTCATACCAATTTCAAACAATTACAAAAACCGAGAAAAAAATAAAATGGAAACACATTTATCCCCGGCCTTTTTATTATTAACGAGAATTTTCAGAATAGGACCCTTTGACCCTCCCGAAGTCGATATTAGCATTGCTTATGCAGGGTTAAATCTTGTTTTGTCCAGCATTTTGATAACAAGGTACCTTCCTACCTTTTTTTTTGATGGGGACATGATTTTGTCTGGTCTGGTAAGGGTTAAGGTGGTTAAATCGGCTAATGAGGCCTGTCACCCTGGGTGGAACGAAAAAGATGGTCTGACTCGTATTGACTAGAAATTCAACTTTTTCTTTGAAATGCTCTGTGAAAATTTCAACTGCTTTATTACCAAA
The DNA here is from genome assembly GCA_036375495.1 of Agrotis segetum. Classification (NCBI taxonomy): domain Eukaryota; kingdom Metazoa; phylum Arthropoda; class Insecta; order Lepidoptera; family Noctuidae; genus Agrotis; species Agrotis segetum. The sequence continues at coordinate 981,598 of JAQSVV010000310.1, read as the reverse complement.
AATGTTATTTTTATGGTTGGATTAAACCCTTCGATGTAACTATGGCCATAGGCGGCCTAATGGTAAGATTCCTACCAACGGTATATATACGGTAAAGAACATTGAAATCTATCATCAGTAAATACAGTTCAATTATGCAGAATATCCAATATTAAAACCCAATTCCTAAAATCAACTTTGATGGATCGGTTGATTTGTAACAAAAATATGGAGGTTATTTTTTAAAGTACGTCATAAGATAAACAGTTGAAAATGTCACTGTATTTTTAGTTTTTACACGGTTATAAGCTTCTAGCTAAGCCAAGGGGTATCATATTACCCAGTTACTGGGTTGTAGGTAGAGGTCAGATAGTCAGTCGCTCTATGTCAAATCGTAATACACAGTAGCATCTAGTTAGACAAGAAGCCGACCCCAATATATGTAGTTGGGAAAAGGATAAGAATCAAGCTCAAAAAAAAAAGAATAAAACGCAGTTATCATTTTATTATGGGTTTGTTTATGACCGGTCTCGGTAAAATGTGACAGAGACAATGCTTACTATAGAGCGAACTTAGCCCGAAGAAGCCAGTCATTCTAACTCTGAAGAGATGCAGAAAAGCTTTTTAATTGACCTTATAACGGTTCTGAACCGTCGTCAAGCTATAAGCGTCAAATGTGGTGTGACTTGATCGAGTTTAGCAGATTCCTTGTCAATTTTGGTCACTCCCTTAGAGAATCATAAATTTGATTAGCTGAGACTGTATAAGGCTTCAGACTCGATGCCAGCGGGCAGCGGAGCAGCGGCGGCGGCGCGTTTTAAGAAGCAATAGCTAATTATCGACAAATCGGTTACTTCGTATACGCCAGTGCATTGCAGAAAGGATTCTAAAATGGCGGCTTGTACTTGCGTTGACAGAAAGAACAGTCAGATTTCAAATTCAAGTTTTGTTTTAAATAAAAAAATCAACAGGTAACAACGGAAAAATAACAGAAAACTATAGTAAATAATTATTCAAAAAAGATCACTGAGCGCGTCATGACATCAAGACATTTTTTTTCTGCTTACGCTACACGCGGGAGTGAGTATAGACGGCACTATTGTGCGAGCGAGAGAGAACCATAAGCGCCGCCATTTAAGAATCCTTTCTTCAATGAACCGGTTATACGCACCGCACCGATCCACGCTGGCGTTGAAACCAAGGCCTAAGGATAAACGTAATGGGAACACCGGGAGGGACGCCTTAAAAGGGCATATGACAAGATGTATGAATGTGGACGAGGCGAAAGGACAACTAAGTTAAATTAAGGATAGTAGCAGGTGGCGTTCTCTCGTTTATGCCTTTCCCCATGGGGAAAAAGGCGTAAGTTTATGTTTGTACTTATGCATAGGGTAAAACGACAGGGTCTGATTAATTCTCTAGAGTACAAAGACGGTAGGGAATCACCTAACTTATAAATATGGTAGCAGAGTGCACACATATCAACTCGAGCCGTTTACTGTTCTTCGTAGGTATACTAAAGCATACTAATCTGAATCGTATAAACGATTTGCTTCACAACAAGAACAACACGCTTACGGAACAGGACAAGCACGCTTACGGCTTGTCGTCACCGCGCTTACGTCCCTTTTCGTAACCGTGCTCGTGCCAGGAAGGTCAACAGCATCAAGTCTTACCTACCTGTAGCCGTTAACGTAAAGGAGCTGTTGATTCGCGGTTCCGGACTTACGATAGGTTGACGCTCATTTGACGGTGAACCGTAAGTTGACGTCACGGTAACGATACCTTTCCGAGTTGTATATGTGTGCTATAACCCCAAGTCACTTAATATAGTCCCTTTTAGTCCCCATTTTGTACGTGCACAACAATTTGCTTTTCCTCCGTCTACTCCGACCACGTGGGAATCCTACGCATTATTTTACAACCCACATAAATCTTCAAGATTGACAAACTTTGCATTACCGCCGCTCACAACTTTATAGTTTTAGTAATAAAGTTGAAAGTTTATTGCGGAAGCTGCAGTATAAGTTTGCATTTTACAGGGAATGTGCCATCCTTGTTTTTGGTACATTTTATTGCTGTATTTACAATGCAAATACACTATAGAGATGCTTGTCAAATGTTGTATTTTTAAGGCCTTTTTAGGTAGGTTATCGTGGGAAATCGAATACATTTTTTTACTTGTTGCTTCAGAAGGTATGCTTCTGTTTATGTCCTGTTTTTGGTTTTTTTATCGGCCCATTTTCATTTGGAAAAAAATAAGCATTATGACTACTTAACTAACATGCGTTTAAATTAAGATTAGGACGACCTTAGCTCCGTATTGTGACAACACGTTTAACAAAAAATAAATGTATTAAATTAAATTCTAACCGTCATACATAAAAACTTTTAAACGTCTTGAACGACCCTATTAAATTATTAATTGGTACCCTACCAGGAGACCAATGGGCACCTATACAGGGGCCGAATCCACAACTTTTATGCTGGGGTACGAATTTTAGGGGACGAATGGGCTCTGACCCTGTTGAACACTTGTCTAAAAAATTGACAGTTGAAATAAGGTCTTTTTTGCAGTCACACTTTTTTTTTAGACAAGTGTTCAACAGATGCTTAAGTTTTTGTTGTAAGGCTATAATAGTTTACATTGATGATATATGAAATGGCAATAGTTTAGGAATGTGCTTCAAATTCCTTCATTATTTTGATGAAAAGTATGTATTATATTATGTACCTATATAGTGCAAGTGGGCTGCATGTTCACTCACGATATTTTCCTTTATCTGAGTTAGTTTTCGTAGTATCTACTAAAGTTCTTTATCTGTAGTAGTTGTTTACAAAATGCACAATGCTCAAAATTCATGGACCATGTAGTTTATAACTTTAGAGAAGTTCTAACTTCTAACTTTTCACCATAACAATGCTTTCAGAATTCCCATCTATTTTGCTGAAAAGATTCGCCAAATACAATAATATTATCAATGGAGTCTTTCTGCTTGTGTTAAAAAGGTTACAGTAACAGAATACTAGTCTTTTTTTACGGGGAGAAATCATCGAATGAGTCCGGTACTCACTGTCGGACTCGGACTGACTAAAATCCACACTGATCAATAGACTTTTACGTTCTAGGGTCACACTTACCTATCCTTAGCACGAGTTTTTACTCTTTTACTTTATAGCGTCTTTTCAGAATTTACAGCGTTTCGTGTATGAAAAAAAATGGAACAGCGTCTCTGACTGGTGTGCAAAGAAGGAACGAATTTTTTCCTTGAAATTTGTCAATTTAAAATTGTCAAAGTTCCTACTTTACGTCTCAAATATTGAAAAGTCGTGCTACGGGTACATATAACTCAGTCTGGTAACTACTGCACGGCAGGCTTTCGCCTTAGAGCTCCACGATTGGAGAAATTAAAAATTACCTTTCTTAATTAATTATTTGATACTTACCGCTAATACCGTTTCCTTTTAATCGTTGTGAACATTTCCTAATTGCTCGTTGGTCATTGACCTATACTAGGCGCATTTTAGGATGGCATCTGACCGACGTAAGTTTGGCATGACTATTGACTAGGTCCCATCACTAAACTCATACATCTTTATAAATATTAGGGTTTAAATCGGGATAATATTTACTATGTTTATTATTTGTTTTGAGTAAATATCCTGTTTTAAACTCTAATATTTATAATAGTGACCATGTCACAAACTGTCTGCAAACTTTTATATCGTTAATCTTTGCTTTACATTTCATTCGTTTCGATTTTATTTGTAGACAATATATTGACAGGGTAATATTTAATTTAATACCAGTTATAACTACTTCTGTATTTAACAACAATGTATAATACTTTAACAGTTCGTCTAATTTCATCGTTTGTCACAGGCCACTCCAAAGTGCGCCGAGTATAGCGAACAATGTCATACGTAATGGACATTCTGATCTTTCAACCCGTCTTTAGAAGTTGCCTTTGAGAAACACCGACAGAATTACCGTAGTCAATTTACAACTTTAATTGTTTTGTTGCATGATTGATTTTCATTCTGGTATGCTTCTATTGATGGTGACAGTTGATTCGAGTTCGATTGTCTTTTTATGTGATACGATGCCGTTATGTAGTGAAACAAAATGTATAAAATGATCATCATCATCAGCCGGAGGACGTGCACTGCTGAACATAGGCCTCCCCCTTAGACCGCCACGCCGAACGACAATTCGCCACTTGCATCCATCGGTTGCCCGCGACCCTCACGATGTCGTTGGTCCACCTAGTGGGAGGCCTGCCTACGCAGCGTTTTCCGGGCCGTGGTCGCCACTCGAGAACTTTTCTTCCCCATCGGTTGTCAGTTCTACGAGCAATGTGGCCTGCCCGAGTGCCCATTGCCACTTATTTATTTATTTATTTATTTATTTAAACTTCATGAAACAAAGTTCCATTGGCGGACTTAATGCCTGAGGCATTCTCTACCAGTCAACCAAGGGCAGTAGAGAAATAACATGGCAGGTGCATAAAAAGAATGAGATAATAAGGATTTTAATATAGTTTAAATAAACATAAATACATATATATTTACTATGACAAATACTTAAATATATATATAAATATGTATAATATATATATATATATATACAAATAAAAGAAAGAAGATAGAAATGACTCTGCTATTGGTGAAGAAAATGATGACGCAACTTCCGCTTAAATGCAAATTGACTGGTGGCCGTCCTGATAACGAGAGGAAGCGCATTCCAAAGAAGAATAGATTGAATGTGAAAAGAAGAATGAAGAAAATCAGAACTGTGAGGAGGACAAAGTAAGAGAAGATTGTTAGACGAACGCAGATTCTTAGCGTGTGAAGTACATAGATATTGAAAGTGAGGGATAAGATAAGAAGGGGGGGTCGGAGAGTTGAGTAGGGAGAAAAGAGTGGTCAAGGCGCGCAAATTACGTCGTTGTCTGATGGGCATCCAATTAAGCTCCGATCTATAGCACGACACATGATCATATTTTTTTAGATTAAATATGAACCGGATGCAATTGTTTAAGAGCCGATCCAGCTTATCCAGGAAAACTGCATTTAGGTCAAAGTAGCACACATCTCCATAGTCGATTATGGGGAAGATTAAAGTCTGCACAAGCATAGTCTTGGTTTTTGCAGGCAGAAAGTTCCTCAGACGATACAGGGCACGCAAGGTCCCGTTGACTCTCTGACAGACACTAGAAATATGACTTTGCCAGCCGAGTGTAGAGTCGAGGTGAAGCCCGAGATCTTTTACACTAGGGCTGATGGGGATAACGGTACCGTTAAAAATAATAGGAGGAAGAGAGCTTATCCCCACCCGACCCATCATGCGTGGACTTCCAATCAGAATGGCCTGACATTTTGAGGGGTTCACAGACACCCCAAACCTGTCAGACCAGTTCTTGATAGCGACCAAATCCTGATTTATATCTCCTATAGCGTCTGACAAACTCTCTACCCGCGCAGCTGCATACAGTTGAAGGTCATCGGCATACAGATGATACGAACACCGAAGACAGAGAGTTATAAAATTTATGAAGATAGAGAATAATTGTGGGGAAAGGATACCGCCTTGTGGAACACCAGCAGATAGGTCACACCAACTTGAGGAACTCTCGTCAACGCGAACCGACTGCCGACGTCCCCGAAGATAGGAAGAGAACCATTCCAGAGCCTCGGAAGAAACCATAAGATGTGAAAGGATAGAAAGGAGAATATCATGGCTGACGGCATTAAAGGCATTGGAAAAATCGATTAAAACCAAAACAGTAACTTTCGTATTCTCCATAGCCTGTCTAATGTCGCCAGTCACTTTAAGTAGAGCAGAGGCAGTACTGTGGCCTGGCCGGAATCCAGACTGGAATGAGCTAACCAGGTTATTTCGATAAATAAACCCTGAAAACTGCTTGTGGACACAGGCTTCCAGTACTTTGGAAAGAAAAGGAAGGATACAGATAGGTCGGAAATGGTTAGGTAGGGAAGGATTAGAGATTTTAGGAAGTGGGCGAACGTAGGCCATGCGCCACAAGGAAGGGAACTGTCCGGAATCAAGAGAAAAATTTATAATGTGGGTAATCGGAGGGAGAAGGAAGTCAAGGATTAAGGTAACCATATAACGGCTGATGCCGTCAAAGCCCACGGCCTTGGATTTTATAGACAGGATAATCTTTCTGATTTCGTCCAAGGTGACCGGAGAAAAGTGGAACTGCTCAATAATGGGACCAGGCAGGCCAGTAATGAAATCAACCGTCTGTGAAACCATTTGAGAATCCAAGTTAGAAGTTGTTGTAAAGTGACGGTTAATATCATCCAAGCCGATTGTCTTCGGAAAATCGACCTGACGTGACCTACCAATCCCCAGAGTCCCAAGAAATTTCCAGATATCGGCCGAAGAAGAAGAAGATATGTTTTCGAGAATATGGCGGCGTTTGGCATTGCGTATCACCTGATTACACCGATTTCTTGCAGTTTTGAAGAGGCTCCTGTTATCATCACAACGGTCCCGTTTGAACTTTCTAAAGGCCCGATCCCTACGCCTCATCGCCAAACGGACCTCTGACGTCATCCATGGGGCAGGCGGACGCCTGAGTTTAACCCTTTTGATAGGAGCGTGTTTGTCATAGAGTGCAAGGACAGCCTGATTGAACAAATCCAACTTATCATCTACAGTGACCGCAGCAGCAAGGTTATCCCAGTTCAATTCTGATGCATCCTGACGCAGCTTAACAGCATCAACACGAGCAAAACAACGCATGTGCAGAACTTTAGGGGGGAGTTTAGGAGATTTAAGGGTATAGGAAAGGAATATAAGGTCGTGTTTGGAAAAGCCAGGCGCAGGACACTGACCATGAAAAGAAACAAGAGAAGGAGTGGACGTAAGGATTAAGTCAAGCCAAGTGTCCTCCCCTGAGACATTGAGGTGAGTCGGATCCAGAGGAAGGACATGGAGACTAACGGATTCGATAATATGAAGAAGTTTACGGGATCGAGGGGAAGGATGAGACAGGTCGGTATTGAAATCTCCCATGATTATACAGTGTGCATACTCTGACCCTACAGATTCTAGCGCCAATTCCAAATTAGAAAAGTAGTCAACGGCAGGCGGACAGTAAACAACACCAAGTAAAGTCTTGACCCCTTTGACGTAAATCTCCAAAAACAGATACTCAGCGCAAGCATGAAAATTTGAAGGAGATGAAGCAAGAATTTTATAGGGAAAATCACTGCGAAGATAGATGGCAACACCACCCCCACCCTTTCCAATCCTATCATTCCGGATAAGAATGAAACCGGGAAGAGGGTAGGTGGTAGAGAGAAGATGAGGTTTGAGCCAACTCTCAGAGACCAGGACGGCGTGGACATTGGCATCAGAAAATGTGTCATACAGATCACTGTAGTGACTTGGCACACTCTGAGCGTTAATGTGGCAAACATTAAACGAATTAAGTTTTTGTTGGCTGAAATTCCGATGCAGAATGTCACGAGGAGTGTCAGTCAAGGAACTAAAGCTAGCATTAGCGGTTGAAGTAAATGAATCATTTGCAGAGTGAAAAGAATCGTCATCAGATATCATAAATAAAATAGAATATTAAATATATTATATAAAAATAAAATAAACTAAAGAAGTAAAAAAAACTAAAAAATAATAACTAAGCACTACTCGGGCTAACGGCCCAACACCAAATATTTCTTCACCACCCACCAGCAGCACCGGTCTAATACATTAACAACAGAGATAAAAAAAAAAAGACAGTAAAATGAAAGAAAATAATAAAAATAACTACAGACATCACAAAAGCAAAGCACAGATTGAGACACTTATTTAAATCATGTCATGTAGCAAAATAAAAAGGACAATACAAGACAAGTAACATAACAGAACACAATTTTCGAACGCACCAAGAAGTGTCATTGTGACAATGGCAGTTTTGATTTTGACACAATTGACAGGTGACATACATGATGACATTGACATTATTAGTTCCCGCACAAACAAAAACAAAGTACAAGTACCACCAGGACCGGCAATTATTAATTATGTGAACTAAACTATTAATAACGGGTACACGTACAAGATAATAGTGTATAAAACAACAAAGACAAAATCATCTAATCAAATATACGGTGATAATCGGTGTGTAGAACTAATTGACAAACATAAAACCACTACGCACTAACCGCTGCCCCCGATGCACCAGACGATTCACCAGTCTTCCCAGGATACCGGGTCAACAGGGGATTGAGTTCCTCCACAGCAGTAACCTTGTGTCGTGCTCCATCAGGGGTTCTTATAACAATGACGCCGTCCTGTGTCCAGCATGATGTCATTCCAAAATGTAAGCGGGCCTTACTAAACACGGCCTGCCTAGCCCTGGTCAGGAATTCCTTGACGGTGACCGTGGAGCCCTTCAGTGCTGATTTCGCCTTCCACACAGCAGATCTATGATCAACATTGGTGAATCTTACCAGAATTGGCCGACTGCGTGTAGGTCCACGACTCGATGCCCCAAGTCTATGGCACACCTTGATGGACGAAGACGCAATGTCAGGCAGAGCAAGCTTGTTATTAATGATGCCCAGCACAAGGTCCCTGCAATCCTCATCATCAGCCTCAGCAAAACCAGTAAAGATGAGCGCCTTCCTCCGTGAACGTGTTTCCAATCCATCAACGGCTCTGGAGCACTCGGATATTTGTTTGCGAAGAAGTCCAAGCATTGCAAACATCATTTCCTTGAATGTACGAAGCTCCTCACGGATCTTTGCCACAGTGTCTTTGGCAGGACCTGCAGTCTGGAGCTGGGTCTCAAGCTCGCTCATCTTCCTCAGGAAACATTCCTCCAGATTCTTCTGGGCCGACTGAATATCATCCAGCTGAGACATTCCGTAGTTCAAAGTTGTAGTGTTGTAGTTCAATGAAGTGAAGTGACAGGTGAATGTATTAGTGATGGCTGGCAGGTGATTTAGTTTTAGGAGATACTATACATAGAATGTATCACCAACAATTGTGCAGCTATTTGGTAAGTTAATGTATAAACTCCAAGCAAAAAAACTGAATAAAAATGATTAATTATATTTTAAATTAATTAAATAAAACTGAGTCACAAAAACGCGTCTAACTTTTTCTACACCTACCGCCGAAAAAACTTCTTATAAGATAGATGATTAACCCGAATTAATGTGTAAAAAAAACAAACGCGATTGATATTACCAAACCGTCTAAGGCCTGGCTCTCACAGAAAGGAGTTCAAAGACCCAGCTGCGTCAACATCATAGGCTGGTTACGCATGACTGACACTACATACTTTTACCAGCCACACAAGTGCGCGTAAAACATATGCCTTCGTCTCTAGGGAATAAAAACGTGACGTTATCACTTTATACGTATCCTGGCATATACAAACAACTATTTGATATTCTCTATATGTTTCTCATAGTATACAGGGTAGGATTTCAATCAGTGTTCCCAATTTCGTCGTATCCGGGGGCCTTAAACGCGATCGTCTTTCTTTCATCTCCGTTCTTATTAGAAAAAGCTTTTATCAAATGTATGTCCGTGTGTACAAACGTTTCCTTGTTTTGTCTAAACAATTGTTGATGTGTCTTTTATGGGAGCGATTCCTATTATTTGTTGAGTAATATCCTGGTAGTTGGATGCGGAAGTTATGATGTTATCCGGTTGAAAGAATAATGGTGTTGGAAAAGTTTGTTCGGAATTTAAGCAGTACGTCGATTTTATTTTTAATGGGTAATGAATGATAATATGTCTGGACATATCTGGTACAATCTCAGACCTATGAGACTAAATATTATTATACATAACTAAATATTATTGCACATAATATAGAGAACTAGCAAGATGAGTGCATTTATTTTGTACATTAGACTTTGACTTTCTACTTTGCATTTTCTTAAATAAATTGATACAATTCATCAATCACCTTGGACATCTCGAAACATCTACGAGATAAGTACTTTCTAAAAACCCACTGTATTAAAAAAAAATTGTCTGCTTGTAACAAAATTCCCACCTAATCAAATATTTGTTTTTACTTTTAACAAAATGTCCGAATAAAAATTACTATGTTCAAAATCCATTTAACTCAAACACCGTACTTAAAACATTTGTTAACCAGTTTAACGGAAACCCCATACCGTGATACCCCTTTTCATTGAATGGTACTGTCGCTATAAAAGCGTACCGTATAATATATGGTTACACAACACACAGCCATTCAATCTGTACCAAATATGGGACGGACCGAAAATGGTACAAAATATATCGGGTTACGAGCAGGGCTGACAGTTTTGGGGAATGATCGGGGAGTTATTGTTTTTTTGTGTATTTAGTATAACGTATGTTTTACAAGGGTTTAGGCAAATTTTTAGATACAGGAACAAAGGTGTAAATAAAATCTCGGTCGCAATCTTGACCCCGAACTTTTTAACTAAATAACGACATTATTTCCCAATCAGAATTTTAAATGAGACGTATCATAAGCACAAAATTAGATTTAAAAAAGCCGTGGTGGTCTATTAGTATCAGCCCCAACTTATGAGTAGGTCGTGGGTTCGAACTTCAACAGGCGCATTACTTCATGTAATCATGTAATTTATTACATCACCTTTCAAAACGGTGGATTAAAACATAGTGAGGAAACTGGTATGTCTAAGAACCAAAATTCGAAGACATGAGACATATAAAGCTAGGTATCCATTACGTTCGCGAACCGTAACCGACCCGTAACCGCTTTGATGGAGACAGTACGCGCATCTCCATCGCATCTCCTTCTCGCGCGTCCACGAACAGACTGAGCTCCCCTTTGTGTTCGCCCAATTTACCGCCACCGCGTGGAGTTCTGAGCGCGGAGTGCGCACCGTTCTCGCTCCAAGTTCGCAAACGCATCTCCTATGCGGAGCTGTTGCAAGAGCGTGGAGCCCAAGAGGTTCGCGAACATAGTGGATACCCAGCTTTATGTGTCATCTACCAACCCGCACTGAGTCCACGTGGTGGCAATTATGACTTATTCCTTCTCACAGAGAGAAGGCCTGTGTCCCAGTTGTGGGACTACGGAACAGAGTAAACTATTTGGCAATGGACTTCGACAGGATGGAGGTCGCAAGTCAGGCGGCGTTACTGAGGCCTAGTACCATTTTTATTAAACTTTGTTCAAAGTGATATCAACCGAGTGAATAAAACAACAAAACCTTTTTTGACTATTAACCCACATTCCTATCTTCCCTATTTTACATAAAACAAGTAGCCACCGGACCCTAAGTAATGAAAGATTGCCATAAAATGTTTGTGAACCATAAAGTCCTACTAAGATAAGTATTTCTAGTACTTTCTGGAACATTCTAATTGTCTGACAGAGCTGTCATAATCTTTATAGTGTCCCATCACTATGAAGTTGCATCGTAATCGTAAAATATTCATGCATAAGAGGGTAGTTTCACGAAATATTATGGCTGATGTTGTTATTCTGTGGTCCTGTGGTTTTTGAACTATGTCTACTCGTATATCCGACTGTGTTGATGATGAAATATTTAAACGGTTTTTTTCTGTCTTGGTAAAATCGTAGAAGCTTTCTCCACATTTTTCAAAGTGCTTTTCTTGCTTTAGGCATCATGATATATGTCTATAGTTAAGTTTTAAAAAGGTTACAGAACAAGTGAAACTTTTATTATTTCATACCGCGAAATATTTTTTTGTATTCGTACCTTTAAAAAATTGTATCTACTTATCATTTCAAGCCTTCACAAGACTTGACACGTGCCAAAAACAATGCGAAACAAAAAAAATAAACAAATACACCCGAATCTTTCTCACAAACTTTTATGTCATATTCATAAACAAAGATTGCCAAATCTAAATCTGTCATCCCTAAAATGACACACGTGTCAAAAACAGATGACAATTGACATGCAGTAAGTAGTGCTGTTTGAATTAACGGGATCACGTCACTAGTGATGGGCGTTGATTGGATTTTCTATCGATACATTGCGTAATCGATGACGTCCGGCCACCGTTACTAACTTGTCAACAACTGTCGGTTGTGTTTTCCGGCTTAAAGTTGTTTGTAAATATTACAATCTACTTTTTTTTTGTTAGGGTTTCAATTAAGAATTTGACACTTGTCTATTTATAATTTGTAGTTGTCTTATCTTGATTTCGGTTAAGTTTTTTTTATGACAACACTCTATTTTGAACCGTTTAAATGAACGTCTCATTTGAATTACCTTCTAAAATGAGAAAAATAGCAAATTGTTTTGTTTAAGCGAAGAGGTGGATTTAATTAAAGAATTCACCAGTACTTTTTTTAAAAATAGACCACCTTACTGTGCTGCATAGATATAAGCAAAAAAACAAGCAGACATTCTGTCAGGAACAATCTAGACTTTCCTTTTGTCTCTGGCCCGGCCTGTTTGACTTCACTTGTCTATTGCGTTTTATTTTGCATGTAAACAGAGGAATAGTTTTCTTTGATTTGTTCTTTTGCCTTTTTGTATTTTCAGTCATAATTCATTTCCATCTTTTTTATAAAGGAAGACCTTCCTTTATAAAAAAGATGGAAATTAATTACGACTTTCATTTGTAATTTCATGAAATGTTGAATAAACAAATAATAAAAACACTATGTTTGTGTATTTTTATCTGTTAGCGATGTCGCTTAAAGATAAACAAACGGAATATTTATGCATTAAAAATACATACTAGAATCTTTAAAAAGCTTATTTTAGCTGGTTTGTTGTGTTAAAATACCTATCCTTTCTAGAATAGCAACCAGAAAATCATCTTATTATTGTAACGCTTCAACTGCTTCCATTCACCAACATTGGCCAAACCTTTATCACTAACAAACACAAGACCAAACTTCCTCATTTCCCATTTATCGTAACGCGACTCTCATTTACACAGAAAACAGCCAATATCGAACAACAACAACGCAAACTAAGTCACCTAACCCGCAGCTAATTAATCCTATCGACAATCGATAAATCGATAGTGCACGTCACTATAATCCATCACCCGTTGCCCGCACACGGATATCGGATTACAAATGCGGACCGACGAACAACACTAGATACTTTATCGTGCGTCTCTCTCACCCTTCCTATTCCCAGTATTTGTGTGAGGGGGATGGGAAGTAAGTAAGGATATCTCGAAAACTACAAAGTGTGAGATTCAGAGAATGTTTCGGGAGTTAAAAGTTCGCTTGAATTGAGGTCAATGACTTTTTGTATGAAGGATATTTTTGGGTGCGGTTCTGTCGTGTCTAAGTGAGTTTTTGATGAAGGGGAAAGAAAGTGATTTGGGTCAACTGATTGTCGGCTAATTGTTTTGCAGCAGTACAGATGTTTTGCAAAGAGTCATCCTTTACGAATTCCTTTACGAATTTCTGGAGTATCATCTAAATATGGATGATAATGGAGCAGTGATGGTGGCCCAGTGGTATCGGCCTCGACTTACGAGTAGTCTGTAGGTCGTGGGTTCGAACCCAGCCAGGAGCATAACTTTTTTATTTCATCACCACTACCCACAAAACGGTGAAGGAAAACATCGTGAGGAAACCGGCATGTCCTAGAACCATCAAAGAAGACATGTGACATCTACCAACCCGCACTGAGCCCGCGTGGTAGATTACGGCCCACTCCCTCTTACAGAAAGGAGGCCTGTGTCCCAGCAGTGGGAACATTATAGGCTGATGATGATGATGATGGATGATAATTAGCAGTACGTAAGTCCGATGGTAGAAGGGGGTCGGTGATATAAAGTAAATGATATCAAACGTGGATCTTAGACTATTTTTGCTCCATATTACAGATCTGGGCCAAAAAGATCTCTTACCTATCAAGTATATAACCAGAAAATAAATCCACAAAAACACCCTCATCCATGTTTCTACCCTAATAAAGTGGAAGTCTTTCCCAAAACCAAATAAAAAAGGCTTCGTTCATCCCCCAGCCGACGACAGTAATTAATTGACAAGAATTGGAACCATTCGTCCCAAACGCGATGGGAAATCAATCCTATAGGGAGGTATTATTGGTAGATACTGGCTTCTCGTTCCGTTGCTATGGTGTTAATTGTAATGGGAAGCTTTCGAAGTGTTGTTGTGATGTTCGTGTAGATTGAGAAATGTAAATTTTGATTTCGACAGTATTAAACAATAATTCCAAAACACATTTTTAGTGTTCCGTAGTCAACAAGGAACCCTTATAGTTTCGCCATGTCCGTCCGTCCGTCCGTCCGTATAGTAATAGTAGTATATATAACGAAGTTTAAAAGAAAATTATCATGACTAAGTAGGCATTACAACTTTACGAGTTATAGTCGACCAACTTATAAAATCTACTTGTATAATATGTTTTCTTAAACAAAATGTATCGGAGAACATGCTCTTCAACTGCAAATGTAAGTTTGTCAACTTTATTTTTACAGCTTTCATAGGTATGTTTTTACGGTATGTTTTTTGGGGATAGGTAGGTTTTTATCGTCAACTATTTTTAACTAACTTCAAAAAAGGAGGAGGTTCTAAATTCGTCGTAATCGTTTTTCTTATGTATTTTCCCTGATTTCTCAAAGACTCCTGGACCGATTTTGAAAATTCTTCTTTTTAAAATTAAATTCAGCGAATCAGTTTACTTAGTTCGCATAAGTATTTTGATGGGCAACTACGGAACCCTACACTGTGCGTGGCCCGATACGCACTTGGCCGGTTTTTTCTAATAATTTCTAAATCACTACAGACTAGAGAGAGCAGTGGTAGCCCAGTAGTGCCGGCCCCGACTTACGAGTTGTAGGTCATTACTTCGTGTAATTTATTTCATCATCACTGCTTTCAAAACGGTGAAGAAAAAAAACATCGTGAGGAAACCGCTTGTTTTAGAACCAAAAATTCGAAGACATGTAATATCCATCAACCCGCACTGGGCGCGTATTATGGCCCACTCCCTCTCACAGAGAGGAGGCCTGTGTCCCAGCAGTGGGAGCATTTATAGGCTGATAATGATGATAGCCTAGAAAACCCGGTTAACTTTAAAGCTGGGAAATTAGATTAGCTCGTAGCTAAATAATTACGGCCGCACAGGCCGATCTTCTGGGTTAAGCCGTGCTTGCCGAGGTAGGTCTATGGATGGGTGACCATCTGTCATAGCGAGTTTCCTCCGTACCTCGCGTAAAACCGCTGTTCTGGAGGGGTCTTCCGGTCTGTGGTCGCCACTCAAAATTACTTACAGGTAAATTAAATTTTGAACAACACAATCGATCTTCAAAAAAAAATTAAATCCAACAATACCTAACATAGCTACGTAACTAAGCTCTCAAGACTCAGCACAATTACTTTGAAACCAGACAAATATTTGTTCCTTTGTGACCTGGAATCCACAGAGCAAAAGCTATTTAGAAGCTAAGCCACTGCGACGAACCGACCGTCAAAATTGGATTTTTTGTGGTCGGTGGACTTATTCCGGGTGATTTCTTCCACAGACAGAATTGTGGTGTAGGATATGATAAAGGGATTATAGAAATTCTTCTGTTGGTGTTTGTAGTTAAGATTTCTTAATGTAGGTATTTGAAAATTTAGAGCAAGTACTGTACCTACACTGTATTGTCCTATCACAATTATCCGTATTTTATTTACAATGTTCTTAAAGAATTGGCATTTATTGCTGTAAAAAGTGCCTCTAGTTTACGAGCGAGTTGTTCTGCAAATTGACGTCAAAGATTACTTTTTTTAAGCCAAAAAAAACGTGAAATGTCATCTAAGGGTCTTCTTAGAAGCATGTCGATTGAAAAATATATTAATAAGTGCGTCAATTTGATGAACCAAAACCTATTTTACTTTTATTATGTAAGCAACAATTTACGAAGTCACAATGCTTTTAAAAAAGTTTCTAGATATAACTTTTTCCCTGCTTCCTTTTAAATCTATATAATAAGAAACCATCATGAGAAATCATCTAAAACCAAAAATTTGAAGGCATGTAAAATTTATTACATAATTATATTGTAGCCCAGTTATATTAGGGATTCACCTCGGAATGAGAGGTAGTGGCGGTATTATCCATCTGCAATTTGATTTTGACTTACATTTGTACCTCTGTACCCGTTCCCGTGTCGTTGAGGGACAGAAAGTAGCCACCCTGACCTTTACAGAAATTGGGTTTTGTGCCCCGACAGTATCAGTCCTGTAATCGTTCCAAATAACAATGTTATTTTTCAAAACGAAACCAAACGTGCGTCAATAATACAACGGAAACTTTCTTCAGTGTTCGTTCAACAGAAGTAACAGATAAAATGAAAATTTGACGCCGGACAAAGGTTTCGTAGAAATTGCTGGCTCAATAAATTGTGTTACGAATTCTTGCTTTCATTTCAAAAAGTAAGGTTAGTAATCTATATTTTTGTTTATTTTACGAAATATTTCAATTTATCAAAATGTTTCCAGATATTTTTCTTTAAATATTTTAATCAAATTATTTAACGTTTGATTATTTCTTCGGAAATTTTGTTACCGAGAAAGATCGGGTGAAAATAATCCGATCGTAAGTATTTTAACGATTTGAGGAAATGAGAAAGTAGGAGAAAAAAATGAAGATAATCGTAAGGTTCTAATCAATTCTGACTGTTTGTCTAATCTTTGATATGCTATGTATGTGTGTGAGTGTCTGTGTAACCATTAATATCCTTATTACTTCGGAGAGCATGCTAATGGTAAGCGTCCACAGCTCCGCATCGCACGTATCGTACTATCGTACGTAATGGATTTTAGTTTGCTTTGTATTAAAACTCATACAACTGCGTCTACTGATCCGCATCGTACGGACGGCTCATCGGCAATGCCTACATACGATGCGTACCGATGACGTCATACGGAATGCCGATCAGTGGACGCGATGAAGGTGGCATCGGCAATCCGATTGCTGATAATCTCGTCGGCAATCCGATCGCTGCCGATACAGAAATCCGTTGCGATGCGTCCGATACATACGATGCCGATCTGTGGACGCTTACCTTTATTCGTTGTTCCTGGCTATTCACTGGGTGCGAAGTACTAAGACCGCCTAAGCTAAAGGAAAATAGCCCGGGATGTCCTAACCAACTCTCGGACAATCTAAGTCTGAACAAAAAACATTTCACGGGTAATTGCTCACAAAAGGGTGACTGTGTGTGCGTGTGTCCGCATAAGGCGCGGTTATACAGAAGAGACGTAGCGAGAGCTTGTGGAGGTGGCGGAAAATAATCAATCAAAGACCTAAGATGACCTCGTTTTTAAGACCTTGCTGCTATAAGCGGTAGCTTAAAGCGGGGCGGTGATTAATAAGGTCAAATGTATTATAGAACTGTTTGAAGCACGCCATGAAACGTCGCTCACAGCGGAAAGGCGTGCGGGTTTCTTGAAGTGAAACGCTATACAGTGCGCGATGCTAAGAGCGGTGGAAAAACTTCAATCTGATTCAGAGAGCACTAGATTTTGATAGTGATTACGTAACAAAAGAAAAATACGAGTAATTTTTGTTTGATAATCTATCTTTCGGACTATTTTTTTTTTTAAGTAGCCTCTTCAATTTCCGATAAAAACGTCGGTATCCGCCACCGCCACACGAACTCGCCACATCTCTTTTTTCTTTCGTAATAAAAGTATTTTCTTTCTTTCTTTCTATTCTGTATAAACCGCTTCTAAGTTTATTGAACAGAATCTTCTGTGTCATAACTGTTTGCTTACACGAAAAAATATAATAAACTTGAGTTTTTTTGCCTCAATAATAAATTCGGACTGTTTAGGTAAATAGAAAAAGTTTTCCTTATCATTCAAGTAATTGAAGTATTTTTGCGGAAGCTTGTCTGTGATATTGTATAAGGAAATCTTTTGGGTACCTATATATCTATCCTATTTGGTTATATTTGTGAAGTTATTTACTTACAAATGTCCCGGAAAATGTATACTCTTTGACAACTTTCTCATATATTACGAAATAGTCATATTTATTTAGTTAACTTGAACATAATACATCATTTCGATAAGATCAGTTAGGAGGTTTATCTGTAATCTATGTAGACAAGTTTTAATTCTCTTAAACTACTGAACGACGCGCGACGAACGTTATACAACATGTAACTTAATTAACGCACATCATGAAATTAGTTTGTTCAGAATCGTTTACTGAATCGATTTCTATCATTTTTAATATATCTAGATAATTTTTTGTCAAAATTAATTAAAACTACGGAAATTATAGTCACATTACCCCTGTACAGTCAAAACAAACTAAGATAGACTGTAAATCAAGGCAACAAGACTTAAAAGTGCAATTTTATTTGTATTAATACAAATTCCGTCATTCAATACAAAATAAAGAAAAATAAACCTTACTGCAAAATAACTAATTTAGTTAATAACAATGCATATACAAGTTAAGTTAAAAATTTGGGTGTCTGAGGGTGTGCTTCAATTACGTTACATTATGTTATATATAACGACCCGACCGCGATCGAACGAAAACGCACTGTAGGTTTTCAACATCTGTCTAGCCTTATCTCAACTATATGGGGATCGACTTCCAGAAGAACGCCAGATGCAGCTGAATATCAGTATTTTACAAGAAGCGACTGACTATCAGTACCCTTAGCACGAGTTTTCAGTATTTGAGACGTAAGGCGATTCTCACACTGCCCCGCATGATGCAGCGTAGCGCGTGGATGCGTGTTCTTTCGTTGCTTGTAAGTATCTCCGTTTGTATGGAAAACACGCACAATCCAACACACAGAAAATGCATCCACGCGCGTTCATGCGGATCACGCGCATACACGCGGAGAAACTTGCACCCCCGCGCGTAGGTGCGGGGCGAGACGCAAGGTATGGCACACCGAATCCCGCAGTGCCGCGCGTGATTTTGAATGGGCGTGACGTGTGTCGACCACCACAGAGAACGGCAAATAAATAAATGAGAGCCGCCGTGCGTGAATCTACAAAACGCACTTACGCGCGTGAGTGCGCAAAAAACCCGCACGATGATGCAGATCTGCACTCACGCAGGAACGCGCGTAGGTGCGTCGACACGCAATATGCAGCATCATGCGGGGCAGTGTGAGAATCGCCTTTAGTAAACTGGAACTTTGACAATTTCAAATTGACAATTTTCCAGGAAAAAAAATAGTTCCTTCTTCGCACACCAGAGGCGCTGTTCCATTTTTTCATACAAGAAACGCTGTATGAGCTTCTGACTAAAGCGCCTCGTCCACGGAGAGAGAATAGAGCTAGACAGCTTGGAGACTAATCTAATCTATACTCTCATTTCTATGTACAGTCGAACTCCAAATTCCTGGGTCAATTTCTGAAAGCAATAGCCTGACGCTTCGCTGTGACTTACGACCTTTTATTATAAGTTGTTTTAATACTATACAAATCAAAGGAACTTACGGTATACTTCATAATTTCAACCTTTTCCTACAAGTAATGCTGGCACAGTGGTTAACGTGCTCGGATGTTTCCATCACTGCTGGCGAAGGATCGATCCTCACTTTTTTCTAATTACTTTTATTTTATTTAATAATTTTAAATAGTTGCGATATTCTTTTTGTTATTTTTCATGCATTTTTCTGTAGAAATTTGATAAATAAAATTGTTTTTTTTTAGTAATTACTAATACTAGTCATTAGTGTTGTGTGTCGACCGTTATCATCACAATTATAAGTATAATAAAGTTTTGTAGGTAGATCAGGGAAATAAAACAAAAGTTACAAAAGTAAATTATTTCGATTTGTGAGGTAGACATAACTATGTTAGTTCGTTTCGAGTCTCATTATAGAACGTTGTTGATTCCTGGATATTTTGTGTGACGATTGTTTACATCTATGTTACGCTGTTTTAATGTTATTGTTTTGTAGTGAAATATTAACAGTGGAAATAATATAATCACTGAGGTTGAATATTACAGCCGTGCATAAATATGGATGAAACAATACAAATATCAAATTAAACCGGACTAAGTGTGAGTATTAATATTTAATTTTTAAGTGTTTCACATGTTAATATCTTATTTATTAGTTAAGATTCCCTACAATAGGTTTGTTTAAAAGATAGTTAAACGTGTTATTTACTTATAGTTTTTACTTTTAGTAAAATTAATTATCAGTTGTATTTTGCATAAAGATAATAATAGTATTCCATGTTTTGTTCTAGTGAAATACTGTGAATCCTGTGGAAGTGGATATGAGATATAAGGAACGGTCGAGACCAAAGTCCAACACCGATGGTTGTCAGACATCATAATAAAATTATGGTGAATGAATATGAAGGAAATGGCTTCCCCCAATGAGTAACTAATTCAACACGAAATGAATAACCGTTCAGTTTCACCGTGCACTCAAGACAGAAAACTTCACCAATCAGCCAAAAACCCTTTTGTTTTATAGAAATAAAAGAAACGTTTAAAAGCACGACCATATTTTTAATACTTATGGCTCTTATTGTATTCATTCTTAGTTAGGGAAAACATCATTTTATTCACAGTTCTTATTAATTTAGGGCTTAGATTTGAGGCTAAGTTTCAATCATTCTTTTCATAAAGAAAACGAAAATTAAACTGATGTCCTCAATAGGGTATATTTATGGAGAGCGGTTATTTTTTATGGTTAAGAAAATAATAATAAAATTAATTTTTCAGTTATAGAACATATTTCGATATTATTATTTTTTTTACTAAATCGCACCTAGTGGAACGCAAAAAGCTTGATTTCATAGAAACAAAATTTTGGGATCCGCAGCCCCGGAACGCAAAGAGCAACTGGCCCTTTGCGTTCCAGTACCGTGGTGCCTTCACAAACATAGCTGTAGCAGTATTTTTTATGTAGTGATAATGTTATTAATTTGCGTGCTTCTATTTCAGTAAAAGAACATTCATCCTTAAATACCTAACTTTTTTTAAACAACTTGTTTCTGGACCGTGGCCCTGGAACGCAAAGGGCAACTAGCGTTTTGCGTTCCAGGACCGAAGTGCCATGAGACGTTTGTTTGAAATAGTAACAAGGCACCGCGGCCTTGGAACGCATAGAGAAATTGGCCTGCTGAATTATTACTATTTCAAATGGCTTTATTATATAGTCATATCTTTAATATTTCTTTTGTTAACATATAGACAAAATTACCATTAATTTTTTTATGGGATATCATACTAAAATGGCCGCACTTTATAAAATAAACCCTATAATTTCTTAAATATAATTAAACGTAATTTAGTCTTATAATCAGCTAATTAAATCGGATAATATTGTTTTATCTTCACTTCTAATTTTTTAATTGACTTATTTTATTACTATAGCTGTTGGGCTAAGTGGAGCTATATCAATGAGATCTGAGTCTTATAATGTGATTAGCTATTGTTTAGTTTTTTTTTTGAAATCATGATCTTATTAATCAATGTCTTGTTAGTTATTCATGTTAATTTACAATTTGTCATGCTTATTATTTATTTAAAAAAAAGTTAATATTAGTTTAATGTTTTTTTTTGGTCTTGGTGGAAATAAAAAAAAAATGCTGAATTAAAATGTTTATTTTGTTTTATTTATTTATGTAATTAACAAACTTATAAATTATATTTTTGATATCACATTCATACGAATCTGACAATCTCTCAGTCAACAGTCAACTCATTTGATGAACTTCAACATGACATTGCAAAAATATTCGTTCTTTCCTCAATATTGATATTCGCCGGCATTATGAGAATACTTAAATATATCGCTATCTATATAATCACACGTCACTAACCAACAACCACAATCTAACGACAACTTGATTTCGATCAAGTTAAATATTCCTAAAACTTGGTCTACCTCACAGAAATTGTGAACAAGCGATTATAATCATATTTCTGTCCCATTTCAATATTTAACAATTTAGTAAAACTTACAAAAAGAATATCACTTGCGAGGGGATCGAACTCGTGCCTTGCTGTTCACCGCACATTATAAAGTGGAACGCTTAACCATTAGGCCAACTGAACAAGTATTATACATGTTGAAATTATGAATCCTATACAATCAGAAGTTAATGATGAATGTGTTTCTTAAAAATAGAAGGTCGTAAGTCAAACAAAACGTCAAGCTATTTCCTTAAAAGTGTGTTTGACCACTTTTGAACCGCTACTGTACACGTATAGATCATATAGATCATTAGAGCACCCTCTTGCATTTTTTGCTCTATCGTAGGGTAGCTCTATCATAGAGAAATTTTGGCCCGCGTACACTACGTCGTAGATTGCCATAAGAGACTCGCTCTACGTTATTTTAATCTATCGTGGACGAGGCGCTTTACAGTAACGACTGTCAAAGATCTACAAA
Source organism: Agrotis segetum (assembly GCA_036375495.1). Classification (NCBI taxonomy): domain Eukaryota; kingdom Metazoa; phylum Arthropoda; class Insecta; order Lepidoptera; family Noctuidae; genus Agrotis; species Agrotis segetum. The sequence goes on along the minus strand of JAQSVV010000310.1, from coordinate 959,259 downwards.
TGACAGCCAGGACCAACGGCTTTACGAGCTTACCGAGGCACGGAGGAAACTCGCTATGACAGATGGTCACATATCCACAGACCAACCTCGGCAAGCACGTCTTAACCGACCGGCCTGTGCGGCTGTAATTCTTTAGCCACGAGCTCCCCAGATTTTCATCTTTAAACGTTAGAGTATAAAGTTGACAATGCATTATAGACTTCAAGTGGCCTGCCATGAACTATTAACTCGATCTAGTTTAGGCTGTGGCAAAGAGATGGCGCTAAACGACTTGCATAGCTCTGTCTCTTTCCCACAGCCTAAACTGGATCGCGTTAAGAGCTCGTGGTAAGGCTACTGAGCGTTAACGTTTAGAAAGAAGAGGTAGTGCTGAATCTTTAACAAAATGGCGGATATAGCTGTGCGTCCACAGGTCGGCATCGCACATATCGGACATATCGTACGTAACGGATTTTAGTTTGCCTTGTATGAAAATTCATACAACTGCGTCCACTGATCCGCATCGTACGGACGGCTCATCGGCAATGCCTTAATGCGATGCGTACCGATGACGTCATACGGAATACCGATCAGTGGAAGCGATGAAGGTGGCATCGACAATCCGATTGCTGATACTCGCGTCGGCAATCCGATCGTTGTCGACACAGAAATCCGTTTGATGCGATGCGTCCGATGCGTACGATGCTAACCTGTGGACGCTTAGGTACTATATACGAGTACACCGGAGACGGCTTGCCCTATTAATAGTACTGACCACAACAAAGTAAAGTTTACTAAAATCAATTAGGTTTTCCTGGAAATATAAGCTCACATTCATTACCGATTGAAAAGTACGTGGAACTTACTAATTACCTCCTTACTTGTACTTTCAAAATTAATACTTTCAGTGAACAAAAGATGTTCTGAGAATAATCTTGCGTTAACAAGTTAGTGAAAGTTCCCGAATGGCTAATTATAAATATTAGAATTGAATGCCCCAGTTGGTTGAGTGTGAGCTGTGAAGCGGTGAGTTTGTAGTTCGATTCCGAAGTCAGACAAGAGTTTTCTGTCACAAGTTTTTTAATATAATAATAAGTAACAATTATATCAGTATTCTAACAAGAATAGACATTGTTATTTATATACAGTTACAAAATTCACAATCCGTACGTAGACGACTCAGTAAAGCTATTGTCAAACAGACAGGCGTAGGCGTGGCGAACGCGAAGCGAGGCGTTTTTGTTTGTAATTGATGGAATTGTTTGAAGCGAGTCACATCTATAGACTATCGGATCGTTTTCGCTTTCTTTGTGACTGGATTCAAACAATTCCATACACAACAAATAAAAACGCTTCGGATCGCATTCGCTTCGATTGTCTGTTTGACAATAGCTTTTTTAAGAGAATTTTTTTTTTCTACTTTTTAAACTTATTGGCTCTATCCTTAGGACGATAGAAATCAGCCATTTTGTTTCTTTTCTATTTACACGTTATGTGTACTGAAATGGAAAAAAAAAAACACAAAAATCCCTTTTGTTTTCCAAAAAAACTTTTTCAAAAAAAATGTGACCGCCTTCAAAAACAACCACAAAAAAGAGTAAAATAACCTACAAAACTTTTCTTTCGGAAGTCGGTGACTTTTTTATTAATTCATTGTCTCTTTTGCCACCGACTTCCGAAAGAAAAGTTTTGTAGGTTATTTTACTCTTTTTTGTGGTTGTTTTTGAAGGCGGTCACATTTTTTTTGAAAAAGTTTTTATTTTACTCTTTTTAGCTTAAATATTCAACTAAAATTCTTGTCAAATACATCATTTTCTTACATGTGCACTAGAATTTTGTAATCCGTAGCACCGGTAATAACATCGTTAACATGTCTTTCATTTATTCCCTATCTCAAAAACTGCTGAACCGATTTTGATGAAATTGCAGTATTCCCTAAGTTGAACGATACCTAGTACAACAAAAAAAGAATTACTTAAATCGGACTTATAGTTCCGGAGATATGCGAACACAAACATAATTTTCTTACTTGAGGAGTTGTACCTTCCATCATCAGCTCAGCTACATGAGATGATGATTTCCATACGCAAATACTTCATAAGATTTGCGAAAAACTATGTGTCAGCTAATAAAATTTGAGGGTTGCCCTCGATTTCTCCAAGATCCAATCATCAGATCCTGAAATGGTGACAATGGGACCACACGGGAAGCACCAGCTTTCGAATAAAAAAAGAATCATGAAAATCGGTTCACCCAGTCGCAAGTTATGAGGTAACAAACATAAAAAAAAAAAAAAAAAAAATACAGTCGAATTGATAACCTCCTCCTTTTTTGAAGTCGGTTAAAAATAATAAAGGCCAGTGGCTTTTAAATACAAAATCTACACACGCAAGTGTACTCAAGCTTAGCTCATAACACAACCGTCCCTCCATATTTCCAACAATACCATATTTTATTTTATAAAACAATCATTTTTGTTATTCATGAGCTGCTCTTTTCTGTTTATCTTCTACTACATCTATATAATATATAAAAATAAGTGCCGCTTTTCGTTGTAATTGTATAACTCAAGAACGGGCTCTCCTATTCAAACCAAATGTTTAGGCTTTGTTCGGACTATTTAATAGACAGTTGTGAAGTTTGCACAAAATCGGTCGAGCGGTTCTTCATTTATCACATTTTTTGTAACAAAAGATGTTGTACTTAGTAGCTTAAGTATTAGTAGAGTATTTTATTAGTAGAGTATTGTTTATTTAGCTTCGAAGTTTGCGGGGTCAGCTAATAATTAATAAAAATATCGGTCTGTCTCACTTTATTCATTTCTATAAAAGGACTAGCCGTTGCCCGCGGCTTAGCTTGAGCTATTTTAAAATTTGACAATCATATCGGTTTATATCATAAGGAAGAAATTGCTGTTTTCCTGAGGAACAAGAAAACCAAACCAAACGATGTTTAAAACGTTTACTTTTTCAGTTTTTATTGTTAATAGTAAAATTAAATTAAAGGAAAATAAGAAGTAAATGAAAAACAACATGAAAGTAAAGTCAAATAAAATCTTAAATTCATAACTTAATTAAATGTTTTAATAGCCGGAGTTTTTCTTAAAATTTAGCGCTTAAATTTCAAATTTTATAACGTCTCAAGATGCTTTTACTTTACTTGACTGAGCTCCTTGACTAAGTTGTCTAGACCACTCATTATTATATAATATAATGTAATAATTAAAATTAAAAATATATAGGTCACGTTACAAACTAGATTTTGCCGTCGGATTCGCCCTCTCGTAACTCGAAAAATACCTCACAGGAACGTTCTACCTAGATAAACGGTATCTTATGTGTTGTAACAAACTATACCTATCACTGAGGAAAATTTCATCACGAATCATTCAGCCATATTAATGTAATTTAACAAAAAATATCCATCCATCAAAACTTTATTAACAGTACTATAAGTCAGACGTAAATCCAAAAAAATATTAGCAAAAATTGCAGTTATTCGTTTCGTTAAAATATTTAAATTAAACAGTTAAATGAATCGATTGATTGACACTATAAAGTGTTTCAGCGCCATCCAATTTCAAACAGAAATTCAACTGTATCCCAGCCTGAGGTTTTCAATGTAAAATAAATTATTCCATGTTGGTAAACCAACGTTACTGTTGGAAAACATCGGGGTTGGAATATCGGCTTCCGTTTAATTTTTGGTTGCATATATTATATTTTTTATACGGTAATGTAGTAGTAATCCCATTACTTTAAAAGGAAGGCATCATCATCAGCCGGAAGACGTCCACTGCTGAACATAGGCCTCCTCCTTAGACCGCCACGACGAACGACAATTCGTCACTTGCATCCATCGGTTGCCCGCGACCCTTACGATGTAGTCGGTCCACCTAGTAGGAGGCCTGCCTACACTGCGTCTTCCGGTCCGTGGTCGCCAGGTGAGAACATTTCTTCCCCATCGGTTATCAGTTCCACGAGCGATGTGGCCTGCCCATGGCCACTTCGGTGACAACTATGTACTATTTTCACTTGCTATGTCGGTGACTCTGGTTCTTCGCCGAATATTCTTGTTACGGATTTTATCCTGCAAAGCAACACCGAACATAGTTCTTTCCATTGCTAAACTAGATGACCTTTAATCAAATCATCATCCGCCTAGTCTTTTATCAACTTTATTGGGTTCCGCTTTCAACCGGAAGCAGCTGAATATCAGTATTTTACATCATAACACTGGGCCTGGCTGTGAGGAGCTCGTGGCTAAATAATTACAGCCGCACAGGCCGATCTTCCGGGTTAAGCCGCGCTTGCCGAGGTTGGTCTGTGGATGGGTGACCATCTGTCATAGCGAGTTTCCTCCGTGCCTCGGAAAGCACGTAAAACCGTAGATCCCGGCTGTCATTTGTAAATCTTTGACAGTCTTTACTGTTAGTCAGAAGCTCTAAAGTTTGACAACCAGTCTTACCATGGAGTATCGTATTACCCAGTTACTGGGTTGTGGAGGTCCGATAGGCAGTCACTCCACGTAAAATACTGGTATTTAGCTGCATCTGGTTTGACTGGAAGCCGTCCCCAATATAGTTGGGAAAAGGCTAGGCAGGTGATGACTGGGCCACCGCTATTTTTACTTGAAAGGTATTGTACCAAAATAATACGATTTGTTTCTGAAATTGACTCGAAGTAATTTGCGTGAATCAGAAGAAAAATTACTAGGACGATAGAAATAGTTCACAACATTGTAATATTTCATTAAAATACTGACTCACGAAAAATCCTTTTGTTACGTTTGTATTTTCTGTTTTTGTAAGACTTGAATTATTGTTTTTTAGGATTCTGTAACTAATGGATAAAACGGAACTCCATTACTAAGATTTCACTGTTTGTCTGTCTGTCTGTCTATCATGAACCCTAATAGACATTTGTTTTCACAGATGACGTATTTTTGTTGATGCTTTAAAAAAAATACAAAAAAAAAATAGCCCGTATAACAAACTTGTCTTTTTTTTGCTTGTTTTTGCGCGATATTGATAAAGGCCGCATGTAGACGGTTAAAATATTCACAAAATGTTAATATATTTTAAAAAAGGGGGCTTCTATACAAAACAAATGATGGTTTTTGCCGTTCTTGGTAGACGTGGCAACCATTATCTATAAAAACGGCAAAGAAATCCTTCGTGGGCGATTTCAACTCGCACTTTGCCGGTTTTTTTATAATAATGAGTTTACTAGTCGCTGTGTAAAGAAGTCGTGAAATTGAAGTCATTATCAGATTTCTTTTGAATTTAGTTTGTTTCGTGCTGTTTTTATTCAGTTGGTAAATGTAGTAAAATAGGGTAGACTTTCTTTTTGTTGTGAAAATAAAAATACGTAGAAGTTATATCGCGATTGTTATTTTCTTTTATAAAGCCAGTATATAAAATTATTTTCCTTTATGGTCCTGCATATGGCACGGTTGGCTAAGTAGCTGAGCGATCGACTGCTACGCAATGTGTCGCGTGTTCAATTCCCGCACGGAACAAATATTTTCATGATCTACAAGTTGTTAGTTGTATCGGGTCTTTTTTTTTTAGAATGTTAAAATCATCAAATGAGTCCTCCCACCCCGGGAAGGGCGGGAGGGACTGTCAGACTTGTACTGACTAAAATCCACGATGTCCTTCAGTAGCCCTTTCTGTTCCGGGGTCACGGTAAGGAAATAATCCCGCGACCCCGGCAGGCTTTGGCCCTCTGAGAGGGGGCCCCGTCATTATGCTGACGCTCTTTGAGGCGCGCGTGGGACACAACGCGCCGTCGACCCGGGCATGGTCCATGGTCGGGCAGCGAGTTGCCCTTTACTCGCTGCCCTCATGCCCAGTTGTTTCGGGTCTGGGTGTTTGTGTATGTGAGTATCTATGTTTGTAATCGCATCCACGATACAGGAAGAAATTCCTAGTGTATGTCTTAGTATTCAGCCTATAATCTTCCCACTGCTGGACGAACAAAGGCCTGGAATTCTCATTGTATTTTCTTTTTACCCGACTGCGCGACGCAAAGGAGGGTAATGTGTTTATCAGTCTATGTATGTATGTATGTTTGTTTCTATGTGGCGTTCTAGAGATCAAATGCGTAGACCGATTTTGATAATTTTTACGTCAATCGGTTCGTCTTAACCTTGCGAGTGTCACTAAAGACATGACAGTAATCAAAATTCACCACAGGGACAACCAGACGCCATAATGTCAAAATAAAAATAAAAAAATGTCGATGAACTATGTCATGTGGGGCTATCGTTGAATAAGTATTTTAAAATCATCTTTAGGTTCCCTTTATCATTTTTCATTTTAAATAATAGTTTAGGATAATAACGATTTAAAGTTGTTTAACAAAACAATAATTCTCTGAATAGTAACTAAAAGGCATGAAATAAAAAAAAAAATTAACGAAAAACAAAAAACCCGACTGCGTTAAAAAAAACTAAAAAGAAAGAAACAAGCGCGGTAGTTAAGAATTCACTCATTCTGTCATTCACAGTGACAGTCGGGGCCCCTCGAGAAGATTTGATTGGTATAATTTGAATGGGCCCCGACTGTAAGTGTGAATGAGTGAATTCTTAACTACCGCGCTTGTTTCTTTCTTTTTAGTTTTTTTTTTAACGCAGTCGGGTTTTTTGTTTTTCGTTAATTTTTTTTTTTAATTTGAGATGGTTCAGAGGTGACAAAGTCTATGATAAAGTGACCCTGTTCACTATAACTTTGAAGAGATTCGAATAGAAAAACTTATGTCCTTCTCGGACATGTACGAAGGACATAAGTTTTCGTATTCGAATCTGCCGTGAGGTATCCGAAACATTCTCATGTATGTTTTACGATTTTCTATAAGTAGTTTCCGTGTTATTTGGAAATTCTCGACCTGGACCAAGTAAAAAAATTGAAAATGAGAGACTGAATTTTTCTTTTAAATGTCATGTCAGTCATGTTCCAGTCACACTATACGAAAATATAAAATGGTTGTTATTCTTAAAAAAAAAGTCGTAACAAAAGGAATCGTATTACACAGTAACAGGCTTTTGATCACAACAGAAACCTTAAAAAAGTCCTAAAAATGCCAAAAAATTATCAAACCCAAAAAAAAACTTCAAGAATACCTTTGTATTTGCGTCAAAAAGTAGCAAAATACCTTCCGAACCCAGCTAATTCCGTCATATGTAACGTTTTTTATTCTAAAACACCGACATTTCCTTGCTAAGTGGCTTCCGCTCCTAATCCTATGAAGCACTCTTCGGTATAAAGTGGCTCTTTCCACTTTCAAACGTCTTTCAGGCCACGAAATATAATTTCTTTCAGGTTTTCTTCCGATCTTGAAACAAGGGCTTTTTTTTCAGTAAATACCTATTCAGTAGAAAGATGAAATATAAGTTTTACTATTAAGTATGTATATAGTGTATTCTGTGCTATTAATAAAGGTTTTCAGAAAGATAGAATTATAAAAAAAAAAATGTTTTCGTGAAAATAACCTGCGACAGGTTTCTGTACAAAAACAAATAGGTAGTACGCCATTTACATAAAAAAGTATTTATTTAACTCGTGTTTTTTTTTTAATCAAAATTGGTCGCGGGTGTAACAATTTACCTTGACCCCGGAACGTAAAGGGCTATTGAAGGACACCGTGGATTTTAGTCAGTACGAGTCTGACAGTCCCTCACGCTCTGTCCGGGGTGGGAGGACACATTTGATGATTTTACCACCCTAAAAAAAAAAAAAAAACTGGGCTACTCAAGTCTCCGATACCTTACGACTTTGGTATCAATTGACGCGTGCCTGTGTACGAACCTCTATGGATTTGTATTACAACAATCACCTGGATACCAGAGTCGTAAGGTGGGTAAGGTTGACTGGCCTGTTAGTCTAGTGGTTTGTGACCCTGACTGCTATGCTCGTGGGTTCGATTCTCACCCAGGACAAATGTTTGTGTGATGAGCATGATTATTTGTTCTGTGTCCAGGTGTAAATTATCTGTAATATGTGTGGATTTAGAAATGTATAAGTATGTTTATCAGTTGTCTAGTACCCATAACACAAGCTTTGCTTAGCTTGGGACTAGATGGCGTTGTGTGATAGTTGTGGAATATTATTTATGATACTATCGGAGACTTCACGTCGCGTTGTGTACGAAGGGCCTTACTAGCTACGCCAAGTTAGATATTAATTCAAACTCTCAAGTAGCAAAAGATAATCGCAATTGTTACAAACCAACTTCTGCTCCCAAGAGACCACTCGATCAAAAAACAAATATCCTAAGAATATATTTCTATCTTTATCTAAAAGTCAAGTCCCCGAAGTTCACTATTTGACGAGAAGAACCACAAAAATATATATACGACCAGTCTTTACCAACCTTTTCAAAGGAGTGTCTTTCCATGTACAGCGGTCTAAATTGTAAAAAATGTTTGCGACCCCTCATATATCTTTATCATGCTGACTTGTAAGAATACTTAGGAGAGTAATCTTATTTTAAGGGTTAAGAATACCTTTATGGGGTATTTTGGTGTAACAGAATATTTCTGTGATTTCACAGAAACTTTCTCGTGTGTGAATGTGGCCACCCTCTGGTTACAGAATTAATTGAGCCATCTTTGGGACTTACATATTTCACCGTCATCATCATCAGCCTAAAATTCACCTGCTACAACTCGAAAATTATCCCACTGGAACATAAAATCGGGATCAAAACTATCCTTTGTGATAATCCGGGTTATAAACTATCTGTATACCATTTTAGTTCAGTGGTTTTTGCGTTGCGATTTATAATATTAGTAGGACGTGTCGCTGGGGTGCTATAACAGGAAACCTCCACGTGCACCCGTGGATTGGAGTTCCCTCTCGGATACGTCCAGGGGGAAGACCAGTTTTTCGGGCCGGTGCACCCTGGGATGCGGGCAAAAACTCTTCCTTAGGCACCCTAAGGGGTCTTTTTGCCCGTATGCGAATAGCCTACTGTGTGGACGCTCCAACGCGTGGCCCTCTGATTAGCAGAGGGCACAGCGGCGGAGCGGGCTTGCGGACGGTGAGTGCCCGGGTCGGTGGCGGGTCGTGTTTGCGCCAAATGCCTGCTAGGGTCGCGGGTTTTTTCTTAACCCAGGATACCGTGGCCCCGGAACGTGAAGGGCATGGGAAGGAACACGGGTAGATTTTAGTCAGTAAGAGTCTGAAAGTCCCTTCCGCCCCACCCAGGGCGGGAGGACATTTGATGATTTACCACCAAGAAAAAAACTTTTTCCTTGTTCGTTCTCTGGCAGTGCTTTTGACCCCGTAGTAAGGGTTGACGCACTACATTGACATGAAAACTAGGTTACGCAAAGGTAATAAAATCGACAGTTCTTGATAAGAACGTGTTATTCGTGGAAAAATACCTGTACCTGTCAATTTCAATGAATGTTTTACCAGTTTACCGTTCACTGCATTACATACATAAACTCATGCCTTCTTCCCTGCTACAATCCTTACAAACTCTTTTCGCCGTAAACTGCTTTAGAACATTATTAATTTACACATTATTTAAGGAGCTATCCTGGTCTAATTCCAAGTAAGTTATTTCATACTTTTTCTCGCTAGTGTAAAACTAATCACTCGTGCTAATTAGTCCCCGCCAAATAAATCTGGAATAAAGGTCATTGATCCTAATAATGCATCGTTCGAATTTCAAAATAAAATAAAAGTTCAAGATCGCCTCTTACCACGATACGTTGCTTTTGGTCGTTCTACGACATTTTCTTTACATTTCTTCGAATGGTTTTGAAATATTGCAATATATTGGTACACGGGGGTCAACGTATTTTATTCTACACTTTATCTGGCGGAAAGTATAGTTCTACCTTCTGAAACTACCTTTCAAATTCGAACTAAAGTTAACTAGTAACAGTTTCAGTTAAAAGCTTGTAACTTAATATCCCTCCTGAAGATCGCGTCCAATCACCGTCTGTCGTAATGAAAGACTTTGGCACAAAGCTGTTAATTACGTCTGTGTTAATTATAACTGAACAGATTTCGGTTGAAAATTGAGAGAAATGTCGGAATTTGATCGCGTTTAGAATTCTGCTGATTGATTGGTAACTCTAGATCTGTAGTTGAAGATATTGTGTTATGATTTTTGTTAAATAGTATAAGGCAGTTGTTCTATCGCTGGGATTAGCGAGTAGAGCGAGCAATTGCGAGCAACTGATGACACATTGGCGTGCAACTGTTAGCAACTGATAGCGTATTGGCGATTGGCGACCACTTTTCTGGTGCTCGCCACTGTTTATTCTGGCCTTGAAGTGCCGGAGCGCACGGCGAGTTGCGGCGCCGCACCGCAAATATTTTGCCACAAAGATATTGTGTTATAATTTTTGTTAAAGAGTTTAAGGCAGTTTTCCTATAGCTGACGATTAGCGAGTAGAGCGAGCAATTGCAAGCAACTGATAACACGTTGGCGAGCAAATGTAAGCAACTGATAACGCTTCGGCGATTGGCGAGCACTTTTCTGGTGCTAGCCACTGTTTTTCTGGCCGAAAAGTGCTGTGGGATTGTACCAAAAAAAGTCACTTCCGCATCACCCGGGTGATTTTACCACCCCAGAAAAGATGTCGATAGTGTTTTTCACTAATATGTAATGTCTTAAATAAACATTTATTAACAAAAGGTATTATCAACGGTTGGTTATTTAAATCCTCATTCGAATATATAAACTTATTATTTGAGGTCCTTGATAGAGGAGTCAGCAGTTTTATGAGTAAGTTACAGCTTGGGAAAAAACAGTAGAAAACTGGAAGTCGCCACTGTGCTCTCACTACCAGCACTATGAATGTTTTTTTTTTCTTCACTTATTACGTTAGTTTTATGGCGCAATAATAAATCTAACAAACCTACGTTTTGTTTACATCAAAAATATCAAAGATTTTAAAACGTTGTCAGTAAACAAAAAGATTAGTTCCGTTTCAATCCGTTCTGGCCAAGCTGTACATCGTCACTCATAAACTTTCTAACAAAACGATTCACCCAAAAAAACGCAACACAATCACAATAAACATATCCATGCAGATATTAAAATCAAATTCCCATGAAATTCTCCACCGAATTGCATTCGGGAACCTCTCAAAGACGATAAAGTTTCGACCATAAAAACCCTTGAAACATAAATCAACACCTACATGTAGGAAGGTTGGTATAAAAACCTTATTGTTCTATGACCCGACGTTTTTTTTTTAAGATAACCTTATATTATTAAGGTTAAGGTACACATATTATTGGACCGCCCGCGGAGGCAGTGGTCTTGTGGTGACGTCATAATGCAAGTGTGGGTTAGAAGGTCAGGTCTACGCAGCTCTGGTATATAAAATAAGCAAATTAGAGAAAACCCGGGCAAGTACTAGTCAGATCGCGCTTGAAGGTTTCTGTACCGCTATCTATAAAAGTTCAAGTCAAAAGTTTTGGACCAATGTGTGTTACCAGTGATGACGTATGGCGCCGAAACGTGGTCCATTACTATAGGCCTCATTAGTAAGCTCAGTATAGTCCAACGAGCTATGGAGAGGGCTATGCTCGGAGTCTCTCTGCGCGATCGACTCAGAAATGAGGAGATTCGTAGACGAACCAAAGTTACCGACATAGCCCAACGAATTAGCAAGTTGAAATGGCAATGGGCAGGCCATATAGCACACAAAACTGATGGCCGATGGGGCCGTAAGGTTCTCGAATGGAGACCACGCACCGGCAAGCGCAACGTAGAACGTCCACCCACTAGGTGGGCAGGCGATCTTATGAAGTCCACAAGATCACGCTGGATGCAGGCCGCTTACAACCACCGGTCCTACTGGAAGTCTAAAGGGGAAGCCTATGTTCAGCAGTGGATGTCTTACGGCTGATATGATGATGATGATGATCTATAAAAGAACAAAATTTAAATTTCATTATTTATTCTTAAATAAAATTAATTATATCTTAATATCTCTGTTGTCGTTATCAATGTGGAGCAAAATTGAGCAAAAAATGACCTTTGTTTAATGGTATATTTTTTTAGTGTAAGAAGGAACTGTTTTTCTCCTTTAAATTAACATCAAAGTAGGTATTTATTTAAATACTTAATTAACTGAACATAAAACATTCTGATTATTGAATTCTGTCTCCTTTAAGAAAGTTGGTATTTTAATAAAAAATGAAGATTTCATTTTAAAATAACGTTATTTATAAAAAATACCATATTTCGGAACTAGTAGATATTGGTCACACCATCTAGAATGAGCTTATCAAAACGGTCTTCCCTAATAATTTATTTTAAATATTCATTTTGAAAAAAAATGCAAATATTTAGTACAGTTGCAAGAAGGAATGGCATGGCAAAGTACGGAGAACCTCCTCTTTGTTTTAAAGTCATCAAAGTGAATTGTGTTTTATAATTGTATGATGGCAAATGGCAGCTGAAATAAATGCTCAATGTGCTCGACTAGCATGCAAGTAAATTAATGAACACCGTAAATTAAGGGCGTGTGTGAGAATTACGGCTATAATTTCTAAACTATTATTCTGCAGCTAACAATGGCAATTAAGATGACGTTGTGGAGTTATTGTTTGATATTTATTTATTCGTCCGCGTGAAATTTTAGCCCCTCGTTGCATTTCATTGCCTGCACTGCACAATTATTTACTATTTATAAACCTGATGCGCGCCTCAAAGAGTGTCAGCACAATGACAGGGCCCCCTTTTTAGAGGGCCAAAGCCTGCCGGGGTGGCGGGGCTAATGAATAACCTTGAACCCGGAACGTAAAGGGCTATTGAAGGACATCGTGGATTCCAGTCAGTACAAGTCTGTCAGTCCCTTCCGCTCTGCTTTGGGTCCTAGTATTTTTTTATTCAATCAATTTTAAAGCCCTATAAATAATAAGTGGTTCTTCTGTACTTTTCTTTAATACGTTAAAACAAACTACAATAGAGTAAAGGCTTACATCTGTTCTGTTTTTGTGAACATTATAAATTGGATTACAAAGGGAGTTAGTTGTAAATTAATATGAAGTTGGTTCCGTACGTTTATTTTTGTTCCCTTTTTATTAAAGTTGAAGATTTTTGACCTGTTAATACAATGTAGAGTTGAATGCATACGTGGGTTTATTAAGCCTTATATTACGTTTTTGGAAATCATTGTCATTGTCAGAAAATTAGGAATAAAACCACCCTTTTCTTCACGTGGTAAAATAAACCAATGAGTCTTCCCACCCTGGGTTGAGTGAAGGGACTGTCAGACTCCTACTGATTTAAATTCCCAGTGTTTCTTCAAAAGCCCCTTGCGTTCCGGGGTCACGGTTACCTTATGAGACAGTCCCGTGACTCACTAAACCTACTAACGTAACAAACGTACAAAAAATACTGGTCGATCACGGGCATCCGATGGATGAAAGTGGAGAATTGTCGTTCGGCGTGGCGGTCTAAGGGGGAGGCCTCTGTTCAGCCGTTGACGTCTTCCGGCTGATGATGATGATGATTACGGGATAAAATAATAAAAAAAAACCTAACCTCATCTTAAATAAATTATTTTCTGCAAACAATAACAATCTCAAATATTTTTCTGGAATCTCTTCAGATATTAATAACTAGTATCCCAAGGGTCGAAAACTGGTCTTTCACAAATTTATTTTATTATAAATGATAGATCACACGCCTGGAACCAATTGATTTGACTTCAGCTGATTGATTCGAGGGTGTTTGATTGATTAGGCAGATTAATTTATTATTGTTTTGTTAGTAAAGTTATGACTTATGAGGGATGAAATTCCAAAGTTTTTTTTTCTAATGTGTAGAATGTGTTGACGCGAGATTGTTTTAAATAGGCCTGGAACGCAAAAGGCATGTGAAAAAATGGGGTGGTTTCTAGTCAGTAACTTTCTACATTTTTAGGAACGCTTACACTTCACCCTGGGCAGGAAGACTGGATGTCAGACGAGTACCGACTAAACACACCCTATTTCTTCAATTTCCCTTTACCTTTCAAAGCCGCGGTAATCTCTTAATTTCGCAATTCCATTTAATTACGATTGCTTATATTTGGCATTCTTAGACCACGTCGCATCACTTACTAATGGCTGCTACACACCTCATACACACTTGTCGATTTATCTTTGCAGTTTGAACTGTACCGACTAATCGTAACGATTTATCGTAAGGTGTGTAGCAGTCATAAGACACCTGCATACCATAATAATAACTTAGATTACATTTAATGGATAATAAGGACCAAAAATCATTAGTATGATTAACTACATAGATATTAATGGATTTAACCCCATTTAGACCAAAATGCTCCATGTTCAACTGACAAGCCAATAAAGTACAAACAATCATAATATATTAAACGATCAATCTCTGTTCCAAGATAATAATCTAGACTATTGTACTAATTTTAGTCCTTAATATATGGTACTTAAATAAACCAACCAGCTTTTGTCGCATAAATCCTTTATAATGTGGAAAAGAGACAAAAAACGAGGTACTGTACAGTAGTGGTCCGACCGCCGACGATGAACGAGTAACGAGTAGAACTATACACTCCAAAAAAAGTTGGCGATAGGAGGGAAGCGAATGTAGTTTCGATAGTTTTGTCGCCGGGCGACAGCGAGTGTTCAAGTGCGACGAGCGATTACTTGCGCTACTCGCCCGCGGTCGATTTATGTGACATTTCATTCACTGTACCGAACGCGAGCAACGAGTGGGCGAGCATCACTGAACGAGTATCGCTGAGCGAGTTAATTTTTGAAAGCTCGTCGCTCAGCGACAGAATGAGTAAAACGAACGTCGGAAGTTGTCGCCGGCAGTGTGAACAGTCAGAGAGCAATTATTAACATATGCATCTCTTTTACTGTGCGTTTCTTGAGAGAGAAAATCGCCGAGAGTTATTCGTTCTCTCGCCGTTGGTCGGACCACTACCTATCTGCATCTCTTAATCACGCAGAAGTGGAATTAAAGTAATACGGCTAAATAAAGACAGTGCCATATAAAGACGTAATCCACGATTTACAAATAGTACACCATTACGCACATAAATCATTTCTCCCTTAAAGGTAGAAAAAATAATTATGGAACACAATGTTGGACTAAATATGGAATACGTGTGACAAATGTGGCCCAGTGGGCATTCAGATAAATAAAGGCCATATTACGTCACAGTTTTAAATGGCTCCCTGTTCATTTATTTGCTATATGGCAATGCGAAATGATGTATGTGCATTCGATTGAGATATTTTATCGTTTGTTGTTTTATTTTTGTGTTTGTTTTTAATGAGGGGTTGTTTGTTTTTTAATGATTTTTATTTAAAGTAACTTCCAAAGAAATGATGTGTTATTACCATACTATGACTCATTTTTGAATCTATATCTATTGTATATTGTGTATCCAAAAGATTTAAGCTATTTTGACGTGATTGAGTGACAAACATGCACGCATCCAAATTTTCGCATTCATGGTAGTTAAATGCGCGAAGGTATCTATACAGCTTTTAATGCGCATGGTAGTTAAAGGTGTGAAGTAATTATTTAGTAAAAAAAATAAAATTGTGTAAAGTTTGATGTGCACTACAACTTTTTAAGAACTTTTTTTAGTTTTTATTTTAACGAAAAGCATGCGCAAAATATACCTATATACTTATTGAAATATCTAGTTGACTAAAATCAGTATATCTTTTGGCCCATATTAATGTGATCAATACGAAGCGCAGGCATCGAATTACTAATGCATTTCAGGCTTACGTTTGAAAAAAAAACTTCAAGCCTTAATGAACTGCAAGTATAGCTTAAGATCAACAACAACAAAAAAAAAAAGCAAAACCTCGATCATTTTTTTTCCCTCAATCTCTCTCGTTGTCAACCACTTCATTAAGGTACAGTCATCATTAATACTTGCAATAAACCCCGCTCGCCTCCAGGGAAATCTCTTAGCCGGATCGCCAGCGATTAATCTTTAGCAAAGTAGATTCTCCTGATATGATTCCTTCTATATTCTGCCTGCCTGAGAATTTGTTCAGATTATTTGGTAAAAATATAGGTACATTTAAGGCGGATTTCTTTTTTTTCCCTTGTGTACTGTGATCATTTTATTCGTGGCTAAATTATGACTGCTGCATGCTAGGTTAAGGTGGGCGTTCGCACGCGAGACCGCGACAGGAGACCGAGACCGTACTTAACATTAGACAATGACAAGTGTCGAGGTGTGGAGGAAGTGGGAACATATTTTTCCTTCTCCTCCACTATTCTTTTCTGATTAATTTCGTTGCAGGATCCAAGACAGGTAAATTCAGTCTTCGGGATACGCGAGCTTCAATTGTCTCGGCGCTTTTCTGGTGGTTGCCACTGTTGGTTCTGGCTGTCAGGAGTTGCAGTAGTTTGGGAATAGTGGGTATGTCCCATAAAAAAAGTGTCGCGGTCTCCGTTCTCGGTCTCTCCCTGTCGCGGCGCGAACCGCTGCCTATGCAGAAGAGGCGGCGACAAGTGTCGCGGGCTCCTGTCGCAGTCTCCTGTCGCTGCCCCTGTCGCGGTGTCGCGCACGAAGGCACCTTAAAGCTGTGCGTGTGATGGTTAGTCTGCGAATGAATGACCATATATTGTTACGAGTTTTCATTGGTCCTGGATGTCGTTATGTAGATCTTTGACAGAAAACGTTAAGGCTTTGCAAAACAGCGCGGCATGTCGCGATGGTAGCATGTCTTTGGCGTGTGTTGTTTAACACTAGGGCCACACCAATGGTAAATACTGTGAAGTATTGCGATAATGGACCGTTATACGAACATTTAAAGACTATTATCGCGAAACATCTCCGGCACGCGTAGCAGGGCGATTCTATCTCTATTCTACCAAGAATAGACAACGTTATTTCATCGTTATTCTTATTTCTATATTAATCGACTGTGTTTTTGCACCATTTGCACACTATTGAAGAAAAGAACATTTATTTTCTATATTTTTTTACATTACCATTCTTAAATCGCTAAAAATATTTCTACGTTCTTTCACTTTGTCTTCTCTTCCGTCGACAAAACCCCTTTCTACGGCGTCAAGCTACGCCTGCTGGTATGCGGCTAAAACTGCCAGCGCTAGCGTGACGGGTCTTGTGTGACGACTTTCACATGTTTCCAAAGTAAGTAAGCACGCCAAGGACACGCCACGTTACCATTTCGCCAGGTCGGGATCGCTGTTTTGCAAAGCCTTTAGTCAGAAGCTCCAAAGTTTGCCAAAGTGTATATTTATATCTTCACGTTTCTCTGATTTATGCTTCGGGCGTTTGGATGATGATCATTATGGTATGTCAATGATTTGACCCTGTGTCTAAATAAGTTACTTCATCATCAGCCTATTATTGTTCCCACTGCTGGGACGCAGGCCTCCTCTCTGTGAGAGGGAGTGGGCCACCACGCGGGCCCACTGCGGATTGGTGGATGTCACATGTCTTCGAATTTTTGGTTCTGAACATGCCGGTTTCTTCACGATGTTTTCCTTCACCGTTTTGAGAGCTGTCTTAATAAGTTACTTACAATTAATTAATGGCTTGTATTTAAACACCACCCAAAAAAGTACTTATTTTACTAAGTAATAAAGAAATAAACCTATTAGTGTAATAAAAAAAAAATTACCTAAGCAGGGTTCGCGGGGCTTCTATTTCTGTGTACAAGGTTTAAAGAAACCTAACCAAACCGAACTTCGGGGTTTCCCTGAAATCTTGCTAAAGCGAGTTTTAGATTTGGTGACCATTTATCCATTTTGGTATGCAAAAAGAATTATTGATGCGCGTTTAAATTGTAGCCTTAATTAATTAAATAGTTTTGCATATCGGTGTCAGCTTCAAGGCAAGGCAATGCCTTAATTATTTATCAGTTCTGTTTATAATATCACTCATTACTCTATGAAACCATATTAGCAGCATTTCTAAGCTATTCAATATCTGCACTTAATTGATACGAGTATCATGTATCACTAACCAACACTTCATCGCCATAGAAGAGCTGAGCTGGGAATTATTAGGCTACGTTCCCACAAACGGAGTTGAAATTCGTAATTCTTCACCGGTCCAATTTGTGTCTACACCTTCAGGCTTTCCTGAAGAATTCTCTTACCAAAATAATTTTCTAAATTAGACTTTAAATTAGAATAAACTAAAAATTAAAATTAAACTTTAAATAAGAATCATTTTTAAAATTAGTGATGAAAGAGGTTGAACAAAAAGCAAGTACAGTCAGCATCAAAAGTTGCTGACCACATTCAGATTTCCAAAACGCTGTTAACCGTATTATTAGGTTGTACAGCGATTTTGAAAATCAGATGCTGACTGTACTTGCTTTTTGTTGAAACTCTTTCACCACAAAAATATTACACGGAGAGTTTATAAACTTGATTCTTCTCCACTAGGGTTGCCACCCGCCCGGATTTGTCCTAGACTAGAAGGCATCCGGGGAGCCTATTTCCAAAGCCTATACTATTTCAGTCACGAGTCGGACTCTACTCGATTAGCTTTTGTTTGTGCATATTTCTCAACAAAACCTATACTATTTCAGTCACGAGTCGGACTCTACTCGATTAGCTTTTGTTTGTGCATATTTCTCAACAAAACCTAATCTATCTCAGTAAAAAACTTGACTCAAATAGATTAGCTTTTTGTTTTGATATTTTCAAAGAAAATGCACGTACAAAACCTAGTTCTATATAATTCATGTCACTCGAATAGCTAGACTTTCGGCGAGTTATTTTTAAACATTACGTACGAGCAAAACCTTATTTAACTTTTCTTAAATTTTGTAGTACTTGAATATCGCAAATACGACTGTGGGCACCCCGACTCGGACAGGTTAGGTTAGAAGGGGATGGCGGGGTCTGAAAGACCCCGCCATTCCCTTCGTGGTTATTTTTTTTTAAACCACCCGGAAGTAGGAGCACAGCGAAGCGGTGCTCCGTCTACGTTTTCAACATTTTACTTAGTTTAGTGAAATGACATGATCTCTGACTTTATATTAGTATTTTTGTCATAATTATCACTAGATACTTTTCTTGATAATTGGATTTCGTGAAATCCCTGATTTCCTCATTTCACTGCGA
Source organism: Agrotis segetum (assembly GCA_036375495.1). Taxonomy (NCBI): domain Eukaryota; kingdom Metazoa; phylum Arthropoda; class Insecta; order Lepidoptera; family Noctuidae; genus Agrotis; species Agrotis segetum. The sequence continues at coordinate 940,198 of JAQSVV010000310.1, read as the reverse complement.
CATGCATAAACAAAACATCGTCTTTTTTTAGAGTTTGACTCGTACGTGACTAAAATGGTACTAGATTTTGTCCGTGCATTTTCTTTGAAAATATCAAAACCAAAAGCTAATCTATTTGAGTCAAGTTTTTTACTGAGATAGATTAGGTTTTGTTGAGAAATATGCACAAACAAAAGCTAATCGAGTAGAGTCCGACTCGTGACTGAAATAGTATAGGTTTTGTTGAGAAATATGCACAAACAAAAGCTAATCGAGTAGAGTCCGACTCGTGACTGAAATAGTATAGGTTTTGTTGAGAAATATGCACAAACAAAAGCTAATCGAGTAGAGTCCGACTCGTGACTGAAATAGTATAGGTTTTGGAAATACGCATCCGGGGAGCGTCCGGGGTCATTTGTAGTTCGGGTTTAAAAATATAAAGTCTTGTGCCGCCCGCGACACACGCAAGCTTCACCGTCCCCCACCTCTCCCGACGCAGTTACCACTGTGCGCACTTCGGCTTATGTCCGGACTCTAAAATCCGGGGTTTTCACGCGTCCTAATCTGGTTTCCAAAATGGCAACCCTATTCTCCCCTCCATTGAACACTAAGCCTTACACTACGAATATTGATTCCAATCGAAGTTCGTTTACCAGTGAACAGGATCCCAATGAATGGGCCTTGATTACTGACAAACTCGCTAACCGAATTGATGAAGCACCTTGAGGTTTAGCCACAATTTGGATGGTAGACAAACAAGGCGTGATTTTCATAGTAAGAGGTTTGGGTTGGGTTTCAGTCGAATCAGTTCTTGCAGATTTTATTTAGCTAAAAGGGAGTATATGGAGCAGTGGTGGCCCAGAGGTATCGGCCCCGACTTCAGCTTGTTCGAATCCAGACAGGCACATTACTTTGTGAAATGTAGTTCATCACCACTGCTATCAAAACGGTGAAGGAAAACATCGTGAGGAAACCGGCATGTCCTAGAACCAAAAATTCGAAGACATGTGACATCCATCAACCCGCACTGGGCTTGCGAGGGGGATTTTGGCCTTTCCCTCCCTTTCTCAAAGAGGAAGCCTGTGTCCCAGCAGTGGGAACATTTATTGTCTGATGATGATGAAGAGCGGGAATACCATACTAGAAATGTTGTAAAGTTTGTCTGAATTAGTGAGTCTTGTTGTCACGGTTGCAAGCAGAAGTTCTCGTACCTATAGGTAGCCAGACATTTCTCTGCGTGATAACAAGCCGCTTCCAACCGGTCATTTGGAGGTCTGTAGGGAGGTCTATGTTCAGCAGTGGACGTCTTACGGCTGAAATAATGATATTGATGGGCCTACAAAATATTTCCGCAGAGTTCCCCACATGGAAGCACTTCTTCTGGTGTTGCAGGCGTCCGTAAGATACGGTGATCGTGATCCATCAGGCAGGCTGTATGCGATTTCCGCCGTCGACCCGGGCATGGTCCATGGTCAGACAGCGAGTTGCCCTTATTCGCTGCCCGCCTGCCCGCGGCCTCAGTTTCGTCTTTGGCTAAAGTCAAAAATATTGCGTCCCCGAAACATTTCTGGTCGTTTCAGTCGGTTGCGGTTTTGACTGAAAGTAGTACCGAAGGTGCTAGTTCAAGCAATTAATAATATTCTACAACTATCACATAACGCTATCTAGTCCCAAGCCAAGCAGAGCTTGTGTTATGGGTACGACAACTGATAAACATACTTATATATTTCCAAAATACATACATATTATAGATAAATTACACCCAGACACAGAACAAATGATCGTGCTCATCACACAAACATTTGTCCTGGGTGAGAATCGAACCCACGACCTCCGGCATAGCAGTCAGAGTCACTAACCATTAGACCAACAGGCCAGTCATTGAAAATTTAAATCCAGTAATTATGATGAATTTACAGGAAAAACAAACCCTTCTTTTTAATCTCTTGGTGAAGTAAAATCCGTGTTCTAATTAAACCAAGACGACGTCAAACAATTTTCTCTCAGAACGTACAAGGATGGATAGGAAATGTTCAATTGCAGCGTAAAATTAAATTAGATTGTTCCGTGTTTCTTTAATAAATCTTGCGTTTATTCTTTTTATAGTCGAGAGTCTTAATTAAATTGTAACATTCAATTAATGAAGGAATGCTGTGTTTTCCTGGGTATGTTTTCTCTTTTTGTAGGTATTACAGCTGTGTTCAAAATTTTTGCTCACTGAAACATCAGAGGCCTTACTAGTTTTTCCTGCGGCTTCTCTCGTGTATGACCTAAAAATTATCCCACAGGAACAAGATGAAGTCATCTTGGGATTAAAAATATCCCATGTGTTAATCCAACTTTTAAACTTTCTGTGCACTTTTTATCCTAAACCGTTCAGAAGTTTTTGCGTGGAAAGTAAATAACAAATATCCATTTATTTTGTGTCTTTTTCTATAGCGCAGCATTACGTGCCTAGGTGTAATATGTGCTTAGGTTCAAACTGTTGAACTAGCTAGCCGTTGACATTCCATTTCGGCACGCGTAAAAATGAAAAGAAAGGAATTAAAACCTTTTGTTGTGTTCCACGCACGCCTCAAAGAGTGTCAGCACTATGACGGGGCCAAAGCCTGCCGGGGTCGCGGGACTAACGAATTACCGTGACGCGAACGTAAAAGGCCATTGAAGGAAACCGTGGATTTTAGTCAGTACAAGTCTGATAGTTCCCTTCCGCCCTGCCCTGAGTGGGAGGACTCGTTTGATGATATTACCACTATAAAAAAATAAAAATCGGTTGGCTGTAAAGTCGGTTTACTGACGATAGTTGAACGTGACAACGTCATAAGAAAATACTGCACTTACGTTGCCATAAACAAACAATTGACACGCCGTTGCTATGGAACGCTACAGAGCGAGGTAACGCCGCATGACGTCATCTTTTTTCGTGCGTGCAACCACTGAATTATAAGAGGTAATCACGTCAAAAAAAATGGCTCTCACAACCGGCAGGTCGCAAAATTAAATAAATAAAGGTCCTTTGACACACAATTTCTACTTATCCTACGTAATTTAATCTAGGCATCAGAGCATAATAATATTCGGGAGTAGGAAGTTCAACGAAAATTAACCGTCGCCCGTTTCTCTTTTTGTTTTTACGGAATACGGGCCTGAGTTTAATAAGTTTACTTGGGTCCATTGTATTTTTTTTTTGTTGGTTGAAATATAGATGGACAATGGCGCTCAATTTCTAAGAATGGTTTCATGCCATCTTGTGACGTCATGCATGTTCTTTTAAACATTTAAGGGTGACTTTTACAAAAAGTTAAACCTGTTTAAAATTTTATTTAAGCACAAAATTGTATTGAATTTTTTGCCTAAATAAAATTTTAAACATGTTTAACCTTTGGTAAAAGTCGCCCTTACAGGCTTTAATTAAACAATTATCTAACGAAAAATCGTCTCGTAGGCTCATGCGTTTAGATCACAATCATAACTATATTAGTCAATTGGGTTCACCCTTGTTTGGTAGAACAACGTTTCGTCGAAATTCACTCCGGCTAATTTTGGTTACAATAGAGAAAATCTACACCTATGTACAATATGTACATCTTGAAAAATTCTAAATTTATTTCATGAATATCTGTAATTATGGCATTAGCAGATGATCGCGTTTTTCCATCAGCAACGGTTTCACAAATAAATAGTCTTTGGTGATTCCTAAAAATAGATACTTAATAATTTGATAAAAATTTCAGAGTGTTTGGATGTTGCCGATATGAACAATCTTGGCAAGTATATAACTACGTATGAGTAATAATAAAATCTTAATATCGCAGTAACCATTAAACTAAATATTATAGCGCCTGATATCACGTAGCATGTAAAACTTACAAATTCAAACTTTTGTTCAACTCTGGGCGAAGTAGGGTGTGGTCCCAGTTATAGCGATTTGCCTAGTACGTCATCCAGTGTAGGGCATTCGCTGTCTGGCAGTTTGCTAAACTGGGGCCTAATTCAACTGTTTATATTTAGTTATATCATATTTTATTTTGCCCTTAAAAAGGAAAATCATCAATTGAGAAATCTCCACCAGCGCAGGTTTTTTCTTCAGTCGACCTGGGTCTGGAATTTATTTAAGGAGGCTTATTCTTATGATAATGTTCTCAGAGAAGATCTGAAATCGATGTCAATTGCGAGTTTTACACACCCATTATCGTCATGTCAAATACTTGTGTGAAGTAGAATTCACTATATTGGCAGACAATTTTATTACTGCTTGATTTGAATAAAAATTGGCACGTAGATAGTTTATAACCTGAGTTGGCACATAAAACACCTATTATTCCGATATTGTGTTCCCGTGGGATACTTTTCGACGGCCACGCGGGTAAAGCCGCTTGCAAAAGCTAGTGAGATGCAAATGCATAGATTGTTTGTAATCGTAGTAAAATCATCAAATAAGTCCTAGAACCCAGGACGGAAGGGTAGGAAGTGACAGACTTGTACTGACTAAAATTCACGATGATCCTTTACGTTCCAGGGTCACCGTTACCTGAAAGGGCATAGGGCCACAACGTATTTTACCTCTTTTGTTAATATTGAGGAATAGAAATAATTTCACGAACAATACCTACAGTCCTTGAAGAAAACATAAACAAAAATAAATCACGAATAAACAATCAAATAAACAAAAAAACTAACACTTACCAATACTATAAGAATTGTTTTGAACAACATTGTGCCTCCAATAAAATCGGGTGCGCCATCTTACAATATGTCGTTCGGGCGTTCGAATATAAAATTTTATTAAAATTATACCAAGAACAATAAAAGTAAAACTTCGTATGGTTATGTTTGTGAGTACAGTGTGAGGAATACAGAAGGCTTACTGGTATTTCCAACTAGAAATATTTGTGTTATTTTTTTATATCCTACTAGCTGTGCCCGCAACTTCGTTCGCGTGGATGTCGGACTTTGACAATGTATTTCTTAGTGCGAACCGCTTAATTTTCGCCGTGTTTTTTATAAATCATAATCGTTTTCATTTATACCCTAATAATATTAGAATTTATTTTGATTTTTCAAGAACATTTGACATGTTTGTGATAAACGCCCTTTGTCGTTGCATCCCATTCCATCCCGCTCCATCCCGCTCCATCCCACTCCATCCCATACCATCCCACTTCATCCCACTCCATCCCACTTTATCCCACTATATCCCACTCCATACCACTCCATCCCACTCAGTCCCACTCCATCCCATTCCATACCACTCCATCCCACTCCATCCCACTCCATCCCACTCCATCCCACTCCATCCCACTCCATCCCACTCCATCCCACTCTATCCGATTCCATCCCACTCCATCCCGCTCCATCCGGCTCCATCCCGCTCCATCTCACTCCAACCCACTTTATCCCACTCCATACCACTCCCTCCCACTACATCCCACTCTATCTCACTACATCCCACTCCATCTCACGCCATCCCACTCAGTCCCACTCCATCCCAATCCATCCCATTCCATACCACTCCATCCCACTCCATCCCACTCGATCCCGCTCCATCCCACTCCATCTCACTCCATCCCACTGAGTCCCACTCCATCCCATTCCATACCACTCCATCCCACTCCATCCTATTCCATCCCACTCCATCCCACTCCATCCCACTCCATCCCATTCCATCCCATTCCAGCCCACTCCATCCCGCTCCATCCCGATCCATCCGGCTCCATCCCGCTCCATCTCACTCCATCCCACTTTATCCCACTCCATCCCACTCCCTCCCACTTTATCCCACTCGATCCTACTCCAAACCACTCCACTCCAGTCCACACCATATATTTGAATATGTAGTTTTTTGTTCCAAGCTAGATCGCGCTACTGAAGTACTGCGCGTCTCGGTGTAAACTGACCGTAATTTTACTTCTGGTACACTTTGAATTCAAATATCTTTTGATAGACTGATCCGATTTCGATGAAACAAAAACTAAATGTTACTTCAGGTTACGGTCAGTCGTTGTGTATTAAAGTTATCTGCATAACTTTCGTACATTTTACGTGATGCCCGAACAAATAAACATACAAACAGACATACAGACAAACAGACAAAAATTCTAAAAATGCTAGAAATGGGTTCTATTGGTTGTCCTTTATAACCCTGGCTATATTTTTTGAGTTTTTTTTTAATGTACAAAAACTAATTTTCTACAGTTTTATTATATGTATATCCTACTACTATTATAAAGGCGAAAGTTTGTAAGTATGGATGTTTGTTACTCTTTCACGCAAAAACCACCGAACGGATTTGGCTAAAATTTGGTACACAGATAGTTTATAACCTGGATTAACACATAGGATAGCTTTTATCCCGATTTTATGTTCCCGTGGGATAATTTTCGAGTTGTAGCGGGTGAAGCCGCTGGCAACAGCTAGTTAATAATATTTTTGCTTTTCGCAATCATTTTTTTTTAAACGTTGGCCCACATGACACTAGGAATTTCTCCTGTATCGTGGGCGCGTTTACAAACATGAAACTCACATACAAACACCCAGGCGCGGAACAACTACTTGCAGATCATACAAATAATTTGTTCCATGCGGGGATCGAACCCGCGACACACAACGCAGTAATACAATTGCTCAGTCACTGCGCCAAACGTGTCGACGTTGTTTCTCCCCGTTCTTGGTGGAGGAGAAGGAACTGGAAGACTCGTACTGACTATAACCTTCCCTATTCTAGCAATTGCCCTTTGCTTCTCAGGGCCGCGGTAACCTGCTAACCATTTCCGGAACCTTTACAGGTATTTAGCCCTGTTATGGGCCTATATCACCTTTTTTGCAACCTCAGTACTACTGACTAAAAGTCACTACATATTTATTGAATATCTATTTTTTTTTCTATTCTATTCTATTCACTATCCGTTTTTTGAAGTGCTATGACCACAAAAACGAGTAGCACATTCGTTATTTTTTATGCCAACGCGGGTCGCATATCGGTTGCAGAATTTCAAGCATTGTTTTTCTATGGTACAATATCCAGCGTTCTGTTTAGATGGCTGATTGGTTTTTTTTAAATGAATCTTCTGTTAAAACTATTGAATTAATGTCAGTACTTCATATATTTGTTGTTTTGAGTACAAAGTCTGGGACATAATGTTTACATTAACCTCGTCTTTATTTTATTCGCTCTACTCTCTTACAGAGAGTAATTGTAAATATTTTTGTCGAGTAAAACTTCTCCAAATGATGTTCGTCGTAAGCAGTCTAATTTGGAGTTGCTGACTTGTTTCTTTTTTACATCATTTCCAGTCTTTCCATTGTATCTTTGGTTATTTTCGACAGCATAATACTGAGTTAGTGAGTTTGTATAAAAGCCCCAAGCGTGATATCATCGCTAACAAAGGCACCACGCCCCAAAACAACGAAGCTCTCAATAAGCATGCAGCGAACATGGGTAATTGAGTGTCTACTTTGTTACACTATATTATTTCAGGATGTTAAAGTACTGAAGTGTTCGTAATTATTGAAATAAAAGGCGATAAAGTTATAAGTAGTCGTCGGTAGGTAGTAAGGTGCATAGGGGTTTGTCTAAGAGTCTATAGGTAGTGGCCCGCGCCCCGCATCGGCGTGGTCGGGTGGTCTTTATTAAGCTGGTTTCACACGGCATGTAATATCACGAAAATAGTCATCCTTGTCGATCGAACCCAGCACCCCTGATTCTTTTTTCCCCAGATTCGCTTCACAATCAAACCACGTTGACGAGTTCCGTCAGTTCGCAGCAGTTCTAGTTTCTTGTGAATGAGCACTTCCATTTTAATGAAAAAATAATAAAAATCATAAACCGGTCCCTATTTACTCTGGAAGTCTGGATGGCCATTTCTTCCATCTCCTATTCCAATCCCCCACACACAAAACGTACGCCACAATCCATTAAGCAAAACTTGAACGTTTAGAAACCCTCGTACGCCAACCCCAATAATTTCAACTATAATAATTTCGAGTTCAAAACTGCTTATCGATATTCGCTTTCCAGATTTGCAAACTTCCGATTCCCGAACTAACATGTTATTCGAATATTCGAATATCTGAGTTGCTATTCGCATTAAATTGAAGAGTTATCACGGAGCTAAAGTGCTGTGTGGACGTTATTACATATGACGCAATTTGTATTAAGTGCTATGTTCATTGCAAATGCATGCAGATCTGTCCTATTTGGTCCATCGTGTCTCCTTCTGGGTGTATCTGTGTCATTGGGAATGATGATCAGTGTTTATGAATCTACATACTATATTGGGGTCACTTTGAGTGTTTATGTAAGGGCATAGAATTGTGTAAGGGTTTAAAAGAAAGCTCGGCTGTCAAATCATCAAAATAAGTCGAGTGTTCCCGCTTGTTCCCGCGTTTCTTATAAACCGTTAAAAGTCTGTGAAAACTATGCCTGCCTAGCTCACACTTGCCCAAAATGTAGTAGAAGAGACAAGGGTGATATTTAGTCACTCAGAACGTCTCTGAATTCTTCCCCCGCAAATGTGGAACGTGTCAAAACCAGTCTTGTTTTGTGTGGTTATTTGACCAAAAAATTCGCCAATCTCGTCAGATTGGCTATGCAAAAATATTTGTCCCCCTAGATTTATTTTTTTGTTTCGTACGTTACGATTTTACAAGTGTTGCAATGCGTCACAACTTAGTCAAATTTTTACTGAGTTCTGACGTCATCTCTCGAGTTTCTGCAAAAAACAAGGAAATAATACTTCCAATAGCTTTCCATTCAAAAATTATTTTGCACTCTTTCGTGTTTTTTAGAAATCGGTTTTTAGGGTTCCGTAGTCAACAAGGAACCCTTATAGTTTCGCCATGTCCGTCCGTCCCGCAAGACGATCTCCGGCCACCGTAGGCGCGGGCATGCGGGCAGCGAGTAAAGGGCAACTCGCTGCCCGACCATGGACCATGCCCGGGTCGACGGCGCGTTGTGTCCCACGCGCGCCTCAAAGAGCGCCAGCATAATGACGGGGCCCCCTCTCAGAGGGCCAAAGCCTGCCGGGGTCGCGGGATTATTTCCTTACCGTGACCCCGGTACATAAAGGGCTATTGAAGGACACCGTGGATTTTAGTCAGTACAAGTCTGACAGTCCCTCCCGCCCTGCCCGGGGTGGGAGGACTCATTTGATGATTTTACCACGTTAAAAAAAAAAAAATAAAAAAGGTTGCACTCCAGGAGTGCCGGTAGAAGTGAAAACTTTTTTGTTACTATGTTTTATTTTTAATTTGAATGACGTCTTACTCATTTTCGATCAGGGTCACGTGACCCTGACGCGAGTTTTGGTCACGTGACCCTGACGCGAGTTTTAAATTTTTTACCCATTACAGAAAAAGTGTACAACGCCGCTAAAGAAGTTTTCACTTCAAAAAAATGTCCGTCCGTCCGTCTGTCCGCAGTTTAGCTCAGAGATGCAAAGTACTAGAGAGCTGTAATTTGGTGTAAATTTATACGGATTTGTTACGCCGAAAAAGTGGTAAAATAAAATCTCGTAATTTTTTTTTTTTTTCTCGTGTTCCCCTGAGTGTGGGGTATCATTAAAAAAACCTTTAAAAAATATTGTAAGTTTACATTAACAATTTTTTGATAAAAAAATTCGTTTGTGAAATATTAAGGTTTAAAGTGATAATTTTTGCTCGACTCGAGTGTCCCCCCCCTCTACCAGCTAAACGGTTATGTTTGGGGGTGTGAAAAAATTCACAATAGTAGTATATATAACAAGTTTAAAAGAAAATTATCATGACTAAGTAGGCTTTACAAGTTTACGAGTAATAGTCGACCAACTTATAAAACGTACTTGGATAACATATTTTCCTAAACAAAATGTATCTCTCCGACACATGCTCTTCAACTGCAAATGTAAGTTTGTCAACTTTATTTTTACAGCTATATTATGTGGATATGTTTTGGGGATAGGTAGGTTTTTATTGTCAACTTTTTTTAACTAACTTTAAAAAAAGTATTGGTTCTCAATTCGTCGTAATCTTTTTTGAAGTGAAAACTTCTTTAGCGGCGTTGTACACTTTTTCTGTAATGGGTAAAAAATTTAAAACTCGCGTCAGGGTCACGTGACCAAAACTCGCGTCAGGGTCACGTGACCCTGATCGAAAATGAGTAAGACGTCATTCAAATTAAAAATAAAACATAGTAACAAAAAAGTTTTCACTTCTACCGGCACTCCTGGAGTGCAACCTTTTTTTTTTAATGTATTTTCCCCGATTTCTCAAAGACGCCTGGACCGATTTTGAAAATTCTTCTGTTTAAAATTAAATTCAGCGAATCAGTTTAGTTAGTTGGCATAAGTATTTTGATGGGCAACTACGGAACCCTACACTGTGCGTGGCCCGACACGCACTTGGCCGATTTTTTTATATTTTTTGACGTTCTCTCTTATTCCCATTTTTTCTGATCACTACCCTAGCACGAGTTTTCAGTATTTGAGACGAAAAGTAAACTGGAACTTTGGCAATTTCAAATTGACAATAATTTTCAAGGAAAAAAATTGCTCCTTCTTCGCACACTAGAGGCGCTGTTTCATTTTTCCTTACAAGAAACGCTGTTAATACTGGAAAGACGCTGTAAAGTAAAAGAGTGAAAACTTGTGCTACTAAAGGCAGGCAAACATTTAGTTAACGTGTCTTACTGCTAAAAAGTATCGAGAACCAGACTGAAAGAAAGAAACAGATAAAGATGATTTAAAAAAAAGTTGACTGAACGAATAAAAAAAAACGAAAATGAAATGGATACAAAAGCATGTAAAGTCAGAGGTTTATCTTTTTAGCCTCTTGGATCCGATTGTCCTTAGACAATCGGTTACCTTTGTATGTTTGTATGAAAAATCTTGTTAATATCCGTGAGAAATTTCACTTGATTATGGACAAAAGTATTCATAAAAATATTGGATAGCTTTTCTGCTGCGTTCAAATCTGTTCAACTGCTAATTCTTGATTGAGAGCCTTCATTCGAATCGTTATTTCATCGTGCCCCAGTTTTCAACTTTCGCTACTGAGTGCATTAAGAATGCATCAAAGTGTATTTGAAGTGTCACCAAATATCACAGTTGTTTTCATGTTTAGTTTTTAATATCATCGTCTGTTAAAATCAAGTACATACCTACGTGACAAAAAGAACGCTTGTGAAAAATGTTTCGGTTCTTGAATAGATCACGCACTCGATTCGTCATTTGTAGATCATTGACAGTCTTTATTGCTATTCAGAAGCTATATTATTACCCAGTTACTGGGTTGTGGAAGTCCGATAGGGGGTTGCTCCGTGTAAAATAGTTATTTCAGCCGTATCTGGTTCGACTAGAAGCCGACCCCCATATAGTTGGGAAAAGGCCAGGCAGGTTAAAGGTGTGCGTCCACAGGTCGGCATTGCACGAATCTGACGTATCGTACGTAACGGATTGTAGTTTGCCTTGTATGAAAACTCATACAACTGCGTCCACTGATCCGCATCGTACGGACGGCTCATAGGCAATGCCTTAATGCGATGCGTACCGATGACGTCATACGGAATGTCGATCAGTGGAAGCGATGAAGGTCGCATCGGCAATCCGATTGCTGCGATACTCGCGTCGGCAATCCGATCGCTGCCGACACAGAAATCCGTGATGCAATGCGTCCGATATAGTACGTACGATGCGGACCTGTGGACGCTTACCAGAAATTGGAAGGCCAAATTAAATTTTATTATGACATTCCAAATATTTCCATCAATTAGACAGCCCTACACTGCCATTCTTGATTAAACATAGTTAAAACTCACATTCTAATAATAATGAAATTTATGAGAATTTATTACCCTTCGTCTAATAGTTTGGTTCAGATTAGTTAGGGTTGGTCCAATATTGATTTATATGGCGGAAGGGTCGCGAAGGTCCCGGAGTCAGGGATAGCTTTATTATAATATTCCGTTTAGGAATGTGATTTTGATCAGATTTGTAGATTTCTGATCTGAATGGAGTTGTCATATTTGTGGAATCATCTTCAGCCTATAATGTTCCCACTGCTGGGACACAGGCCTCCTCTCTGTGAGAAGGAGTGGGCCATAATCCACCACGCGGGCCTAGTGCGTATTGGTGGATGTCACATGTCCTCGACTTTTTGGTTCTGGACATGCCGGTTTCCTCACGATGTTTTCCTACACCGTTTTGAGAGCAGTGGTGATGAAATAAATTACACAAAGTAATGCGACTGGCGGGTTTCGAACCCACGACCTACAACTCGATAAGTCGAGACCGATACCACTCTGGGCCACCTCTGCTCTACCACTTTCTATTCCACTAATGGAGTTGTCAATTGTGGAATAGAATAGATTATTTATTAGTCTTTTAAGGTTGTTGATGTGATTTTTTGTGAACTCAAGAGTTCTGTGGGTCAAAAATGTGTCTTTAGCAACATCGCAGTATACCTATACATTGCGATAAAAATGTGGTATTTTAGGGTCCGTGGCCTAGGCCCCCAGTGGTCGACGCACATGTGGCCGACGCCTATTCTATGTATATTCTATTTCTCAAGCAAAATGAGTAGATAATTGATGAAAAAAATGTTATCGCAATTCTATTACAGTGGTATTTTTTATCCCCTGTGGCCTGTTTTCCTAGCATTGGAAAAATTATAATTACAACACTTTTACCTAATGAGGCGAAATGTTGAAACGTTTAACCCATAGTGACTTCATTTCCACTCAAAGTCAGGCATTTATTCCAATGAAAACTTAATAAGTACTCTATATACAACACCACAAAGCACACATTCAAAGTCGTATATAACGATGACACTATCAAATAGCAATTACTATTTGAAGTGGTGTGGTTGACACTGAGTGAACACTAACAGGCACGGTGCCAAATTACTGGCAGAAGTGGTAGAGAATCAGGAGTGGGTCAAAAGGGTGATAAAGTCAGAGGTCGAGGACTTGGAATGGACTCTTAATTATAATTCTAATATTATTAGAGAAAATAATTTGAAAAGTTTAGGCGTTTTTTTATTTCGTAGATGGTAACATCGTTGACCAATTGCATGACCTTTTATTTTTTTCCTGCATGTGCATGTGTGACTGTTTACCCACGAAAAGTCGGAAAGTGGGTTGGTATCCTGCACCGAGTTATATTTTTTTAATTTTTTTATTTAAGAAAATAAACATTTACACACCACAATAATACAAAACTATTCATACAAACTGAGCAAGTGTATAACCCACGACATTTTCCACAGATTACAAAAAAAGAGTTATTTTTAATGCACCTACGTAGTGCGATTGCAATTAATACTTATAAATATATTATTTTAAATAATGTGCTTATGTATAACTAAAGCTAAAGAGGCATGCAAATACAAAGAAGAAACATTAATAAGTTGATAAAAACACATTACTTGGTTTACATTTCTGTTTTTGGAGTTCTGCATCTTTTCAAGGAATTTATTCGCCTGAGGCAAGCGATCAATACTTCTCTGCTCGTCGTTTATTCCTTTCAACCGACTGAGAAAGTAATGTCTAACCGAAAAAATAACGCATACCTTATGAAGTTAGTATAGTTAGAATGCAAAACGCCAAAAGCTTTTTGCTTATTTTTCCTCTTCAAAAATATGGTGTACCGAACTTTTTTGACATAATTATATTAATTCTGTGTTTCTTTTATTCCAGGTAAGCATTGATTGAAGAACTTCGGCAGTCACAAAATTGACAACATATGGAATTCCAGTAATCGATAAGTAAACAAACAGCTTATCATCATCATCATCAGCCGGAAGACGTCCACTGCTGAACATAATATGCCTCCTCCTTAGACCGCCACGCCAAACGACAATTTGCCACTTGCATCCTTCGGTTGCCCGCGACCCTCACGATGTCGTCGGTCCACCTAATGGGAGGCCTACGCTGCGTTTTTCGGTTCGTGGTTGCCACTCGAGAACTTTTCTTCCCCATCGGTTGTCAGTTTTACGAGCGATGTGGCCTGCCATTGCCACTTCAACTTGCAAATTTTATGAGCTATGTCGGTGACTCTGGTTCTTCGCCGAATATCCATGTTCCGGATTTTATCCCGCAAAGAAACTCCGAGCATAACTCTTTCCATTGCTCGTTGAGTGACTCTTAGTCTTTCTAAAAGGTCAGCAGTCAAAGACAACCAAAACAGTCATTTAACCTAATTTACATAACCCAAACACAGTTTCACCATCAAACCATAATTTGTAAAGTAATTTAAGACATATTGTTATAAATCTGACGTGAATTAAGGTTAACTATCCGTATCAATCATTGATTGATTGATTGATTGATGATGGATAGTCAAGTCGTCTCCTGTTTACGGTTTTATACTAATTCTTGCTGTTTTTGTATCGACTACAAAAAAAGCCTGTTGGGATATAAAAACACATGAAAAAAAAAACGAGAGGTATCAAGGGTAAAGGACGGTCTGGCAACCTCAGCAAAAAGTGTCGTTACAATTTTTCGTCCTAATTTTTTCCGTCTAGCCTCCTTTCGCAACGCGCGATAAGGAACTTCGTTCCAAAAGATTTTGAGGGGTTTAATTTTTAGGGTTCCGTAGTCAACAAGGAACCCTTATAGTTTCGCCATGTCCGTCCGTCCGTCCGTCCGTCCGTCCGTCCGTCCGTCCGTCTGTCCGCAGTTTAGCTCAGAGACGCACAGTACTAGAGAGCTGTAATTTGGTGTAAATATACGGATTTGTCGTGCCGAAAAAGTGGTAAAATAAAATCTCAAAAAATATTTTTTTTAGGGTTCCTCCTGAACATGTAAAGTGGGGATGTTATTTTTTTTTCTCACGTACCCCTTAGTGTGGGGTATCACTAAATAGGTCTTTAAAAAATATTGATAGTTTCCATTGACAATTTTTTGATAAAAAAATTAGTTTTTGAAATATTAAGCATTAAAGTGTTAAATTTTGCTCGACTCGAGTGTCCCCCCCCTCTACCAGCTAAACGGTTATGTTTGGGGGTGTGAAAAAAATCACAATAGTAGTATATATAACGAAGTTTAAAAGAAAATTGTCATGACTAAGTAGGCTTTACAACTTTACGAGTAATAGTCGACCAACTTATAAAATGTACTTGGGTTACATATTTTCTTAAACAAAATGTATCGGATTCGACTGCAAATGTAAGTTTGTCAACTTTATTTTTACAGCTTTAATAGGTATGTTTTTACGGTATGTTTTTTTGGGATAGGTAGGTTTTTATCGTCAACTATTTTTAACTAACTTCAAAAAAAGGAGGTGGTTCTAAATTCGTATTTTCCCCGATTTCTCAAAGACTCCTGGACCGATTTTGAAAATTCTTCTTTTTAAAATTAAATTCAGCGAATCAGTTTAGTTAGTTCGCATAAGCATTTTGATGGGCGACTACGGAACCCTACACTGTGCGTGGCCCGACACGCACTTGGCCGGTTTTTTTTTATTTAGTTATGTACTCGCGTTTCATCACTATGTCACCTAATGGTAAGCGAAGATGTGGTCGACGGTGAAGCACGCTTGCCTAGAAGTAACCTGTTCATTTTTGACTTGAAAACCCCAAGGTTATCATCATCATCAGCCTAAAATAGGTCCTACTGCTGGGACTCAGGCCTCCTCTCTGTGAGAAGGAGTGGGCCACCACGCGCGGGCCTAGTGTGGGGTCCGTAGATGTCACATGTCTTGCATGTTCTAGGACATGCCGGTTTCCTCATGATGTTTTCCTTCACCGTTTTGAGAGCAGTGGTGATGAAATAAATTACACAAAGTAATGCGCATGGCGGGGTTCGAACCCACAACCTACAACTCGTTAGTCGGGACTGATACCACTGGGCCACCACTGCTCTATATCCCAAGGTGATAACTATCAGGAAATCATACTCCGGCAAGGAATTCCATTCCTTAGCTATGCGTAGATAATAAAAGTATTGTCAAAACGTTTTGAAGGAAAGAGTGGGACGTCTACTATGTATCAATGGCGCATTCATGTATTTCCGGCAGCCATCAGTCCTAGAACGCATAAGGGTTGGACCTCATATGGCAGCACGGAATCGCCTTTCCCCGTCGCCCTTTCTCTTACTGTCGTTTAGAACTGCCATTTGCTAGGCCGAGACCGAAAGCATAATGCGATAGCACGCGGCGGAATCCTTGAGGCGATCGGCATCACCTACAAAATGCAATTTCTGTCTCGGTCTAGCAAATGGCAGTTCTAAGCGACAGAAAGAGAAAGGGCGACGGAAAAAGGCGACTCCGTGCTACGAGATGAGGTCCAACCCTAAGGCATTTGATGAAACTGGGTGCTTTTTAATCAACTCATCAGTTTTCAACTCATCTTCACGTAAAACATTTGTCATAATACTGTTACAAAGCTTAACAATTACATGTTAATTTCAACACGAAATTGTTTGCTGAAAACGTGATTGCAGCCAACTTAATGAAATTTTCGCGAAACCACAGCATCTACGAACTAGGAAGTACTTACAAACTCAAGGAAATTCAATGTTGGTTAAATATTGTAAGATTCATTCAATTTAATTATTGAAAGCCTGAAAGGTATATTCGTTACAACGTTATTTTTTCTTTACTCAAAGGGTAAAAACGCTACAACTAAGGGACTTTACCGACCGATTCCAATCACAAGTGAAAATCAACATTACCATTACATTTATGACATAAAACACGTTATTATCTACGGGTAAATGACAAAACAAAACGCGATCGCCACGACGACGTTGAGTCAATCGAATTGCATCATTATTGCTTAGTAACAAGGTTGATTTTCACTTGAAGTTGGAATCGGTCGAATCGCGTCGCATCTGCTGTCATCTGTCACCAAGCTATATCTCATGACCTCAAGATAGTTATACAGTTTAAATTTTCACAGCAAATATTTGTATCACCCACAAGTAGTTCTTTCATGCCTGGGTGTTTTTGTAAGTTTTTGTACTTTTGAACGCACATACGACTTAGGAGCAATTCCGAGATTCCCCATTCTAGGAATTTCTCCAGTGTCGTGGGTATGACGGACGGGGCCCTTTAGAGGGCCAAAGCCTGCCGGCGTCGCGAGACTCACGAATTACCGTGACCCCAGAACGTAAAGGGCTATTGAAGGACATCGTGGATTTTAGTCAGTACAAGTCTGACAGTCCCTCTCGCTCTGCCCTGGGTAGGAAGACTAATTTGATGATTTTACCAAGCTAAAAAAATGCCGTGGATGCGTTTTGCGTTTAAAGAAAAAATCTCACTTTCGCTTTTATAAAATTCTATAGTTAGAATGGATTTTGTAAGTAATGTTACATGTTGTTCTTAATGAGATTTGATGTAGATACTTATGTGGTTTGAATAATCATGTAACCATTACATCCCTGCTGAGACCACTCTTCATATACGTCGTAAGCATAACAATAGGTTCACGTTTTTTTCTAATTAATCAAAATAATGATTCTGGAATAAAATTATTGTTAACTGGAGTACAGAGCAGTATTTAATAGTCAAATATTTTACTGAATCTATGCATCTATACCTACATTTAAATAAAATTGGAGTGTCTGTTTGTAATAATTATTGAAATAACCGATTTTTACATGCATAAGAATATGTACATAAACATACACAAAAATAACATTTTTTACAATTTTTGACTGTCTGTTTGTAAGCAAATCTCTGAAATGGCTGGACCGATTTTGATTGGACTTCTATTGGCTGGTCACTGATGTAATAAGGAGTGCATTAGGCCTGTTTTTTTAATCTTTTGCTTAAAAAAAAATATTGTTGCATTCCCATAATCTACCTACGCGAACGAAGTCGCGGGTACAGCTAGTTAAATAAATGTATTAAATTATATAACAAAAATAACCTTTAATAATCTATTATTATTTCAATACCTACATCTTGTGATTATATTTTAATAATCAAGTATTTTCGTGAAGACTAACAAAAATTAACATAATTATTTCGAAGGCGTTGATTTTCTACTTTAATATTCAATTCAAATTGTAGGTAAATTAAATATTAACATTTTAGTTTTTTATTATTTCACTCACATGAAAATTAATTTTGTTTTTAAGCAGTTCGTGTCAAATATAGGACAAGACAAAGTGACTTTCTATCAGTGATGACATGAGCTATCGTAACTTTTCTGCCACAATTATCATCATCCTATAATATTCCCACTGCTGGGACACAGACCTGTTCTCTGAGAGATGGAGTGGGCCGCTACTCGTCATCGTGATGACACTCTTTGCGGCGCGCGTGGAACACAACGCGCTTTTGATCCGGGCATGGAACATGGTCAGACAGCGAGTTGCCCATTAGTCGCTGCCCGCATGCCTTTGCCTACGGTGGCCGGAGATCGTCTTGCGACGTCTGTCGCCGCGGGCGTCTACCACTGCGGCTGGGTTGTGAGGTGGACGCTGTACTCTCCCTCACGCATCCTGCCTCCTCCTTCGCTAGCAGTCATGCTATGCTTTGCAGAAGGAGGCGATCGCTTTGCCGCGACCATTGCCGGGTAATTTTTTTTGGTGCGAATTTACAACAACCCAAATATACATACTTATTTCTGGGCAAAGGTATCCCCAAAAGCTTCCACTATTTATTAAGTGTATTGTCTTCTATTGATTTTGCATTATATTAAAATTTCATGTTAGTATTTTCTAGTCCTCCCCCGGCGACGACACCCGTCTTCTACGAATATAATGTTATTAAAGAAAGAAAAATCTTTAGCTTACCATTACCCTGTGGGTGGCCTAAGTAGTCAAACTAGTCGTTAGTATGTTTGCATACGAGATAATCTCAGAAACTTGAGTTAGAATCTTTATGGTGCCTATTTGCACACTTAAGTGTAATGTTTTCTAATTAGCATATTGATAAGAGAAATTACTTTATCTATTTTAATAAATTATTAACTTGCTTGATGTGAAAACTTTACATACTTATCTCTATTTTGTAAATGATAAATTTATTATAATTCAATGGGACTTTCCCAGGTATTTTTGCGAAGTTCTATTCTGAAGGGCACAGAAAGCGCGAGGCTGAGCGATTAGATTGCTGTGCAGCGTGTCGTGGGTTCGATTCTCGCACGGAACAAAAATAGGTATTTAAATGTCCTACAAGTAGTTGTTTCGGGTGAGTTTCTTATGGGGTGACTGGCAATTAGTGTACGATACTTAAACACGTGATTGTGCTCATGATAACAAACAATTTTTTTTATGGGAGCAAAGCCGAAATCGCGAAAAAGATATCAGTTGTTCAGTACATAAAGCAAACATACTGAACACATTACTAAACAGCTGATTTTTTTTTCGCGTTTTCTGGTTTGTTCCCATAGTAAAAGTTGTTGGTTATCATGATAACAATCACGTGTTTAAGTATCGTACACTAATTACCAGTCATCCTATATTTGTAAACGCACCCACGACACAGTAGAAATACCTAGTGCGGAGTAAGTTGAGAAAAAAAAGGTTAAATAATATCGAAGCAAAAATGAAAATTAGAACTAGTTACCGAAATTACAGCTAATAACTAGTTTTACGATCCAGGCCTCCCACAGGCCAATCAAAAAACAGTCCATTTTCTTTCTCATTATAACCATCAAAGGCCTTCATTTTAATTACAAGAGAGTCTTCATTCTTTTAATTTCATCACAGTTTGTATAATTGTCTTATTTTTGGGCAAAAAGTTATAATTATTTACCTTTATTTTAATAATTGGAATGTCGAAGTATATTATTACATTATTTGAGTGAAAATTAAATTTTAACACACGAAATACAGTTGTAATTTTTTTTAGATGAAAATGTGCTGTTTTTCTTTATTCTTTTAATTGTAGAAATGTAAACCTTTATTAAGAGCTGTGTTGGCCCAGTGGTATCGGTCACTTACGAGTTGTAGTTCGTGGGTTCGAACACCGCCAGGCGCATTACTTTGTGTAATTTATTTCATCACCACTGCTCTCAAAACGGTGAAGAAAAACATCGTGAGGAAACCCCGATGTCCTAGAACCAAAAATTCGAAGACATGTGACATCCACCAAACCGCACTGGGCCTGCGTGGTGGATTATGGCCTACTTACAGAGAGGAGGCCGGTGTCTCAGCAGTGGGAACATTATAGGCTGATGATGATGATGAAACTTTTTGTTGTGAAATCCAACCAAGTAACCAACAATCAACCTCGGCAAGCGCGGCTTAACCCGGAAGATTGACCTGTGCGGGTGTAATTATTTAGCTACGAGCTCGTTCGTACTCATAAAAAAAACCGGCCAAGTGCGTGCCGGGCCACGCACAGTGTAGGGTTCCGTAGTTGCCCATCAAAATACTTATGCGAACTAACTAAACTGATTCGCTGAATTTAATTTTAAAAAGAAGAATTTTCAAAATCGGTCTCCTGGACCGATTTTGAAAATTCTAGAAGAATTTCTTTGAGAAATCGGGGAAAATACATAAGAAAAAAGATTACAACGAATTTAGAACCTCCTCCTTTTTTTGAATTTAGTTAAAAATAGTTGACGATAAAAACCTACCTATCCCCAAAAAACATACCTATAAAAGCTGTAAAAATAAAGTTAACAAACTTACATTTGCAGTTGTCTCCGATACATTTTGTTTAAGAAAATATGATATCCAAGTACATTTTATAAGTTGGTCGACTATTACTCGTAAAGTTGTAAAGCCTACTTAGTCATGATAATTTTCTTTTAAACTTCGTTATATATACTACTATTGTGAATTTTTTCACACCCCCAAACATAACCGTTTAGCTGGTAGAGGGGGGGGACACTCGAATCGAGCAAAATTTTTTTCTTCTTTCTTTCTTTTCTTTTCATTCTTCGAATCGAGCACTTTAAAGCTTAATATTTCACAAACGAATTTTTTTATCAAAAAATTGTTAATGGAAACTATCATTATTTTTTAAAGACCTATTTAATGATACCCCACACTAAGGGGTACGCGAGAAAAAAAAAATCCACACTTTACGTGTAAGTACTAGAGGTACCCTAAAAAAAAAAAATATTTTTCGAGATTTTATTTTACCACTTTTTCGGCACAACAAATCCGTATATTTACACCAAATTACAGCTCTCTAGTACTGTGCGTCTCTGAGCTAAACTGCGGACAGACGGACGGACGGACGGACGGACGGACGGACATGGCGAAACTATAAGGGTTCCTCGTTGACTACAGAACCCTAAAAACCTTAATACAAGATCGCAATGGACTTAACCCGTCTAACGGCCTAAAGTAAAACTTAACACTTGTTTACAGCCAGTTTGACATAATTACAGAGGGTTAACACTATGGCACTGTGCCAAATTCAGACAAATTGTAAACACATCGAGTTTCTGCTTGTTACGCTCTGCTTCCTTCGAGATTTAACGGTTTTACTTGTATCTGTGGTAAATACATGTAAGTAAAATGGAAATAGGGCATTTTACTTGATTCATTTTTGGAATCGGAATCCGAGCGTGGTCATGGATTTGACGGTCAAAGATTTTGTCCAGGGCCCCAAGTCTGCTAATTTAATGACTCAATTGAATATCAACTGGATCTCAGTAGCAGTTTTAACTACATTTGGTATTCTGCTACTAATTTAAGACCAATGGTTTTCCAGTGACATTCCATTGAACTGCTATCAGAATATTTGCTAGTCTGCTCTTCAATCGTGTTACAATTGTAAATCTATTATGGACTTTATCGGTATTCTACTCTCTAATGACAATACTTATAACTGTTCAACTGAGAGTCAATTACAATTAAACTACGATTCCATTACGACTCTATTGAGCTTATACAAGTTTTTGCATAATACCAAATTTGTTCTAATCGTAATGGAGTCGTGATTGAGTCTCAATTGAATATCAATAGCATGTGAGTTAAATAGAATTAGCAGACTTGAGGCCCTGTTCTGATAATGATGATGATGTGTAGTAAGTCGGAGCCGTTACCGAATAGGGATTTTGACGTGCTAACGTCTTATAAAGGTGTGCGTCCACAGGTCGGCATCGTACTTATCGGACGCATCGCATTCGGAAGGTGTTTGTGAGAAAGGAGGAAAGCGATGCAAAAGTTGTTTAGCAAGATGCAAGATGAATGCAAGAAAAAAAAAGAACAAATGATTCAATAAGCGTGCGGGGCGCGTTCACTGATAGGCATTCCGTATGACGTCATCGGTACGCATCGCATGTAGGCATTGCCGATGAGCCGTCCGTACGATGCGGATCAGTGGACGCAGTTGTATGAGTTTTAATACAAGGCAAACTAAAATCCGTTGCGTACGATACGTCCGATACGGACCTGTGGACGCTTACCTTAATTCGATGGCCGGCTGCACGCAAGAAAAGATGACTAGCGTTCCATAGCAACGGCGGGCGGCGTGTCGATTGTTTGTTTATAGTAACGTAAGTGCAGTATTTTCTTATGACGTTGTCACGTTTAACTATCGTCAGTTTTCTTCGTTCACTGATCGTCAGTAAGCCGAATTTACAGACAACCGATTTTTTAACAACATATTGAGTTCATAATTTCTTCTTCATTGTCTTCGTACCTAAACCCTTCACATGTAGAGAAAACGTGTTTTGTGCTGAAAATGTTATAATATTCTAAGTATGTACTTAAAGATATCGTTTGTAACGAGGAGTTCGTTTTAATGAGTAGAAAATGTGTTCTCAGTACGGAGTTAATTATATTTTTAATTTATACTGCTTTGCACGCGTGTTACAAGGTTTATGGTATGAGCGGTAGCGATTATGGCAAAAAACCCCTAAGCAGTAGGTAAAAAACCAGTAATACGAGTATAAAGAAAAATATTATGCCAAGACAGAGTTAACTCATCGTAACACGCGCTTACGCTGAGTAAGCAGCCGCCATCACCATGCGTCGTTTTGCAACTATGCATTTACTTGGAAATCAGATATATTATTTTCTTTTGCATTGTATTCAGTCTTAAATCGTCCACCAGCTCAATATCCTGTATTTTTATAATTAAATTGATTTTGTAATAAATAAATATTTTTTTAACAAAAGTCCCGACCGCCGAAACATAACTGGCGCAGTCGGTAGGATCGCGACGTTCCAAGATCGAATCGAACTCTTCGTCTTGTGAGCGACGGTTCTCAAATCGTTCCTTCGCGGTCTACAAGGAACCTATCGCGCGGTCGGACACCTCTACGGTCATCGGGATAATTCTCCGGAGAATTGGAGGAAGCTGCGCTGGACGAAGCACGACTCGACAGGAGATGCAGTGGCTGCTTTGGTAAGTGCTCTTGATTTACCAAGTGTCCTTGCTCTATTTCCTGCCTGTTTTTATTTTGTGTATTTTATTTTAATAGATGTGTGTCTGTCTATAAGCTAAAATCGCAGTAGGCAACCACAAAAATTATAATAAGTAGCGTTAATTTTCTCACGAGTAAATTCCAAGTGTTACTTGACACCTCTATTGTTTTGCGTTACGCGCCACTATACAGGCAAGCTACAGTAAAACAATGTCGCTCAGAGATTATGATGCTAACGACAAACCTTATAAACTAATTGCAGATTTAATGCCAAAATATGATGGTAATCCTAAATTACTTAATTATTATATTAGAGAAGTAGAAAACTTATTACAATTAACTTCCGAAGCAGATCGTTCGCACCCAGCATTGATCTGCTTAATCAAAAGTAGGCTCAGTGGTCCAGCAGTAGACGCAATAGCGTACGAGGGCTACTTAAATTCATGGTCATCAATTAAGAACGCGTTAACTAGACGCCTTGGCGAACCACGTAACGAAATACAAGTTATGCAGGAGCTAACGCGAGTGCGTAAGTTAAAGACAGAAGATGCTGAGACATTCGGCAAACGCCTTCGCGAGCTCTTAGATACTTTGTATTCCGTTGGGGAACATGGTAACAAATCCTATTACGAAAAGATTATATATATATTGAACAGTATGTCAACCAGTTAGAGTTCCACGTCTCGTTGGGCGTTCGAATCGCCAAACCAGACACCTTCGAAGAAGCCATTATCGCAGCTAGGCAAGAGGAGGCTAGACTCTCGTATAATAGAGCTAATTACAATAATAATAATGCTTCAACGTCACAAGCAAAGCCAAAGGAGTTATCTAGACAACCAGGTAATAATAACTCCAATCGCAACACAAACCCGTTTGTACCAGGCGTTATTATTCCCTCACAAAATTTTTTTCCTCAACAAAATTATGTGACTCCTGAACAGCGTCAACAGTGGATTCAATCCGTATTGCCCTGGAAGGCCAAACCAGCATCAGGTAATTCTAAACCCAGTAACTTTAGGAATCAACCTAACATACCAAAAGCACCGGTTCCCACGCCAGTATCATCGGACGTCACAATGCGTACGGCAGGTAAGTCAGAAAAACCACAGTTCGCTCAGCAGTTATTCTACATACCGATTCAGATGGCTACTCAAGATCAACCAGGACTCAATGACATGGGGCTCTATAACAATGTTATAGATGGCATAGCGCTCGAACCAAACGTCACCGTGGATGAGCAAGAGGTAAGTCGTGATCAGGATTTTCCCCTGGACACCAGCCCAGACAGCCAGACCTAGTATCAATTAATTTCCAAACTAAGAAATATTTACCGTACATAATGCTACCAGAGTTTGACGGTAAGTTTCTCATAGATACAGGGGCCAGTCATTCAACTATAGCAACCGACGTAATTGCAGGCACCATATTCGAGTTCTGTGTAGAAACAGAACCCTTTCAAATAAATACGGCACATAGTTCATCAGTCCACGACAAGGTAGTGTATCTTCCTTTACCTCCCGCGTTTAATAGCGACATAACTCATAAATTTCTAATATTTGATTTTGACCCTAAATATAAAGGACTTATCGGAATTGACCTTCTGCAAAAATTAAAGAGTACTGTTGATTTTAATAAAAACGTGTTACGTACATCTACAGCGGAAATACCTATACATTTTAGTTCTCCACCACAAAAGATAAATATTGAACCTAGATGCGAAAAGATAGTTAAAGTTAAAACTAACTACTTAGATGGACAATACTTACATGACGACTTAATCTGGTCGGATGGTTTAATATCCCCAGCAGCTATAGTTAACGTTACGAACGGTTCTTTTAAAACATCGGTAATTAATCACAGTGATCAAAAGAAATGTATTCCGTTCAACCCGTCTGTTGAATTAGATAAATTTTCCGTTACCAAAAATAAAGACGCTCACGATATTAATACTGTACAGGTTCAAAATAACATTGATCAAATTTTAAACGAAAATCTTAAAAAAATCCGTACAGATCATATGAACGAAGAAGAAAAGCGCGAAATTACCCGTCTATGTTACCAGTATAGGGACTTGTTCTATTCTGAAAATATTCCACTAACTTTTACTCACGCGGTTAAACACGAACTCAGACTAAATGATAATACACCAGTTTTTGTCCGTAGTTACAGACAAGCTCCCAAACAACGTGAAGAAATTCGTAAACAAGTAGATAAGCTTCTTCAGCAAGGTATCGTGCGAGAGAGTATATCTCCTTGGTCATGTCCCGTGCATATCGTGCCTAAAAAATCCGATACCTCAGGCAACGTCAAATATAGACTTGTAATCGATTACAGACGACTCAACGATCGGATAATCGAAGATAAATACCCTTTACCCAATATTCACGACATATTAGACAGATTAGGACGAGCACAATACTTCACAACCCTAGACCTTACTAGTGGTTATCACCAAGTGGAAATGCACCCAAATGATATCGAAAAAACCGCATTCACCACTGAACGAGGACATCATGAGTTCCTTAGAATGCCCTTCGGACTCAAAAATGCACCAAGTACATTTCAAAGACTAATGGATCATATATTAAGAGGTATAGATAATGTTTACACGTATTTGGATGACGTCATAATAATATCTACGTCATTACAACAACACATAGAAAAACTAAAACAAGTATTTGATCGGTTCAAGACGCATAATCTAAAGATTCAATTAGAAAAATCACAGTTTCTACAAAAACAGGTTAACTTCCTAGGACATGAACTAACAGACGAAGGTTTAAAACCAAATAAAGATAAGATAAAAGCTGTACTTAACTTTCCCCTACCAAAAACTCAGAAAGAGATAAAAGCTTTCCTAGGTTTAGTCGGTTATTATCGAAAATTCATAAAAGATTTCGCCAAACTTACTAAACCAATGACACTTTGCCTTAAGAAAAATAGTAAAGTCGTACATTCCCCGGATTTCTTAGAATCTTTCAATAAATGTAAACAGATCTTAACTAACGCTCCAATTTTACAGTACCCGAACTTCGATGAGCATTTTATCCTCACCACAGATGCTTCAGATGTTGCATTAGGTGCAGTACTGTCACAAGGAACAGTAGGATCCGATAAACCCGTAGCATTTGCATCCCGGACACTATCAGATACCGAATCACGTTACTCTACAATAGAAAAGGAACTACTTGCAATAATATGGTCAATTAAATATTTCAGACCTTATCTTTACGGTAGAAAGTTTATTATCTATACGGATCACAGGCCTCTCACCTGGCTTATGTCATTAAAAGACCCAAATTCTAAATTAACTAGATGGCGCTTAAAACTCTCGGAATATGACTATAAAGTTGTATACAAGAAAGGCCGCCAAAATACTAACGCTGACGCTCTATCACGTGTAAAAATTTTTCACGGTAGTGTTGACTCTCTAGCTGTCAATTTAGATGACAACGAAGACGATGAAATAATTAATAGAATTTTCGAAAATGTACGAAGGGAAGCTGAAAATCAGAATGACACAGCAGCACCCATTGAGAATATACAGTCACAAAACCCAAGCATTCCTGAATCTAATATGGGTACAGATAGCATGAGTATCGTATCTGCCGAATCCGAATTAGTGTCCACAAGACACACACAACCTGATAACGAAAATAGAGGTATACCTATCATTACAGACGCTATCGATAGACAACTAAAACAGTTCCATATAAGATCAACGCCCGGGTCTACGTATAGAGTAGATAATAGATCTAGTAACTCAAAAGTAGTTATAAAAGATGTCTTTATCCCAATAAATAATACAGAATCCGAGATAATTAAATTCCTCAAAGAACACACCATCGCGGACCGTGTTTTCCATTGTTATTTCTATAACGAAGAATTATACCATGCCTTTTCTAGAGTATACACAACAATATTTAACGACAGAGGCCCTAAGCTACTTAAATGCACAACACGCGTAACCCTAGTAGAAAACAAAACGGAACAACAAGAGTTGATTAAGAAATACCACGAAGGTAAAACTGTTCACCGCGGTATCCAAGAGACGTACAAGCAGTTGCACAGAAATTATCATTGGCCAAACATGCTTCTCACTATTCAAAGATTCGTTAATCAGTGCGACACTTGTTTAAAATCTAAGTACGAACGCAATCCCCTTAAACCACCTTTAGCTATAACCGATACTCCTCGCAAACCGATGGAACACATATTTATGGACCTATACTCAACCGGAGGCGCAACGTTTCTTACAGTCATTGATAACTTCTCTAAATACGCCCAAGCAGTTCAGTTAACAGCATGTAGTAGCGTTCATATAGCTGAAGCATTGCTTAACGTTTTCTCAGTGTTAGGTTTACCAAATAAAATAACCACAGATTCAGATACTAAATTCGATAATGATGTTATTAAAGAAATATGCGCACTTCATAATATTCACATTCACTTTACGACTCCCTACAATCCCAATTCTAACTCGCCTATCGAACGTTTGCACTCTACTCTAGCTGAAATAATTAGAATACAAAGAATGACTAATAAAGATGACCCCATACAACTCATTATGAAGTACTCTATAATAGCGTACAATAACGCTATCCACTCAGCAACAGATTATACACCTCACGAGTTACTATTCGGACACACAGCATCTAGAAACCCATTAGAGTTATACTACCCAAAAGAATTCTACCAGGACTATGTTATTAAACATCGCGCTAACGCAGAGGCAGTTCAAGAGTGCATCGCTGCACACATGTCCAAAAATAAGGAGCAGGTGATTGCTAAGCGTAATCAAGAAGCAGAAGAAATTCAATTCAAGGTAGGTGAAACTGTCTATAAACAGGTAGCAAAATCAGCACGCAGTGACAAAACGAAGCCAGTCTTCAAAGGACCGTACAAGATCATACACCTTCACCCAAATAATGTGGCCGAAATAATAGGTAACCATCCCAATTCTAAGTCCATTCGGGTTCACTTCAAGCTACTACGGAGGCCTCATCTTGTTGCAGGACCATCATCGCAGGAGCCGTCGTGCTCAACACAACAGCAACCGTAACCATTACTCAAGTAGGTAATGACAATGGTATCCTCCTCCTGAAACAAGGTCAACTCCTTAAACAAGACAACTACTTTAGCCTTGCTTGCATTTATAATATCAGTAATTTGCACTTTACATCGATCCAATTGATGTCCCTGTATGCAAGCACGAAAAACGCCGAAAATACAGCATCCGGAGATTTACATAAAACATATAGAAATCAGATAGAATATAGCCTCGATATAATAGGTAAAAAGATTAAGTTTTTAACGCCGCAAGTTAGAAAGCGACGCGGTCTCATAGATGGACTAGGTACTGTTGTCAAATCTATCACTGGAAATCTTGACCATGAAGATGCAGCTAGGTTTGAAGAAGAAATCTCAAACATTAAAAACAGAGTTAAATACGTTCAAGATTCACAACGGAAATCCCTAGTATTAGCTCATAATACAATTGATGAGTTCAGTAAACAGTTAACAAAATTAAATAATAATCAGAAACATTTGGCTAGTTTATTACAAAATATTACTAATAATTCCAATAATCTATCTAACCATTTACATTTCTTAGATATTTACGTACAGATAGATTTTAGTTTACAGATAATTATAGATAGGTTAATGTTATTAGAAGATGCTATGACTTTTGCTCAGATGGGCACCATGCATCCTAGTATTATAAGTCCTCAAAATCTAGTAGAAGAGTTAAGAAACTTAGAGAATATGTTTATGTTTAAACCAGTAGCTAGTATTAGCCTTAGTAATATATACAGGATAGAGAAGTCTATAAAAGTTAAAGCTTACAGCACAGAACACTCTGTTAATTTTATCCTCGAAATTCCCTCAATTACCCAAAAAACTTATGACCTTATTCACCTCTACTCTATCCCAAATAAAAATAACCTAACTATAATTCCTAAATCCAAATACCTAGCACTTGGTAACGATGAGTACGCTTACCTGGAAGAAGATTGTCAGCCACTCACCGACAACACCCAGCTCTGCAAGCTCCTCGACACCAGAAGAATCGAAGACACAGATGACTGCTTACTATCACTCATTCAGCATCGTCCAGCAAACTGCACTCACGCCAAGATGAATCTAAGAAGAGGAAAAGTTCAGAAAATCGGAGACAACAACTGGCTACTTGTCCTCAAAGAAGATGAAGTCACCAAAACGCAATGCAACGCCAAGACAGACTACAAGAAGCTATCTGGAATACATCTCGTAACATTATCAGAAGATTGCCAGATGAACGTCATGAACAAGACACTGCGGTCACACACCGACACGGTCGTCATCAACGAGGTCATACCGTTACCCGAGCAGCATCAAGTCTCAGAACAAACGATACAATACGAACTCCAATTAGAAGATATCTCATTAGACAGCATCCATGAACTTATCAACAGAGCAGGCGACATCTCCATGCCAGAAGATAACAATTGGCCAATCATAACAGCCACACCCAGCTGGAACACAATCATCCTATATATCTTATTGGTCGCTGTTATATCCTGGAAGCTGTACCGATGGAAAACTAAGAAGACCCTGGAGGACACCAAGGGCACCGCGGACGCTGCCAGAAGCAAGAGTTGCTTCTATCCTATGGAGGGAGGAGTTAACTCATCGTAACACGCGCTTACGCTGAGTAAGCAGCCGCCATCACCATGCGTCGTTTTGCAACTATGCATTTACTTGGAAATCAGATATATTATTTTCTTTTGCATTGTATTCAGTCTTAAATCGTCCACCAGCTCAATATCCTGTATTTTTATAATTAAATTGATTTTGTAATAAATAAATATTTTTTTAACAAAAGTCCCGACCGCCGAAACATAACTACAGTTATGCCAAAATAATTTAAATGTATGCCAAAATGTGTAAGAAGAAAAAATCTTATGCTAAGAAGAGATCTCTTTTAGATTTCCAATAATATGTTACAAAAAAAATGTTAACAGTTTGTTTTAATGAAGCTATTCTACTTAGCCATATAATATAAATCAGTACTTCCACATCATTGGAATTAACATAAAAATCGTTTTGACTGTTATTAGACGACGTAGTTCCTCGTCCATATCTTGTCAAAACCCGAAGCCTTATCACGTGTTTTCAAGGGATTGTGACGTAAAGTAAACCAGCATTTTGGTTCATTTAATGTAATAAATTAGTTTCTCGTTCGTATAATAGGGACGCTTTTTCATTTTCCATAGTACGCATAATATATTATGTCAAAATAGGTCAAGTACGCCTAATACGTAGACTTTACGCTTCATTTCAATTACATTTTCTTTAACATTTTAAAAACAGGTTTATAGTTGTCACACCAATCCAATTTTGAACCCGCTTCCTCTTATACCTTACTCCACTCAAAACATTATTGAATTTACCTACATTTACGGAGGCTCTTAACATTTACGTATAGAATAACGCTGCGCAATTTAGTTCCACCAATTACTGACTTAATTTTGTAAAGAAAGTGCCTAAGGCTTCTAAAGGAAAGTGTATAAAGCTTCGGAAGGGTGGAAAGACCTGGTTATAGGGAGAAGACTTCCTGAATTTATGGATAAAAAATAATATTTACTTGAAAAATAGACTGTAATATAAATCTTACTTCTTAAATGTTTAAACGCATAATAATTTTTGTCCTAATGTATTTTGGCATATTTAACTTTTTTTGGCATTAGATTTTAGGTCCTTTAATATTGTGCGATAATTGCTTCCGAGAACACGATTTGTGTTAGCATAATCATCTTGTAGGCTAATTTGTTTTGGCATAAATATAATTCGCATAATGTTAGTAGACTCAATGACGAACGAAAGACAGTCGACGTCTCCTAAATAATATTGTGCGTAAACTTAATCTTCTAAAATACATAATTGTAGTGTCACGTTAGTACTTCTCTGAAACGGCTCGACCGATTTTAATGAACATTTATATTATTATGCATATTCAGTTTTTATAAGTGGCACTATAATTAATTTATTTATTTGGCAAAACAACGTTTGCGGGGTCAGTTAGTATATTATAATATGCCATGTTATTATTTTGTCTTAAAATATAAATTACATACAGCAAATGCAATGCAAGTTTATGTAAAAAGGGATATATACCTATATTATACGAGATGTATCCCTAACCATTTTGTATACAATTTTTGTTATCCCTTAGGAATAACCTTACTTTATCTTACTTACCGAGTGCCAATCTAAATTATCGATAGGGACTGTTTCCTGAAAATAAAACCCTGAAACAACAATTGTATTAGCATCGATACTTTTTTTAGGATCCTACCTAGCAGCTGCGAATATCTAATACAAAACGATTCCTATCAGCTTCCCTTTCGAAATATGGCAATTTGGCAAATACTAATATTTTTCCCATTAACCCAATTCAGAGTAGGTATATACTCTAGGTACCACCTAGGGTGAGATTTACTCTGAATTGTGTACCTATTAAGGTTAAATAACTTCTGCGTCTAGTTTCATAGTGTTTTGTACCCAAAAGGTAAATCGGAACCATAATACAATGACTCTGCTGTTTGTCTGTCACCATATAATTATATTTTTTAATATGTTTGTACGATGAGTTTGCTCTTGACCTTAGTCTAAGTCAGGGGTTACAAACAAAAGGTTGACCATGGAGCGAGGTTACCCAGAAGTAGCCAGTTCACTCTAACTTTGAAGAGATTAGTATGCATTCGGAAACACAAAGGTAGGCAGAGAGTTCCACCCCTTCATTCTTCTTCTTTCTCAAGAACCTTAATAGTTAGGCAGTTGATATTTTTTCTGATGATATATTTCTGTTGCTTCTATGACAACAAATTCTAAAACACATATTAAAATAAAACTAAAAATGCGGGGTGCTTCCATACAAAACAACAGACATAACTTTTTTGCCGATTTAGATAATTGTAGTTTTTTTTTTTTGCCGTTTTATCATTCCGACTCGCACTTGACTGGCTTTTTCTTATTAGAGTGAAGTACCCAATTTTCATTACAGTATGTTTATTGTTTTAAGGTATAAAGATCCTTTTCTATCTTATTTTATTGTTCGGTAATTGCTTGCGTAAGCATTTTTAGTTTATGTTCCGTTTTTTTGCTTTTTTAGGCCGTTTATGTTGGTACCTACCTAATTGGTTTCAGTTTTTTTCTTTTTATAATTGAAATTTCCATGAAATGTTATTGAATAAAATTAACATTAAATAGCTTTTCTCTTTCATTCAAGGTCTTTGTGAAGATAACATTTTCTAGCAAAATAGATAGGCTATAATTGAGACTTTAAAAAGACTTTTGACTTAGCAGAAACTATAGAGCGCTACCTGTAACATCCTTAATTGCTTCTTTTTCTCTTTTTTTTTACCCACTACGGCTTCGCATGAGCGGCGCTCACATTCGCCATGATTTTGTTGACATCTTCAACAAATATCATTTTTCAGTCAATTACACAAAACCATTAATTCATTACACATTTAAACATTTATCATTAATCACTTGGTCCATTGGTGTAAACTGTATGAAAGTCTGTTCAGTAGTTCTTGGCTTTATGGCGTTTACAGACAGATGCGGCTAGAAGTCTTCGCTTTATAATTATCATCATCTTCAGCCACTGCTGGGACACAGGCCTCCTCTCTGTGAGAGGGAGTGGGCCAAAATCCACCACATGAACCCAGTGCGGATTGGTAGATGTCTTCGAATTTTTGGTTCTAGGACGTGCCGGTTTCCGCACAATGTTTTCCTTCACCGTTTTGAGAGCAGTGGTGATGAAATAAATTACACTAAGTGATGTGCCTGGCAGGGGATTCATAAGTCAGGACCGATATTTCTGGGCCACCACTACTGAACATGCTAGATACTACTTACTACAAGAAAAAAAAGGTTGCACTCCAGGAGTGCCGGTAGAAGTGAAAACTTTTTTGTTACTATGTTTTATTTTTAATTTGAATGACGTCTTACTCATTTTCGATCAGGGTCACGTGACCCTGACGCGAGTTTTGGTCACGTGACCCTGACGCGAGTTTTAAATTTTTTACCCATTACAGAAAAAGTGTACAACGCCGCTAAAGAAGTTTTCACTTCAAAAATGTTCATAAAATTCTTCTAAAATTGAAGTTGAACCAGCCTTTGACATTTCGACCCCAATTAATACAGCAGTCATAAAAACTAATTGACTTCTACCACTATTTAACGAAACCAATTTTCAAATCTACCCTCCAAGCCAATCTATAAAGAAAAAAAAAAGGTTGCACTCCAGGAGTGCCGGTAGAAGTGAAAACTTTTTTGTTACTATGTTTTATTTTTAATTTGAATGACGTCTTACTCATTTTCGATCAGGGTCACGTGACCCTGACGCGAGTTTTGGTCACGTGACCCTGACGCGAGTTTTAAATTTTTTACCCATTACAGAAAAAGTGTACAACGCCGCTAAAGAAGTTTTCACTTCAAAAAAATAAAAATCACCTTTTAATTGCAACTTCGGTTTTAACTAGCTCGTTCTTGAGGTTTTTCAATAAGGGACCGTTTAATGAAGTAATAAAGTTTTATTTTGAAGAGCAATTTTGTGAAATTGAATTTTATTTGTGGTATTGTTTCTGTTGAGTAAATTGAGGTTAGTTTTAAAGGTCGTTTGGTGGCACTTAATTGTTTATTTTATTACTCAATAGTAATATATATATATATATATATATATATATATATATATAAATATATGTTATAAATATAAAGTTGGCTAAAGAAACAATTTGAAATGCCATGTTTAAAACAATACAAAAAACTTTTTTTTCAAAGGAACCGATTTAAAAAACGAAGACGGTTTTTGAAGTCAGTTGCTTTTTTGTATAATTTTAAACACGCTTAAAATGGCGCATTCATAGTTGCACATTCGAAAGCGTAGATTTCTATGGAGGAGAATGGGCAAGAAAGTCTATGGGTATGGGTATTCTTAAACAACTAGGTAATTTTTTTTTAAAGTATAGTAACAGTACAGTAACATAAAACAAAATTAACTATACAAATATAAAATACAATCATAAATAAGTACTATGTGATAACTTGATTAACTTTAATTAAATATGTTTGTTCTTACCGAATATTGGTGCTTTCACCTTTAGGTACAGTACCAAAATATTATTAAAACCTAAATAATAAAATAGATTTAAACGTCAAACAGACAATGGACGTAACCCTAAAATGGATGTTGTACCTTAGGTCACAGATCGCAATATGACCAAAATACTAAATATAATATAACCACAATACCTGTGTGGGCTTTTATTTGACCACAGAATGTACAACAAAGCATTTTCATATTATTAAATTTAAGGTCTAAACGGGTCTCGAGCGCATATAAATGTCACATATTACAATGATATCAGATGGGTAAGGTCAAATGCGAATAAAATGGACAAAAAACTCGTAATAAATGTCTAAAAATCTGTGAAGAAATTATATTCTTGATAAATAATTTAAGAAAAGTGAATGATTTTAAAATGTATGGCATCCAATTTTTGCGTATTATTTTTTTTGTTCTAATTTACTTTGGCATAATAGTACATTCCGTGCCGATTATTATGACCCGTCTGGGTGCAAGGGCAGAATAATAATTTAAGTGGGTTAAGTTAATAATGCCTTAACTGAATCTGGCATACAGTTTGAGTTGGCATCATCAAATTTTAGTTTGTTTTTGGCATAATTTTAATTCGCATAATTTTATTTGGCATAGTGATGAACGAGTCAGGTTTTTAACCCTCCATGAGGGCCCCGTCAGATTCCTGATAGCTTTATAAGGCGGTTCTGGGACACGAAGGGCCATCAGTCTCAACATTTCAAGTCCCAATTAACGCACATTATTACAATATTCCTTTTTCAAACCGACTTATTAAAACCTCACCTGCCGTTCCCCCCAAAACACTTTTTTTTCTAACCCTTAACCACTTTTTCTCCCAACCGGCCAGTAAAACTAACTTTTATTTGTTTTAATAACAATCTTATTCACTTAAACGTTTTATATTTTTCTTTATGTTGGCAACAAACCATAAAGTTCAGTTAAAAGGCCTCCTACGGTATAAGGCTTGTTACAGACTTACGACTTACGATTATGCGTGGGGTTTTGTCTTACGTAATATAAGTTTAGTAGGTCGTCCCGCGAAGCGTGCTTATATTTCAGTTACGTTTTTATTATACGATGTAACACACTGTGTATATTGTTCTTTATTGTTTTAATCGGTTTTGTGTTGTTATTCGGTGTTGGCCGGTTTTTTTTTTTGGAATATGAATTGGACTATCGCTGTTTTTACTGTAAATATTTTTATGGAACATACTCTCTAAATCATGTTTTCTTTCTCGGAATAATTGCATGAGTTAAACCTATTCAATTAAAAGAAAAATTAATGATAGCTCTGTCGTCTGAAAGTATATTTCGTTGTAATATTGTAAGTCGAACATAATTATTACTTACAACACCTATTACAATGAAATAAGCAACTAAAATAACTGCTTTCAAAGAGATTATCCATATCATGAAGCTGACTGTACAGACGCTAGCAAATTTACCTACCTCAATCTGTCTTTCTTTAATAGATTTTCAACCTTATCAAAATAGTGGAAGGATAATTTTCGATTGGTAATATTTGACAGACCGGCTGGCGCCTGTACATTAATAGAGTTGCCACTGTCATCTCTGAAACGATTTTAAAAGCAGACAACCAGTCCATGTTCGTAATCGCCGTTGAGATAATCGAATTAAAATAGACGCCCGCTACACCGTAATTAAAAATTAAATCCAAAGGATTGAACAAAACAAATATAATAATACAAAATAGATAACTATGTAAATTATAAAACGGAGTATAAACGTTTACAATAAAACACCGAATACATCTAGAAGTAAAACGTCTCTTCTCCGACTATATTTACTACCACTAAAATGGTTAATGACACACGACAATCGTAAGTTTGTGAGCGGCCTAAAGTGGGTTATGCAAATGGTTAGTGACCGACCGAAATTTCGGTTTCGGTTTCGGTTTCGGCCAAAATACCTAGTTTCGGCCTTAGTTTCGGTTTCGGCCAAAATATAGCCGAAACTTTCGGCCCCGCCGAAACTCAAGTGTTCCTGCATTTTCGTGCGTCGTTCGGTAAAATTCGTAGCTAACACGTACTTGCTCCGTGGCGGGGCCCCGGCTCAGTTTGCCACCGTCCGTTTATTCGTGAGACGAGGTTATGTTTTTGAGTTTACTGCCAAGAGTACCTACCTAAGTCTTGTATATTCATGTCATATTAAAAAATATTTGTTACGTACGTTAATGATTAAATACTTATCAATCGTCAAGGCGATTAGAATTAGGATTAGGCGGTATTCGAAACTTAATTAAGTAAACGGCTTCTTTTTTGAAATAATGCAATTTTTTTAGTCTAATGTGACAGTTATTTCGTATTGCTAAATTAATATAGTGCGATTGTTGAGACTTCAAATCTAGTGAAACATTGGAAACAAACAAGGATTTTTTTATAATTTCGAATAGATTATGGACTCGGTAGAAGTTAAATAACATAGAAAAATAGCAATTCTTAAGATCGTCTATCTATCTATCCATAAATTTGCCGTATTTCATTATTACCCAGAATTTGATCCTTAGTATTAACACTATCAAATGGTGTAATAATACAGGTTGTGATTTTTGTTTTCAAAATTAGTGGGTTCGATTTTTGGCCACGATTATTGATTTTTCTAAAATTCAATGATACAGTTTTAGTTTTCGGAAAAATCGGTCTCGAGACTCTATTCAACGTTTTTCGATATTTCTCATAGTTAAAAATATAGCCGTCCACGCCCAGTTGAAAAATTCGCCCTGTGTATTTGACACTTTTTCTTGTGCCAACAAATGTAAAAAAAAAAACAAAAAAAAACAGAAAAAAATCGAAATATTAAAAGTTTTAAAAAGTTTCGGTTTCGGTTTCGGCCGAAACTGAGAGCAAGGCCGAAGGTTCGGTTTCGGTTTCGGTTTCGGCTGAAAAATCAGTTTCGGTCGGACACTACAAATGGTTTGTTTTAGGGTTCCTTGCTAATGTAACCATATTACAAAGGCGCCACTGTCTGTTCGTCTGTCATAGGTCTGTATTTTTTTTTATACGTGGATCGAAGTCGTTTGGATTTTTTAAAGAGTGTGATTTTGTGGTTAAAAATAAAAGACATAAAAATAAGGGATTTTTGATGTATTTCACAATCAATCAAAATCAAAAATCATTTATTGAAATTAGGCTGATTTATCAGCTCAATTATTGCATAAGACAGTCCCCCAAAGCGCCCCCTCCCCGCTCAATGATAGAGAGTAATCCATACAAACGTGCATCTAGTAAGTAATTTTTTAATGCACTTTCATAAAATCACACCTTTTTCGTTAGTGTATAGGCAGGAACATATATATTTGTTGTGTTAAAAGTGTCACAGTCGTACGGAAGATACGGAACCCATACCGTGCAAGTCCAACTCGCCTTTGATCGGTTTTTTATTGAAATTTAAGAGGATAAAGTAGGCCTTATTGACTCATTAGAACAGAATCGAAATTTTATCGATGCCCCGACTGACTTTAGGGAAATGAGATGTCAAAGCTTCCCGGTTCAAATTGAACTGCTTTTGTTTTTTTCTTCAGTCTACCGGAATGAATAAAACATTGATTTTAAATGTTAGATTTATTGAGAATAAAATGTTGAAGCTTAAGTCTCTGGGTTTTATTGCTCCATGGCAGCATTTTTCGTGATTTTGATTGCATTATTATGTACTTAAAAAGGCTTTTATCGTTTAGGTCGAAAAAATTTTTTTTAGATAAATAAATTCTTATACTATAACAATTTGAATACATTTTGTTCCTATTCCTTAATTTGATAACTAAAATAACACAAAAATATCTCAATATTCTGGTTTTAGGAACTTGTTTTTTCATTCATTCTCTCATACATAAACCATTGAACGGATCTGAATGAAATTTTGTAGACAAGTTATTACAAGGTACTTAGTTTTATCTCGACATACGTTTTTCTCGGATAACTTTCGAGTTGAGTTCAACTTGAGCGAAACCCCTAGCCCACGCAGTCTATAAATAGAGCTAACGTAACGAATACTAATTATAATGTTTTCTCTCATACACAATTTGTTCTCATAAATAATGTTCCCACTGCTGAAACACAGGCCTCCTTTCTGCGAGAGGGAGTGGGCCATAATCCACCACTACACGAGGATCCAGTGTAGGTTTTTAAATGTCAAATGTGCTCGAAATTTTCGTTCTAGGAAATCATAAGGTCACGGTTGTTTACTCTACAAAGTAATACACGTAGCTGGGTTCGAAACTATGGCTTACAATTCGTTAGTTGGGGCCGATACCGCTGGACCACCACTGCTCAAGACAACAAAACACTACAAAACTACAATACTGCCATACAAAGTACAATCAACAAAACAGAAAACCTATCAAAACAAACGTGTTAACTTCAACTCGCTTTTACGGGAGGTTATACAAATTTCAATTTAGCACCGCGTGGAGTGCTCAGCTGTTCTCGTATCGAACTAGGTTGTATCGTATCTATCTGTGTATCTACGTATCGTATCGTAACATTTTAATTCTCGCACCGTGTTTGAAGTAGCTGTGGGTTTGTTACAATGATAAGTTAGGAGCAGAAGTTTTACTTGAATAATCGCACTGGCGATATGTGAAAATATTTTGTGAAGGAATAAAATAAATTGGAAAATGTTGATATGACGGATAACAAAGAAAATTAAGAAAAAAAAACATGCTGCGTCGACTAAATCGACTTTGTACCTTATTCAAATTGATAAACGTAAATTTTAAAAAGTCTTGGTTTATCTTTATAACCTTACGAGATGTGTTATACCACTTCCTCTGTAAAACATAATACAAGAAAGTATCCAAGAGGACCGATTTAGGGGACCGTAAAAAATGCTAATAAATCAGCCTATTTTGAATAAAGTACTTTTGAAGATTTAAAAAAAATTATGATTTTCCTACGTACGTAGATTATGGCAAAGGCCTCCCTGAAGTAATAATTTTGTTGCTTATGTTATAGTAACTTT
Source organism: Agrotis segetum (assembly GCA_036375495.1). Classification (NCBI taxonomy): domain Eukaryota; kingdom Metazoa; phylum Arthropoda; class Insecta; order Lepidoptera; family Noctuidae; genus Agrotis; species Agrotis segetum. Next base: position 900,837 of record JAQSVV010000310.1, on the reverse strand, counting down.
TATGTGGCGAGCTATTTGCCTTCAATTGGGATTTATTAAATGCTAGACTAATGAAACTGAGATGCACTTTGTTTTTCCTTATTTTTCACCAAACCCCACTCATTCTCACAACCAGAAGAGCTTTGTCCTAGAAGGAGGAACTTTATATGCTGACTAGCGTCACACATTATTCAAAATGAGCCTTCTGTAATTCTCTACTCCACGCCCAAACGCATTTACATTTTGCATGCATAGCGCCGATGTAATCCCATCGAGCGTTCTATGATACCGAATGAAAAATTGCGCAGTTATAACTTTAATACTAGATGCTTGTGGCTAAGTTTAGAACCTGTTTTATTGCCTAGGTCGATAGATTATCAAGATATTAAATATTTAACTAGATTATGAGGTAGGTTAGCGCCACAGTGGTATCGGCTCCGACTTACGAGTTGTTGGCCATAGGTTCAAATCCAGCTATGTGCATTACTTTGTGTAATTTATTTCATCACCACAGCTCTCAAAACGGCCTCTCGAGTTCGCGACCACCGTACAGGGGGGGGGGGGGTATTATAATCTCTTAAAACCGGATGATTCTCACTAGTTCCACCATCAATTAGTTCCATGGAACTAGTGAGACTTTTTTTCTCAGTAGTTCCATGGACTTTGATAATGGAACAAATGATACAAATCTTAATCGAACTCGTCTCACTAGTTCCACCGTAGTTGTTCCATGGAACTTAAACTAAAAAATCATGTCTATAAAATGTAGTCATACCGCATTCCAAATGTCAGCAAAGACCTATCTATTCTATAAGTATAACTTCACCAACACGCACCTGAGGTAAAGGTACTATTTAGATATAAGCAATTACTTTGTATCTCATTTTAAGTGAACCTATGTACTGTTCTTATGAGAATAAATTCTTTAAACCTAACTAGTGACATTGTTTTTTCCCAGTAGTTCCATTACTTCTTTTTATTAATTGAACAAGTGAAACTAAAGTTCATATCATTGTCACTAAAAAATTGTACTAGGGTTGCATAATATTAAGGTGGTATTTATTTTAGCAGTTGTCTCTGTACACAAGTTTTTTCGAACTTATATTGCGAAAGTAAGTTTTTAATTTTTTTTGGGCATTCAGGATGCACTGATTTTTTTTTTTTACCATTTAAAGGTGACTGTAATAGGCCTAATTAGTCTTTTAATCCATTTTTCAATCCCCATACATTATAAAGTAAGGGACGAAATTACTAGACTAATTTCTCAAGAAATAGAGGCTATTAAAATAGCAAGCTACAGCTTAATGGGAAACGCAATAATCTTGGAGCTCAAAACCCAATTGCCGACGACTAAGCTCAAGATTCAACCCTCCCGGAGCGCCCAACCTTATAATAATCCTGTTCAAATATAAATCGTTAGATGTGCCCTCTGCACGCGTAGCATGGCGCAGTAGAAACGGGTTTTGTCGACAAGAGAATAGACAAAATGCGAAACTTGAAAGATTTTTATCGATTTTAGCATAGTAGTAATGTTTAAAGAAGAGATATGTTTCTGTTCTTTATTGGTGTTTGAATCGTGTCATATTTGTGCAAAAAACAGTCGATTTGTATAGGAATAACGATGAAATAACTTTGTCTTTTCTTGGTAGAATAGAGGTAGAATCGTCATGCTACGCGTCCTGTAACCTACAGAAGAGGAATAAATTATACCGTGACAAGATACGAGAAAAAATTGCTATATGATATGAGATGTAGTAGTTTTAATTGTTTCATTAGTAATTTTGTACCTATTTCGACTGCTTCTCTTTTTGACCCAAAGGTTTACTCGATAATGCACAATAGTACGTAAAAGTATAAATTAATAAAATATTAAATATCTGTTTATCGCTGAGAGTCGAATCCGCGGTCTTCCTTGAGGCCAACTATTCAAATAATAATTTATCCTTGTTAACGATACAAAAAACGTGACCAACCTTTAACTTGAGTTGATCTAACAATTTAAATCTCTGAGCCCCGTAGCACTTCCAAGCCATTCCAAAATTAAATTAAATTCAAAACCGATTGCCCATACTTATATAAACATTATAATTATATTATTTATATACCTTTTGTACGTCATTTTGTCTCAGCATGTGATTTTTACGGCACATTGTTCAAGATTGTATCTTTATTTTCCTTTGATTTTCTAAAAATAAACTCTAAGCAATGTTTCTTTAAAAGTATTTTTATGATATTTTGACGTTCGCTTGTTTTGTTTCGCTATTGTATATTGTATTGCAGTATGGACGTATAAATATTTTCTTCGTATTTTATTTCCTATTTCTATTTTCGTGGGTGGGGTCATATGTTATTTCGTCAGTGGCTAGCGGATTTATTTTTTGTTTATGAGGAAATGCATCTCATATAACATAGATCTAAGATATATTCCCACAGTTGGGACACTGGCCCCCTCTCTGCGAGTGTGGGCTGTAATCCAGTACGCAGATCCAGTACAGTTTGGTAGATGGCACATGTCTTCGAATTTTTTGTTCTAGTACATGTCGGATTATTTGTTACCCTCATTTTGGACTTCGCTGCACTTCAGTTTTAGAGGTTCTACGAAAGGGGCATCCATTTTTCACGCCTTTGGAAGACCTACACGTGATAGTACTCGCAATCGACGTGCTTGTATATACTACCTAGATGTATGAATGTGGATGAGGCGAAAGGAATATGTAAGGATTGTAGAAGATGGCGCTCTGTAGTTTCTGCCTACCCTCATTTTTCAACCGACTTCAAAAAAAGGAGGAGGTTCTCAATTCGGTCGGTATGTTTTTTTTTTGTTGTGGTTAAATCATCAAATAAGTCCTTACCAAGGGCAGAGCGGGAGGGACTGTCAGACTCGTACTGACTAAAATCCACGGTGTTCTTCAATAGCTCTTTACGTTACGGATTCACGATAATGAGATAAGTCCCGCGACCATGAAGAAGGTATAGGCAAAATGTTCTGATAGGCATATCCTTCCTATTGAAATCATTGCCAATAAGAGTCTTATGTTAAACACTGTTTTAAGCTTTCACGGTTTGTCTCTAAATTTAAAATGTCACTTACGGGATATCTTCCGTGATTATTTGATTGTTTGAGTTCCGTTCCCGGATATTTCGACGCTGTTGCAAGCGCCATGATCATGGCTCTTGCAACAGCGCTATGATCATGGCGTTAAATTTAGAGTCTTAACACTTTCACTGTCCGCGCAGCAGACACAATACCTAAACAATAGTCGTGAATCACATGTGATTCATCGGACAGGGAAGTGGTTAAGTTATCCCATCCCTTTGATGATTTTACCACTACAAAAAGGGCTCATTTTGTACTACCTACGTCACTGCTACGGTATCTTAGTAACACGAATGAAACTTCTCGCATATTTCCCGTCACCACGCTCTGCCTTGCATCAACTATGCAAGAGATGAGAACATGCAAGTTTGCAGTTTGCAACAATCTGTGGTTTGCGTCGTGACGTAATTACTTTACGTTGTCTAAGAAAATGTTTGTTGAAGTAATACCGTAGATGGAAAGATATAAAATACTTTTTGTAATGTACAAATTACGGATATCGATAGATTTGGGTTAGGTATTACTTAAAGTGCCATGAGGTTTTTGAACTTTAAGCTCCAATATATAAAGTTGAAAATCTATCAAAGATTACAGAGCGTTTTTGTTCGTTTGTGTCGTTAACGCTCGGTAGTATTTGAGATATTTTCAATTTTATGCTGCAGTTTATAAAGTTGAAAATCTAATAATGATTACTGAGCGTTTACGTTTATCGTTTGTGATCGATTGAAACTTGTCTTGACCCTCTTTTATCATTAGGTTTAGGCAGAAATAATATTAAATGCATAACCACATTTTACATTTCAATCTCAATAAAGGTCGCATTATGGCCTTTCAATTTAGCACTTAAATCACGTAGGCATACAACTTAATATTCATTGAACAAATAAATAACAAACTGTATTTAAAATCTCGTATAATACATCAGAATTATAGTAATTTTAACCATAAAACTTTATAAGCTAAAGATTAGAAATTACACGACCTCAATTCCAATAAAACCCATTTCAAACACACATTTAAATGAAATATATATTAGATTTTCCCAAATATATAAAGCTGAGATCAAAACCTTTGTCTAGACATATTTGAATCGGTGCCAGTAAAGCTTTGTGACACATATGTCTAAGTGTCAGGGTTGGCAAAAACACATTTATCTGTCGCAGTCGTAAGTACAAGCAGTTAGTATCGACTGCTTCAGACTGCGGCTCTATGAGTAGACCTAGAGGCCTTTTTTAACGTGGTAAAATCATCGAATCAGTCGTCACCCAGGGTAGAATAAGCGGGACTATCAGACTCGTACTGACTAAAATCCACAGTGTCCTTCAAAAGCCCTTCCAGGCTGGCTTTGGTCCTCTAAAGCCCACTTGCACGAACCCGAGTTATCTTTTAAAGTTAGTTGCCAACACGAGGTTGTCATCTTGTGTTGGCAACTAACTCTGAGTTAAAAGATAACTTGGGTTCGTGCAAGCGGGCCTAAGGCCCCGTCATCTTAGATTTTTTTTTGTAGCACTTTGGGAACATTTCTAAAGACAAGGGAAGAAATGCTTAATGAATGATTCTATTTTTTTTTGTTTTTTGATTACTTCGTCTTCTTACTATACCAGTATTATAAATGCGAAAATTTCTAAGGATGGATATTTGTTAGTCGTTAACACTAACTACTGAAAGGATTTAGATGCAAGGTACATAGATATTTTTGCCCGCCCGGGGATTTGAACCTAGGACTTCATAAAAATTGCACATGCACTTTCTCCGCAGCCTCGCAAGCGATCACTTACCAAATTATTCTTTGTTTTGTTAATATTTTATTTTATACAAATAAAATAACAGTAATTCGACAACCCTATCGAATAGTAACTTCGATAATAATGTTAAAATCTTTCGCTCAACCGTTATGTTGGAAATAATTATTGTTCTTCGAAATTATCATTAAAATTTAATAATTATTATAAAATAGTTAGGTAGATTTTACTACCATATTTGAGCATTAATTTATTTGTTAATCGCTCATGTGCCGCAAATCGCGTCGTGGTCTAATGTAACCCCAACCTAAATCCTAATTTAGTCCACAATATTCCCGCTCCATACATTAAAGCATAGACAATAACATAAACTAAAACAACATGGCGGCCAATACGGAACGTTCACACATATCTGAGTGTTGCCACCCACAAATTGCGACCCGAATTCATCCCAGTGAATGGGTAAATATGGCACTATTAACAAAGTCTCTTCATTGCGATGCAGGCAGTTGGGGAAAATGGTGATGGAATGCAGAAGGTTCATACTACTCAACATATTGGAACGAAGTTCCTTATCGCGCGTTGTGAAAGGGGGCTAGACGGAAAAAATTCTTACGAAAAGTTGTCACGACACATTTTGGAACGAAGTTCCTTATCGCGCGTTGCGAAAGGGTGCTAGAGCTCAAAGAGTGGAGTGGAGTGGAGCGAAGTGGAGCGAAGCCGAGCGGAGCGGAGCGGAGCGGAGTGGAGTGGAGCGGACCTGAGCGGAGCGGAGCTTAGCTGAGCGGAGCGGAGAGGAGTGGAGTGGAGTGGAGTGGAGTCGCGACGATTATTTTTGTTGAGTGTATACAGTAACTTCGTTCCATCCGGGTGTCCCTTGACACCTCTCAAGTTATTTTTTATATCATTATGTGTTGAACATAATCAACTTTTTACTACGACGAACTTTTCATAGTCATTATGGCTATGTTCATCATTTCAGCCCATTGCAGTCCACTGCTAGACTTATGCCGAAGGAACGTCGCAGCGCACAATCTCCCTCTCTATTAGAATTTTAAGAACCAAGACCATATATTATTTATTTCGTAACTTCTACAATATCAAAATCAAAGTTATCAATTTATTTCAAGTAGGCCAGTTACAGGCACTTTTGAATTGTCATAGACAAATAAAAGAATGTAATCAAACACTAAAAAGTTATTGTGCCGTAGATGCCCGTTCCAAGAAGTAGATCTCTATGGAGAAGAACGGGCTAGAAACTCCATGGACACATACAAAATAGTACTTCTGTATTTTTCTGTATAGTGGCAGTTCTGTTAACTTTTGCACTCAATCCCCCGGCGGGTTAGTTATTAAGGTTAGAATACATTATTGGTGATTTCATTAAAACTGAATTTTAATTCGGTTACTGTTTCAACTGTCCCTATAGTTTTTGTTCATTAAAGTTTTTGAGAGAGTTCTAGATTTTTTTTAATTTGAATTTTAAATGGCTGTATTCCAGAATCAGTGATTTTCATTTGTTTTTCTTTGTCCTTTTGGTTTTCGGAAACAATAAAACGTTGTTGTGTTTAGTCTAGAATACTCTAGAAGATTCTATGGTAAGACTAAGGCCTACTGTCCACTCGTCGTCTTACGTAGAATGCATGTAACCTACAAATGAAGATAGGCGTATTTTGCATATTTGTTATGTCCACACTGCTTCATGCAATAGTCAGTCATGCGACAAAACGTCTCATTTTTATTTCAACTAGCATCGAGAAAGGACGTCTTTTGTTGTAAAAATGCATGACGAACGCAACACGAGAGGCTGACGTGACGTTGCCGCTTCGTGGACACAGATTTTATTATTTCTACGCAAGATGCAAGCATTCGTCTTGCAATCGTCAAATGACGAAAACGTTCGTATGACGTGTGGTTACGTGGGCCTAAGTTCACTAGAATTGAATTGAGTTTTAGCATAGACTTAGTTAAATAAACCTTACCTAATTTAGCAAAATATTTGAAGGAGGTGATGACATTGCTTGAATGTGTACTAGGACTGATTTTAGGCGGTGTGGCACGAGAAAACAATTCATCAAAGGAATTAATTCCTTTGTAGATTGATTGCTTTGGGATAGTAAATCCCAAAAATATGAGTACATATTGTAAATATTAGAGGTTTAAAGCTTTGATCTGAAAAGCACAGATTTTCAATGAAAATACATAAGACTTTTATAAACTTGATGACTCGTCCCAATTCGTTGGACATCAAACATAAATATGACCAAATAGAACAAACAGAACAGTTCCCAAATAGAACCGAATTTTAATAAATATCGAGGACAAAGAAAATTTAATTTAAATTATTCCTGGTATTCAATTTTCTGGTACAAAAGCTTAATAATATTCGTAACTTTGAGTAAATAACTATTTTGGTCCAACTTTCAGGTCGCTATTTACTATTTAGCCTTAGGCTCCACCGTAAGCGATTAGCGAGTAAGCGACTGAACTGACGTTACGATAGTTTTAGCGATGGGCTATCGAGTGGGTTGTTCGAGTGCTATGACCGATTATTCGCTCTACTCCCTTGGCTGCGTAAGACTGCCTCCGGTTAGTCTCGGCGTGAGCCACGACCGCCAAGCGAGCATTGCTTAGCACGGCGAGTACCTATACCTTTGTAGGTCTTGTCGCTCAGCGATAAACTTATGTCGCTGGCAGTGTAAGCCATCAGCGTAATGGCAACTCTTCTGTTTACACGGCAATCATATCGTACGGTTCCTAAGCCTTAAAAACCTATAGATTGTCGCTTCCTCGCCAGCTCACACTCGGTCATCCGCTGCTGTCAGCGGGTTCAATGACAAAACAATTGGAACTACGGACATGTTGCTCACTGCTCCGCAAATTCGTTTGTGGGACCACTGCTTTACACCGAAACTTACGTTTCTATAAAACCATTTGAATTCAATGTAAATATATGGGACAAGTTCTAGTTTGGTAAAACGGGTTTAGAGCATAGTTTTTGATTTTCGGTATTGGGTTCAAAACGATGGATCTAATAATGTGAGTTTTCTGTGTAGTTTGAAAAATATTTTCGTCGTTATCTTAATGTAGGTCCGTTTAAGGGCATGATCAAGATACCGTTTTTTTATTTCGATTCCGGCCTTAAGATGGTTTGTTTTTTAAATTAGTATAATAAACCAACGCCAATCACTTTGAAAAATAAATATCTAACTATAAGTTTGTTTAATTTTTCAGTCAAATGAAAATACTTATCACACATTTTTCTTTTTCAGGTAATTTCAGCGGCAGATATATCAAGCAGAGTGTTGAAGGTTTATTTTGAAAACATAATATATTATAGCTATTTATTACATTTCTACCCTTTGGAATAATAGGTTCCTATATTTAAATGGGTCGTGAAAAGTCAGATTTACAATGTACATACGAATTTATATTAGGTTACGTGAAAAAAAATGAGTTTTTTTACATAACAAATGTTTATGAATATTCGAAGAAAAAATCGAACTATTGTGTATTTTCAGATAGATTATTATTAAAGGTAAATTAATAAAGTTAGAGACAAAGAACCATATATGATATGCCATCTGAAAATCGTTTATTTACTAGAAGCATACATAATATATTATACACAAGATTTTGTTCTATATAATTATGTACATAATTATATCGAATGCGAACACTTAAACCTGTATACGTGTATTCTAAAACATTCTAAAATATAGGTATGTTTACATATACCAGTACCCTTAGCACGAGTTTTCACTCTTTTACTTTAAAGCGTTTTTTGTATGAAAAAATGGAACAGCACCTCTGGTGTGCGAAGATGGAACTAATTTTTTCCTTGAAAATTGTCAATTTGAAATTGTCAAAGTTCCAGTTTACGTCTCAAATACTGAAAACTGGTGCTAAGGGTACTGGTTGACAAAATGAGTGGGCGGTCGTCCCATACGTAAACCCGGTAGTGATGCACTACCGATACTAAAAAAAACATTCCCAACAATACCATAACACAGCATAGCTTATATAAATAAAATAAAAACCCTTTTAATTCTTAAACCGTATTAAAAACCAATTATTTTCTTCTTTTTTAAATATTACTAAATGTAAACCTTCAAAGGATATAATTTTACCACAATTCGGAAGCTAATAATATTGGCTTACGGATCAGCAACTCGATTGAAAACCACAAATTCGTTGTCGTTTAAATTCCTTTGACATAGACGGTTTTATAATATATTTTCAACTCTTTTTCATTTATTAATAGTCGTTTCGGCTGCGGAAGACTTTATGTGTAATTTTATTGAAATTGGATCGGCATTGTATAAATTAGAATGAATGAAAGTCGGTATTTATAGACTGAAAATCAATCTTTTATTTTTGTAATGCTTTTTTGTCGTGGTAAAATATTCAAATTACTAATCCCACTTAGGGCGGGACGGAAGGGACTGTAATGGCTGCTACACACCTTACGATAAATCGTTACGATTAGTCGGTACAGTTCGAACTGCAACGATAGATGAGTAAAACTGTACAGTTTGTTAGATTTTTCTCATAAACACTTGTCGATTTATCGTTACAGTTTTAACTGTATCGACTAATCGTAACGATTTATCGTAAAGTGTGTAGCAGCCATAAGACTCGTACTGACTAAAATCCACGGTGATCCGTCCCGCGACCCCGGCAGGGTCTGGCTCTCCACGAGGGGACAGACATAAACATAATCTTACCACCAGAATCGAATTTGGTTTACCGCAACTCACACTCAGAAACTCAATCTTCTTTTCCAAACGTTTGAACGTTTTAGGGTAACGTGGCGCCATCTCTTGGAGTAGTTTCTAACTACTGGTTGCGTCTGGAGTACTTATCCAGGAAACACGGGTTCAAATCCTACTCGCAACTGAAATTTTCACCTTTAGGAACATTTTACGATTAACGATTCAACACCATTTGCATTTTAATTAAGAAACTAGTTTAAGCCTTAAATCCTTCGGGCACGCCGCAATTGCGGCGGTAAGACCCCTCTTTGAGGAGTGGCTGGAGAGAAGTCATGGCGTCCTGACCTACCGCTTGACGCAGGTCCTCACCGGACACGGAAGTTTCGGGAGGTACCTGTGTCTGATGCGAAAAGAGGAGACGCCTGGGTGCCACCACTGCGAAGATCGCCCGGAGGACACGGTGGAGCATACGGTGCAAGACTGCCAAGCTTGGGCGGAGCACCGACGTGTCCTCACGGCTGCGATAGGCGGAGACCTCTCGCGCCCGGCATTGGTTGCGGCCATGCTGCGGGGCGAGACGGAGTGGGAAGCGGTCAGCTCCTTCTGCGAGGCAGTAATGCTCGTCAAGGAGGAGGCAGGCCGCGAGCGAGAGAGGACAGCGTCCTCCCTCCGCCCCAGCCGCAGTGGTAGGCGCCCACGGCGACGGACGTCGCAAGATGATCTCCGGCCACCGTAGGCGCGGGCATGCGGGCAGCGAGTAAAGGGCAACTCGCTGCCCGACCAAGGACCATGCCCGGGTCGACGGCGCGTTGTGTCCCACGCGCGCCTCAAAGAGCGTCAGCATAATGACGGGGCCCCCCTCTCAGAGGGCCAAAGCCTGCCGGGGTCGCGGGATTATTCCCTAACCGTAACCCCGGAACGTAACAGGCTATGAAGGACACCGTGGATTTTAGTCAGTAGAAGTCTGACAGTCCCTCCCGCCCTGCCCGGGGTGGGAGGACTCATTTGATGATTTTACCACGCTAAAAAAAAAAAAAAAAAGGTTGCACTCCAGGAGTGCCGGTAGAAGTGAAAACTTTTTTGTTACTATGTTTTATTTTTAATTTGAATGACGTCTTACTCATTTTCGATCAGGGTCACGTGACCCTGACGCGAGTTTTAAATTTTTTACCCATTACAGAAAAAGTGTACAACGCCGCTAAAGAAGTTTTCACTTCAAAAAAAAAAAAAAAAAAGTCTTAAATCCTTTAAAAAAAATCGAATTAAAACTGTTCTCTCAGCTTTTCTATAAATTCTTAAAAAAAAACTGTTCACTCAGCGTTTCTTTATATTACAAACGACCTACTTAACTGAAAAAGCAACAAAAATTGTTTTTAAACCTGAAAATATGTGGAAATACTTAGGCAACTCGCCAACTGTAGCACTAATCGGCACTTGGCTCTGTTTTCACTGTTTAAATCAAGCCTAAGTAAGAGTAATAAAGTGAAAATACATTGTTCAGGAACAATGTTCAACCGTTTTTCAGGAAAAGCTGAAGTTTTTCTTGGCACGTGCCTTTTTCAGGCCTCCATTAAATATAGTGTGAAAAGAATCGTTGTTGAAATCATTATTAATTTGAATAACTTATAGCTGCTCTATTAAATAGTGATTCAATTATCGAGATAGACATTAGGCTGAATAACACTCCATCCAGCTTCATCACGGTCTGACCAAAAGGAGCCGAGCATCAAACCACGGAAAACAGCCAGTGCTTTTTTTAGCGTGTTAAAATCATCAATGCGCCGTCGACCATGGGCATGACCCATGGTCGGGCGGCGAGTTGCCCGTTACCGCCCGCAGCAGCTAGTGCTAAAAACATTTTTTCATGTTTTGATGGCACTGCTAATACGCGTGGTATTATGAATACAATTTATAGCACTCAAAATTACACATGCCATTATAGCTTCCTCCAATTTTTATTTTATTGGATCGTTCAGATCCCGAAACTGGAGATTATCCTTTCATGCAAACACAAGTATTTCCACATATTTTCAGGTTTAAAAACAATTTTTGTTGCTTTTTCAGTTAAGTAGGTCGTTTGTAATTTAAAGAAACGCTGAGTGAACAGTTTTTTTTTAAGAATTTATAGAAAAGCTGAGAGAACAGTTTTAATTCGATTTTTTTTAAAGGATTTAAGGCTTTTTTTTCTTTTTTTTTTTTTTTTTTTTTTTTAGCGTGGTAAAATCATCAAATGAGTTCTCCCACTCAGGGCAGGACGGGAGGGATTGTCAGACTTGTACTGACTTAAATCCACGGTGTCCTTCATTAGCCCTTTACGTTCCAGGGTCACGGTACTGAGATAAGTCATGCGACCCCGGCAGGCTTTGGCCCTCTAGAGGGGGGCGCTGTCATCTTGCTGACACTCTTTGAGATACACGTGGAACACAATGCGCCGTCGACCATGGGCATGACCCATGGTCGGGCGGCGAGTTGCCCGTTACCGCCCGCAGAAATATTTTTTGATGTTTTGATGGCACTGCTAATACGCGTGGTATTATGAATACAAGTTATAGCATTCAAAATCACACATGTCATAAAATTATAGCTTCCTCCAATTTTTATTTTATTGGATCGTTCAGATCCCGAAACTGGAGATTATCCTTTCATGCAAACAAACAAATACCTATTTATTATTACCTCTATAAAATATTAATAATTCGAATGTATTTATATAGATATGTTTAATATAACGTTAATTACTTCATATTGCGGTTTAGAAATCTCGAATGTTCTCGATTTTGTGTGACTTGAAAGCGACATGGCCGCGTGTGGTTTTATTAAAAGTTGATATCGCATTGAAGTTGGAAAATGAGTTTATTATGAAGGGAGGTAATTAGAAATTGTATATTTGTATTAAATGAGAAGTTTGAGGGTAAATATCAAGTACTACACGTGTAGATCTTTAAAGGTCAAAGAATATTTACCAAAGTCGGTTTGGAATGGGTTTTAATGTTTGTAAACACTTCTTACGACACAGGAAAAATTCATAGTGTAGGGAAAAATAAAAAATAAAAAAAACGGAAAAATCTTAAGAATTACATTTCTCAGGCAGATGTCGATACATCTTTATATCTCTTTTCGGTGTTTCTGTAGAAGCGGTATCATTTTGGTAGAAATACCGAAATATCGGTAGGTTCGAGATTACCGATTTGTGCATATCAATAACATGTTGTAAGTAAAGAAAAACAATCTGTATACCTACGTAAAAACAAAAGATACAAGTAAGTATAACACAAAGAAAGAAAAAATTAATATTATTGTTGTAGAACTAACATTAATTTAATCATGGTTGAAATTTTGAATTATTCCCGATGGATCCCACTTTTGAATCCCACTTGAATATTTTTCCCGTTGGATCCCAAAAAAATTAAAAGTAATTCCCGTTGAATCCCATAACAAAAGAAAAACGTTTTATTCCCGTTGAATCCCAAAAACAATTCCCGTTGGATCCCACATGCTTTAAAAAATCTGAATGCGAGTACTTTCAACGACAAAATTGCTATCATAAATTGCGGTTTACCACCTTGAGCTTATGTTAGCCTAGTACTTTGGCAGGCCATTTAGCTGTATCTATGTACCTTACCCCCGCGCTGCGTGTCAAGTAGCACCAGACTACCTCGATCTTATTAGTCTAGTACTTTTGCTGGTTAGTGACATTCTATCAGTTTAAGACTGAAACAAATTCTCAGAATGTGTCTGGTGACCGGTCTATGGAAAGCCTATGGTGGCCGGATCCTGTGGAACTTTTTTTTTAGTAAAATTCATAAATTAGTTACTCAGAATACATCAATAAAATAACGGTAACAGTTTTCTTCTGATATGTACACATGTTGTCAAAAAGTGGGATTCAACGGGAATTAAAAATGGGATTTATCGGTACTACCTAAAAAATGGGATCCAAAAGTGGGATTCAACGGGAATAATTCGAAATTTTTCAGTGAAATTCGTGACCCATTTTATAATAATTAGATTTGGCCAAAGAGAATGAAATGAATATGAAAACTTTGATAACAAAAACAAATTTTAACTAAATTATAACTGTCCTGAAACAAATATTTCTTAGAAATTATCTTTTGTACTAAAGTGGACTCGTCCGAATCATATAAAATTTACTTCATTTAATTATCACTTTGTAACTAGCTTTGAAATTAATTTTATGCGACGATATACAGGTTGGTTTCTTTTTTTTAACAGCTTCTTTATTTATTAATGCTTTGATAATATAGCTCGTAGCTAATAAATTGTTAACTGTATTTCAACAGAATCGGTTCTTAATTGAAAATTCTGTAGGAAGATTGACAATTAATTCCTTTTTTTCTACCCTTAGAGGCCGACTTTAGTTTTGAAATTTAAATGGGACCAACTTTGAGATATTTATACTCTTTCCAACAAAAAAAGATTTTTTTAAATTGGACCACGTTTGGAAAAGTTATGCGTGGTCATACATAAAAATATATATATATATATATACATGTCGAATTGAGAACCTCCTCCTTTTTTTTTCGTCGGTTAAAAAGGTAAGCTTATTCGGAAATTGATAAGTTTCATAACATTTCAAAGACTTACGAACAAGTTTCAGCATTAGATCATTACCTTCCAACATAATTATAAAACTTAATCACAACGACTAATTAATTCGAACCTCAAATTCAGAAACACCCTGTATTTAATCAAAACGCTGGCAGGCGACCCTATTAACAAAGCGCAAACTTGGTTCAGAACAAAAGTTTTAATTTAATTAAATTAATGTTCAATTTTATCCCGCTTCTCTGTTTGAGAAGTATGACAGGAGATAAAACCAGTCCAACGAGAAATCTTAGGAAAAGAGGATGCTTAAAAAAACTCAGCTTCGGCAGAAAAGAGTTGTGGCTCACGCTTTATAGAAAAAAAAATCAGCTACGGCAGAAACTAGTCGTAGCTCATGCTTTAAAGAAAAAAAAAACTCAACTCCAGGAACGAGTTGTAGCTCACGCTTTATAGAAAAAAACCCAGCTCCACCAAAAACGAATTGTATCTCAAACTACCAATTAAAAAGTTAAATAAAATAATAACCGGGTATAATGATTCTTACTGGAAAACATATAAAAATTGCCAGTACCGGAAATCCAGTGTTCTGTGTTCCTTCAGCAGGCCTTTGTGTTCCAGGTTCACGGCAAACTGTTTAGATAGTCTCACGACTGCGGCAGGAGTTTGACCTAGACAATAGTCAAGAATAAAAGATAGACATAAAGTAAAAACATGTCTGTGTTCGAACCTACGACCTACAGCCCGTTAATAAGGACTATTACCACTGGGTCAGCACTGCTCGCTCACTCGACACCAATAATAGCATCATCATAATAGAAATGACATCTTTACAACAATAATTACGATTCATAAAACAACATTAAACAATGCCCCACAAAATCACAGATAAACCCATAACCCCATGTCTTGAAACCCCATGATCGTATCCCATAAAATCAGTAGGCGTTATCGGGCAGCCATCTTGTAATAAAAGCCAATAGAAACGCTTCGTTTGTTCTCTTAAGGCACGGTCCCACCGCTGACGAGCGTTTTTAACTGTCTACTATTATTAGAATCGTTTTTTTTGGGTACTGAAAATCTCGTACCTTTTTGTTAATACAAATCTATTATTGATTTAAAACAAAAATTAGGCATACCGTTTCATGGATACTTGAGTCAATGTTTCATAGTATTTTAGATGACAAATCCACGTAGCATCTGATGATCAAAACTATATTGTGATGGCCTATTTAATATAAGTGCGGGCCACGATCGCCACGCAGTGAGTTCGTGAAGACGGTTGTTAAGCGCCGAGTGAAGCCTAGAAAATGCGCTGGCATGACGAATATTAGTCGCGTTTATTGGCTGGAGAAAATTATCCATTAAACATTTTTTGTACACCAATAGTAGTTTGCTGACTATTCACACTATACTTTGGACTCCGACAAAGAAACAGCTCATTTAAACTTGCTATTACTACTCGCTAATCGCTAGCAATGGGACCTTCATAGTCCGCTGTTCCCATGATAGTCTTGTCCGTGCTATAGGGGAATTATAACATAAAACGGTATGGTTTGGATTTAATGGGGGTTCTCGATCGGTAGTCGAATGATCTTGGGTATATGTAAAGTGGGCTTTACAGGGGTTTCTTTTTTGAAATATCTAATCTTCTAATGCTGCTTGTGGTTGATGTGTTACTAATCAGCTTGACATCAAAATGTTAGAAAAAATATATCTTAATTTGATTAAAACTAGTATTTATTTCCTAACTTTAAAAAAAAAATTTAGTCTTAGTAATGCTGCTGTAAAAATATTTTGATTTCCTAAGATAATCAAAATATTTTTATAGCACCATTATTTTCCATGTTAAGATTATTATTGAACAGGGATCACTGATATAGTCCCACTGCTGGACAAATGTATCCTGCCATTCCTTCCAACGATCACAACTGTGCGTCAACTCTTTCTAATTCTCAAATATATTTTGCAGAAAGACACTAGACACTGTCTTTATTCAAGTATTTATAAAACGGGATGGTCCGATATAATATATTTTCTTCCAAATTATAAAATGATTTACTACAAAATTACGCAAACATAAAACCAGCCAGCAAACATTATAATCCAAGCTTTACTACAGACAAAAAAACGTTCTAAATCGATACCAATAGTGACTCGATAACAAGGCCATTAAATAAGACGGGGATTTACTACCACGCCCTAAACAACCCTTTCTTTATTCAAATTACTACCTGTAATCGAGTCCAATTTAAAGGAATTCGAATCGATTTTGAAATATTACTGCGATACGATCGAATCGATTTTATTTTCTCACTCTCTTGTGTTGGTAATACAGATGTTTGGATTTGGAATTGTGATTTATTTATGTAAATTTTTTATTGGTTTAAGTCCCTTTGAGGTTGAGTTTGTATAATGTAGGTGGTTGTGGGTTAAGTACCGTGAACTTGGAGCATATTCACAGGTGGAGGCAGGGCTAGTATTAAGTGCCACGCCACAAATGTATTCTGCGAATAATAAAGCCCAACCCTTTATGCCCCGATCACGACCTCGTGACCTGCGTCGAGGCCCGCGGCGATAGTCACTTGTTTCCTTCCTGTGAATACGATAACACATGACATCTCTATTGGAGTCCACTGCTGGACAGAGGTCTCCTCTAGGAAGCGACACAGCGCAAGATCTTCTGCTTTTTACATCAAGCCACTGGCAGCTAACTCTTCAGGTTACCTACATCTTGCTGGGGGGCGTCCCACTCCACGTTTACCTACACGTTGTCTCCATTCGAGAACATTCCTACTCCACCTTGCGTCGGTTAATTTTTTTTTCACAGTCGCTTTGGCAACACGTGTCGCTAGATCTTGCAAGTCGTGGCCAAGCAGTTACACCTTCAAGTAACTTGTACTGTGTTTTATTAGGATAATTACCGTTACAGTTTAATGATGTGACGTATCGATATTATTTTACGTGTCGATAGGAGTATCAGTTAGTGTACGGGACAATTAATTACATAGATATGTATCGGTGACTCCCTCTCAAAGAGAGGATTCCTGTGTCCCAGCAGTGGGAACATTTATAGGCCAATGATGATGATGATGATGGTATCGGTGATTATAAATTGTTAGTGCTGATTTTAATACTTGAATAAAGACGGGTGATATTATTGTCAATATTCTCTGTTTATTTGAGGTGGACGTAGTCGTCCAACGTAAAGACTATTCTCGCTTACCGCGTTTTAACTTTCAAATCCTTCCTCCTCCTGGATCTTTGTTTAAACCATACATCCTATTAATTTATGAAAAATAACATACTATTGAGAGTCAGGCTTTTTGAGAATTTGCCATATTAATGAGAACTTGTCATTTTGCGACTCGGTTTTGCCATTTTGTGAGTTGGGGTTTTTGCGCCTAAACCGTAATGCGTTGATCTGGTTCGAACTTACGACCTACAACTTTTAAATCGGGACAATTCTTAGATTACTAGATTTTTTTTAAGCTATGCTTTTACACTATTAATTTCTCGTGTGTCGTGGGTAAATAAACTATTAAATAAACCAATTGAAAATCAATGTACCAATATAGAGATCGCGAATTCGTGATGAAACACAAAATCAGCGTTACACACACAAATAAATCTCATTTCAGTCTGTTTGTTCGATTTAATCTGCAATACTGAGTAGTAGGGCGACCATGATTCGAAGAACTAGCGGACTAGTCTTAACATACGTGGAAATAGAATTATGGTTGTTCATGTAAGCTACTTATTGGAATATTGTAAACAAAAGATGTTTCGAATGTTTTGATAAAGTTCAAATAAATTATTGAGAAAAGTGCGTGTAAATAACTCGCAAAACAGTATTTTCGCTTAAAATCTTGGTATTCATGGACACAACATGTAAATCAGTGATTATAAAAATTATCTAAAATTATGTCAACTGTAATCCTCGTAGGATTAGGTAGGTGAACTAATAATGCCAATAGTGTACCTAACTCATTTGTTAGTTTATCAGATGCTATTAGTGAGTAATGATACAATCACAGCTATCAATATTATTATTGTAAGCATAGAGCAGTGGTGGCCCAGTGGTATCGGTCCCGACTTACGAATTGTAGGTCGTGGGTTCGAACCCCGCCAGGTGCATTACTGTGGAAATTATTTCATCACCACTGCTCTCAAAAGGGTGAAGGAAAACATCGTGAGGAAACCGGCATGTCCTAGAACCAAAAATTCGAAGACATGTGACATTCACCAATCCGCACTGGGCCCGCATGGTGGATTATGGCCCACCCCCTCTCACAGAGAGGAGGCCTGTGTCCCAGCAGTGTGATCATTATAGGCTGATGATGATGATATTTCAATAAGATTTATCAATCAATCTGGATTGATAAATTACAAAAATAACGTCTCAGAAAAATCTCCCTCATAGTCGCCCTACTTTCCATGGCTGCGGGCAACCGATCGTAGCGATTTGTTTATCTTTTTGTCACTTCAAATTGATATTGATGTGATATCCACCATACTATTAAAGTACCCACATCACCACATGGTTGCTATGATGCTGATGTAACGATTTTATCATTACCTAGCTTAATATTTTACCCCGGTATGCGGGAAGTTATAATTCTCATGTTTTTTTTTTTTTAACCTATGTTGTCCAACAGCTGGGCAAAGGTCTCCCCTATAACCATCCAATCTGTCCTGTGAGCGGCTTTCTCCGGCAAATCCGTCATGAAGGTGTCTAGGTCGTCACGCCAGCGTTTCTCTTGTTTTAGCTTTATTTTTTTTTTCTCTGAATATTTTGTTTTACACTTTTTGGAACTAAGTTCCTTATCGCGAGTTGCGAAAGGGTGCTAGAGCTCAAAGAGTAGGGTGGAGTGGAGGGGAGTGGAGTGGAGTGGAGTGGAGTGATTGTTTTTGTTGAGTGAATACAGTAACTTCGTTCCATCCGGGTGTCCCTTGACACCTCTCAAGTTTTTTTTCTGTATCTATCGCTTTCACTATTTTACAAGATTTTATTTTAAATATTGGCGGCAGAGGTAGAACACTTGGACGGGTACTTAACGAATTACCGTGATCCTGGACCGTACAGGGTTACTAAAGGACACTGTGGATTTTAGTCGGTACGAGTCTGACAGTCCCTCCCGCCTTGCCCTGGGTGCGAAGGCTCATTTGATGATTTAACCACGATATAATACAAAAAAAAGAAGAAGAGGCAGAACACTGCTTTGAATTTATTTAGATGTTTGTGTATTTTGATAACAGTAGTGCATGCGGACCAAAATCATGTTGCGAGATAATTAGTATGTTAGTCACGTTTATAGCTACTACCAACAGTAAACGCTGTTTATTTGTATCTATTTGCCTTTCAAATTGAGTGATTGAAAGATCTCTTCCATATACAACGAGTAACGTCAAGAGCGCAAAACCTCTCGTGGGGTAACTCAGCCCATGTTACTGATCAATGTTTGTTTTAAGACTTCTGGAAATTCGCAAAAAAAAAATTGGTATTTCATGCAATATGAGAAATTGGTCGGGCACATCTGTCCATCTAAAAGTCTTAGAACAAACATTGTTCAGTAACATCAATGACGTCATGAACGAACATCGCGGCGCTTAAAAATGGCGACAAAACTAGAACTAAGTACTTAACGCGCGTGAAGAAAGAGAAAGAAAATATGACACCGTACGGTGAGAGGGAGACGCAACTAAGCGCAATGCCAACGAAGCGCGAGCCAATTGGCTTCATTTTTTTTGCCATTTTAGAGGGCGGACAACGTATCTATAGTTTATATATCATTGTGTAACATGGGCTGAGTTACCCCACGAGAGGTTTTGCGCTTTTGGCGTTACACGTTGTATTTAAATTGAGTACCAGTTCATCAGCCAATATAGTGTGCGACAAGATAATCTTGTCATTTCATGAGGATCGGATTCGAAAAAAAAATCGAAATGATGAACAAAGTTTTTCAATTTGTAGACAACAAAGAAAAATATTAGATACAGTCTTAGTGCGTCTCGTTGTTGAAAATAAATTGGTACAAAATTAAATTACTCACTTACCTCTGGGCTAAATTATTGTAGTTTTTATAAAGCCTATTCTGTCTACAATAAGGCCGTCTAACAAGCTTCTGAAAGATTTCTTAAAAAAACTTATTTTATTTTATTCTTTTGCAAACAAAATAACAAATAAGGCTTATCCTTTTTACTCTTTATTTCGCAGTCTGTGGACTGATTTGATTGATTGATTGAGTGAATCAATCATGTCCCAGGATTATTTGTAGTATTGTCACCCTTAATTCTATTGATCTAGGGTTTCCGTTTGTTTGTCACGTGGATTTGATTTATATGACCGTTATTTGTATATAGCCTGTACATAATATAGCTTGTGGTATGTAGAAGGGGTTTTGCTATGCCATATATTTTAAATTTTTTGACGTTTTTTAATAAATGAAAACGAACCACTCCACAATACCAGCCAAAATGAGACTGTAACTAAAACAGTTGGATCATTTCTGTTAAATGGTAATTTGAATTCGCCAACAACAGGGCCCCCGTAAGGTCTACTGGCGCCCGTGTGCAAAAAAGGATTTTGGCGCCCCTTATGGCATTTTGAATTATCTTTTTTTTTATGGTAGGTCGGTCAGTGGCGCCCTGGGGATGTAAAGCTTGCCGCTTCGGAACTTAAACACATAAAAAAATCATCAAGTGCTACTCAAACTTCACACCCAGAGTTCCATACCATCTAAGAACTTTTGTATACCAATAATGAAAATGTAACTAACATAGGAAGCATTTGCTATTGAAATATGAGAATGAATTTCAAAAGCGAGGCCAAAAAAAGCGAACATTAACCTTACTTGAAGCGCGAGCGAAGCGAGCGCGAAATTTTTTAGCTTTTTGGAATAGAACAAGGCAATTTTTCGTAGAAGAACGCAGTGAGCTCTAAAAGTTTAACGTTTCCATACTTCAAGTTTAATCTAAAAGTGAGATCAAATATTTGAAGTCTTTAGTAGGTATTTAAACTTAATCCCATTTAATTAAGTTCTCAACTTTTATTTAAAAAATATTTTTGTTTTTTTTTTCTGTTCCCTTGGCTTTGGCGCCCCTTAAGGATGGCTTTGGCGCCCCGAAAGGATGGCGCCCGTGTGCATTGCACACATTGCACATATGGTAGCGGGGACCCTGGCCAACAAGAATCATTTTTAAAACATAATAGACATTTGAATGCAATAAAGAATTTGAGTTTGAGTTTGACAGAAACAGAACAGAACATAGCCTATAAATTTTCCCACTGCCGGGACACAGGCATGTGAGAGGGAGTGGGCAATAATACACACCGCACGCAGCCAAACCCATATTTTTTTGCACGTAAACGTTTGGCGATGTAATAAAATTGACTGTTTGTCCATGTGATTTTGTTTTAAACGCACCCAAGATTTCGTAGACATTCTAAGAAGGAGGCTTGGCTGAAAATAAAAATTTTCAAAGGTCCTCATCATTCAAATCACATCCATTTCAAGGTCGGCTTTCAGTCAAACCAGGTGCAGCTGAATATCAGTATTGTACATGGAGCGACTGCCTGTCGGACCTCCACAACCCAGTGACTGATGGGCAATACGATACTTCATGGTAAGACTGGTTGTCAAACTTTAGAGCTTCTGACTAAAAGTAACGACTCTCAAAGATCTACTAATGACAGCTGGGACTAACAGTTTTTTTTGCTTGCCGAGACACGGAGGAAACTCGCTATGATAAATGGTCACCCATCCACAAACCAACTTCGGCAAGCGCGGCTTAACCCGATAGATCGGCCTGTGCGGCTGTTATTATTTAGCCACGAGCTCCTAAAAAAGCTTCCTGTAAAAAAGCTCCTGTAATATTTAAATAACTTATGAGTCTGTAATCTAATATCTTTAAACGAGCAATTCTTGTATATAATCAGGATCTCGGAAACGGCTCCAAAGATTTTCATGAAAGTTACAGATTAGAGGTTTTTCGGCTCAAGGAATCGATTTAACAAGGTCCCAGGTTCGAGAAAAGCTCGGTTCCCAAGATATAGACATTCTAAAAACCGAGCGAAGCTCGGTCAACCAGATATTTGAACTGGTAAAGATAACATTGTAGAATCACGAGAATTCACGAGCAACAAAAAGATAAGGAAAACCAGTGCAATATTAGTTCCTTATGTATTCTCAAATACTTTGAAACTAAATTCTTGAAAACCGATTTTTAGGGTTCCGTAGTCAACAAGGAACCCTTATAGTTTCGCCATGTCCGTCCGTCCGTCCGTCCGTCCGTCCGTCCGTCCGTCCGTCCGTCCGTCCGTCCGTCCGTCTGTCCGCAGTTTAGCTCAGAGACGCACAGTACTAGAGAGCTGTAATTTAGTGTAAATATACGGATTTGTTGTGCCTAAAAAGTGGTAAAATAAAATCTCGTAAAATATTTTTTTTTAGGGTACCTCCAGTACTTACACGTAAAGTGAGGATTTTTTTTTCTCGCGTACCCCTTATTGTGGGGTATCATTAAATAGGCCTTTAAAAAATAATGATAGTTTCCATTAACAATTTTTTGATAAAAAAATTCATTTGTGAAATATTAAGCTTTAAAGTGCTAAATTTTGCTCGATTCGAGTGTCCCCCCCCTCTACCAGCTAAACGGTTATGTTTGGGGGTGTGAAAAAATTCACAATAGTAGTATATATAACGAAGTTTAAAAGAAAATTATCATGACTAAGTAGGCTTTACAACTTTACGAGTAATAGTCGACAAACTTATAAAATGTACTTATATCCATGTTTTCTTAAACAAAATGTATCGGAGACAACTGCAAATATAAGTTTGTCAACTTTATTTTTACAGCTTTTATAGGTATGTTTTTAGGGGATAGGTAGGTTTTTATCGTCAACTATTTTTGACTAAATTAAAAAAAAAGGAGGAGGTTCTAAATTCGTTGTAATCTTTTTTCTTATGTATTTTCCCCGATTTCTCAAAGACTCTTGGACCGATTTTGAAAATTCTTCTTTTTAAAATTAAATTCAGCGAATCAGTTTAGTTAGTTCGCATAAGTATTTTGATGGGCACCTACGGAACCCTACACTGTGCGTGGCCCGACACGCACTTGGCCGGTTTTTTTAATAATATGACACATGATTTAAAACAAGCTTAGTTCCTCTAAACCCCAACACAATGACAAAACTTTTTCCAAAAACTTCCCTAATCCGTTCGCGTTCGCGTCGTAAAACCTCGTGTAATAAATTTCTTACTCTACCCGTAGGTAATTCATACAATAACCGGGCATTACCCGAAATGCCTGCAAACAAACGTTGTGAATTGTTGTTTATTAATGTATAGTGTGCATTCGACAGCAAAAGTGTTGAAATTTTTATTGAATTTTCAATATAGTGTAGCAGTTTTGGTTATAGTTTCGTAACGGTAGTATTTCTATGAATTTTAATTGTATTTTATGTCAAATATAAATTTCGTAAAGTTGGCCTTATTAAATACGTAATAAAGTTATTATGACGCCTGTAATCCTAAAAAAAAATATTCAGGGGTACAGTTCTTTTTTTAAACTTTGTCCCTCTCTTGGAATTTCTCCTTTATCGTGGGTGCTTTTACAAACGTAGAAGCTCACATACACAAACACCCAGACGCGGAACTATTACTTGTCATTCAAAAAAACTTTTGTTCCGTGCGGGAATCGAACCCGTGCCACGCTGCGCAGTAGTCTCATCGCTCAGCCACTGCACCAGCAACATTTGACTAACATGCCATTATTTTCCATGAACAAACTTTATTAAATACAAAATACTGTTAGTATTCAAATATTATTTCTTCATTTAATTTTTTTTTGCGTATTGTAAAACAATATTGCACTGGACTGTACACACTCCCGTGTATGGCCATTAAATGAGCGATGTTCCTCTAAAACGCAGCTGATGTATCGCACTGCGATTGTCGTAACGTAAAGCGGCAATAAAAATGCACGTTCTAACACTGCGACAAAAAAATAAAAAGCTGTTTGTTATGACTCCGAAGTTAAGAATTATTGAGTTATTTACAATGTTGTACAATTTTATTTGTTTATTATGGGGTATTTTGTACCCCACACCTGTAGCGTTATTGCTGGAGGTTTTAGTGTAAATATTTATTGTGGATTAGTGACAAATGATTGAATTCTGATACGAAAAAAATGAGAAATGGAACTAAGGTAAGGTACTCGTATTGTGTAGTCATGACTTATTTGGCTAATAAAGCAAAGCCTGAATGCCTTTTTTGATGTTTTGGGGTTGTAAGAGCGAGTGATAAGTATAAATTTTCATTGCGTATATTTTAGTATCTGCCCGGAGCCTGAATATAATTGGGCAATTCCACCACACTACTCCCAATCGGTTACGGTTACCTGATGAGAAAATCTCGCGACCCCGTGAAAACAATTTTAAAAATTCTTTTACCGTATCCAATAGACCGACATTATTTTATTTACTTACTGTTCTTTTACTCGTTATTTTTCTATTTTAACCTTTAACTGTGGACGTTCCATTTTTGATACACTACTTTGGACGTGCGGTCTCATAGACCGCTATCTTTACGGGCTGATTTCTATCTTGATGCGTAATAATTGTGTATTTTTTTGCTTTTATCACTTAGAAGAGTTTTTAAACATACATTAAAAATGTAATTTTAATGAAAAATGTATTTATTATAAACTATATGTAACGATATAACAATCAAAGGCGCTATTCAGAGCTTTTAGCTTGAGATCATTTTGTAGGTATATTACCGGAGAAAAATGATTTTTTTAGTTAGCTTAAATTCTTTTACAATAAAATATAAAGAACAAAGGACATAAAAAAAAATAATTAAATTTCTCAAAACTAAACATAAAAAATTTGACAAGGTCTCAACTTGCCAGTGGCGTAGCTACCCAGGGGCTAGGCGGGGCAGTGCCCCGGGGCCCTCAAGCTCAGAGGGCCCTTGAACCCTTACCAAAAAATCTCGACTGAACTGAACTTTTTAAAATTTCTCCCATATAATATGACAAGTTGCAACCCGACTTTAATCATACGCAACGTAATCACTTTATGTTCTTAAACGAAAATCGCTTGCACCACTGCTTGACCACATCTGTGAACCATCCATTTTTTTGTGAGAACCAATATAGTCAAAACAAAACAAAACGAGAAAGATGGGACCAATAGCTGTTACAATGAAAAAAATTACGGAAGATATGTAAACCTTTTTGCATAACATCTGGGTAAAATGATGTAAAAAAAAACTGGCATTTTTGTGATTTCTAACAATGATCACAGATGTCTGTGCACCCTTTTACGAAAAGAACAAAGAAAGAGAAATTTGTAATTTTTAACGAAGTAATTTGACAGAATAGATTTCTTGCGTTAGATCGCGTATTAGGCGTGCAGAGGCTGTCTGTGTCTGGTCGTTGCGTTTCTCTTTCATTTTACTTATAACGTCGTTATTGAACAGTGAGTACCTCCTCGAGCACAATCTAATATTAAATATTGCATTAATCTCAATTTTAAATATTTCTTCTCCGTTTTTGGAATCGATGTTCAGCAGCTAAAGTTATTATGACTCATTAAAACTATTTCTATTGGTAGATCCGACCTTTATATTATAATTAACAAACCCTTGAACCTTTTCTATTTCGTTTCGTTGCTCATACCTACCCCAAGTATTTATTGTAATTTATGTTGTTACTGTTTAGTATTTTTATTAACTGCCCTCCAGTGCACGAAAAAGAGCTGATAATAAAGTAGCTTAGCATTTTTAAAGTATTTGTATATTTAATATTATTACTTGATAAAACCTAACCAGTTTAGATAGTAGGGGGGCCCCATTTTTTGATTTGCCCCAGGGCCCTCGGTTACCTAGCTTCGCCACTGCAACTTGCTCATGTTTATTGACAGAATTATTGACAGACTTTGTATAGAGGCTTAGATCATTGCCTACATAAGTGTGGGTCCACTTTCGTTTTTATATTTGGTGGGCACAGATTTTACGTTTTACGTTTAGGAACTGCATTTACTTCACTTGGTGGCCCTTGGGACGGCATAGCAGGGCCCAAAACTCGTTTCAGGCAAGTCACGGCAAATGAGTGATTATAACTCGTCTTTGTTATTCAGAAATTGACCTCTTTCTATTTTTTTGTCTTGGTGTTGATTGAATAGAGAGTAGGCATTAATTCCACACAATTCCAGAACTCTGTGGAAATCACCACCAGGCCATCTTCTTGTTCGGCGACTGCTCGAATAAATTGAACATTTCTTGTCCGTTACGTCTACCCCCCTTTGGTGGGATTATCCGATCTTCGTATGTCACCGTCGGTTCTAGTAGTACTATCACTCTCTTCAATAATCTATCGTTCAATCGAGTAATTTTTTTCAATGTCAGCTTCATAAAACAAACAATCATCAACATCCCCATCTCTGTCGCATTGAACCGATTCTAAAAGCAATCATTGACTCTCGTTTTCAAAGAATGATCATCTAATCGCAATATTTTACCGGCTATCTAAGTAGACGAACTCGATGTTCGTTTGCCTACAGTCGTTCATTGATAATTTTTGACATTTCAGCTTATAAAATTTAAAACAAACAAAATCATCGTCGGCGTCAATGTATAACACAAATGTGGACGTGCGGTCTCACAGACCGCACTCAAAATATAAAGCGAAATTACTCACGCAGTATTTAGCCGATTACGTAACCTTCACTCTTAACTGTCGTTTAGTAACTAAAACCGAAGCTACTGAGGCGTGTATACGTGTAGGGTACACGGGAGGAGAGGGGCACGAGAGTCACAAACTGCACGCGGTCTGTGAGACCGCACGTCCATAGTTAAAGGTTAATAACAATATGACCTAAAAGAATTTCTTAAACTAACAAGTTACCGTGGTAACCTTTAAAAATATCAAGTTCAGTTAGTAAGCTCGATCGAGCGTAGCTTTAATTGGTGTTCACAAAGTTTCTGATATATTGACATTTAGTTTGGAGAAGTGTCTAACTTCGGGGCCCTACTTTTTGCCCACAAAATCTCTGGGAAATATTTCAAAGGGGGAGCTAATTTTAGGGAAATCGAATGTGCTAGAATAAGATTTTCTGCGTAGGTGTGTACTTAAAATTTTTCCAGGATTTAAAAGTTTTAAGTTATATTTTTTTAGCTTATCTAGAAATCTGTTGGACGACAAGCTTCGCTATCCCCCCTCTTATATTGCCTTTAATCGTCTCTAGAATCAAATCCAACTCTTCAACTCTGATTCAAAATTCGTCAAAACCGTCCTTCACCTGTTTTGACGTGTAAACGGTACATACCTGCATGTAATTTTAGTAGAATTTAGGGTGCTTGTACACGGCGCATGTAACCCGCGCAAGTAAAGGTGCGGGTTACCCGAGCGAGTAACATGCGCAAGGTACTTGATCAAGTTACACGCGGGGTGCTTGTACACGGCGCATGCAACTCGCGCAAGTAAAAGTGCGGGTTTGACATGCGCAAGCTACTTGATTAAGCTACCCGCGGGGTGCTTGTACACGGCGCATGTAACTTAAGCATGTTGAGGCACTTGCGCGGGTTACAAGCACCCTAAATCAAAACAATATCGTTCTCGTATTAATCACCACATTATTCAGCTAACTACAAAACATAATAAACGAAAATAAACAATAATATTTGTACAATTAGATCACAATTTATGTTTGTAGCTATCAATTATTTGCTCTGTCCATCTATTAATACGAAAACAAAGGTTTTGCTAACAAAATATTATCAATAATCTGTTTGACGTCACAATTGTCTATTCAACCGATTTGGTTACCATTACAGGATAATTTTGAGTTAATAACCAACAAATCAATTGATTGTTTGCATAAAATTAGGCAAGTTAGCATACTAATTGTGTCAAATTTTTGATGTGAAAGTCTACTATCGCTTCTCTTTGAATGATTTCTAGAAATGTAATGAAAGTATGTAGGTAGATAAGTAGAACAGAGCCTGTAGCCAAATGGCAAGCGACAATCGTTAACGTTCAGCAGTCGCTAACACATTTTCAACTTTATACACCATTGTATAAAGTTGGCAGTCAATCAAAGATTACAGATCGTTTTCGTTTGTTTCGTTCGCTATCGCTCAGCAGTCTTTACTAGATTTTCAACTTTATGCGATGGAGTATAAGGTTGAAAATGTATTAGCGACTGCTGAACATTAACGATTGTCGCTTGCCGTTTGGCTACAGGCTCAGGATTGGTTTGAAGGGGGCACGCCAAAGCACACAGGCATCTTTCCAGCCTATAGTAGTCCCCTGCTGAATAAAAACCTCTCCCGAGGAGTTCCACAACACACAATCTCCTGCTTTTTTCATCCAGCCACTGCCAGCTATCATCTTCAAGTCATCGGGCTAACTTACCGGGGGACGTCCCACACAACTACCTACAGCTTGGCCAGAACGGATTGAAACGGAACTAATATTTTGTTCGCTGACAACGTTTTAAAATCATTGATATTTGATGTAAACAAAGAACGCAGGTTTGTTAGATTTACTATTGTGCCATAAAACTTACGTATTATGTGAAAATAAATAAATAAAATCATTCAAAGTGGTGGTAGCGAGAGCACAGTGGCGACTTCCGGTTTTCTACTGTTTTTTGCCAAGCTGTACTTACCTACTCGCCTTCTCCATTCAAGAACCTTCCTACTCCACTCCTGGCTACCGGCTAAGCATACACCATTATATTATAGCAAGCTGCGTGACATGCAGTGAGAGCAGTGGTGGCGCAGTGGTATCGGTCCCGACTTAAGAGCTGTAGGTCGTGGCTTCGAACCTCGCCAATCGCATTACTTATTGCAATTTATTTCATCACCACTGCTCTCAAAACGGTAAGGAAAAGATTGTGAGGAAACCGGCATGTCCTAGAACCAAAAATTCGAAGACATGTGACATCTACCAACCCGTACTGGGCCGGCGTGGTGGATTATGGCCCACACTCCTCTCACAGAGAGGAAGCCTGTGTCCCAGCAGTGGGAACATTATAGGCTGATGATGATGATGATGTGACATGTAGTTGAAGCAGACGTATGCGCGATTGTCGCCCCGCGGCAATATGCCAAGCTAATTTCTACTCTTAAATGTACTATTAAATCGCAAAATCGCCCGCACGTTTTATCGCGTGCGTCTACTGGACTCTTAATTAATACATGACCACCGGTTAACTCTCGTAGGTAACATTAACTTTACGGAACCCAATAAACAAAGTTAAGTAATTCATTTCAGTAACTTTCGGCACCATTCATTATTTGACTAACTGAACACAATGGTTTAACTCTGTGGAAACTGATTTATAATATGTAGTAGGAAGAAAATGAAAAAAAAATCTAGGAATTTTAAACACCCGCCTTTTTTGTTTTTATGGTGGTAAAATTATGAGATCTATAAAAAAAGTAGTAAAATCCTTCCATCCTGGCTAGAGCGAAGGAGACTGTAAGACTCTTACCCTGTTCTTCCGGATGCCCTTTTGTATTCCATGATCACGGTGCCTTTTTAAGGGGATCGTCTACCGAGCGCTCGTCCATACTAAAAGAGAAAACGTTACGAAAAAAAGAAAAGCTAGTACAAAAAACTAGGTTTATAATAGCTTTTCTTTTTTTCAAAAGTAACTCTTAGGCGCCTGTAACTTTCAAACTATTATAAATTTTGAAAAAAAGAAACCCTGTAAACCTAGTTTTTACTGTGTAGGAAGAATTCTAAAAAATAATTGAGATAGGATAACATTTAGGGGTAGGAAAACGTTTTCTCTTTTAGTATGGACGAGCGCTGGCAGACGATCCTCTTAAAACAGTCGCACGGGAATTATAAATAGCTACCTACTGCAAATAATAACTTTTGTAAACCCTTAATCTCCATTCATTTATACCCAGATAATCTTGTAAAATATAATCCTGATATCACAAAGAATGTAATCTCATAAATAATAAGGGCAAAACGGAGGAAAACCAACAACTTATCAAGGTATAAATTGTAAAAGCAATTTTAAAGTGGGACAAGGGGCGAAAATTTTCAAAAACTAATTAGTCATTTTAATTAATGTCTTTGAAAATAGAAAGGCGGTGCAGGGATTTTTTTTTTTGGGATTTCTAGTCTAGTACCCATAACACAAGCTCTGCTTAGCTTGGGACTAGATGGTGTTGTGTGATAGTTGTGGAATATATTATATTGATTATAAACTGTCTAATCAAGCTTATAATTTTGTATGGTGAGGCCAATTTTTCTATTCATTTCCTGAAACAAAAAATTGTGTAAGATTGTTCAGTTTCCACTACTGAAGCCCTGAATGTTTGTAGATGGCTGTCCCTTACACCCTGTATAATTGGTTTAAAAATGTCGTTTTTAGGTCCTGGAACCAAAATTAGAATAGAACACCTCAACTGACTATAAAACTTTGAGGCTCAGTACACACACCTACACATCAAGCTGTACATAACGAGTATATTATACAACGTGTAATGTTCGCAAAACCTCTCGTGGCGAAACTCAGCCCATGTTATTGAACAATGTTTGTTCCAAGACTTTAAGAAATTTGCGAAAAAAATATCACAAAAGACCACGATAAATTGGTTTTGTATATCTTGATCTCAGATGAAGGAATAGGCAGATAGAACGTGCGCGAACAACAAAGCGACCACAGTTTTTATTTATGTGTGCGCGGCAGATAAGTGGCGCCGTGTACGGACACGTGCATCTGTGTGCGTTTACGGTTGCCAGATATTGAGAAATACTCCCACATTTTTGTTCAGTTACATTGCTCTCAAATACTGTACTACATTTTTTTTTTAATTGGAAACGCTATTTTGCTTTATGGTTATACCTAGAGAGCATAAGCGTGTAGTATTTATTATTTATCAGAATAATAATAAGGAAAAAAAGTTAATATGCGTAATTACTTACTACCTATTTAATTCTCACAATAATGTACCATGTACCATCACAAGTTGAATTATGACCCACCATAAGCTTATTTTCCCAGAGACATTCAAATACAATTAGGTCCACATTCGCGTAAACATACATATCCATGGTAACAACTTTGATCTTTGTCAATTTGACAGATTCAAACGATTTATTGTCAAAATGGGTCATGATTCCACTTTGTCGACTGTACATGGATTCTTTACATAAAAATACTAGATACGTGTTTCAGGTTTCGCATAAGCAAAAACTAATGTTGTATAGGTACTATAGATTACGACTGTGCAGTTGTTTTGACGAATTTGATCGATATTTTTAATGCACAATACACATTCCTCTAATTCAGGGTAATTTACCCGTCATAAACTAGCAACACAGACGATTTACTGTTAAGGTTTTGTGTTTCAAGTGAGCCGAAAATATTTTATGGAAAATAAATACCAAAACAATAAAAATAACAAGAGTTACCTGTGGAAAGATATTCCATCTTGTTTTCTTTCTTTTTGTGAACAACTTTTGCAGTGTTTAAACACACAAGACGGCATGTTTTGACATAAAATGGCAAATCACTAGTGACGTGTGAGCGAGACGATGCGTAGCTTGGTACTGTCGCGAGTTCGTAGCAACTTTTGATTTAGTAGTAACTTTGGTGGACCCACTCGCGTGTTCTGAGCGCTCTATCTGCCTATTTGTTTTATCTGAGATCTTGATGTTAGCCGTGTGTACACACAGAGACGCTACGCTGCGCGCACGTTTCAATAAAACGAATCTAACTTTATTCAGTACATGAGCAGTGGTGGCCGAGTGGTATCGGCCTCGACTTACGAGTGGTTCGAACGCAGCCAGACGCATTACTTTATGTAATTTATTTCATCAAATGCTCTGAAAACTGTGAAGGAAAACATCGTGAGGAAACCGGCATGTCTTAGAAACAAAAATTTGAAGACATGTGACATCCACCAACCCGCACTGGGCCCGCGTGGTGGATAATAGCCATCTCCCTCTCACAGAGAGGAGGCCTGTGTCCCGGCAGTGGGGACATTTTACAGGCCGATGATGATGATGATGATGATGAGCAGGAAAATAATACTTACCTACATTAAAAGATACACATTTTTAGTATCGTCGCGTCACGTCGCGTCGCATCGCGCCACGTCTATGTGTGTACTGATCTTTACTTTCAATTTGTTAAAAAACTCGTAAACTACGATACTAGCAGATACGCAGTCTCGAAATACATTCCTCTTCACAAAATAGTTTTTTTTTGGATGAAACAACAATTTTTACGTCTTTATTTTTAGTTATTTTGAATGTCACATGGGGGATTTATTTATATCACAGGCGCCCATATAACGACTCTATTCTAAACTAGTGTTTGCCCGCGGCTTCGCTTGCATTATTTTAGAATTTGAGAAACAATACGGATCGTGTGGCGCCATCTGGAATATGAACGTAATTGTTTTCTCGGCAACAGCTCTCTTCTGTTATTCGGGATGTAAGATACCTTATATCCGTGTTTATACTCCTGACAACGTATATGCTAAATTTTGGGACGATCGATTCAGTAGGTAGTAATGTGTGAAAAGGTAAAAAACAAACGTACTTGCATTTTTATTATTAGTTTAAATCAATAATGTTATATCTAGGTACATAGTTTGCATAGGAAACGTCCTTATTTGAGCGACATTAATTTCAAAGAACCGTGTTTATTTTAAACATAGACTATCATTTTTGGGTTGATTTACCGTATCGCTGCAAATTGAACGTACAATAGCATTGCTCTTCTCCCTTTAGCATTCCGCGTGATACCTAAAAATAACTAATTATCTGACTCGACGAGTACAACTTGTCGTCGTTTAAAACAGAATCTATGCACTGGTTTGAACACCAATTCAAAACATAAATAAACACAATTTTTTCTAATCTTTAAAATTCCACACCTCGAAAAAATTACAATTTAAAAAAATATCCAACTTACTACCAACAATTTAAATCAGTGTAGATTTATATCCTAGAGTACTATTGAAAAAAAATAGTAATAATTTAAAATCGCGAATAATATTGAAATAAAAGTATGCACATTTTTTAAAATTATTTGAAACTCTCAGGACAAATATAAGAAAACTCAAAAAGTGAAAAAAAGAAACTGCGAGATTTGATCCAGAGACCCCTTGCACGAAATTCAAGCAGGATACCAACCAGACTGGCTAGTACGCTGACAGTGATTTTCAAATAGCGGTTCATAAACAAATGTCAACAATGACTGAAAATCAACATATTATAAAATTGCTAATCCCCCAAAGGGAATAGCGTAATTATACATATCCTATTAATAGAAGAGCAGTTTAAGGAATATTTGGGGAAAAATTGACTAAATAATATCCAGTGGTTTAGCTTCCAACTATCAACAAACAGATAAAAACAACAAAATTCAAAATTGCTCATCTCCCAGGAAAAATAGCGTAATAATACATAGCATATTAACAGAAGCATATTATTAGGAATATTTGAGGAAAATTTGATCGACAACTTTACAGTAGTTTAAGAGATAGATCAAATCAAAAAAAAATAAAAAATTTCGAAAAAAAAAAGTTGATTTGGCATCAGAATCGATCCCTTATCTCGAAAAAAAAACAAAAAGAAAAAAATATTCAATGTACAGGAATGACAGCTCTACGATTTTATTATATGTAAAGATAAAGATAAAGAAGATAAGTGAAAAATACATCCAATAGTTGTTTGAAATCGACAAAATGTGGTGGAAATATTAATTTGAACACCAAAATCAAAACACGGTTGACGGCAGTTGACACGGTGTTTAACGCAGTAGAAAAATATTTTTATGACCTACGACCTTTAGTTGTTCCGGGTCAGGCCCGGAACAACTAATTTATAGGTCGTTTTTTTTTTGAGATTAACAGCCTTACAACTACTAAATGTCAGATTAAGACTTGGAAATAAGGTCCGTTTTTCAGTCACACTTTTTTTTAGACAAGTGTTCGACAGACGTTTAGAAGTTCTTGTGGTGTTTTTAACCGCCCGATCCCCAATGCTGCCCAATGGCAAGTTTTTGTGCCACCAAACCCCGACCGATTTTAAGCCTTATTTTTGGAAAAATAAGTCTTAAAATCGGTCAGTATTTGTTGGGAAAACATTTTCCTCGGGCCTAGTGGTAAAATCATCAAATGATTCCTCCCAACCCGGGCAGGGCGGGAGGGACTGTCAGACTTGTACTGTCTAAAATCCACGGTGTCCTTCAATAGCCCTTTATGTTCCGGGGTCACGGTGCTGGAATAAGTCCCGCGACCGGAAGTTTTTGTGGAACGACAGTTTATGTTTATAACCTCATTCAGTGTAGGGGCAAAGATTTTTTTAAAACATACCGGTAATTGGCCTACTTTTGAGTCAGTTACAGGCACTTTTGAACTGTCAAAAACCCTATCTTACTACATATATAATAAGGATCACAGAGACGTTCTCACCCTCACACATTTTCATCATCTGACTAGCCTTTTCCCAACTATGTTTCCCCTTGGTAAGACTGGTTGCCAGACTTTTGACCTTCTGACTGACAGTAACGACTGTTAAAGATCTACAAATGACAACCGGTACCAATGGCTTTACGTGCTTTTCGAGTCAGCGAGGAAAGTCGATGGTCTGGTCACCCATCCACAGACCAACCTCGGTAAGCGCGGCTGGAAGATCGGCCTGTATGACAGTAATTGCTTCATCATTATCATCATCAGCCTATTAATGTTCCCACTGCTGGGACACAGGCCTCCTCTCTGTGAGAGGGGGTGGCCCATAATCCACCACGCGGGCCCAGTGCGGATTGGTGGATGTCACATGTCTTCGAATTTTTGGTTCTAGGACATGCCGGTTTCCTCACGATGTTTTCCTTCACCGTTTTGTGAGCAGTGGTGATTAAATAAATTATACAAAGTAATGCGCCTGCCGGGATTCGAGCCCACGACCTACAGCTCGTAAGTCGGGGCCGATACCACTGGGCCACCACTGCTCTCTTAATCTGCTAGTATAGTAGTTTAATGGTTTCCTAACAAATTGAAAGTAAAGATCAGTTCACACACAGACGCGGCGCGATGCGAGGTGACGCGACGATATTAGAAATGTGTATCTTTTCACGTATTCTTTTCCTACTCATCATCATCATCAGCCTGTAAAATATTCCCACTGCCGGGACACAGGCCTCCGCTCTGTCACACACTTTTAAGTTACAAACAGAACCTTATCACTGTATCAATAAAGACTACAGACGAAAAAGATGGAGTCTCTCTCTCTTAGCGTCGGTAAAGTGCATCAGAAATGGGAGCTATTACACGTTGTTATAATTAAAGAGAAATGTCACGATCAATCAGGGTAAATTGGCTTATCAGACCGAGAGCCGATGGTAGGGTTGGCAGAAAAACTTAAAATATTATTATTGCGATTTCAGTTTTTTTTAAGAATTTTTAATCTATCTTCTACGTTTTTGTTAGGATTTCATTGTCTAATTTATTAGTGTAACATTATAATAATTATGAGCACTTACGCCGAACGCCATGAATTTCATACAAACTTTCAAATGCTTATTTATTTCATGTTCATAATTAGGTTAGGTAGCCCATAGTTTACACCCATAATTAAGATACATTGGTCTAAAAAAATAATAAAAAGTAAAAATGGAATTACATTAAATTATACCGATTTCAAATTTTTTAAATACACAAAGAAATAATTATTTCTTATCTAATTGGAGCAGCACCTCATTTATACTCTTGAGCGGATTCATCAATAAAACTTCTCCAAGTGGTGTCCTTGGTTCTATGGTTTAGCTATTATTAATTGGTCATAAGCTCGTCTGTTAAGTATAGCAGTATAAACGAGATTAACTCCATTGTGCAAACAAGATGGCGCTAGACGACTTGTATATCTCTGTCTCTTTTCAGTGGAACTACTCTTGCTTTAAGACGTCATCCCAGGTATGTCGTATGGACCAGGGGGGGAATATTACAACGTCTTAAAACCAGCCTTGTTCCGGCTAGTGGAAGTGACAGAGCTATACAAGTCGTATAGCGCCATCTCGTTCACTCACTGGAACAAGCCTGGTTTTAAGACGTTGTAATAGCCCCCCTGACGTTATGTTTAAGTAATTTTATTCAAAACAAACGTTCTCAAAATATTATCCAACTTTCTCTGCACACCGTACAATCAATTGCCGTCATACGATACGGCTGTAGCTCGTACAGCTAGCAGAACAATTGCAGCGTTCCGCTCGTTCAATAATCAGTCAGGTGTGGCAGTGTGCCAAATAATTGCCAGTTTGCCACCCATGGCACTGGCAGTGGCAATATGAGGAATGGCTTCATGTGTTGACGTGCGCCGTTTGCGGGTTAGAATCGGCATTTGGTGGCGGAGCGAGGGTTAGTAACTATGCGGTTTCTATTGACCAGTTTAAGGGTTAATTCTCGGTACAGTTTAGTAGCTAATGGACAGGTGAAATTATAAAGCTCGAGGCTAAATACTACCACAACTCACTGTGAATTTCAGTGCACAAATTGTTACCTGTAAACATTAAACGAGTGGGACCTAGTGTCCTGAAATACAGGCTTAACTTAAGCCCCAGTCTCCCGCAATAAGAAATATACATCAACTTTTTGTTGTACAATTCTCAATAATTTCGTATCACACTTGGTGTAATTTATTTCATCACCACTGATTATCACACATTTTTCATTTATTTAGCGGTGCCATTTCCGTTCTTTCTATCCGAACACCGTGAATTCATACAAATGTTTGTGCATGTTTTGTGTGTGTTGTAACTCATATTTCATTCATTATTTCGAATTCCGAACGGAAAAAAAAACCGATGTACCTAGGACCGACTAGCGCACCTCGAATCCCCTCGAGATTTTGTTAAGTGTGCGTGTGGCGACGCATAGATACTATGGCGCACACATGCAAGCCACGCGCCGCCGTGCGTTTGTATGAAGATAACTTACTTCCCCTTTTTATACTATGGTCTTGTGGTTGATACTGACACTGCCAGCCTTCTTCTTCCCACTGCTGGGCAAAGGCCTCTTCCCGTGACCTCCAGTTTTCGCGATCTAGGGCCAAAGATGTGGAAGTTTATTTCCAAAGAGAAGCACTAGAACATTGTGGACTGAATATCCTATTCTAAAGTCGGGAAATACAGAAAAATATGGGACGGTTTAAATTCTAACATTTTTGGAAAATATTGAAATGTTTGTGAAACTGTTGTAAGTTATGTAAATAACATAATACACCAGACAACCTTAGTAACAGACGGTTGAAAATGAGTAAAAACAGAAATTTTTTCTGAAAAGTCCTTTGTAAGGACTAAATCCATTTGCAATTTCAAGTAGCAATTTATTTTTTCGGACCTAACAACTTGAATATTAAACATTAAAAAACATTTCAGAAAAATAATTTAAGAAAACAATGTTTCTAGTAGGGTGACCATCAATCTACAATATTGAAGACATTCCCGCAACTGTCATTACAACACAGCCACATGTGTTTGAAGAACGCGCGCAATAGTTCAAGATTAGGGTCCCCATGGTATTTCATTAATATCCTCAATAACCGTTTTGGGGTAGTTTTATTTGTTTCTGCTACCCCCTGAACGTCATTTTGACAAATGTGTGCTGTTATTAGACATTATCACGAACCATTTGTGGGGACTTTGATAAATTCGTTGTATTTCGCTTCACATTTACAGAAACATCAAAAAAATTGAAGTTTTTATGGATAAAATGGCATGATTGCGAAGGCACTGAAACAAAATTGAAACGGTTACAAATTATGCTTCGTAATAGCAGATAAACTGTTGAGTTTAAACTACAACAAAGTTGCAAACGTGAGCGGTTTAGTTACTGTGTGGAACTAATTAAATACATTTTAGTTTATGTGGATGAAATAGTTGCTGAAAAGGGGTGTTATAGAGAGGGTTGGAACGGGGTGCAAACTAAATGTTATGCAATTCTGTATCGCGCTGAAACACGAGGTTTCTCCGACTTTATTGATGTTTTGTCTAGTTGGAAACCGCCGGATATTGCGAAGCTAATCAAACAGTCCTTATTTATACTACCTTTATCGATTTTAGTTCAAATATACAGACAATCCCAATTTCCATGGGTAGGCAGGCACAACGCTACGCCACCTGTTCCGGTCCTGACATAATCCTTTTGTATCTGCTATGTACAATTTTTATAAATTCTGTCATACATACTCCATTTGTGAGAGCTTAAAACTTTCAGTTCAAACCCAAAAAACAAATATTATAATATCTATACCATTCGAAACCATTTCATCATAATCAGTAAATTAATTAACATTGTCATAATAAAATAATAATGTCCCAATATTGTGACGTCCAATAATACAGTGACCACACGTTCGGATTACCGCGGACTTTAATATTAGTGTCCTCGTCGATAATTTATTACTTGGTATTAAATTGACATGTTGGATAAATTTATTTGGACGACCGAATAATTTATGGGCTATAATTGAATTTTGGGTAGTTTAAGGCAACTATTTTGTGGAGGTTTTACTT
Organism: Agrotis segetum; assembly: GCA_036375495.1. NCBI lineage: Eukaryota > Metazoa > Arthropoda > Insecta > Lepidoptera > Noctuidae > Agrotis > Agrotis segetum. The sequence continues at coordinate 862,191 of JAQSVV010000310.1, read as the reverse complement.
TTAAGCACTAGTGTTATAAAGTTATATTGACATTTTGTTAAGTAAGGGTCTTATGGAGATGTAATAACGTTATTTATGGTGCTTAAATTAAATTGGTGAATATTTATGAGCTGTCGTAAAAATATTTATTCTCTTTTTGAATTCTAGAACCAGTTTATAGAAACAGACCGATTTTTATTTTAGAAATAGCACTCTCGTGTACGAATCCTTTGTTCACAATAGTACGCTATGTCCGTTGCAGGGTTTCGACCTAAATTAAAACAGAGAGGTATTGTCTTTTACAAGTACCGAGATTTGTTCTAAAAATGCGCTATATAAACCTTTGTATAACTAGTTTTTGCCCCCGGTTTAGTTCGCGTATTACTTAGAAATTAGCCCAAAGACACTTAAGGGCCTTCGCGCCTATAAAGCCGTAAAAACGTTACATTCTAAAGCAAACTCCTGATTAACGGCTGGGTGTAAAGATTGAAAAAAAATATATGTTGAATGTATATTCATGTACAACAATGTGAGTAAATTTTATTTTCGTATGACAAATAGTTGAACTGTAAAAAAATATTTAACAACACGCTATTTTGTTCAAATAAATGCTCACTCCTTCTAAACGGCTTTTTTTATTTAAAATGTTTTTGAATAGATCAATCGGTGTTAAAATTTACTACAATGTGAGTAGCGCTCATGTAAATCAGTCAATATTTTACAAAGAATATGTTGAAAATTGAGATTTCCACATATAAAAACCGGGCGAAAGCGGGTTTTTGCAGCTGTTTCTGCCTAGCTGCATAGTCTATGATATCATTTTGAGGTATCGCGGTATGCTCGGGACATATTAATATGTGCGGTGAAGATATGAAAATGTACGTTTAGCTCCGTCTGGATGTTCAAGGTCATTGAGGGTACTATGCGCCTTAATACTAGGATAAAAAATATCCTGCGTTAATCCAGGTTATAATCTATTGTTACTGTTCTTTTTTGGGCGATAAAGTCATGAAGACCCACCGAGTTTGGTGGACCGGGTCGAACTGCCAGACTCTTATAAAAATCCACCCTGTTCTTCAGTTGCCCTTTGCGTTCCAATGTCACGGTTATCTTTACAGACGGTCTCGCAAGCCATGTTGACACACCCATAGTTATTTTTAATGACCAAAAATCATTTCGTCTAGAATTGTAGACCTTTAAAAGTGCCATCCCAAAAAATAAACATAAAAACATAGCAGCAAAGATTTTATAGCCTCTTAATTTTCCACGTGGCCAAGTACCCATTGGTCTGGAAATGCTCATGTCCAAACAGCAATGATGTCTCACGACGGGAATCCAATAAGTCCTCGGTAATTTGTACTTGTGGTCACCGGGTGATGTTTCGCAAATAAAATAATGTTGAGAGCCGGATTAATTTCTGTCTTATAAAGGTAGACGTCGATTCGCATTAACATTTAGAATATGTGGTAAAGTTTAGTTATTTTTCTTTCTTTTTTTTTATCGTGATAATATCATCAAAGGAGTCTCTTAACTCAGGACGGTATGGGATGGGAGTGTCTGAATTGTACTGACTAAAATGATGATTCTTCAATAGCCTTTTACGTTAGGGTCACGGTTACCTGATGAGACAGTCTCGCGACCCCGATATTCCCGTGACCCCTAGAGTCCCGCAACCCCGACAGTTTCACGACACCGATACTTCCGCGACCCCTAAAGTCCCGCGATCCCATGTTTCTTTACATGAGTTATTCTTTGATTTAGCTAGGTTTTACTAGCGGTTGTACCAGCGTGGTAGTCGAAAGACCTAGAATTCACACTGTCTTTAATGCACACAACACAGTCTCGTAAAGTCCAGACATTACACTGATCAAGGGATATAAGAAGATAATATGGTATTTTGAAGAAAGAAACATTCAGGTTTATTCGAAGTCAGTACAGACAGACATCCTGTCAGTTATCAGAATGCCATGGACTAGGTTTGGTTAAATAATCTTTATTTTCGGAAACCAAGCTATTTCTCGTCTCACATTTGTAACTAATACTTAGAGACAGAGTTAAACAAATACTTCCAGAGCTAATACAAGCCAAAGACATTATTCTTGAGGCTTCCTTCCCACTTAATTCATACGTCTCCCTCCTCATTTTTCGCGACAATGTTTAGCAGCCTACCTCATCTGTGTTTTACTGCCCCAATATTTTACACCATGACACCACTCCATGTATCTTCGCCGGGTGGTATTGGTATTCCACCCTCGGGCTTCCAAGGACAACATTTTTAAAGGACGAGTACGTGATCCGAGTTCCAAGGGGCGTTAAAGGCGTATTTTTATTAAATTTCTACTTAAGAAGCTGTTTTATGTTGGTCGTTGATGAGGTATTGATCGTGTTTATGCTTTTTTATTTTGCTGCTTCAGCCTGCGTTAGTTTTTTTTATTTTCTCCCACCCCGGGCAGGGAGGGAGGGACTGTCAGACTTCTACTGAATAAAACCCACGGTGTCCTTCAATAGCCCTTTATGTCCCGGGGTCACGGTAAGGAAATAATCCCGGGACCCGCCATTCTTTGGCCCTCTGAGAGGGGGTCCCCTTCATTATGCTGACGCTCTTTGAGGCGCGCGTGGGACACAACGCGCCGTCGACCTAGTCATGGTCCATGATCGGGGAGCGAGTTGCCCTTTACTCGTGCCCGCATGCGCGCACCTACGGTGGCCGGAGATCGTCTTGCGACGCCCGTCGCCGTGGGCGTCCACCACCGTGGATGGGGGCCTGCGTTAGTTAGGTAATAGAAAAAGATGGGTACTATGAGCTGAATAATTTTTCATTTAAAAAACTATGATATTTTTAATAAAACACGCTTTTATTGTTAGAGAATACTTACGACGGACAAAATACTCGTCAAGACGAATCATACGAGTCTAAACTCAATGGGTTTACGGCGTTTCATTGAAGAGTTCCTATGACCTTCCAGTTCCATCATCAGATCAGCTCCATGTCATCATAATATTGCATTGTCACGCGATAAAAGTCCATAGTGCGAGAAATGTACGAGCAATGGTGGCCCAGTGGTATCGGTCCCGATTTACGAGTTGTAGGCCATGGCTTCGAACACCGCCAGGCGCATTACTTTGTGTAATTTATTTTATCACCACTGCTCTCAAAACAGTGAAGGAAAACATCGTGAGGAAATCAGCATGTCCAAAGAACCAAAAATTCGAAGACATGCGTGACATCCACCAACTCGCACTGGACCCGCGTGGTGGGTTATGGCCGACTCCCTCTCACAGAGAGGAGGTCTGTGTCCTTTACAACATTATAGGCTGATGATGATGATGATGAAATGTCCAAAATTTCAGGTAAGTCGGAAACAGGAACGTGGATCAAAAACTTGCAAGATTTGATTACAGACACGAAAACTTGTAAAATATCAAAGATAGCATAGCTTTATTATATTTTACACAGTCTAGTATCTCCTGAAACAACTCAATCAAAAATCTCTTTCAGGACAAAGTAAAATAACGAGCCTGAAATATCTGGCTCTTCAACCATTACGGCCGTTCGAGCATTACTTTAATTTGGAGCTCTATGCTCGACCAACTTAGCTTTGAGTTCCACTCTCTGTGTGCACTGAAGCGAATAAATGAATTAAATAGATATTTTGCTATTAGTAAGCAAAATACCGACTTTGAAATTATTTAAATGGGTGAATTTGTTGTTCAATTTTGAAGGTTTAAACAATGTAATCGGTTGGATCAAAAAACATGTACTCGTATTACCAATTTTCATTGAATTTTTACGAATTTTGGTAATATTCGACCAAGTGTTAAATTGTCCACATGTCATAATGTTAAAAATTCAAAAATTTCGTTATCAAGATCAAGTGACAAAATGTCTATTATGACATAAAGTAAAAATGATTTCCTTCGTATCAAGAAATTAAATTGTTTAACGACATCGGAACGCAAAAGGGCTATGGACACAAAAAAAAGTAAGTTTGTTCTATTATCTAGCGACAAAAAAAAATCAGGCATCGTTTCATCACAATATTTTATTTTTTATTATTTTTATTTTTCGCATTTTGAATCACGTACTATTATGACATTTGGACATTCTAACAATTACTGATTTTTGCAAAACTTCATTCTAAAAAAATAGAAATATAACATCAGGGTATTATGACATGTGGACAATTTAACACTTGAACGAATGTTACCATAAACCATTTTTACCATGTCAGTAGTCAGCCTTGATTTTCTGGTTAGGCACTAACTATAAAGGACTTCACACGCAGCAGTTATAAAATAAAAAAATAAAATACTCTTTATTTCGGATAAGTAACATCCATAGTGGGTTAGTAAACAAGAGTCTTATAACTATGTTAGTAATGATAATGTTATAATGTAAAGATGTACATTATAGCACGATGCATCTCATTACATCTTTCCATAGAGATTCGAAGATGTAAAAATATACATTATAGGTGTCGTGTGTGGTCTCCTGACGATTTCTATGGAAAGACGTAATGAGATGTATCGTGCTTTAATGTACATCTTTACATTATAGCTGCTGTGTGTGAAGCCTTTTACTGTCGCACCATTACAAAAAGGTAATGAAACAATAAAGTCTCTTCTGTATTTTGCCAACCAAGTGTCATACATTTATTTCAGAAATATTTTTTGAAAGACAAGAGAAGTTTATGAAAATTTCAATACAGGAAGTTTATGGCACATTTCCCAAGGTGTGATTACTTTTGTAACAAACTTGAATATTATGTTCGATTTCTCCAATACTTTGGACCTCATGTTTTCGGGGTAAAACTTGTTGCAAATAAGGTCTACTACCACCCATTTAAAGGAATGCACCCAATTACAGATCACCCTGTATAGTGCTGTACATTTAAAACTTTAATAACTATAAATAAATGTGGACTCAACATACGCCAAAGTTAATCCTTAAAAAATGTATGGTTAATCCGAGGATTATCCTGATTGTAACTTTAGTCCACGTTTATTAATAAAAGGGTGACTATAAACTGACTTCTAATTAGTACCAAATAAATACAGGAATCAGTGCATGTAGAATATACCAACAAAATATTGTAACCATAAATCTGCTTTCCCGCAGGACAAAGTTTTCATTCAACTGAAATTCAAAACAAAATACACTCCTGATTTTCTCTCCCATAGAATTTCCCGTAACACACAAACCACGGTACAAGCCTAAATTAGAAATGAAAGGGGTTAAATCTCACCCCCCTTTTTGGTACATTAAAATTTAATTAGACTCTATTCGGTAGGAAACAGTTCCTGTTTGATATTTAATAGGATGTGCTAGAGTTATGGGGTTATAAAAATTCTTGATGTGTTATGATGCAGACTATCCGCTTTTTTTATAATTTCTTGTTTTCTGCACAAAGGCCTATTGTACCTATCAGCAGCGAAGCTTCCTAACATGCCGATTCCTACCGGGTTTACTTTCGAAATATAGCAATAAATTAAGTAGTATCAATGATTTTCAATCATTAAAAAAAATATCATTTACAAAGCTACATTACTTGTAAAAATAACAATCAAAGAAAAACACTCTAAAAATAAAACTAACAATCAAAGAAATAATAAACAATTTCAACTCCCGCAAAACAGAAAGGTTTGTAAGCCGCACGGCAAATCAGGAATCCCGATCATAGTTCCGCTTGTAGCGATCGTGAGCTTGACGCTACATAACACCGCTGAATTAAGGACGCTGGCAAGCCGAATGTCTCCGGCTTATGATAAGGACAGAGATATGAAATGCGTACGCCAGAACGAGATGGAATGATACTGGACTTCGTAATTTGTTTAGATAGTTTTATTTGGATGACAGATTCACATTTGTTTTGGCTAGCCTTTTTTATAGTTTTGAATAAATTGTTTTCAACTGTCCATTTGCATTTAATTTTGTATTGTTTTTAAAATTGATAAGTTTTGCGTAGTTAGCGCAGTAAAAACATGGTTCGTTCAGTTCAATGATAATGTTTTTTAATGTTCACCGTAAAACGGTGTATGTTAGTTAGACGTTTTCAACTAGATGGCGTTGTGCAATTACATCACGTTTTTGAATCGCGGTGTTAAGATCTGTAGGCGATTAGTATAAGGTTTTGGGAACATAAAATTTTTCGGAGTTAGTTGTTAGATTGTTACAATTGGATAACCGACTACAGAAAAGGTGGACAAGGAGGATACTCAAATACGATACGGGTTACGAACGAAGTATCCATGAATATTACAATGTTTTATTGTTTTTGTTTTTTGTTCGCGGGATAACTTCGTCGTTTATGAACAGATTTTGATGATTCTTTTTTTGTTGGAAAGTAAATATTTTTAAGGTGGTCCCATGATAAGAAAATCGGGGTTTGATGATAGAAGACCAAAGGAGAAGTCCAGTGGAACTTTCAAAAATCTTAGGGGCGACTAGTGTGTTTGTAAGTTTTTTTCATTAAGTATTTCAAATAAAGGTCTGGAGTATAGTATCTTGATGATGGAGCCGAGAGATAGTTGAGAGAACTCCTCAACGATTCACAGCAGCTACCTTGTGTTTGAGCTTGATTAATTTGTATTGATGAGATCTTTTCACCCAGACGGGTTGCAACTGTCATTAGGTGTCTGATGACGAAAACGAAGAACAGTTCAGGGAACTCCTGAACCGTTTATAGCAGCTATCTTGTATTTGGACTTAATTCATTTATAGTGATGAGAACTTTGCACCTTTAAGGGTTATATTATTCGATGCCTGCCGATTCCTGCCATTTGTTCCCATAAAAAATAATTTAGTTTTCGTTCAGTAGTTTTTATTTTATGAGCATTTTTAGCTTATTATGTAAGTACATGGGCGATGTTATAACCGTTGCTAGGGATATTACAATTCTAGTGCCCCAAATTGTTGTTGAATATTTAAACTAAAATGCTAAAATTAGCCCAAAGCTACAGTTACTAGGATTCACGTTTTGGTCCGGGTTCACCTTCAAAATTTTTTGCCCTGCGCCACTGGTACCTATAATACATATGTAATTTATCTCTAATATTTATGTATTTAGAAATATGTAAGTATGTTTATCAGCTGTCTAGTACCCATAACACAAGCTCTGCTTAGCTTGGAACTAGATGGCGTTGTGTGATAATTGTGGAATGTTATTATTATAATTAGTTAAAGAATATTCAATAAGGTATCTGACTTCCACAACCCAGTAACTGCAGGGTTAATTATAAACCAGCTACATCAGTTTAGTTATATTTTTATTTACGCAATAACGCCTGCGTCGCGTCTTCGCCAATAGATGGCGCAACGCGTAAACAGCGTTCGAAAAACAAGGGAACGAGAAATTCAGCTTTGTGGAGGCGTCTGGAGTACCTATTCAGAAAATGCAGGATCGAACCCTGCTCGCAACTGAATTTTTCGTTTCTTATAAAAAAAAATATCTTTACATCAGTTTAGACTTAAAACCGTCTCAAAAATTAAGTATATAATAGATCTTCTGAACTTAATATAAGTAAAATTCTTCATTCTCGAAGCAAACACGAGATCTAAAAAACCCGACATTTAACTTTCAGCACAGAATTATTATCATGTTGAACTTTGGAATTATGTGAGCTGAACGTATAAACTTCAGCATATCTAGGATTACTAGTACCAGGAGATTATGAAGTTTCAGAGCTTCGGTATTACTCGTACGTTACGAGTACGTTCGTTAAAATACTGACGACCACGTACTATCTCTCAGGGCTGTGTTTGGAATGATCTCACTTTTTTCAACCACCACTGGACGCGCGTGGTCAAAGTCATAGTCAAATCATTTATTCCAATTAGGCCATCAGGGAGGCACTTTTGAACGTCGATTATTAAATTTAAAGGAAATTGGAAGGGATGGGATTGATTCTACACCCATACGCTAAGGTAGGTTGTATAGAGAAGAATGGGCAAGAAACTCCATACTTACTCTTTTTCAAAAACGTTTCGCAATGTTTTGAAATTACACATTTTTTTTTAATGTAAATAAAATGTGAAAGTGGTGTACTCAAGTTATGACCATTTAAAGATGGTGGATCACAATCCACTTTTTCTCACTGAAAGGTCCCTGTGTCCCGGCTGTAAGAACATTACAGACTGTTTGTCATTTTAAAAGTGGGAAGCAATAAATTTTGGTGCAGTAGGAAAGTTGAAAAAAAAAAATTAGGAATAATTAATGAGAAAAGCGGCTCTAAGTTACGTGCAATAACATTATAAAAGTTAATAAATGAGTAAAGCGGCTCTAAGTTACGCGCAACAAGGTTAGAAAAGTGATGGTAAGGCCCGACGCTGCGTTACGCGGATGCACGCGCGGTTCTATACAAAAGTGCTCCGTCGCGGGGACCCGTGCGAGGACCCGCGCGGAGCCACGTGCGGAGACCCGCGCGGACGTCCGTCGCGGGGGCACGCGCGGTGCCACGCACGGGGCCACGCGCGGGGCCACACGCGGGACCACGCGCGGGGCCACGTGCGGAGCCACGCGCGGGCCTACGCGCGGTTCAGTCAATAAGGGTGCTTATACACGATGCATGTAACTGGAGCAAACAGAGACCAAATTTTTTTTTATGAAGACTTTCGAAAAATTCCTCCGGTGCTGAAATTTGGAATATGGTGAGAGTAGGTGATACAGATTATACATGCACAATAATGCAATTTTTTTTTAGCTGAGAAGTTCGGTTTTTTTACCAAAACATGAAAATTGCTTATTTATTTAACTCTCTGCGAAAAATCCCTCAGTCTCAAATTTTTTTGTAGTTAAAGGTTTTGTAGGTTTAAATGAAATAATAGGAAGGAAAAAAGTTAGAATAGGAAATTATAAACATCCAACTCGACTTCACTGTGTCACTCCAAATCAACTTTTTACATATCGCGCTTTATCTTCTAGTGAGAATCTAGTGAAAAATTGCTCTGCCGATTTTTTTTTATGTGATTTCTTATCCTTAAACACATAGGTTTGTTACGTAATCAGAAACTTTTTCCTTTTTATACAACATTATTTGATGTCAAATCAGTCAACAAAGACTATACAAGCACACCGTTCAAATGAACTAGCGACACTGCGTGAATCGGTCGCGTGTCCACGCGCGTGGCCACGTACGGGGCCCCGCGCGGGTCCACGCGCGTGTCTCCGCGCGGCAACCCGGACGGGACCACGCGCGGGGCCACGCGCGGAGCCACGCACGGGGCCACGACGGTTGCCCGTCGCGGGGACCCGTTTAACGCAGCGTCGGGCCTAAGAAGTAACCTATGCTATTTTAACTTTGAAGATGATAATTTTAAGAACACACAAGATACAAGTAGCCATATTTCCCAGTAACTTCTTTTGGGTATACAAGTATTGATATCAACACAATCATGTTTTTGCTAGTTTTTCTCAAATACTTACCAAAACGCCGTTTATTTAGTTCCTAATCTATTTTTCACTGAGCGCTGATGTTACTATGTCTGAATCAAATATCACCCAAAATTTAGGACCCATTAATATTAGTAGTCATTTTTACCCGTGGTGCTAGGCAACTGGGCTTCTCCCAGTTTTAATGTACCTTTATGCCTATTGGCCTTGTTTTGTTCTGTCTCCTGCTTGCATGGAGGGAAGTGGAAACATATTTTTTCCTACTCTCCACTTCTATTTTCGCGCTTTTCTGGTGGTTGCCACTGTTGATTCTGGCTTTCAGGAGTTGCAGTGGATTGGGAATAGTGTGGGTTTGTCACAAAAAAATACATAAAATATATTCTGTCTGATTTTAATGGTTCATTATATTATACAGTAAAGCGCCCTAGGGTAATTTAACGACTGCCTATATTTTCCAATAACTCATCCATGGAAAATTCTCCACAAGTACATTGAACCGCAATAAAATAAGTGGCAAATAGCAATCGAAATAGCAATAAATAATAATTGCTATCGAGATCATTATTGCTATCTACAATCGTTATTGGTATCTATAAATACTGTGTGGATTGATCGCAATTACTTCGGCGCCAGGACTGTCTCGGGTCCTGTTAAAATCATTGTCACACTAGTCCGGTGTAATTTATTGTTATTGGCATGATAGACAAACTGTGTGCTTTTTGTGTTTGTTTCTGTTTATGTTGTTATCTTTTGTTTTTATTGTTTGTCATACGTTTCTTTTTATTATCATGAGATATTGTGTTAATGTTCTAAATGAAGGCGTTTGTTTTCTTACTTGACTGTGATACGATGTTATTGTTTCGAATAAGAATGATTCTTTATTTGTATCATCCTGAGTTTTTGTAGTGGATTGTAGCCAGGAGCGGATTTGCATTTCTAACCGCTCTAGGCACACTGTGGGCCGCCCCTGTCCAGTCGCAGGTTCAGGCCTCAAAAAAGGTTGTTGGCACAAACACCCGAATTATGGCCAAGTGTAACTCGGTGTATGAACTCGCTAATGATCGATTTGGCGCAATCCAGCAAAAGATATCTTTACAGATTTTATGTAGGTAAAGGGTGTCCCAGAAGTAAAGAGACATTTTTTTAATTCTTACTGGCCGATAATTTTATAAGAAAGAAAAAAAAGTTTAGGTGTCATGGCGTCTATGGTTTTGTTATCTGTCATTTAAAGCGGGAATTTCATTATTGCGGAATAATTTTTCGAAATGAAGCGTCATGAATATGAAGTATTTGCTAATAGAGTTATTCTATTTTACGAGTCTCATAATAAAAAGGATACAGTAAACCACTTTCTTCAAGAAGGTGCTAGGCGAACTAGTGTATATAGAATAATAAGACGTTATGAACAAACGGGTGAGACTAGTTTTAAGAAGATTCCGGGAAGAAATAGGACAGTGGCAGTACCTCGTAATATAAATCGGGTTAAATCGATTTTTGACAAGACTCCTTCGACGTCCGTCAGAGTTGCAGCTGATAAATTGAAAATACCTAAGTCGTCTGTCGCCAGAATAAAGAAGAATGATCTAGGTTTGAAAGCATATGTAAAACAATCAGCTCCTAAATACATAAAGGACCAAGAGCAACGTGCAAAACGAGGGTGCCGAAGAGTTTACAACAGTCAGCTAAGCAAAGTACTCGTTATTGACAATGAAACTTATGTTCCGGTGGATCCCAACGATGTTCCTGGAAAGCAGTATTTCCATTGTACCAGTCGTAAAGATGTGGCTTACGATCAAAAAGTTGTACCAAAAGCCAATTTTTCGCAAAATATTTAGTTTGGCAAGCTATAGACCAATTTGGCAATGTCTCCGAGCCATACATTTCGTCAGCCTCCATGAACGCAAAGGTGTATCTGAACGAGTGCATTATTAAACGGTTGATACCTTTTCTAGACAAGCATCATTCCAGGGATGAGGTTATCTTTTGGCCGGACATGGCGACGTGTCACTACGCCGCTGATGTTACTCGGTACTTAGAGTGCAAAGACATCGACTTTGTACGTAAAGAAAAAAACGCTCCGAATGTACCACAAGCTCGCGGTATCGAAATGTTTTGGTCTCTGTGCAAAAGGGAATACAAGAAACGACCAGAGAAACCTAAATCCATAAAAGCTTTCAAGCAAATATTGACCAAATTGTCCAAAGAAGTGGCTGCAAAATCAGGAACAGCCGTAATGCGGCGGGCCTCAGAAAGTTTAAGAAAAATTGCTTACAAAGGTGTTGCCAACGCAAATTTAATATAAACATAACAATTAAATTACTTTTAATATAGCTTTCAACCAAAATTATTACTTTTGACGCTTAGTTTATATTAAAAAACTTGAAAATAAATTTGTCTCTTTACTTCTGGGACACCCCATATATTGATCAAAGCAGATTTTAAAAGTGTTTGTTGGAGAGCGAGCAAAGCGAGCTCGATTAAAACTCTCCGGACCACTACAAAACATGTGTGCACAAAACATGTTTCTTTGAAAATTTAACTTGACAACTTAGAGCTTTTAGGTCAATAAAAGCCTTTATTTGGAGCTCGAAGAATTGTAGCTTTCTGTACAATTTTTTAATGAAGCGCGAGCTTCTTTTCCGCAATTTTTATTTTTAAGTGAGCTGGAAAAGTTTGAGCTTCTGAATTGTGATAACAGACACTGTCACTAAAGTGCGAGTGCAGTGAGCTCGAAAACAAAAAACATTTCTGAAAGACAACAAGACATAAGATTTCATTAAGAAGTGATTTGAAACATCATAGGGGCTTGAACAGCCAAGTTTTTATTTTATTTTCCACAAAATAAGTCTTAAAAGTGAACCCGAAACATCAAAGCTTCTAGAACCAACCGTCTTTATTGAAGAGCCATTGAATATAACCCTAAAGTTATGGAAAAAAAACACCTTGTAAAAGTATTTTTAAATGAAAGTTATTTATTTTTATGCGATCTCAATTACAAATACAAAACACAAATCAAGAGTATTAAAAGTTGACAATGCAAAGTAAAACAAAATAGTAGAAGACTGCTGAAATTACGAGCATCTAATATAAAACTGTGGAATGATAAATCATACTGAGCCGACATCAATTAAATTGGTGTATGGGCAAGAAGACGATAATTAAGACAAAACAAATTAATCAGTAGGGTTTACTGAGTCATCGCATGTCTCACCACTGTAATCCAGTGTACATTCACAACGAGATTCCCCGTTAACTTTAGTTCCGTGCACACAAAGCAGGCTCACATCTGAGGAAACGTTGCCTACTGAGTTATTTGGTAGCAGACTCTTCAGACGGTCACAGTTATCAACTCCACGAGTTATATCTTCGATGTTGTACTTGGCGGCTAGTCTCCATATCATGCTATTAGTTCTTATTATAATATTAGAGTCATCAAGAACATTTACGTAGTTTGTTGCATTCTTTGGAATTTTCCGAATGGAACAATTTTCGGTCAACATGTCACATCTCCTCAAGTAGAGATGTTCCTTTGAAACGGCCAGGTCGGTAGTTGTCCAACCAAATTCTCGACATTGAATTTGTCTTGTGTTTAATCCATTTAAGCCTGCATATTCAATCCGATCGTAATTAAAACCACTCTTAAACCAATATATTTCCTGTTTTTCTTGGTCGATTTCAAGAATACCACTTGTGAATGTTTCGATTACAGTTTCTCTCCCGGACCCATCGAAACGAGCCCTCATTATATTAAAATGTTCTGAGATCCAGTAAATGAACCTGAAATAGTTGGATAACATTTTAAACTTTGATTTATGCAGTTAACAACTTACTGCCACCCTAGTATTAGGTAGTTCATCTTCATCAGCCTATAACGTTCCCACTGCTGGGAAACAGGCCTCATCTCTGTGAGAGGCAATGTATGTGTATTATTATGTAACTTACCCTCCACAGATGTCAACTGCCATGTTATAAACGCCGCTGTCGAGAACCAATGATTTTTCATTGACTGTACTGTTTAATCCATGTTTCAGTGAAATCGAGTAAACGTTACGGTAGTTTTCACTCCAAAAGAGTAACTCTGATGTAGGGTCGTAAGCCAAAACATTAACATGTTTTTTATTTCTAAGTAAAGTATCAATTGTCTTTGAAGCTATATCAAAACTAAGTATATTCTGTTGTAAGTCAATAAACAGTATCCTGTTATGAACAGGATCGTAAATTAATTGGGTATAAAATATACCCGACGGAATATGTTCTGAATGCGTCAGTGATCCGTTTACATCATAAAATTGTAATCCATTGTCCATGGCGATGACAATATCTGAAAAAAATAATTGAAAATACGATCAGTGGTCCACAATGACTTTGAATCGTAAGACTTTTTTTTTTTTTTTTTAGCGTGGTAAAATCATCAAATGAGTCCTCCAACCCCGGGCAGGGCGGGAGGGACTGTCAGACTTCTACTGACTAAAATCCACGGTGTCCTTCAATAGCCCTTTCTGTTCCGGGGTCACGGTAAGGAAATAATCCCGCGACCCCGGCAGGCTTTGGCCCTCTGAGAGGGCGGCCCCGTCATTATGCTGACGCGCTTTGAGGCGCGAGTGGGACACAACGCGCCGTCGACCCGGGCATGGTCCATGGTCGGGCAGCGAGTTGCCCTTTACTAGCTGCCCGCATGCCCGCGCCTACGGTGGCCAGAGATCGTCTAGCGACGTCTGTCGCCGTGGGCGACCACCAGTAATTATGGATCTGGGATAAATATTAAACAAGCATAGATGTAGATGATCCAAAAGGGATCTGCGTGCATGGTTTAAACTTTAAAGTAACTTAACACGAAGGGGTTGGCGGGGTCTGAAAGACCCCCTTCATCTGTGTAATTTAATCCCTACGTTCACAAAATAAATGAATTGAATTGAAATGTATGGAAAAGGAGACCGTTTGTTTGTGCATCGATGTTTTTTAAAGAATGCGTAAAATTTGCAATTGTCAAACAAAAATTTAAAATTTAAACGAGCTAAAGGCAGTCTATGATGTCATTATTCATGAACTTACCCCAATCGAAGGTGTGCGCCAACCCCGCGAACAACAGTATCAACGACAACACACATTGTGTTCTATTCATTTTGTACACACAACGTTCCTTCAACAGATTGTAACGTTGTGTCCACACTTGGTCACCACTCGTGGGCTATTCACGCAGCACTATAATTGTACGGGTTGTGTGACCACGATACAAGAGAATGTACGGGTTGTGTGACCACGATACAAACGAATGTCAATATTGAGATGAAATAGATGTCAGCTAGTTAGAGGTGGGTTTTGTCAAGAGAAACTAGGTACCTTCACTAGCGAGTGTCTTTAATTCACTGATCATACACAATTTACATGAAATGAGGAAATATTAAATGTAGGTCGCGCATGATCGATGCAATGCAATGTCATCAAAGATTAATTATGTATATAAAATAAATGTACGTTTGTCCGTACATACTCGCAGCACGAAAGAGAAAAGAATTAATTTTGTACAATAATGTCTTAATGTAAACAAAGATATACATACAATTGTATAAATGTAAATAAAGAATTAAGTATAAATGTATAAAATGAAACAACAAAATCTGCGGCCTCAGTAACATCGGAGGTAAGATAATTGTCGACACACACAGATCAGACAAACCAAGGACATGTGCCTACATACCCAAAGAAATCCCCACCGCGCCTCTCACTCAATTCTGTTCCAGAGATCTGACAGCCGTCAGGTTGCAGACAGGAAGCGACGTCCCCGATGTCGTACTGGCCTCAGTATACATGCCAGGCGAGGGCACAGACTGCCCGCCGAAGGAAATGGCTGACCTAGTGCGACACTGCGAGGACGCCAAACTAGACCTGATCATATGCACTGACTCAAACGCGCACCACCCACTCTGGGGCAGCGACGCACCGAACGCCAGAGGAGAGGTACTATCCACCTATTTATTCTCTACTAACCTTAACATCGTAAACCGGGGCTCTGAACCCACTTGGGTCACAGTTCGAGGACAAACGATTATAGACCTAACGATTGCTACAGAAAACGCGACTAACCACATCACTAACTGGCACGTATCGGACGAGCCTTCCTGCTCTGACCATAGAAGAATCCGCTTCACACTGACCACCAACACGAGAAAACCCACACCGAGGCGAAACCCGCGGCGCACTGATGTGCCTGGATATAAACGCCTCCTAGCCTCCTTGCTGGCTAGACACCTATCACAAATAACCATAAGAGACCCAACCCAACTAGAATACACAGTAACAAAACTATCGGAATATCTAACAGAAGCTTACCATGCATGCTGTAAACTAAGAGAGCCAAAAACCAGTCATGAGAGGAATCCCTGGTGGAACGCTGAACTTGGTAAACTCAGAGATGCATTACGTAAGCAATTCAACAGAGCCAAAAACACTAGACTCCCAAGCGACTGGGAACTATACAAAGAGACCCAGTACACATATAAAAAACAAATCAGAATAGCCAGAAAGACAGCCTGGCGCAAATTCTGTGAATCTATTGAGACCAACAACGAAGCCGCAAGGGTAAGGAAAATCCTCTCAACCGAGCAAGACCGAACCCTTGGAACGCTGAAAAAACCCGACAATACATATACACTCACGGACCTGGAAACCAGTAAGGTCCTTCTTGAGACTCACTTCCCTGACTGTAAACTCCTAGAGGACAGGACATGGGAGGCAGAACCAGACTGGACCCCAACGGACATGGACTGGTCCAGAGCCCACAGCATAATAACGGAAGACCGGATAAGGTGGGCCATTAACACCTTTCAGCCATATAAGTCCCCAGGACTAGATGGCATCTTTCCGGCCCTACTACAGTGGGGGGTTGCACACCTACTACCATACCTGATGGAAATCTATCAGGCCTGCATAGCACTTAGACATATACCCCTAGCATGGCGGGAGGTAAAAGTCATCTTCATACCCAAACCTGGCAAAACGGACTACACCCAACCCAAGGCTTATCGACTTATAAGCCTCACATCTTTCCTACTGAAGACCCTCGAGAGACTCTGTGATAGGTATATCCGAGACGGACCTCTTCGGGAAAAACCGCTTCACAAACAACAGCACGCATACTCCACGGGCAGATCAACGGAATCCGCGCTACATAGCGTAGTATCCAAGATTGAATGTGCAGTAGACCACAAATGCTCAGCACTGGCCGCCTTTATTGACATTGAGGGCGCCTTTGACAAAACCACGTTCAACAGCATCAACATGGCCTTAGACAGGCACAACATAGACCCAACCCTGAGCGGATGGATTAGCAACATGCTCAAGCAAAGAGCTGTACAAGTTACAGTAAACGACACTACAAGGGCCATCGTGGCGAAAGGCTGCCCACAAGGGGGAGTCCTCTCACCGCTACTATGGAACCTGGTTGTAGATGACCTCATTAAAACACTAAATGAAAACGGTTATTTCACTGTAGGGTATGCCGACGATATAACCATAATAATAAATGGCACTCACGAAAATACCCTGTGCAACCTCATGCGCCAAGCATTGAAAATAGTGGAGGACTGGTGCAACAAACACCAGCTATCTGTAAATCCTTCAAAAACCGAGCTGATTCTCTTCACAAAAAAGAGGAAGCTACCGACCCTACAGCTTCCACGCTTCTTTGGAACCACCCTAAGCCTATCAACTGAAACCAAATATCTGGGCATCTTCTTGGATAAACAGCTGAATTGGGCAAAACACATCAACTACATCACCACAAAAGCCAGCATATCTCTGTGGCAGTGCAAGCGAATGCTTGGCAGGAATTGGGGGATCAGTCCCAAGATCACTCACTGGCTATATACCACTGTCATACGACCGACAGTCACGTACGGCTCATTGGTCTGGTGGCCCAGAACAAACCTGAGCACAACCCAAAAAGACCTCGAAAAGCTGCAGCGATTTGCTTGTATGGCAGTTACTAGCTGTATGAGAACTGCACCCACCGCTGCCCTACAGGCAATACTTGGACTGCCACCTCTACACCTCATCGTGCAGAAGGAGGCGGCCCTAGCCGCCTTTAGGCTTCATGCCCTGGGAACCCTAAACAAAGACTCCAGAATTAAACACACACGAATTAAGAATGATGCGATCGAACAACAGCCAATGATGGCATCACCATGCGACAAAGCCCCAAGACAATACCACTTTGAAAAGCACTACAATGTCACACTTGCGGAAGAGCAGTGTGACTATTCAGGCCCGAAAGAGCTGAGGATATACACAGATGGATCAAAGAATGATTCCGGAACCGGGGCTGGAGTCTTCTCACACGACCTTAACATAAATATATCCAGCCCGCTGGGAATGTACAACACCGTCTACCAGGCGGAATGCATGGGCATTATACAAGCAGCATATGCGATAGAGGCCAGAAGAGTTACGGATGCCCATATACGTATACTCTCTGATAGTGCCTCAGTCCTTCAATCGTTGGAGAAACAATATACCACTTCAAGCTTAACACTAGAATGTCACAATGCACTAGAACGTCTAACGGTATCTAAACGCAACAAAGTGACACTACAATGGATTAAAGGACATAGCGGATCATTGGGCAACGACGCGGCTGATGAACTAGCTAGGAGAGCATCCAGCGCATCAGTTTGCGGACCTGAACCCATTATACCCATCCCCTTCAACCAGATACGTAGATGGCTGCAGGAGCGCACCCTCACACAAGCAGAGAAATGGTGGACCTCGACACCAGGCTGCAGGCAATCCAAGGAAGCCCTGCCATCCCTAGATGGCAGGCTAACCAGACGTCTTTTACGCCTGGACAGGACCGGCATGCGCCTGCTGACAGGGACCATAACGGGACATTGCTCCCTAAACAAACACTTCCACACAATAGGCATAACGGACAGCCCCCTGTGCAGGGCATGCATGGAGACTGAGGAAACCGTCGCGCATGTGCTCTTCGAGTGCACAGGCGTCACACAGATCAGGACAGAAACACTCGGGACACCCAGGACTTACACAGATGTTCTCCACAGACCAAAGAACCTAATCAACTTCTGGAGGGAGGTGGGCTGGTTGGAATAAGCCACCAAAGGCCACTATGGCTCACGCACAATGGTCCACATGAAGGACTAAGTGCGGAAACCAAAACCCCTAACATAGAATGTATAAAATGTAAACAAGGGTTGTATAAATGTAAACGAAATTGAAGTATAAATGTATCTGGGTTAGTGAGGTGCAATGATTAATGTTAGTGCTCTTATCACTATTATTAGTTGTCATTAACCGCACTGAAGCTAACTATTCTGTTCATCATTGGCGATGTAGCCTTATTTTTTACACTTATCACACTGTTTGTGTAGCACATCATTGGTGAGAAGGCCTCACTATTGTTTGGGTTGTACTTTTGCACTGGAAGTGAGATCGGCTGATCTCTGGTCACACTGATATTCACATCACTCTCCTGTCTTGTCATCGATGCTGCTTCTCCGACCCCAGGCTCAGGAACTGATGTGGCATCGCCTGAAGGTTTTCGTGTCTGTTTCCTTATTCGCCATTGGTTCACTTTGTATCCCATGGCAATAAGAACGGTCAGGGATATGGTAAACAGTATGCTGTAAATTATATAATAATGCTGAGTATCATCTAGTGGGCTTTCTTCCAATTGTTGTTTCTTCAAATTGGAAATCTGCTGCTTGATCTCATGGAATTCTGCTGTATGGTTGGCAATCATAATGATGTCTTGTGTAGTTATAGATGTATTCAAGATGTTGTTTAATTGAGATATGTTCGGAAGTCTTTCCATAGTGGTTTGTATGAACATCTGATTCATGTACTTATGATGACTATGTATTGTAAACATATCGCCTTTCAAAACACAACCTTGACCTATAGTAATGACTCCACTACCAATTAATTGTTTCGTCGCTAGGCCGTCTGGGCATAAAATGCGGACTGAGCATTCCTCGCAACACGAGAATAGCCACGAGTCTTGAGTATGTAATTTGATCCAGTTGTTAGTGCATTCTTTAAATTCTGTGTTGCAGTAGTTATTGACACTATTTTGTGCATATTTAATTTTACAAATGGATTCACCCATTTTTAACGTGTAAATGGGATGATTTAATGGGCAGATAAGTTCATTTTCAGCATGCATGACACACGATTGTACGTCTGGTTCTGTCATAGGTACAACTGTATCCTTGTTAACATTGACTGCGATGTACTTTGATTCGGTTTGAGTATACACAGTATTGGTTCCTTTTTGCAATGGAATAGTAATGATGCTGTCAAGTTCAAATTTGTCAGGGTTCAAGAGAGGAATCCTTATTTCCATTATCAACAGTTTGCTTGTCACCCTAGCTTTGATTTCCATTAGTCCATATAATTCTCTGACGTGATTTCCTGGTATTTTAAGTTCACCGTGTATTTGACTGGAAATTATGTTGAGTTGTTGTTGAATTTGATCCGGAGACAATAAATGTGAGTTTATTCTACCATGGTAGATGTCAGTTACGGTGTCAATTAAATCGTCCTGTAAGCGTTGTATGTGGGAGATTATAATATCAGCCGACATGAGTGCTGTCAATAGGTACATTTTTTGTAACGTGGTTTGAATCTCGTTTTGAAAACGGTTGATGTCAGATGTGATACGTTGCATGTGTTCATTGATAGCAATAAAGTTTTTATTCATTATAGCTTCATTTCTTTTTATGATGTTGTTTTCTGCTTCCATTATGGACGTTTGATTTTTGAATAACGAAAATAAGTGATCTTCTCTTATTTGTATGAGTTTGATGTCTTTTTCATACTTTTTGGCAAATCGTTCGTCCAGGACTCCAAATAAACTATTTGCAACGTATCCAATTCCGTTGATCAGGCCTCTTTTCTTTCTTGATGTTTGTATGTTGGTTAATAAATTGTTACGGTGTGTTATTTCTTCCAGCTGATGGTACAGTTGTGATGCAATAGATGTGAGCATAGGTTCATCTCTGCATGGTTTGCCTATTTTCTGAAGGAAATACTCTATATCAACAATGCTCTGCCAATAGGAGGTCATATTATAGAAAACCACCATTTTCCATTGGTCTTGCACAATACTTATGTCAGCGATTTTGTCAAAGTACAGGGAGTTCGAATTGTTAAATGAGGTTACATGTACAGTTTGTTGAAGAGAAGGAGTCACAAATGTCAACAGTAGTAGGAGTGTAGTCACGAGACAATTCCGCTTGACTTTTCTCGCAGCTCTAGGTTTCCTTTTGTCACATTCTTGAGTACCGTCGGATGTATCCGTCCGTATATTATCCGTCTCTTCTTCATGTACGGGAAGAGGACACACTTTGATAATTGGTCTTTTCATTGTGCCTGATTTTGTTTTAACAGTCACCACTCGCACAAACCCGTCTTTTCCAGCATGCAATTCTATCACTCGTCCGAGCACCCATTTCGAAGGTGGTGTATTGTCCTCTTTTATGAGCACTACGTCGTTGATGCAAGGGGACTTTTTAGGAATATTCCATTTGTGTCTTGACTGCAGTTGTTGTAAGTAATCTGAAGACCATTTTTTCCAGAATTGTTGATGCATATGTTCTGTCAATTGCCATCTTGTCTTTAAGCTGCATGCTGTGTCATAAACTGTCAGAGGTGAAGACAAAATGGGTCCACCAGTTAAAAAGTGTCCTGGTGTAAGACATTCATCTTCTGGATTTTCTGTAAGAGCGTAGAGAGGTCTAGAATTCAGACAAGCTTCTATCTGAGTCAAAAGTGTCGAAAATTCCTCATACGTCAATTTTTGTTCTCCTAGAATCCTTTTAAGGTGATACTTCATACTTTTTACAGCAGCTTCCCACAACCCACCTGCACTCGGCCACGCTGGTGAGTTGAAGTGCCAAGTTATGTTCATGTCAGCTATGTCATTTAGAAAGTCTGCATTGATCATTTGTAAGGCTTCTCGATATTCTTTCTTAATAACCCGGGCGGCTCCAATAAAGTTCGTCCCATTGTCGCTATAAACATGTTTGGGAACGCATCTTCTAGAACACATCCTCTTAAAGGCGGCTAGGAATGTTGGAGTGCTCAGGTCAGATACGAGCTCCAAGTGTACGGCTTTGGTTGCAAAGCACACAAATACTGCAATGTATCCTTTTGTTATTTTTATGCCTCTGCCTTTATTAGCCTTCACGTCCACATGTCCAGTGAAGTCAACACCGGTGTGAGTAAACGGACGTGAAGGTGTCACTCGAGGTTCCGGTAGATTAGCCATCAGTTGATTTTGTTGTATGTTGCTAAATCGACAACACGTTATGCAACGACGAATATGTTTCTTGACTGTTACATATCCGCTTATAATCCAAAACTTCTGTCGTAAGTACATCAAAGTAAGTCTAGGGCCTCCATGAAGTGTTGATTTATGTGCCTGGTTAATAAGTAATTCTGTCAGTCTTGATGTTTTTGGAAGTATGATGGGATGTTTGGTATCGCTTGCCAAGTTCGAATATTCCAGCCTCCCACCAACTCTCAAAACTCTTTGTTTATCCAAGAACGGATTTAGCTTTAGCAGACCACTGCTGATCTTTACCGATCCTGTTCGTTGTATTTGTGCAATGTCATCATGGTATTCTTTAACTTGTGTCATTCGTATAAATATGTTGTATGCATTTTCTATTTCACACGATGTCAGGTAATTAGTATCGTTAATCGTTTGTGACTCACACTTCGTATTTTTATTCACACGGTATCGAGTGTTTGTTATGAAACGCGATACCCAAGACAAGACACGTGCCGCGTGAGTAATTGAGCTGTATTTCTCTAATATGTTTTCAATAAGTTGACAGTTTAATTGGACAGTCATTATTTTATGTTCTTTTCTTTTTTCAATTTCTGGGTCTGCAATGTTAAGATTATTTTCTTTTACGTCATCCTTTAGCCACGTAGGTCCCTTCCACCACAATGAGTGCTCCCTTAGCTGGGACGGGGTGAGGCCTCTGGTTGCGCAGTCTGCTGCATTGTCAGATGATTTTGTATGCCTCCACTGTACTGCAGGAATAACTTCTGTAATTTGTCGTGTACGATTTGCCACGAACACATTCCAACGTGAGGGATTCCCATGCAACCATCCAAGCACCACCATCGAATCCGTCCACGCATACACTTGTGCATGAATTTTATTTATCGCAAAAGTTTGTAAGACCTTTGCGACAAGTTTTGTCAATAATAGGGCTCCACAAAGCTCTAACCGTGGTAATGTCAGTTTTTTCTTGGCAGGCGCTAATTTTGTTTTAGCTGCTATAAGTTGTATGGAAGTCTGTTGAAACTCATTTTGGGTTTTGGCATAGATGACATATGCGTACGCCTTTTCTGAAGCATCACAAAAACCATGTATTTCGATGTCAGTTTCTGATGTACCAATCCATCTAGGTATCTCAAACCGGTTAATATTGTCCAAATCGTCCCTCAGTAATTTCCACTCTTCCTGGATTTCTTGAGGAACTGTGTCATTCCAGTTTATATTGATGGACCACACTCGTTGAAATATGAGCTTTGCTTTTAATGTTATAGGCGATAACCAACCAAGTGGGTCAAAAATCTTGGATATGTCAGACAACATAGTACGTTTTGTATATGTATCGATTGCAAGGTCAATTTTGTTTTGATATGTAAATGTGTCAGTAACCGGACTCCATCTAAGTCCCAGTGTTTTAGTGGAGTCAGTATTCCTGAAGTCTAATACCGATGGATTTAATTGGTTTTCTGTCAAATGCATTAAAAGCTCCGGTGTGTTACTCGACCATTTTCTTAAATTAAATCCTGCCCCATTCAACATGTCAATTACTTCTGCTTGTATTTTTTTTTGCTTGCTCTACTGTATGAGCTCCGCTTAATAGGTCATCAACAAATAAATCATTTTCCAAAATTTTTGCTGCAAGTGGGTATCTCTGTGCGTCATCGCTTGCTAACTGTTTTATGGTCCTCATTGCTAAATATGGCGCTGCTTTTGTACCATACGTTACTGTACAGAGTTGATATTCTTCTAGCGGTTTCGTTGGTTGGTCCCGCCAGACTATTTTTTGCAGGTGTTGCTGATCCTCTTGAACCAACACCATACGGTACATCTTTTCGCAGTCTGCAGTGAATGCTACTTTGTATATCCGCCATCTCAGAAGAAGTGACAGAATATCTTGTTGGAGCTTCGGACCACATTCCATCAGATCATTCAGACTGTACCCTGATGTAGTTTTGCTTGAGCCATTAAATACAACTCTAAGTTTGGTTGTAATAGAGTCATTTTTAATTACTCCATGATGTGGGAGTACACAGCTTGATTTTGCCTTAGTAACGCACTTTTTCATGTGTCCCATATTAATGTACTCGTCAATAAACCTTTTATAATTGTCATATAGAGTGTCATCCTTTTGGAACCTCTTTTCCTGCTGTTTAAACTGAGCCACTGCTTGTGGTTTGCTATCTCCCAGCTTACATTCAAACCCTTCCTTCATTGGCAACCTAACTTCATATCTACCACTAGGTAAGCGTCGCGTTGTTGTCATAAATAAATTTTCGCAGAATTGATCTTGCCGTGTAAGGTTTTTCATTCCAGTGTCAGATGGAATGTCTTCTATCTCCCAATAACTGGCAATATCTTCTAGGTTATTAATGACGACATGACAATTAAATGATGGTGTAATGTTTCCCGACAGAATCCATCCCATTTTTGTCTGTTGTGCAATGGGTTCTTGTGGGGAACCCTTTACGAGTCCATTCATTATTATTTCTGAGTATATTTTTGCATCTAACAGAATGTCAATCGGCTTCGATATGTTAAATTCAGGATCTGCAAGTGGAAGGTTGTTGATATGCGTGTAGTGAGCATTATCAAAAGAATTGTTCGGCAGATGTTTGATCAATTTTGGCATAATCAAAACATCAGTATTAAAAGCATAATCGTCATGAATCGATTTGCACTGAAGATTCATTTTCCCTTTACATTTGTTTGATAACGTACCGACTCCAGAAATCGCACCGTCAAAATGCTGTCTGGGTAAACCTAGTCTCTGTGCCGCATTCTCTGTAATCAAGGATATTTGTGAACCCTGATCGAGAAGAGCTGTCAAATTGATATATTGTCCGTCTTTGCATATCACACGCATTTGAACCGTTGTGAGTAATATCTCGTTATTGATGTCCGCCAAGTGATTCACATTTTGCTGACGCGCCTGTTGCTGTCTTCTTGGTGTGGAAAGCTTTGTAGGATTTGAGGTCACATCGGGGCTGACGCACGCTTCGTGCAATAATGTATTGTGTGCTGCGTTGCATTCTTTACAACGTTTTGTGGAATTGCAGATATTTTTTTCATGTACAAATAGACAATTTTTGCACACATTATGTTTTGAAACTGTTTCCAATTTAACTTCTGGTGACATAGATTCAAATTTGCTACATTGGTATAACGCATGATTGGTATTGCACAATACACAATGAAACACATGGGATGTTCTAGTAAAAGCTGTTTTCTTCCCAGGCACATAAGATGATTTTTCCTTGTAAGCTGATGATTTAGAAAAACCTGGATTATTAGCTGTTGATGCATTCTTGTCATGTTTCTTTACAGGTTCCAAAGCTGTAAATTTTGCCTCTAAGAACGAAATAGCTTCCTCAAATACTGGTAATTTACGAGGTTCTTTCCTACTTTCCATGTAATCGCTGTAAGTGTGCGTGTCAAGTTTCTTTACCAGCAGATGAACCAGTATAGGGTCCCAAGTCGTAGTGTCAATTCCTAAATTATGGATGGCGTGAATGCATTCCATAGTAGTGTCATGTAGTCGCCTTAACTCGTAAGAATTTTGTTTCTGTACAATGGGTTGATTGAGAAATATTTCAATTTGTTTGGTGAATAAAACTTGTTGATTATTATATCTGTGGTTGAGGATTTCCCAAGCGGTGTCATAGTTTTCGGCTGATACATGCAGATGTTGCACTAATCGTTCAGCTTCTCCCTTTAGTTTGCCCTTAAGATGTTGCATCTTCTGAGCCTTTGTTAGTAACTTATTGTCATGTATACCACCTTTAAACAAGTCGAGGAAAGTAGGCCATTGGGTGTAATTTCCTGTGAAGACTGGTACCTCCAACTGTGGGGTAGAATGGTGTAGATGTATTGCAGACGACAGCTTGTTACTCAGTTCTCGTTTGCTATTTTTGAATTTCGTTTCGTAATCAGTATATTCTTTTTCATAGAACATATCTGACCCTTCCAATATGTTGTCAATTTTCCAATGCAGAGTGTCAATGTTATTCCATCTCATTTGCAGGTTACGTAATTCATCTTCTATTTCCCATTTGTTACTCATCTGCTCCATGTCAAGGTTTTGGATATATCGCTGGAACGCTCTAAAATTCGTTTTCTGCTCACTGATTAAAGCATTAAGCTTTTCATCTGGTTGCGTACCTTTGTTTTCCTGTCCGCGGTACGAACTCAACAAGTGAAGTACTTCTTCATACGTGCGTTTGGTGTCATCGTAGATGTTCTTGACGAAATATTCACTCGTACTCTCATCATAGCCGACAAGCTTCTGATGATTCATTTCAAATTCACCCCAAAGATTATGTAGGGTATTAAGTCTCGACGTTATATATTCCGGAGTCTTCCTGCTCGCACTATCCTTTTTAAAGTTGATTTTTATAGTCTGGATTGTGGAAATAATATCCTTCTGACGAGTGTAAAGAGGTTGCGATTCCATCTCGAGTGTCAGGAAACCTTGTCAAATACCGGAATACAAAAATAAATGGAACGATCTTACTTGAGATTGTCCTGATGAGGTGAAGATACTTATGTTTGAGATGCTGTGGCTATCTTAGCCAGCTGGAACCAGGCCTGAAGTTGCTGTCAGGAATCACTGATCACAGAATTGAGCTAATCAATAAGAGTCTGCTGTTGACTCAATATGAATGTCACGGCACTGCACTTTAATGTCACTTCACTAATCTATAATGTCACTTGCTAAAATCTATAATGTCAGTTACTAGAATCTATAATGTCACTTTTATAATCTAAAATGTCACTTGTCACTGTTTGTCAGAACCGGGATTCGCGAATCCTTCACTCCGTAGATCCGTTACCGTTTTCGAAGGACCAAAATGTACGGGTTGTGTGACCACGATACAAGAGAATGTACGGGTTGTGTGACCACGATACAAACGAATGTCAATATTGAGATGAAATAGATGTCAGCTAGTTAGAGGTGGGTTTTGTCAAGAGAAACTAGGTACCTTCACTAGCGAGTGTCTTTAATTCACTGATCATACACAATTTACATGAAATGAGGAAATATTAAATGTAGGTCGCGCATGATCGATGCAATGCAATGTCATCAAAGATTAATTATGTATATAAAATAAATGTACGTTTGTCCGTACAATAATTATTTCAAAAAGTTGTTCCTTTTTATAATGTGAGTGAATAAGTCACCAACCATATTGATAACCTTAGTGGTCTTTTAAGTTCCGGTGGGATTACCCTGATTCTATTGTTCCCAGTTTAACGTAAAAACCAGATGATAAAATAAGGAAAATGTTTTATTTTTCGTATATTTTTGTTTCGAACTTAAAAAAAGTAAGAATATTCTAGTGATTAATAGCTCTAAAGAATCTACCTTTTTTTTCGTGGTGAAATCGTCAAAATTAGTCCTTCCTCCCAGGGCAGGGCGGAATCGGATTGACGGCGCGTTGTGTTCCACGCGCGCCTCAAAGAGTGTCAGCATAATGACGGGGCCCGACTCTAGAGGGCCAAAGCCTGCCGGGATCGCGGGACTTATCTCATAACCGTGACCCTGTAACGTAAAGGGCTATGGAAGGACACCGTAGATTTTAGTCAGTACGAGACAGTCCCTCCCGCCCTGCCCTGGGAGGAAGCACTCATTTTGACGATTTCACCACGAAAAAAAAAAGGTAGATTTTTTAGAGCTATTAATCACTGCGATATTATTACTATTTTTAAAGTTCGAAACAAAAACATACGAAAAATAAAACATTTTCCTTATTTTATCATCTGGTTTTTACGTTAAACTGGGAACAGTAGAATCAGGGTAATCCCACCGGAACTTGGATCTTATCAAAAGACCACTAAGGTTATCAATATGGTTGGTGACTTATTCACTTACATATAAAAAGGATCAACATTTTGAAATAATTATAGTGCTATTTGAATAGCCCACCAGTGGTGACCTAGTGTGGACACAACATTACAATCTGTTGAAGGAACGTTGTGTGTATAAAATGAATAGAACACAATGTGTGTTGTCGTTGTTACTGTTATTCGCGGGGTTGGCGCACACCTTCGATTGGGGTAAGTTCAAGAATAATCACATCATAGACTGCTTTTAGCTTATTTAAATTTCAGCAATTTTCTCGTTTGCAATTTTTTCGCATTCTTGAAAAAAAAATTGATGCATAAACAAGCGATCTCCTTTCCCATACATGTATTTCAATTCGATTAATTTATTTTATGAAGGTAGGGATAAAATTATACCGATGTAGGGGGTTTTTCAGGCCCCGCCATCCCCTTCGTGTTACGTTACTTTAAAGTTTGAACCATGCACGCAGACATATGAGCCCCGCGAAGCGGGGCTCCAATGAGCTTCCCTTTTAGATAGTCTTCATCTATGCTTCTTTTAATATTATTTTATCCCAGATCCATAAATACTAGTTGATGTGATTAATTCTATGTTGATTCTATGTCAGTTATCACTTTAACTAGGTCGTGCCAGATGTTATACGTAATACTCGTAACTAGCAAATGTAATTAATTTTGCGTAATTTATCACTTTCACTAATCTATTTAATATGTATGATAACTAAATTTTTTATCTTGGCTGTAACATATACACTAACTGTTACGAGCGGTTTCACTCGTTACAAAACTAAAATTATCGAAAGGAATAATATAATCAGGATAAAAACTGTAGGATAGTTTAGATACGATTTTCAAAAACCACTTTTGTACCTTTTATCCAACTCCGTTCAACGGTTTTTACGTGAAAGAGACATTATCATTATCATCTTCTTACAGTACTTATATAAAATTATCGTGTCACATTGTTATATATCATATACTCCTCTGAAACGGCTTGACCGATTTTTATGAAATTTTATAGGCATATTCAGTAGTTCTGAGATTCTGGTACTATATTTTTCATACCCCTAAGTTATTAGAGTTATTCACCCTTAACATAATATATTTTCTTATATTTTCGGGCATTTGTTTTAATAATACGGCTCTTGAAAGAATTTATAATATGACAAAACAACGTTTGCCGGGTCAGCTAGTCATATAATATATAATTATATACAACATGTAACGGTAAATGCGCAAAACCACTCGTGGGGTAACTCAGCCCATGTTACTGAACAATTTATGTTCGAAAACTTTTTGAAAAAAAAAATGGTTTTTCACACTAATGGGCCCGATCAGTTTCTCATTTTATATGAAAAACCATTTTTTTTTCGAAAAGTCTTGGAACAAACATTGTTCAGTAATATGGGCTCAGTTATCCCACGAGAGGTTTTGCGCATTTAATGTTACATGTTTTATATTATCATTCTATTTTATGACAAAGGCCTCTGGGCTCTTTCTCTTTCTTACTTCCAATTATATGTATTCCACAATGACTGAATTGTTGGACACAATTCAGTCATTGTGGAATACTGATCGTATTTTCAAATATTTTTTTTCTTTTTTTTTCAGAAATTGTCATAGCCTTGGGCAATGGATTACTACAATTTTATGATGTAAACGGATCACTGACGCACTCACAATATATTCCGTCGGGTATATTGTATACCCAATTAATTTACGATCCTGTTCATAACAGGATACTGTTTATTGACTTACTACAGAATATACTTAGTTTTGATATAGCTTCAAAGACGGTCGAAACTTTAATTACAAATACAAATAATAATATTGTTAATGCTTTGGCTTACGACCCTACATCAGAATTACTCTTTTGGAGTGAAAACCACCATAACGTTTACTCGATTTCACTGAAACATGGATTAAACAGTACAATCAATGGAAAATCATTGGTTCTCGACAGCGGCGTTTATAACATGGCAGTTGACATCTGTGGAGGGTAAGTTATATAATATAATACTCATAGGTAAATTGATTAAAGTCTGGGTCGCTTCGCGCATTCCTGACCTCATAAATGACCTACCTACTTCACAAATCAGATAGTATTGGGAACCCAATAATTATAGACCGATCACTTATTTGAGAGCTAAAATTAGCAAACACATCATGTCCGCTTCTCAAAACGGATGTAGGAATAGAAAGAAAGAAAAAACGTTTATTTGGGTTACCGCGGTGGTACACACAATATAAACAAATGAAAGAAAAAGAAAAAAAACCAAGATAGTAAAAAATACATACAACCAAATAGCAAATAAGATAACATTGTGTGTCTCACGGCTATGAAGGGTTTACGCGTTGCTTGCAAAGTTTTTTGTTTTTTTTTTAATTTCATGGTTATAGAATTATTACATCTGTAACTACCTACAGTGGAGTCCGTTTATAATGACATCGAAGGGAAATATAAAACACGTCATATTAAACGGACGTCATACAAAACATTTTGTACAAAATAAACAATCTTCTGTTTTTGTCAGTTTTATTTATTTTAAAAGAGAAAGAGACAAAATGGAAATAAGTCAATAATAATAATTCATCTACCAAATCCACTGAGACTCAAAACAACCATGCACGCGCCGAATGTCGTCAAGTATCGCGTCTCTTCCGAACTCTTTCCGTCGAAGGTGTAAGGAATCATGGCCGGTCACTACATAAACTGGACACAATTGATTAAAAATGGGTCATTATGAATTATACCCGACTTTGTTTAAAGAATTTTATAAGAAATCCAAACTTCGCTGTTTAATACGTCATAATAAACGGTTGGTCATTTTAAGCGGAGTCAATCAACAGATTCTACTGTAATTCTAGAGTGGCAGTAAGTTGTTAACTGCATAAATCAAAGTTTAAAATGTCATCCAACTATTTCAGGTTCATTTACTGGATCTCAGAACATTTTAATATAATGAGGGCTCGTTTCGATGGGTCCGGGAGAGAAACTGTAATCGAAACATACACATCCAATTTTCTTGAAATCGACCAAGAAAAACAGGAAATATACTGGTTTACGGGTGGTTTTAACTACAATCGGATTGAATATGCAAGTTTAAATGGATTAAACACAAGACAAATTCAATGTCGACAATTTGATTGGACAACTACCGACCTGGCCGTTTCAAAGGAACATCTCTACTTGAGGAGATGTGACTTATTGACCAGAAATTGTTCCATTCGGAAAATTCCAAAGAATACATCAAACTACTTACATGTTCTTGATGACTCTAATATTATAATTACAACTAATAGCGTGGTATGGAGAATAGCCGCCAAGTACAACATCGAAGATGTAACTCGTGGAGTCCAAAACTGTGACCGTCTGAAGAGTCTGTTACCAAATAACTCAGTGAGCAACGTTTCTTCAGATGTGAGCCTGCTTTGTGTGCACGGTACTAAAGTTAGCGGGGAATCTCGTTGTGAATGTGCACAGGGTTACAGTGGTGAGAGATGCGATGACTCAGTAAACCCTACATATTAATTTGTTTTGTCTTAATTATCGTCCTCTTGCCCATACACCAATTTAATTAATATCGGCTCAGTATGATTTATTATTCCATAGTTTTATATTAGATGCTCGTAATTTCAGCAGTCTTCTACTATTTTGTTTTACTTTGCATTTTCAATTTTTAATACCAAGAGTATAAAAAATTGTGATTTGTGTTTTGTGTTTGTAATTGAGATCGCATAAAAATAAATAACTTTCATATAAAAGTAGTTATAAAGGGTTTTTTCTTATTTCCCATAACTTTAGGTTATATTCAATGGCTCTTCAATAAAGACGGTTGGTCGGTTCTAACTAGAAGCTTTGATTTTTGGGTTCACTTTTAAGACTTATTTTGTGGAAAATAAAAATAAAAACTTGGCTGTTCAAGCCCCTATGATGTTTCAAATCACTTCTTAATGTAATCTTATGTCTTGTCGTCTTGCAGAAATGTTCATTTTTTTTCGAGCTCACTGCACTCGCACTTTAGTGACAGTGTCTGTTATCACAGTTCAGAAGCTTAAACTTTTCCAGCTCACTTAAAAATTAAAACTTGATCATGAGTGATTATGCGGAAAAGAATAAATTTTCAAGGTCACTATGCTCGCTCTTCATTAAAAATTTGTACAGAAAGCTACAATTCTTCGAGCTCCAAATAAAGGCTTTTCTTGACCTAATAGCTCTAAGTTGTCACGTTAATTTTTCAAAGAAAAATAGTTTTAATCGAGCTCGCTTTGCTCGCTCTCCAACAAACACTTTTAAAATCTGCTTTGATCAATATACCTACATAAAATCTGTAAAGATATCTTTTGCTGGATTGCGCCAAATCGATCATTAGCGAGTTCATACACCGAGTTACACTTGGCCATAATTCGGGTGTTTGTGCCAACAACCTTTTTTGAGGCCTGAACAGATAATGCACTCCATGTACTTACACGCGCTAACTACCTACTGGCCGCCGGTCCGTAGAAAGACCTTAGCGCAGCGGGTTGTCAATAGTCGCGCGACGCGCACGTACGCATATTTCGGTCGAATTGATGTTAGTTTTTAAATATTATGATATTATGATTGAAGAGATAAAACTATTTTTACAGTTTTCCTCGTGATGCAGAGGTTTTTATTTGTTATGAAAAAATGTACGCGAAAAGGTAATTAATTTTAAAACGTAATGTAACAACAGTATTAATTATTTAATACTGTCGTTTATAAAGTGTGTAGGTAGGTACATTTTTCATCGACGATTTTACGTTTCGATTATTTTAAACGTACCCACGACACACGGAGTTTCTGGTGTAGGACAATTTTAAAAAACTTTTTACAAGTGTATATTTTTAATTTTCACTTGTTCCGTTGGCGGTCTGTAATAAAATCTTGATAAGTTGATAATTAATTATATTTGACTTACTTCCCGGCTTCCGATTGAGCAGATGAACTCGTAATAATAGGACAGCCGAGTATCGTTAACTCTCGCTGTTACGAATTATCGAATGTTTATTATCAAAACGAAAAAAAATAGAGAAAAAGAAACTCTGAATTATTAAATGTTGATAAACAAACAAATTCGTACGAAAGTAAGTGTACTGTGTCAAAAAAAAACCCTAGGTACTAACATCATTGTCGACAGAGGCAGCCCTCGTATTTAGAATCTCACCGCGGCGTCGCGCATCTTCAAAGCGAAATTTACTTTACGTTTGTATGGTTAAGGCTCATTTTCGTTCGCAGCGTCTATCGACTTGAAAGTGTAGGCTATTATAGCGGTAGGTATTGAACATTTTGTATGGAGTGCGTTATAATTATGTAATATGTGCCTGAACCTGCGACTGGACAGGGGCGGCCCACAGTGTGCCTAGAGCGGTTAGAACTGTAAATCCGCTCCTGGCTACAATCCACCACAAAGGCCCAGGATGCTACAGATAATAAAGGAATCGTCCTTACTCGAAACAATAACATCGTATCACAGTCAAGTAGGAAAACAAACGCCTTCATTTAGAACATTAACACAATATCTCATGATAATAAAAAGCAACGTATGACAAACAATAAAAACAAAAGATAACAACATAAACAGAAACAAACACAAAAAGCACACAGTTTGTCTATCATGCCAATAACAATAAATTACACCGGACTAGTGTGACAATGATTTTAACAGGCCCCGAGACAGTCCTGGCGCCGAAGTAATTGCGATCAATCCACACAGTATTTATAGATACCAATAAAGATTGTAGATAGCAATAATGATCTCTATAGCAATTATTATTTATTGCTATTTCGATTGCTATTTGCCACTTATTTCCTGTTTTATTGCGGTTCAATGTACTTGTGGAGAATTTTCCATGTATGAGTTATTGTAAAATATAGGCAGTCGTTAAATTACCTTAGAGCGCTTTACTGTATAAAATAATGTATTTATAATCATTACAAACTCGACGACTTACGGAAGCCGTGGGTTCGAATGTACGAAGCCAGCCAGGCCCTTTACTTTGTGTAATTCATTTCTGACACACTCTCAAAACGGTGAAGGAAAACATCGTGAGCAGATCTAGCAGGAACATGATTGTGTTGATATTAATACTTAGCTGATTTGTATACCGCAAAAGAAGTTAGAAGCTAGCTATCTAGCAGCAAAACAACACTATAGTATTCATTTTAATCAAAAACGTTGTAAAACATTAAAAAGAGCATTGCTCTTCCCCTTTTTAAAATTAGCAGGAACACTATATTAATTGGTAACTGGCTATGTAAAAATAGTAAAAGACGGGCAATGCAGTAAATTATTATAAAAGTAAGTCTCGGGAAACTTAATAAAGTTGTTTACTGAACAATGATTAACTTGAAGTTGGGGAAGCGATAGCAGAAAAGTTAATCAATTAGGTAAGTATTTCAATTTAGTTTTTTTTTTATATATATAATTGTGAAAGGAGGAGGTCTGTCTAAATAATAACAGCCGCACAGGTCGATCGTTAAGGTTAAGCCCCGCTTGCCGAGGTTGGTCCGTGGATGGATGACCATCTGTCAGAGTTTACTCCGTGCCTCGGAAATCACGTAAAGCAGCTGGTCCCTGCTGTCAATCCTTAAGGTTAAGCCGCGCTTGCCGAGGTTCGTCTGTGGATGGATGACCATCTGTCATAGCGGGTTTCCTGCGTGCCTCGGAAAGCACGTAAAGCAGCTGGTCCCGACTGTCATTTGTAGATCCTTGACTGTCGTTAATCACAGACAGTAATTCGAAAGTCGGACAACCAGTCTTTTAAAGGTTATCGTATTACCCAGTTACTGGGTTGTGGAGGTCCGATAGGCAGTCGCTCCATGTAGAATATATTCAGCTGCATCTGGTTCGACTGGAAGCCGACCCCAATATAGTTGGAGAAAGGCTAGGCAGATGATGATAACTCAATTAATTACACTACTTAAACAGGTACCATTGAGTACCAAGATACCAAAATATAAAAATGTAACAGACACGTTTTTTCTGCTATCGCTACAAATTGTACCAACAAATCAGTCTACCAATCAGTTGGCCTACCAGTTGTGTAAAACAACGACATATCCAGTTACCGACGAGTTTATAGATTGAGTAATTGCTGCTATCTATACTAATATTATAAAGAGGTAACATTTGTTTGTAAGTTTGTAAGTTTGTAAGTTTGTAAGTTTGTATGTAGGGGGTAATCTCCGGAAGTAATGAACCGATTTTAAAAATTGTTTTATTGGTAGAAAGCTACATTATCCGTGAGTGCTATAGGCTATAAATTATAAAGATATCATGCATATTAGCCGAAATATCTCAATTTTTATCAAGCCGGGCGGAAAAATATTGCTCTTCCAACACAGTTATTAGCATGCGCTGCCTTAACAGTTGTATATAATTGAAAACAATGTATGGCAAAAATGTCCGCTTTGAATAGTTCTACAATAAAGTCCGCGACACCATATTTTTATCTTTTATATTTTAGCAGATATAGCAGCTTTTATGAGTTAAAAAAAGTTTTTTTCGATGTACTTGCCTTTGGACGATTTTTTACACAACAAAACACTAAACCTTATCGAAAAAAATATTATTATGATCATAATAACATCATAGAGATATGATTTTCACAAAAAAGTATGTCAATTGGTTAAATAGTTTCGAAGATAACATAAAATTACTAAATCGCAAAATGCCGCCGTCCATTCACGAACCGCGTTAGAACACGCTTTGTACGCACGTTTTATCTACGAGTATTTACCTACAGATGGCGTTGTGCAATTACGTATGAACAAACCCCTCCTTTTGGCAGACAGGAAAAAAAAATCATAGCACTAAGTACTGGGGTGCTATGCCAGGAAACCTCCACGTGCGCCCGTGGACTGGAGTTCCCTCTCGGATACGTACGGGGAGAAGACCAGTTTTTCGGGCCGGTGCACCCTGGGATGCGGGCAAAAACTCTCTTTGCCCGTATGCAAATAGCCTGTCGTGTGGACAATCCAACGCGTGTCCCTCTGATTAGCAGAGGGCACAGCGGCGGAGCGGGCTTGCCGACGGTGAGTAATGGGTAGCTCGCCGTCCGACCAAGGACCAAGCCCGGGTCGGTGGCGCGTCGTGTTTCGCGCCAAATGCCTGCTGTGGTCGCGGGTTTTTTCTTAACCCAGGATACAGTGGCCCCGGAACGTAAAGGGCATAGGAAGGAACACGGGTGGATTTTAGTCAGTAAGAGTCTGACAGTCCCTTCCGCCCCACCCAGGGCGGGAGGACTCATTTGATGACTTTACCACAAAAAAAAGCACTAAGTATTAACCGAACCACACTCATAATTTCATCACAAGTTAAAATATTAATGCCCAACGAAGTGGGCACGGGTCAGCTAGTATGTTATATACAGTGTGATACGACTCGTGTGACCATGATTATAGTCATCAAACTAGGGATACCTACACATTTGATTAAATTACGCATACATTTAACACAATATAATTATCAAGCTTATCATATTCACAACTTTTGAAAATTTTGTTTGGGTTTTTGTTACAATTTATTCGTGTGTGTTGCCAGTGATAACATTATGGCTCTGAAACGTGGTCTTTGACTGCTGACCTTTTTAGAGTCACTCAACGAGCAATGGAAAAAGCTATACTCGGAGTGCGGGCTTGCGGGATAAAATCCGGAACATGGATATTCGGCGAAGAACCAGAGTCACCGACATAGCTCATAAAAAATTTGCAAGTTGAAGTGGCAATGGGCAGGCCACATCGCTCGTAGAACTGACAACCGATGGGGAAGAAAAGTTCTCAAGTGGCGACCACGGACCGGAAGACGCAGCGTAGGCAGGCCTCCCACTAGGTGGACCGACGGAGTCGCGGGCAACCGATGGATGCAAGTGGTGAATTGTCGTTCAGCGTGGCGGTCCAAGGGGAAGGCCTATGTTCAGCACTGGACGTCTTCCGGTTGATGATGATGAATTTATTCGACCGTGTAAAATACCGCAACACAAATAATTCCGTAGCTGGTTTAAAATTCTTGTGCCTACAAAGGCAGAAGTTTATTAAGCGACCCAGTTCCCCAATAACAGTTTTAGGTTTCAAAAGATTAGGTAGTACCGTATCCTATATACGTCGCCTCTACTGCCCAGGTATTGAGAATTTTGTTACAACATAACCTTATTCCAAAAGTCCTTTGTGTTCTGATAACTAGGTTTTAGGGTAGGTTTTCGCAGAGATGAGGCCTGAATTCTAACTGGGTTCGTTACATAAACCTAGTCTATGGTCCCTGTAAGGCCGAGACTCCACCAAAGCTGTGCGAATCGAGATGTGCCTCGAACAACCAATAGAATTGCGTTGCCGGAGTGGAGCTGTGTGAATAACACAATTCTATTGGCCGCTCAAAACACGTCTCGACTCGCACAGCTTTGGTGAAGTCTCGGCCTAAAAGCTATTTTCGGCAAATATGATTGAAAACACAACTTTTTAACTGATTTTAACTGAGAGGATTTCAATAGTCAGGAAAGTTCAAGGTTAGGAATGTAAAGAATTTGCCTACTAGTACGAACCTCGGTGGCTCAGTTGATAAGAGCATCGTGTGGTCGCGGGTTTATAATCACTATCGCGGTCCGAAATTTCTACCATAAAAAACAATTTCATAATGTTAATGTTAACCACAAAACTCATTGTAACAACTCTTACTATCATTGTTATCATGGGTCGACGGCGCATTGTGTCCCACGCGCGCCTTAAAGAGCGTCAGCATAATGACGGGGCCCCCTCTCAGAGGGCCAAAGGCTGCCGGGGTCACGGGTTTATTTCCCTACCGTGACCCCGGAACATAAAGGGCTATTGAAGGACACCTCGGATTTTACTCAGTAAAAGTCTGACAGTCCCTCCCGCCGTGCCCGGGCTGGGAGGACTCCTTTAATGATTTTACCTCGTTAAAAAAAAAAAAACATTGTTATCATACAAAAAGAAAGTTACAATTCAACTTCCATGTTTGTAACAGCTGATCAAGTGTTTGTTTTACCGAAGATTGACGATGACTCCCGAAGTGCAAACTTTTCCTGGTCCTTGACAAACGTGTTTAGATGATAATATTATGACTGGAAATGGGGACCATTTGAAAAATATAAAAGAAGAAAAAGTAGGGGTGATTATAAGCCAGACCATTGAAGAAAGGATTCTAAAATGGCAGCTTGTATTTGCGTTGACAGATAGTAAAGTCAGCATATAAAATTTCAAATGAAAGTATTTTTCATATTAAAAATAATAAGAACAATACTGGGTCACAATAATTTCTCAAACTTAACCTAACAATAAAACAAAATTAAAACAACAATAATCAACAGGTAACAACGGAAAAATAACAGAAAACTAAAGTAAATATTCTTAAAAAAACTTTTTCAAAAAAATGTGACCGCCTTCAAAAACAACCACAAAAAAGGGTAAAATAACGTACAAAACTTTTCTTTCGGAAGTCGGTGACTTTTTTTATTAATTTCATTGTCTCTTTTGCCACCGACTTCCGAAAGAAAAGTTTTGTACGTTATTTTACCCTTTTTTGTGGTTGTTTTTGAAGGCGGTCACATTTTTTTGAAAAAGTTTTTATTTTACTCTTTTTAGTTTAAATATTCAACCAAAATTCTTGTCAAATACATCATTTTCTTACATGTGCACTAGAATTTTGTAATCCGTAGCACCGGTAATAATATTGTTAACATCTCTTTCATTCGTTCCCTAACTCAAAAACTACTGAACCGATTTTGATGAAATTTGCAGTATTCCCTAAGTTGGACGATACCTAGTACAACAAAAAAAGAATTACTTAAATCGGACTTGTAGTTCCGGAGATATGCGAATACAAATATAATTTTCTTACTTGAGGAGTTGTACCTTCCATCATCAGCTCAGCTACATGAGATGATGATTTCCATACGCAAGTACTTGAATGACTTCATAAGATATGCAAAAAACTATGTGTCAGCTAATAAAATTTGAGGGTTGCCCTCGATTTCTCCAAGTTCCAATCATCAGATCCTGAAATGGTGACAATGGGACCACACGGGAAGCACCAGCTTTCGAATAAAAAAAGAATCATGAAAATCGGTTCACCCAGTCGCAAGTTATGAGGTAACAAACATAAAAAAAAAAAAAAAAATACAGTCGAATTGATAACCTCCTCCTTTTTTTGAAGTCGGTTAAAAAAGATCACTGAGCGCGTCAAGACATCAAGACCAATTTTTTTCGTATGACAAATGATCAAAGTGAAGACGGCACTAGTGTGCGAGCGAGGAAACACGATAAGCGCCGCCATTAGAATCCTTTCTTCAATGAACCAGGTTAATACAAATAAATTAGTATCAGAACAGAGAGACCATAACTCAACTAGACTGTTATTAAGCAAAAAAGATTAAAAACACACCTTTTTATTGCATGAGTGTTAAAAAACGTAGATTGATTGGCTCCAACGCAACGGGTCCAATTTCGCGCTAAACAAATATTTGTAAGACCTACATTCGAGTACCTATAGTTGATTTATTCCCTTTACGTCGAGTCCCGTTACGTCGAGTCTGAAAGTCTATTGTTCTCCAAAGTATTGATATTTTACGCTTTCTATTACCTTTACGTCGAGTTTGGTGAACAAGTACAGTCAGGGATGTAAATTAAAAGCCAATGGCATAAAAACATGTTAAAATGCTCTGATACTTAAAACAAGTATAGGTGAAGATTACCTAAAAAGGAAGTTCAACGAAGCCCCGCTTCGCGGGGCTTCTATTTCTGCTTACATGGTTTAAAGTAACCTAACACGAAGGGGATGGCGGGGTCTTTCAGACCCCGCCATCCCCTTCGAACCTAACCTGTCCGTGTCGGGGTGCCCACGAGTCCCGAGCTCGCTTCGCTCGCTCTTGGATCAAAGTCCACAGGACCCATCATTGATATTCATAATAATATCCTTAAAACTAAACTATCCTTGTCGGGGTACCTTATTTGACGTGACTGTACTTCTAAAATATGATTTAAACTCGACGTAAAGGTAATAGAAGCGTGGTAAATCAACTAAGCTCGACATAGGGGTAATAGAAGCGAGACAAGGTTTTCGGCTCGACGTAACGGGACTCGACGTAAAGGGAATCAACCCTATAGTTGTTCCGTATCGGGCTATCCGGGTTTTGGTTCATTTGAGATTTTGTGTTCTGTATTCTCGATACTCATCGCTGAAACTTGTATCTCCGAAGGGAGGCAGTTATTAAACCCAGTTTAAATACGAGTATAATGCTTTGCTAGATAAGGATGTTCTGTAGTTTGCATAATAAATTATGTCTCATTGAGAACAAGGCGTGATTTTTAACCGACTTCCAAAAGGATGGGGTTCTCAATTCGGATGTTTGTATTTTTTTTTATGTTTGTTCAAGCATAACTCCGTCGTTTAACAACCGATTTGGAAAATTCTTTTTTTGTTGGATAGGGTATACTTCCATGCTCAAAATTGCGTTTACAATAAATATAGTACACGATGCAGTAAAACCAACCCGTAAAAAATATAAACCTTTTAGAGAAAAGAAAATGTTTGTTCCTTATTCATCGCTATAAAATATTGAACTAGATTATACCCGTGTCTTCGGTCGTGAGTTTCTGAAAAATTTTAAAATATTTACAATAACATAAGCGGAGTAGAGCGGACCGGGAAACGCAGCGTAGGCAGGCCTCCTACTCTCACTAGGTGGACCGACGACATCGTGAGGGTCGCGGGCAGCCGATGGATGCAAGTGGCGAATTGTCGTTCGTCGTGACGGTCTAAGGGGGAGGCCTATGTTCAGCAGTGGACGTCTTCCGGCTGATGATGATGATGATGATGAAGCGGAGTATTGGCTTTTGATGTGTACACATAATTTCAGAAAATTGAATAAACAGCGGCAGGCCGTGGGGATAGATTAATAGGATGGGCTTATTCCAGTTGTAAATTGCTTGATATGAATCGAAATGGATAATTTGTTTTGTCCTAGTCTTTCACTATTCTGTGATTAATTTCTTTGCAGGATCCAGGATAATTACATTCACTCTCCGGTACTTCGTCGAGCTTTATTGCTTCGGCACTTTTCTGGTGGTCGCCACTATTGAATCCAGCTTTCAGGAGATGCAGTGTTTTAAACATACTGTACCAAAAAATAGTCTTACCCTCTTAGGTCATGGTCTATCTGTGTGCAAAATATAATAGAAATCCATTCAGCCGTTTATGCGAAACAAGGTAACAGACATATCGACAGAATATTCTATGCATTTTATTAGTATGGATTAATATATTCCATTGACTTTTACTAACAAGTTTATGCAGTATCAGTATAAAACAGTGAACGTACAACAGCGAACATTATCCAGCTTATACCCAAAGGAATATAATAGCTTTAGCTTTAATCACGGAGTATGAATAAATGGAGTGCTAACTATATTTTCGTTGAACAAACTGGTGTGACCGTCACAGCTTGCAGATTAAACAATTTGAAGAAGCAATGGCATGACGTTCGTAGGACTGACAACTAATGAGGCAAAAATGTTGACTGATGAGGTATTGACACTGGGCATCCTGAAGCTAAACGATCTACACCAGTTCACTGGGATGTTTTTAGCTAGAAGACCAATTACCAACCGAGAACAAAATTACCATTGAGAGATCTAGCTCTTTCGCAGCACTACCTATTCCGTGTGCATCACCGGCTACAAGTAATTGAAACAATAGTAATTACTCTTTTCATCATCATCATCTTTATCATGAAAAACACCTTAACCGTTTTATTACATTTTAGAAGTCTTCATGTGAAGTACTTTAATGAAAATTTTATCATGTAAGAAACTCATTCATAGGAATATTAAATAGAACAGATTAAGAAATTCCGCACAGATTACCTCAAGATGTCGCATATTTTGCTCGATCGTATTCCAAATATTACCTACTCATTATGAGTTTAAAAGTCCATCTGAATAATGCTAGAGTTCCAGAATAGAATTTGTTGATTA
This sequence comes from Agrotis segetum, assembly GCA_036375495.1. Lineage (NCBI taxonomy): Eukaryota > Metazoa > Arthropoda > Insecta > Lepidoptera > Noctuidae > Agrotis > Agrotis segetum. The sequence goes on along the minus strand of JAQSVV010000310.1, from coordinate 820,667 downwards.
CGCAAGGGCAAGGCAACGTCCACAGGTTCAGGCGACTTGAAATGCATGCTTCATTAGAGTGAGTATGTTGTCTTTACAAGTGGTGTCTCTTTCATTTGTTTAATCAATAGTCGCATTTGCAACACATCTGTTACTTGAGCGTGTTAATTGCTCATTACCAAAAGTTACGCCTGTTGTCGCAACAATATTAACTAACCAATACTAACGTATAGAGTGTCTTTTCATTTCTTGACCATATCCAAATCAACGCTTTGGAATGATTAATTGCAATCGATTTTCAAATACTGGTGGCTGGATTTTACCTTCATCTTTTTATTTTTCATAATAAAGTGCCCAAAATATATATTTCTGTTATGAGCACTCCATTCCTTAATACTCCGCGTCCCAACGTAGCTATGACCTAAATTATCTTCGAAGCATGTTTCTCCCGGCTTCAAAGTTTTTAGAGCGTTTTAAATGGCTCTAACGTGGCGTGACGTAAGACCTGTTTTATGTTATGACTGAGATATTTATAAATAATTTTCAAGGAAGGAAGCTATTTTAATGCCCAGAGGAAATATGAGCCATGTACTTGGGGATACGAAAAAAACAAAATGTAACTGTAAGTTATAAGATGTGACAGTTCAGAAACTCGCGTCCTCTTTTTATAAAATTCTTTTTTTTAACTGTGTGGTACCCCACATAAGGAATTTCTCTTGTGCCGTGAGTACGTTTACGAACGTAGAAATTCACATGCACAAATACCTACAAATAATTGTTCCGTACGGGAAACGAACCCGCGACCCGCTCCTCAGCAGTCCAATTGCTCAGTCGCTGCACCAACCTTGCCGTTACTTGAGTCTTGAATGCCGTCAAATTCTGACGTAATCTAGATGATGATTTTCCTTTAACCACATTAAACCATGTTATGTTGACCATTTGGGATTGGTTAAAAAAACCGGTTATAAACGCTCAAATGGTTGGTTCAACATAAGTCCTTTTTTTAATTTTATCACAGTAAAATCATCAAATGAGTCCTCCCACCCAGGGTAGAGCGGGAGGAATTGTCAGACTCGTACTGACTGAAATCTACGGTGTCGTTCAATAGCCCTTTACGTTCCAGGGTCACGGTTATTCATTAGTCCCGTGACCCCGGCAGACAGGCCCTCTAAAGGGCGGACCCGTCATTGTGCTGATAGTTTTTGATGCCCGCGTAGAATACAACGCGCAGTCGACCCGGGAGGTAAAAGAAGCTATGTATTAAATAAAGATATATATGTCGCAGAATCCAGGGGTTCCATCAAAGACTGCTGCCCAGGGTATTATTTTATCAATCAGTGTGCACGACTTGGCACAGGCGCCGTCTCTCTACAACTAGAACGAGCGCACTACTGACAGACACAGACTGACTAAGGGTGCTCCCACATCTATCGACGCGGAATCGGCTTTTTCCGTCACCCTTTCTCTTTCTGTCGCTTAGAACTGCCATTTGCTAGACCGAGACAGAAAGCATAATGCGATAGCACGCAGCGGAATCCTCGAGCCGGCCGCGTGCTATCGCATTGTCTCGGTCCAGTCCAAGTCCAACGTTATGGCATGGCCTCTAGCCTTTTGAACATTTCATAATGGCATAATATCTCCGACATATATATATACCTCTATTTACAAATACACAGGTAACTTCATAAGAGCCATTCGCTTAGTCACGTTGACGAGGTATTTTAAGATGACAACCTCGCCTTTTATACAGAATTGGGTCAAAGGATGTGATCGATACCTTACTTGAGTAAAAATATATCTTGAAGGAAACAATTTTTATTGACTAACTTTTAAATGAGAGAGCAGTGGTGGCCCAGTGGTATCGGCCCCGACTTACCAGTTGTAGGTCGTGGGTTCGAATCCCGGCAGGCGCATTACTTTGTGTAATTTATTTCACCACCACTGCTCTCAAAACGGTGAAGGAAAACATCGTGAGGAAACCGGCATGTCCTAGAACCAAAAATGTGACATCCACCAATCCGCACTGGGCCCTCGTGGTGGATTAAGGCCCACTCCTTTTCACAGAAAGGAGACCTGTGTCCCAGCAGTGGGAACATTAATAGGCTGATGATGATGATGACATAAAACAGTAGGTATCTTATGTGTTATTGAAGAATGTGGACTAACGTTCTGACGTGAAAGTTGTTGCCGTGATGTTATGCAAAGTAGCTACCTAGCTACCGAAAAACAATCTCACTTACACAAAAACCGTTTTAAATAAAAACCGTAATCCATGTGGGAACCGTAAAGGGATCATCCCTAGAGGTTTTAAATGGTGAAAAAAATCCCTTCCATAGTCCTTGAAGTAGCATTTTATCGTTCCCACTGGACCCCTTTCTTGACAAAACCGTAAATAAACGAAACTGGCCATTATTTACTGGAAAATATTTAGTTAAATGTTTGAACGGTATTTCTTCATTAGTTTTACGGTGTTTTGTTGGGCATAAGTCACGGAATTACCGAGTTTTACGGTTTACGGTTAAAGTTTCCGGTTTTTGTCGGTGACTATTGTGAAGTTTTGGGTTGTGTTTGTAATTTTATTGCTGGGATGATAGATGCTGTTGTTTATCTTTTCGGGTCTGTTTTGTTCTATTATGAGTCTTTGTCCTAACTACTGTTGCATTCATTTTTTTGGGGCGAAACAGTTATACCTCTATAGTACATATGCCTTTATATAAATATAGTTATAGTTGTATATCTGACCGTGACATCACTTTGGGCCCTATCTGAAAACTAGCGCTGTGACTTTTTTTTTATGTCACAGTGCATGCTTAGGCCTTTGGGCCTCGTACAGGACCAAAATTTGTTATTTTATTTTAATTTATCTGTAATTTAAGTTTCTTTTGTTTAATTTTACATTTTTGTTTTTGTTAATTTTATGTTGTTCTTCTGTTCTTTGTGAATCCAATATAACTTTTTTTTTTCTTTCTTTATACCAAACCTAAACCTAAAATTTAAGGGACGCTTGAGTTATCACGCTGGTTAAGAAATTAAAAACATTCTTCATATATTCGTTACAAAAACGAAATTAAAGTAGGATTAAAAATATAGTACCTGAAAAATAGCAGTCCACCAGCATCGAGAACAGGGTCCGGGCTACTGATGAAGGACTGGAACGTACTCTGTGTCGAGCGGACGTATACTTGTACTCGCGATCAATAAATTTCGGAAAAATTGTCTAAAGTGCAGTAATCTATTTTAAAGTTACTTTAAAACTTTCTTAACAAAACCTAGAAGAAAAAGTGAAAAAACTAAATCTGTGTATAAAGTATTACCAGAGATACAAGCAAAAACATTTCTGTGTTATTAAAAAGTGAACGTTAAAAGTGTCTTTGTTTTAAGTGTCGAAGTTGACCGTTGTGACTGACCTTCGGACGGGTCAATGACACACGTTTTGAATTGGGTTCACGCCTAAGCAACATATCGCCTAATTTCGCGCGACGGACTATAGACGCAGCGGCCTAGTGGCGTAAGGCGCACGATCTATCGCCAGGTCTCGAGTTCGATTCCAGCGACAAGCATTACTTTTTGTGAAGTGTTATATAATTTTAAACACTGTTATGGAAAACATGAATGAAAACATAACATTTAGAAGAAGAATGACTAATTTTAATGCCTCTACAACAAGTTTTGAAGATAATAATTCTTTCATATCCACCGAATCTCACACCCTTGGAAGAAGTCTACCCGATTTATCTACATGGAATTGCCAAGAGTTCATTGATTTACAGGAAACCGTACGAGATTTAAAGGAAAAGCTAGAGAGTGCACACAAGGAAATTGAAAACTTAGTACTAGAAAAGATAGATTTGGAAAAAAGACTACTAACTCAAGAAACCAAAATAAATAATTTAACTAAAATATTCTCACCATGTATTAGCACCCCAAAGCGAAAATTAAGAAATTTAAACGAATCAAAGATATTGACCAACCAGCTACAACATGAACCTGAAATGGGAAGAAAACCTAGCAACACAGAACAAACTACTATACAGCATAAAAACAAAAAATCTATCACAACTGATACTTCATATCTTAGAAGCAAAAATAATTATCTGAAGAGGACAATACATATCCTAGGAACCCAGCAAATCACAGGTTTAACTACACGCCTACTTGACTTGAGATCTAATAGCTCTTACGAAACGTACTGTGCACAAGGATTGTTAAAATACAATGCCATCTCTCAGCAGCTGTTAAACACGAAGTTGTCATGTAAGCCTTATGATAAAATTATTGTTTGTGTAGGAGAAAATGACTATAACCCTACTACCCTGTTAAATGAGTTATATATGTTTATAAAAAAATACAACAGTTCTCCAATTATTGTGTTGAGTGTACTGGAAAATAAATATCTAAATGTAAAATTACTGAATAATAATCTAGAACTGATCTGCAAAAATAATGAGAACTGCTATTTCCTACGTACCCACAACAATACTTGTCATAAATTGAACGTTCTGATTGACACAATTGACTACAAAAAGAAATATCTTAACTTCAGCAAAGAACTGTCTGTTCTGCCGAAATGCTCCGAATTGCCCACATATTTTTGTACAGACCAAGACATAAAGCCTACTTACCGACCAACAAGATTGTCCTTTCATAAAAACACCCGGAACAAAAAATTTTTTCGAAGATACTAGGTGTAGTGACTTTCTGCCTATACCTCAAACGCTCTGCGATCGAAGTCAACCATTAAAAAACACAAAATTAAATGATAATGAGTTAAGTAAGATAAAAGACGTAAACTCCACTGACGTACTTAGTAATTGTCACTCATTAAATATTCTTCACCAAAATATTGCAGGGTTTAGAAGCAAAAGAGAAATGCTAGAAATTGCGATTGACACGTTTCAAAATAAAGGTTTGACTATTGATGTAGTGTGCTTAACGGAAACTTTTATTAAAGCGGGTGAGGAGAGTAGCGTTGCCTTAAATGACTACAAATTAGGAGACTGGTACTCAAGAAAAACCAAAAAGCGAGGTGGTGTATGTATATTCTGCCTAAACCACATTGAGTACAAAATACTGACACAATTGAAAAAATATGCGTCTGAAAATGATTTCGAGTGTTGTGGAATTGAACTCATACCATATAACATTGTAATAATAGCCTTATATCGTACACCAAGCTCAAACCCCTTTGTTTTCCTACGTAATTTAGAAGTTATGTTATGCAACCTTCGAAATAAATCTAAGAAACAATTAGTTATAGTAGGTGATCTAAACATTGATATTTTGGGGGAAAAAAATGATAGAAATAAAAAATGCTCAGACGAATTAACTAGGATTGTAAATAATTTCGGTTTAACGTTACACATAAGACAGCCAACAAGAAGAAACTCATGTTTGGACCAAATAATAAGTAACTGTAAGGATGCAATATGCGAAGTTATACCATTGGGACTGTCAGATCACGAAACAGCTCAGATGATATCCATAAAAATAGACGATAAAGATCCCCCTCTACGCTTTCGTACAATTCGCAAGCGAGATTTTAGCGCCGAAAATAAAGAAAAGTTCTTTAGCTGCTTATCAAGTTTAAAATGGACTGACATATTTTTGGATCAGGAAGCTAATAGCGCGTTTACTAAGTTTCATGATTTACTGGTTTTGTTTTTTGATTTGTGTTTTCCTAAAGTTGAAATTAAAATCAACCTAGTGAAAAAATATACGAAATGGATTTCCAAAGGTATTAAAAAATCAGCTAAAACTAAAAGAGACCTGCGTTTTAAATACTACTTCTCATCTGATAAAGGCAATAAATTGAAATACCTAAATTATAATAAATTACTAAAAAAATGTATACAAAAAGCTCAAAAAATTCATAATACAAATTACATAACCAGGGCTAAAAATAAATGCAGGGCATCATGGGACTTAATAAAATATAATTCGAATAATGATAGGCAACTTCAGGAACTAAACATTAAGGAGATAGAAACTGAAACCGGACCACTAACAAGCCCCACGGACATTGCCAATTATATGAATGACTATTATATCAATTTGACGAACAACGATTTTGACATTAATACTAATAATTATCACATTGACCCTAATAATAATAGTATGTTTTTAATGCCCACCAATAATGAAGAAATAGGTAAAGTAATAAAATCACTCAGGGATACAAATTCAACGGGTTATGACGAAATACCTACGAAAATTATAAAATACATATCCCCTATTATTACCCCGGTGCTAGTACATCTAATAGACCTATCATTATTCACGGGAGTGTTTCCAGAAAAATTAAAAATTACAACTATTAAACCGATACATAAAAAAGGAAATAAAAAACTTGTTGACAATTACAGACCGATAGCCCTATTGCCTATTCTAGCAAAAATTTATGAAAAAGTCATGCATGCGCGATTAATACATTTTATCGATAAATCCCAAATTTTAAATCGAGAACAACATGGATTCCAAAAAAGAAAATCGACAACCACAGCGGCATTTAACTTAGTTAACCTAGTTACCAAAAATATTGACCAGAAAATTCCGACAACTGTTGTATTTTTTGACATGTCAAAAGCCTTTGACTTTGTTTCACACGAGCTACTACTAAAAAAATGTGATAAATATGGAATCCGCGGAAAAGCAAATGCATGGCTAAAAAGCTACCTTGCAAACAGATCGCAAGTTGTAGAAATTACTGTGGATAAAGTTGATCAAAATGGTGAACAGAAAATTAATTCCAAATTAGGTTACAATTGCACAGGCGTTCCACAGGGCACTATTTTAGCCCCTCCACTCTTTCTGCTATATATCAATGACCTGTCAAAAGTAACTGACCATCCCTGCATACTCTTTGCAGACGATGTGTCCGTAATCATCCCTAAAACTAACGACAACTATAATCAGGAAATAAATAGTACCGTAAACAATATAATAACTTGGATGGAAAAGAATAACCTTAAACCTAACATAGACAAAACCAAATATGTACAATTTTGTAATAAAAACTGGAAAAAAATCGATTTAAACATCATATATAAAGATAAACAAATAGAACAATCAAATAGCGTGACTTTTCTTGGGATAGTTCTAGATGAGAGGTGTTCCTGGCTTGGTCATATTGATATGATATGTGGAAGACTCAGTAAGTTTGCTTATGCTCTATGGCGTTTATCCAACCTAACAAATAGACAAGCCACACTGCAAGCTTATCATGCATATGTTGGATCAGTATTGCGTTATGGTATACTGGTATGGGGAAACTCGGTGCATCTCGGAAGAGCTTTCATAGCACAAAAGAGGTGTATACGTGCGATTTGTAATGTAGACCCACTCACATCCTGTAAACCATTATTTAAGAAACTCCGAATACTTACATTGACTGGTATCTATATTGAGGAAGTATGTAAATTTACCAAATCTCATCCAGAAATGTTTGAAAAACTGGGAGATAAATGTTCGTTCAAAACTAGATATCCTAATAGATTAATAAATACGAGAACAAAAACGGAACTTTACAGGCGCAGCTGTTATCCTATGTGTATCCAGATTTATAACAAGATTCCTAATCAAATTAAAGAACTTCCAATGGTTCGCTTCAAAAGGGCTTTACGTAGGTGGTTAACTGAGAATCCCTTCTATAATATAAAAGAATTCCTCCAGTTTAAATCTAAGCAATAATTATAATTGTACCTACCTATAAAAATTTGCATGTCATTATGTTATGATTAAATATGCTAAGCTACTATCATTACCTAACATTTTAAGAACATTTGTAACCATATTTATCTGCAAATAAATCTTTGACTTTGACTTTGACTTTGATGTTTGGGGCTCTTGAGAGAAAATTAAACCTCCCCACAATACGTGCCATATACAAGAGTAATGACTTCTGAATCATCATCATCAGCCTATAATGTTCCCACTGCTGCGACACAGGCTTCCTCTGTGAGAGGGAGTGGGGCATAATACACCACTCGGGCCTAGTGCGGATTGGTGGATGTCAAATGTCTTCGAATTTTCAGTTCTCTAGGACGGTGTCCTCAAGATCGTGATGTTTTCCTTCGGGCTTCTCCTGGCGGGGTTGGAACCTACGACGTACACTGCACAATCGCATAAATATTTCCAAAAAATACCTAAAATATTTTATTTTTCTGATGATAGCACAACGTCTAATTTGGATATCGTCTGTACTTTTTATAATGTTACAATCACGTCTACTAAAGTTACACTCCATCCGAAGGAAAACCTCTACACCTAGGGCATGGAAACTCTTTCAACCCAAAAAAAAAAGATTGAATTAAATGAGTCTGTAATTTGAACTATGTAAAATCTAGCGTAGAATAATTAAACTAGCACAGTCAGTGACCTGTATTAACCCTCCCCCCTCCGTGACCTCACTTCCCCTCTTTTTCTTTGTAATAGGGGCCAGTCAGACAATGTAGGGCACTGACTTTTGGTATTATTACCTAGGGACTTCGTATTCCCTCAACTGAGGTAAGTTTTTAGCGTTTCTGCAAAAGTAAATCAAATGATCCTCTACGTGAAAGAGTTCTTTCTTGACGTGAAAATGTCTTATAATTCGATGGCCGGCTGCACGCTCGAAAAAAGATAACGTCATGCGGCGTTACCGCTCTGTAGCGTTCCATAGCAACGGCGTGTCAATTGTTTGTTTATAGCAACGTAAGTGCAGTATTTTCTTATGACGCTGTCACGTTCAACTATCGTCAGTAAACCGACAACCGTTTTTTTATCGTTGTGAAATCATCAAATGAGTCCTCCCACCTAGGGCGGGGCGAGAGGGACTGTCAGAATTGTACTGACTAAAATCCATGGTTATCCTTCAATAGCCCTTACGTTCCAGGGTCACCGTTACCTGCAGAGACAGTCTTCCATTGCGGATGATATGTTTTCTCGTCAGCCTTTCTGGTCTGAAGATTGATACAAATATTGTAGATGGATGCAATATTATGGCCGTTCGATATACTGCGACAAGATGACATAAGTATTAATCGTTATAGTGTATACCTACAGTTAAAACATATATTTGGAATGGTTCATTGGGGAAGGCCAGTCAAAGCTAATTGTAGATGGCGCCACCATAGCTAAGTCCTAACCCGACCAATGAGGTAGTACTATTTTGAAGTACCTATAAGATTTGAACCAATGACGATGCTTGGAACAAGCTATACTAGCGCCGTTAGTTCCCCAGTTGCCCTACCCATTATCCAGTTGTATTCTGTGGTTTGGATCTAGCAAATACGCGAAATATTTGTATGACCTACAAATAGTTGTTCCGGGTCTGGGCGTTTGTATATGTGAGTTTCTATGTTTGTAAACGCACCCAGGAAAAATTTGTAGTGTGTGTGTATATGAAAAAAAAAACAATGATATTATTAGATGATACATTAGATTTCCCCATATTCCAAATATCAACTGACATCTTAAACTCAACGACTAAACAAAGTAGACATTTGTTTTTAATATCAACTGAAGCCAGTATCATCATATTATGGCATCGTTAAGTTAAACCCGGTTTAAATAACAAGGATCAACTTGATCCCAGTTCGTTAACCGATAGTGTTATGTGGGTGATTTTGGCTTGATGCTGTAATCTGAGATTAGTTGATTAGGGTTATGTTTGTCTTTATTTGAGTGGTGTCACTCTTCCCCTGATCCCATAGAGTACGGTCTCGTCAGAGTCTCTGATAGGTAGTGTAAGATTATCTATATATATAAAAGAACAGGGGTTTTTCTTTTGACTCGACTACAGCCGACACCGCTTAACGCAGAAACTTGAATTTTGGACAGCATTTGCAGTCTACCATGTAGATTGGCAGTAAGACGGGATTTTGCGAAAATCCTCCTCTAAGGGGGTGAAAAGGGGTGAAAACGTTTGTATGAAAAATCTTATTCCTTGGGTTTAAAAACTTGAAACTTACCACGAATGAGAACACAAGTAAATAAATAAGATTAGCACCATTATTTTTTTAAAACTACCCTCCATTGGTAATCTAGGGGTTGTTAAAGTTTGTATGGAAAAATCATAACGCGTGAGCTGATGAATTTGAAAATTTATATAATAGATAAGAATTAATCAAACACGTGTTTTTGGATTTTTCGAAAATCACCCCCCAAGTTGGTGAAAAGGGGTATTCAAGTTTTAAGAGGAGGATATTAAACCACTAAATGTAGAAACCTGAATTTTGGATGATACTTGCAGTTTATAATGTAAGTAAGCATAAAGAAAGGATTTTGCGAAAATCTACCTCTAAGGGGGTGAAAAGGGGTGAAAACCTTTGTATGCAAAATCGTATTCTTTGGGTTTATAAACTTGAAACTTGGTACGAATGTGAGTATAAGTAAATAAAAAAGATGGACACTATTTTTTTTTTCAAAACTACCCTCCATTCTTGGGTTTTTCGGAAATCACTCCCTAAATTTTGAAAAGGGTTGATTAAGTTTTAAGGGAAGGATTTACTGCTTGCTTCGATAAATTCTAAACTTGGTATAAATTATCTCTCAATCGAATAAAGTATACGTATTTAATATTTTTGTTTGTTTGTATTGAATAGGCTCTGAAACTACTAGAGATTTTCCAAAAGTATCCTATAAGGAGGGTGAGCTGGAATTAAATTTACTGAGTTCGAAATTAGAAACACGCGCAGACGAAGTCGCGGGCAAAGTGCTAGTCACTTATATGTATGTACATTGTATCTATACACTCTTTCTCAATTTGACTGCTGGCCTTTTAGAGAGACTAACCCCCGTATCTATAAACAAGTAAAAGGTTTTACTTGAGTAAATGTCATTTAATTATGAGACGATTTTTAATAATTAGTTTAATATTTGCTTGAAATTTGAGACTGTAAGAACATAGAATATACCTTTGCGTTCTTTTACGGTACCCACTTTGTTAAAATTCAGGTCTATTGCTTAAAAAAAAATGCACAAGTAATTGCTTAAGCTAAATAAATTACTTTCACTTGACTATAGATACGGCTGTAAGAGTCACTCATAGAGATCTACTTCTTGGAACGGGCATCTACGGTACTTTCAGTTTTTATGACTTGTTACTGGGACTACTGACACGACTGACACCATAACTTTTTACTGTTTAATAATAATTATTCCTTTAATTGTCTCTGACAATTCAAAAGTGCCTGTAACTGGCCTACTTGAAATAAATGCTTTGATTTTTGATTTTGATACGACGTATTTTTTTAGTGAAATTCCCTATACTTTTGTATTCTATAAAGGCTTCAGAAGTGTTTTTGATGAAAAATGTAATAATTGAAAATGATATAAAATCAAAACAAACAATCCCATTTTCTTCATAGACTTAAACTCAAGATTCGCAAACCAAAATAACCATTTAAAAGCTCGTTTCCTACCATTCAATTCATCCACCGCCACAGAATAACATCCTCAGACATTTAACAGTCTACCATTACGACAGAATTGTCCATAATTTTCCCATAACGTCACCATATCTTCCTACGACGCCTCTTATTGATCATAAGGAGATATTTGCATACGAGTCTTGTTCAAACAGCTATTAAGAAATCCTAGGAAACTTTGGACACAGAGTAGATAGATGTACAGAAGGCCAGTTGGATATAATGAGTGAAAACAGCCGCGTGATTTTGCCGCTTCGGCTATAATAACAATTGTTCATTGTGGCCGAGGTAATGATCGCGAATAGTGCAAGGGAGAGATCTCTTAGATTCAATCGAATGCTTGCACTCATTGTGTGTGAGGTGTGTCTATGTGTGGCGCGGCGGTAAGGCCCCTCTTTGAGGAGTGGCTGGATAGTTCTCACGGCGTCCACACATACCGCTTGACGCAGCTCCTTACCGGACATGGATGCTTCGGGAGGTACCTGTGTCTGACAAAGAAGGAGGAGACACCTGGTTGTCACCACTGCGAATACCGCCCGGAGGACCCGGTGGAGCATACGGTGCAGGACTGCCCTGCTTGGGCAGACGACCGCCGTGTTCTTACGCAGGCGATAGGCGATGACCTCTCGCGCCCGGCACTGGTCGTGGCCATGCTGCGGAGCGAGACGGAGTGGGAAGCGGTCGCCTCCTTTTGCGAAGCAGTCATGCGGACGCGCGAGGTACGAACCACGCCGCAGTGGTAGACGCCCACGACGACGTCGGACCTCGGCAGACGATTTTGGACCTCGGCAGCGAGTAGGGTGACTCGCTGTCCAACCATGGACCATGCCCGGGTCGACGGCGCGTAGTGTTCCACGTGTGCCTCAAAGAGCGTCCGCATAATGACGGGGCCTTTAGAGGGCCAGAGCATGGGAAAAAAAAGGTGTGCGTGGAGATCACGAGTGCGTAAGCAGACGTTGTACGTTAAGCGTGTCTAGGATGCGTGCATATGTACTCGTTGTTTGAAACAGACCTTCTGTACCTATCTACTCATTTCCAAGACATTTTAATGAAATTCCTTTAAACTTTGTATTCTCCAAAACGTTACGTTTTCCTCCTTCCATAACGTCTTTTAATAGATTATTAGGATTGTTTACCGACTTCCGTGATGAGAACTTTCCGTTACTACCTTTATGCATGTATGCGAATATGTGGGTTTTGTGTAAAGGAATGAGGGTAAGACAAGTGAAGGTTGAGCTGAGGAAATACTACTACGTATTTAAAATGGATTTAAAATTAACACCAAACCACACATAGTACGAATTAACACTCTGCTCGACCTATAATTTACCTACGAGTATAACTCATGGTCCACACTAGCCACTTGTGACCACTAAAACCACGACGTGGGGGTGGGCCGTAATCCAACACGCCGGTCCAGTGCGGGTAGATGACAAAATTATGTCGTCGAATTTTTGATTGTCGGTTTAATCACTATGTTTTCCTTCACCGTTTTGAGAGCAGTGGTGATGAAATAAATTAGGCTAGGTTCGATATCACGACCACCACCTAAATTCGTAAGTTGTGGCCTTTATCGTGGCCCTACTGTATGTACTATTCACACACTGTGCGTAATAAATGTGATAAAATTTTGAATACTCCATTTGCTGTTTAGTCCTTTTTGTTAGTGACCGACCGAAATTTCGGTTTCGGTTTCGGCCGGTTTCGGCCAAAAAAATCTAGTTTCGGCCTTAGTTTTAGCAACACCATCGAATGGTGTAATAATGTGTGTTTTTTTTTCAAAATCTGCGGTTTCGATTCCTGACCAGCACTATTGATTTTTCTAAACTCTAGTGATGCAGTTTTCGTTTTCGACAAAATCGGTCTTCAGTCATCCTGTAATTCCTGTATAATTATACACTTTTTCTTAAGAGTTAACAAATGTAAAAAAACATAAAATTTTAGAAAATAATGGAAAATTTAAATGTTTTAATAAGTTTCGGTTTCGGTTTCGGCCGAAACTGAGAGCTAGGCCGAAAGTTCGGTTTCGGTTTCGGCTGAAAAATCAGTTTCGGTCGGACACTACTTTTTGTGCACCAAAATGCTAGGATTGTGTTTATGATTATTATGTTTTATGTATACAGAATTAGGAACAGTAATAACTTAATTTAGCTCCACTTACAGTAATTTGTGACGCCTTCGTGGGCAAATTAATTAAGATTCCGTGAAATTTGGAATTGCTACTTGATTGCAAACGAGTTGATGTGTGGTCCAAGTTAGTAATTTAATGCGGTTAAAAAAGAATTTGACTTAGATTCGTACTCAAAGGAATAAGTAAGGTACTTCTAAGGCAAAATTGCAGTCTATTACTTACATAATTATCCGTAAGGCCATTTTTTTGGGATGCTAAATTATTCACATGATTCCCCCGCTCTAGATTGCAAAAGGGACTGTCAGATATTTACTAAGTAAAATTCCACCGGTTTCTCCACGTTTCAAGGTCATTGTTACCGTTGCAGATCCCTCGAACCAGCCATAATAAGGCAAGTGCATTTATTTGACGTAAGTTATATTAGATAATATGTGAACTACATTCAATCTTGATTTGACTTCACCACGACCACGGACCAGAAAACGCAGCGTAGGCAGGCCTCCCACTAGGTGGACCGACGACATCGTGAGGGTCGCGGGCAGCCGATGGATGCAAGTGGCGAATTGTCGTACGGCGTGGCGGTCTAAGGGGGAGGCCTATGTTCAGCAGTGGACGTCTTACGGCTGATGATGATGATGATAACTACACGATTAGCGCAGTGGTTAAGCGAATGGACTGCTGCGCAGCGAGTCGCGCTTTCGATTCCCGCACAGAACAAATATCTGTATGACCTAAAAGTAGTTGTTCCGGGTCTGGGTGTTTGCGTATGTGAGTTTTCTATGTCTTTAAGCGCACCCACGATACATGAGAAATTCCTAGTATGAAGCAATGTTTAAAAAAAAACTAAAAACATAGTCTAGTTTCTCAAGTTTCCACCCTTTTTTTTTTTCTTTAGGTGGTAAAATCATCAAATGAGTCCTCCCGCCCTGGGTGGGGCGGAAGGGACTGTCAGACTCTTACTGACTAAAATCCACCCGTGTTCCTTCCTATGCCCTTTACGTTCCGGGGCCACGGTAACCTGGGTTAAGAAAAAACCCGCGACCCCAGCAGGCATTTGGCGCGAAACACGACGCGCCACCGACCCGGGCTTGGTCCTTGGTCGGACGGCGAGCTACCCATCACTCACCGTCCGCAAGCCCGCTCCGCCGCTGTGCCCTCTGTTGATCAGAGGGACACGCGTTGGAGCATCCACACGACAGGCTATTCGCATACGGGCAAAGAGACCACTTAGGCACACAGTGCCTAAGGAAGAGTTTTTGCCCGCATCCCAGGGTGCACCGGCCCGAAAAACTGGTCTTCCCCCTGGACGTATCCAAGAAGGAACTCCAGTCCACGGGCGCACGTGGAGGTTTCCTGTCATAGCACCCCAAATTTCCACCCTTAGGCGGCTTATGTAGTCAGCGGCCGTCAGCGCTGAGCGGTCCGCACTACTGAGAAACGCTAGCTTCCTACATAGCATATTGACCCACCCATCAGCGCTGACCATCAGCGTGCGGTCAGCGTGACAAAAAACACGCTTTAAATCACTTTGATAATTTTAAAGCCTACTTCACAATTCCTTCTTAAATCCTTAACTCTTTAACTCAAACTTTGACGTTACTAAAATAATGCTCAGCTATCATGAAATAATTATTCTGATCGCTGAATAAAATACATAAAATTCACCGGCATTCTGCCAACGGAAAGATGAAATTGCAAAAGTTTTGAGGCAGCGATATTTTGAATCTAGTTATATTCTATCTGGCTTGCTTGCCAGATTTGGCTAAGATATTGATTCTGGGGTTACACGTGCATGCTTTTATTGGAAATAAAGTATCATATTAAGGCCATATATGATATGCATTTGCGCATTTCGTAATTGAGAGTTTTGACAGTTTTAACGAACGGGTTTCTTCATGGGCTTATAGGATAATTATTTACAGCCTTACTTATAAAAACTTGTGTTGCTTAGCTCCCGAATTAATATCACCTGTCCTTGTCATTTCCATTTCAATGAATAGAGATGGCAAGTGACTTAAGAGCTATTTAAGTTAAGTAACGTCTAATCAATGTTTATAAGTACGGGGGTTAATTTTTAAGGGGATAGGTCAGTAAAAATACGGTTTTTATTTTTTACGTTTCTTCGTACATATCTGGACTACAGATCTTACAACTTGGAATATAGTTATTGACTATATGATCTAAATTCTCACAAAGTTGAAAACACGATTCAATTAAATTTTCTCGATACAAAAAAAATGCAAAGTTCGGTCTATCTAATTTATTTTTTGGACTTTATGGAACAACTACTATGAGTTTTTGAAAGGATGTTGTTTTAAATTGTATAAAATACTAGTATCTAAATTCTGTAAAGACATTTTTTCAATTAATAAAAATTTTAATTCATAAAAAGACGTCAATATGTTTGGGCACATACGCCGTTTTATTCTGAGCACACATTCACTATCGTCCTCTCATCTTTTGCCTTTTAAAAGTAGTGTCATCACTTTCGTTCCATGACGAATCAGTCAGCCAGCGTGGCTCTTACAGGCTAGACCTGCGACACTTTTTTTCAGATCGCGGCTGTCAGATTTTCGTAATAATAAAATTGGAATGGATAAAAAGATCGAGAAAATAAAAACGAATGATACGTAGGCTTATAGATTATTGAAAACTATGTTCCGCTGTGTTACATGGGACGTGATTAAACGGACATGACTGTAAATAAGTCACGTAAACTTTCTATTTTAAATAACACATTACTTTGATGAATAAATAAAGAATAAAATAAACCAAACTCACTGAAAATCATCGCAGGAAATTCCTGACGACCCCTACTGAGCAAACAAGGGAAATGTTAGAATACGTATGATTCTATACATTAGGTACGAATTGTTCCTATCATCAATATAATAAATTACTCACAGTGATATTATATCAATGCTATCGTGATGTCGTACTATTGTTGTCGGATGGATCCTCTGTGTCCATCCTCCTCCCATCTAATCTTTATGCATCTAAATACCATTTCACATAAACTAATGATAAATGCACTTATTTGCAGTCAACATTTTGAGATAATAATATGTAACTGAAAACAACTTCTAATCGTATCAAATTGCGATATAGGATAAGAAGCACTTCACTTTTATTATTATTTATTTAGTTTCGTCACAGATTTATAACAATTTCTAAGAAACAGGATTTAAATAAATTAAATGAAAACTGCTGTTGTCATTTTGAATACTTCAAAATTACTTGTCAACTACAAATAAGGCATAGCACCCATCGGCTGTTAAATATCGTCTATGATGAGAAAAATCGGTGGTCATTGCTGTCTCACCGCGTGTTCGGTACAAGTTGCTTCTCGCTCTATTTATTGCTTTGGAGTATAAAAAGATCAGTACTGGGTTCATTTTGGAGTGGCTGGAGAGAAGTCATGGAGTCCTGACCTACCGCTTGATGCAGGTCCTCACCGGACACGGAAGTTTCGGGTGGTACCTTTGTCTGATGCGAAAGGAGGAAACGCCTGGGTGTCACCACTGCGAAGATCGCCCGGAGGACACGGTGGAGCATACGGTGCAAGACTGTCCAGCTTGGGCAGAGCACCGACGTGTCCTCACGGTTGCGATAGGCGGAGACCTCTCGCGCACAGCATTGGTCGCGGCCATGCTGCGGGGCGAGACGGAGAGGGAAGCGGTCGCGAAGGAAGAGGCGGGCCGCGAGCGAGAGAGGACAGTGTCCTCCCTCCGCCCCACCCGCGGTGGTGAAGCCCACGGCGACGGACGTCGCTAGACGATCTCCGGCCACCGTAGGCGCGGGCATGCGGGCAGCGAGTAAAGGCCAACTCGCTGCCCGACCATGGACCATGCCCGGGTCGACGGCGCGTTGTGTCCCACGCGCGCCTCAAAGAGCGTCCCCCTCTCAGAGGGCCAAAGCCTACCGGGGTCGCGTGATTATTTCCTTACCGTGACCCCGGAACAGAAAGGGCTATTGAAGGACACCATCGATTTATCAGAAAAGTGATTATTACAACCTTGTCCCAAAAAAAAAATACTGTGGATAGATAGATTAGATATTATAGAATGTAGATTTAATTATAAAGAGGTTACTGACATTAAATTGTTCTAGTGTCCGTCATTACATCAAAATGCATAAAAAATTAGTACCAACACCAGATGGTGGAGGACAGGGTGTCAAGCACCCTTAGCTTTCCACTCTCGAACATATTAAGATATCACACAACCAGCTTTGTGAACGCACGTTAATAAAAGGAGCGTGTGTTTGGGGCTTTTTTTAGCGTGCTAAAATAATTTACCAGCCCTACCCAGGGCAGGGCGGGAGGGACTGTCAGACTCGGAATACTTACTAAAATTTACGATGTCTTTCAATAGCCCTTTACGTTCTGGGGTCATGGTATTCGTTAGCCCGCGACCCAGGTAGGCCCTCTATAAGAGAGCCCCGTCATTGCCATTGTGCTGACACTCTTTCAGGCGCGCGTGGAACACAAAGCACATGCCCTTGCCCGTGCGCGCGTGTGTTTGGGGCTTAACAATAATAGGTTTTGTCACTTTCGTAAGGTATGCCAATTATCATTCATTTTCTACCAAATAGGTAGTAGTTATTTTCGTGTCAAAATCTGTGTCAAAGTGCTAAAAAATAAATTTAAGACTTTGAATGATAAAAATATTACAAAATATTTATCCACATCAATAAGTATTTCTATCATTTTGTTTTAGTAAATGTTTCGATATATCCTTATATCAAAATATTTCTACTAGAGTAATACATGTATTTTGGGTAAAGGGAACACTTTATGAAATGTCGAAGTTGACGAAATGAAATTCATAAAACTTTGGATTGCGTTAATTTTGCGATACTGGCGCCTACTGGTGGCGGTGCGTGACAACTTTTCCGACTCATCAAACGACGCTTTCGCTTGACCATACGCCGTTAATCTTTTTGTACCCGTAACTGTGGCATTTTGAGGCCGGCGTTTCATACCTGACTACTCTGAGAAGAAACATCCGAAACAAACTCATAGGTCACAGTCCCTTTTAAGTCTAAATATAATATTGGCCAAGCATATGAGAACCATCCAGGTGTCTGAAGGTGTCTGTCCAGTCAATACAAGAATCTGTCAGTTATCATGTATCTCGAAATAAGACTCGAAGAGATCAGACGAAAGTAGTTACGCATGTTATTAGTCCCTTCGTACACTAGGCGACTCAAGTCTCCGATACCTTACGACTTAGGTATCCAGGTGACTATCGCAATACAAATCCAAAGAGGTTCGTACACAGACGACAAAATTATTTATTCAAATTAGGGCTGATTTTTCAATAGTTTATTAAAATGGCGGTTTGACAGCTCATCTATAGAAAATATGTCAAACCGCTATTTTTATTCCTCAGATAAAAGTTATCTGACTATTAAAAATCTGCCCTTCTTTTTTTTCGTGGTAAAATCATCAAATGAGTCCTCCTATGTGTACAGTAGCCCTTTGTGTACCGGAGTCGCGGTATACGTATGCGGCCCTTAGGCTGATTAATCAGATCTTTTTGAAGGTCAATTTTTACATAAGACAGTCCCCCAAAGCGGAGGCGCTTTGGGGGACTGTTCGACTCCTTTGACACTTCCTAGTGTTTTGGCTGAGAGAAGAAGAGGCGGAACAAACTACCCAGCAAATATGCCAAAGTCTAATGTAAAATATGCCAAAGGTATCGGACACTTGGGTCGCCTTGTTAACGAAGGAGTTTACTGTTGTGACTGTTCGTCATGGACCCTTGTTTTAATAACAAATATGTTATTTATTTTAAAATCACCACGTGACATCGGGCGCCTTAATTCACATCAGCTTCCCTATTTTATGGCCTGACATTTCCTTGTGATAAATAGCTGGTTTAGAACACCCATTCCTTTATTTCAATAGCTACAAAAACTATTGACTAGGAGAGAATTCTAAAGAAAGGATCCTACAACTTACTTATCAGCACATGTGCTTGCAATAAACTCGGCTCCGGACGAACACTCAATAGGACCTCTTAAACAACTCAAAATTATGAATTCTAAGAAGTTTAGAAATCTTTCGCCAACTAATATTAAAAAAGGCCGCATGTGGCAATCCTTACCTAACAGCCATTATTCAATCCTGCACTTAAAGACAAAGAGATATTCGGACTAAGGGTGATAAAGTGGGCATAGGCCGTGAGAACTAGGAAGGGCCTTGCGGGTCCTTTAGCAGGTAGTTGGAGTCAGGGGACGGGGATGATTCCTCGGGGCAGTTGGGCTTGGAACGTCTTGAGGTACACACGGGTGGACCCAGGAGAAAAGTTCAGGAGATTCGGTTCGAGACGCCCGACATGCGCGACGCGATATTATAATGGTGTTTGATTAAGTCATATTTGATACGTCGAGTATCAATAGCTGAAGTGTTAGTGGTCGGTGGGATGCGAGAAGAGGAATCCAGAAGGCGGCCTGATGTTGGAGATCATACGGGTGGTAGCTGAGCAGCGGTCTGTAAGTGAAATACAGACAAATCCTCTTCTATAAACACTTGGTAAGTGTTAATTATAAGAACTTTATAGCAGCAGTTTGGTGGAGACGCAGGATGGCTGTCAAAATATCATTTATTTCAGTATGGCGATGGCGGGGCGGAGCCTTCAGATTATTATATTATTATCTCATATTTATATTATTCATTCTAAGACCCTGTTCCTTAACCTCACAGTAATTAGTCATTGGCGTTTGGTTAAAAGGCACGGGGAAAGCCTTCGCTACACTGAGTACAATGACTCACACGCCAATGACGCCAGACGAATGTTGACTTTACTAGACGAATGTACTACGTATCAAAGGCAGAACCGTGTTCATAGTTTCAACTACTCAAATAATATTCTCCCAGCCACACTATTATGTGCCGATGACAGGCATTTGTAACTATAACAAATATTGCTATTTGTTTAGCAAAATAACCAAATGCTATTGATGATTACTGTCTCCTTGCAGCCTAGCCCAGAGACATTGCGGATGGTTGATGGGTGCACATTTCCAGCTGTGGGGGTAGATTACACTGAGAGGGGGTTACCATTTGGATAACTCCGTTCCAAAGGAACGCTAGATTAAACGGCGGTGTCTCGTTAAATGGCCACTGGTAGGCCTATATCTGAATCGTCACAATTATTTAACGAGACACGCCTGTCGACAAGGGAATCAGATTTAAATATGAAATGAATGAAGTGCCGATAAAATCCACTTCGGCATCCAGCAATACAATCGGAATATGCTCTGTTACAGGCCGAGTCTACGGTACGCTTGAGCAACTTGATTATTGTTAAAGAAAGGGGATAGGCAGCCGTAAGGGTGAACTATTTGAACGCGTCTGTACTTCTATGGAGAAACAAAACTTGTCTTTTTCAATGGCAGTGAATTCACGACTCACTGCCTCAGGATTGGAAAGGACATGTATAACGTGCTTAGGAAACGTTAGCTGTTAGTGTTCGTAGCAGAGTCCTTCGCAGGGTAATGCTGGTAGGACTAACAGTAAACGCACGCCGGGTAAACGTTGTAAAACAATACCATGTTGTATAACATGGAATTGTTTGCGTTTGCAAAGCGGCATCCAGTACATTGGAATCAAATAAGTTAACGTAACCGCAATCATCTATTCTCTTAAGCGCAAGCGTGACGTTTCCTGATATATTATATCTTTGCTGTCCTCTTGTCTTACTAGCTTCATAATTATTATTTGGATCGTTAATATGATTTGACATTATTCATGTATTTATTGTGAACTCTCAGCACTAACTTACTTTGGCCCCGTCCCCTTGCTGAGAGTTCAGTCCTCTCAGTCCCGGCGGAGGTCGCAGTTGTCTATGGCACGTGCACCACGGAGGTTGAGCGGAGGCGGGGCTCTACCTCGGCCCCCCCAGGGGGGGGGGCCCATCCATCATATTTTCCACTATATTAATGTAATTTAAGAAAAACGAAAATTTTATCAGCCTAGGGTATTTTATGAACAGTCACATGTGGTGCCGTGACCAGGATTCTCGTCATTAAATGTACTGATTCACTTCAGTGCAACGAGAAAGAATAATTTATGGGTTACTACAAAAATAACACAACGTAATTTTATAATTCTCGAGCTTGCGAGAGACGGCTTTCATTTACAGCGACAACAATAAGTTTAAACATTCTGATAACTATTACTGATTGTTCTAACACTGATGACGGGTTCAACTCCCGCGTAATCTATCAATTAATGTGTTAGAGTTTCTTACGTAGAAACTGAAGTAACACAACGTTATTTTATTTTCCTTGAGTTACGAGAGACGGCTTTAAACTACAGTGATCACATAAGTTTTGATCACCATTGTTTGAATGAACATTGGTATTGGGTTCAACTCCCGTATAATTTATTATCAATTGATGTGTTATATTTCGACACAAAAATAACACAACACAATTTGAAAATTTAGAAATAAACTGTGAGATGGTTTGTACTAAACGTGTTTGTTACATTAACTTATGTTTGATGACCATATTTAAATGCCCTAACCACTCCCGTAGCGGGTTCAATTCCCGTGCAATTTTAGAATGAGTGAATTAGTTTACGTTGCATTGGAAATAATACAACGTAATATTAGAAATTGTGAGAAACAATTGTGGAGTACATTTTAGGAGCTGTAATAAATTATGGATGATTAGTTATAATGGTCTGACGATGGATTCTTCAACCATTGACAGCGGGTTAAATTCCTGCTTGATTTAATTGATGTTGATGAGCTTCTGTGCTGTGTCAATGATCTGGTTAGACACAATAGCTGACGAGTGATAAAGTTCCTGTGTCACGGCTTGTGTTCCAGGTTTTCACAGAAATTGTTGATCGGAATCATATGCCAGAAGGCAATTTTATTGTGAACTACATGAAATGAGTGTTTGTCAGCTACTTGTAACAAGGGTTCAACTCCCTGTTGACGTAAGTTTGTTGTTCGACAAATCACAAATGAGTATGAAATGTGCTTGCAATTACACGTGTGTTTGTCACGATGTAATTGTGATGCGCCCTTATCTCAGGGTATATTTCATATTGTTACGGTTTATAAAATAAGAAGCATGCGGCTTTAAGATTACCATTGATTTACTTGTCATAAGTGTTACCGTAAGAGATTAACCTTTCAGACTCTTCGGAATAAACCAAAGATGAATAGATACTCGTGTGGCCTTATTTCAAATTTCAGGTTGCTTGAGACTTCGCTGGGCTGTCAATTCCCTTTGTCTTAGCGTTTGGGTTACGCGTAAGCACGAGTCAAATGTAGCCGACATCTGCGGACTTCCAGGGCCGCTGTGTCGACGTCAGCGTGACTTCTTCTACGAAGCTAAGTTTCACTTTCATTATACGTCACAGTTACACGATGTCACGTGGTTTGACCTCGTCATTGGAGTAATGGTACGCGTAGTATCTAGTATTGTTTTGAATTTTTAGACAATGCAACTATTCAGAGCCGGCAGACAAAGGAACCTACAAGGGAAAGTAAATGTGAACATTTTGTCGAAACGATAGGCGCAGTGGCTGAGTAATCGACTGTTGTGCGGCGTGTCGCGGGTTCGATACCCGCACGGAACAAATGTTTATGTGATCTGTGTGATCTGCGGGTCTGAGTGTTTGTGTGTGTGGGTTACTGTGATTTTGGATGCACACGCGATACAGGAGAAATAGTGTTGAGCAAAGGCAATGTTTAATTAAAGGCAACGACTGATTTTCAGTAATCAAATTTATTTTGTCACATCATAGAGAGCCAGTAATTGTTTGGCCAATCTATATAGGATGCCTATATTTCAAGTCAAATACAAATATAATTCTTAAATGAATTAACACGAATTCGATAGACGGAGCGAAAAGTGTAAGGTATATTTATCTTAACAGCACGATTGGCTTACCGATCGTTTGCATTACTAAGTGTCACGGGTTCGGTTCCCGCATATAACAAAGATTTGTATTTAACTGCAGGCAGTTGTTCTGCATGGCTGTTTGGGTATATGGATTTGGGTTTGTGTGAATGTACCCACGAAGGAGAAGATATCCGTGGTGTGGAGCGACATATTGTTGCGAGAAAAGCGTGCACATGTTAAATAGTACACATTACAAAACATGTTCATTTTCTGATATAAAATCTCCCACACTAGTAAAATCACAGGACTGACCCTTCCTCTCATTAACGGAGGGGGGAGGCTGATCGGGATTTAGAAATAATTGTAATAACGTGTAGGTGATAATTATTCAAATGACATAACATTAGTTTTCTGATATGACTTCTCAATTCTAGTTAGAATCCTGGAACTGCTCTTTCCTCTTAGAATCGGAGGGGGGCGACTAATTGGGATTGAATCTAATATGTCTATGTACGGACTATTTCAGCCACCGGATACAACACCGAGTAGCGTGCTGAGCTCGCTCAGCGTAAAGGAAAGGCCTCTGTCCAGCAGCAGCTACGATAGGCTGAATTAAGAACGAGGGAACACCGTAGAGGTAGCGTCACCTACAAATACTCTTGAAAGAGACTCTGGTATGTAAATCAACATTATAAGCATGCACAGGTCTTTTGAAATAAATTGAATCGCGGTTTAATATAAACTTTAAATACAACAGAGTATTTTATCGGAGGACCAGTTCGAATATAATTATTAATAACATTTATGATTGAAGATGCTTATGAAAAATTACACAAATTTATGGCAAACAATGCATCTTATTAGATTCGTGTTCCAGTAGGAAAATTATAATAACCAGTTTATAACAATATAGGAGTGGGTGTGTCCGAATACGGTATTATAATGTCATGGAAATGCATAGGTTTACCCTAATGTGAAAGCTCATCCGCTGAACTGCGTCACGCGTCTGATTTTCAGAGGGGGGAATGTGACTGTTCGTCATGGACCCTTGTTTTAATAACAAATATGTTATTTATTTTAAAATCACCACGTGACATCGGGCGCCTTAATTCACATCAGCTTCCCTATTTTATGGCCTGACATTTCCTTGTGATAAATAGCTGGTTTAGAACACCCATTCCTTTATTTCAATAGCTACAAAAACTATTGACTAGGAGAGAATTCTAAAGAAAGGATCCTACAACTTACTTATCAGCACATGTGCTTGCAATAAACTCGGCTCCGGACGAACACTCAATAGGACCTCTTAAACAACTCAAAATTATGAATTCTAAGAAGTTTAGAAATCTTTCGCCAACTAATATTAAAAAAGGCCGCATGTGGCAATCCTTACCTAACAGCCATTATTCAATCCTGCACTTAAAGACAAAGAGATATTCGGACTAAGGGTGATAAAGTGGGCATAGGCCGTGAGAACTAGGAAGGGCCTTGCGGGTCCTTTAGCAGGTAGTTGGAGTCAGGGGACGGGGATGATTCCTCGGGGCAGTTGGGCTTGGAACGTCTTGAGGTACACACGGGTGGACCCAGGAGAAAAGTTCAGGAGATTCGGTTCGAGACGCCCGACATGCGCGACGCGATATTATAATGGTGTTTGATTAAGTCATATTTGATACGTCGAGTATCAATAGCTGAAGTGTTAGTGGTCGGTGGGATGCGAGAAGAGGAATCCAGAAGGCGGCCTGATGTTGGAGATCATACGGGTGGTAGCTGAGCAGCGGTCTGTAAGTGAAATACAGACAAATCCTCTTCTATAAACACTTGGTAAGTGTTAATTATAAGAACTTTATAGCAGCAGTTTGGTGGAGACGCAGGATGGCTGTCAAAATATCATTTATTTCAGTATGGCGATGGCGGGGCGGAGCCTTCAGATTATTATATTATTATCTCATATTTATATTATTCATTCTAAGACCCTGTTCCTTAACCTCACAGTAATTAGTCATTGGCGTTTGGTTAAAAGGCACGGGGAAAGCCTTCGCTACACTGAGTACAATGACTCACACGCCAATGACGCCAGACGAATGTTGACTTTACTAGACGAATGTACTACGTATCAAAGGCAGAACCGTGTTCATAGTTTCAACTACTCAAATAATATTCTCCCAGCCACACTATTATGTGCCGATGACAGGCATTTGTAACTATAACAAATATTGCTATTTGTTTAGCAAAATAACCAAATGCTATTGATGATTACTGTCTCCTTGCAGCCTAGCCCAGAGACATTGCGGATGGTTGATGGGTGCACATTTCCAGCTGTGGGGGTAGATTACACTGAGAGGGGGTTACCATTTGGATAACTCCGTTCCAAAGGAACGCTAGATTAAACGGCGGTGTCTCGTTAAATGGCCACTGGTAGGCCTATATCTGAATCGTCACAATTATTTAACGAGACACGCCTGTCGACAAGGGAATCAGATTTAAATATGAAATGAATGAAGTGCCGATAAAATCCACTTCGGCATCCAGCAATACAATCGGAATATGCTCTGTTACAGGCCGAGTCTACGGTACGCTTGAGCAACTTGATTATTGTTAAAGAAAGGGGATAGGCAGCCGTAAGGGTGAACTATTTGAACGCGTCTGTACTTCTATGGAGAAACAAAACTTGTCTTTTTCAATGGCAGTGAATTCACGACTCAAAGTAAAACTCGTTGTAAAACAATACCATGTTGTATAACATGGAATTGTTTGCGTTTGCAAAGCGGCATCCAGTACATTGGAATCAAATAAGTTAACGTAACCGCAATCATCTATTCTCTTAAGCGCAAGCGTGACGTTTCCTGATATATTATATCTTTGCTGTCCTCTTGTCTTACTAGCTTCATAATTATTATTTGGATCGTTAATATGATTTGACATTATTCATGTATTTATTGTGAACTCTCAGCACTAACTTACTTTGGCCCCGTCCCCTTGCTGAGAGTTCAGTCCTCTCAGTCCCGGCGGAGGTCGCAGTTGTCTATGGCACGTGCACCACGGAGGTTGAGCGGAGGCGGGGCTCTACCTCGGCCCCCCCAGGGGGGGGGGCCCATCCATCATATTTTCCACTATATTAATGTAATTTAAGAAAAACGAAAATTTTATCAGCCTAGGGTATTTTATGAACAGTCACACTGTTTAAGCTTACAACTTAGACCATACGTCATGTCCTGTTGATTTGATTTACCCCGACCTTTACTGAGTAGGTTCTAACCCTCGAAACACTTTGAATATTTCTTTTTATCTTCAGTATTCAACCATTTGAAGGTTTGCTCGTATCCTGTTACATTTGATGTGGCCTTTTTTCATTCGTTCAGTTTTTCTTGGAAACAATTTTGTTTGGATGGTTTGTCAATAATATTTTGTTTTGCGATTGAGATTGCTGTGTTGTGTTTCTTACGCAAGGGGAATTTAAGTAACATCGTAATCATCCAAATCCTAAATAATATTATTAATGCAATAGTTAGTTTTCTCGTTATCATTAAATGCTCGTCTGGTCGCGGGACTGTTTGGTCTCGGGTCTGTCTGATGAGGAAATAGTTACCTTGGAACGTAAAGAGCTTTTGAAAGATCACCGTGGATTTTAGTCAGTACAAAACTGATGGGATGGGACTCATGTGATGATTTTACCAAAAAAAAACTCTTTCTCGTCTAGGAACTGTCAGACTCTTACTGCCTAAAACCCCCTGTTTCTTCACTTGCTTTTAGCGTTCAGGGCCGCGATATCCTGCTTAGGATATCGGGACTTTAAGGCGCTTCGTAAACTTGTGCATTGGCTCCAATACAATTTGTCTTTTCATATATTTTTTTTAATCGTTGAGGTCCTACACAATGTTACATTCCACCTATTTATCATTACCACACCGATCGTGCTCTAACAAATTTCACAAAATCGTTGTTGACAACTTTATCAAATAATTATCACATTGAGGTGGTCCTTTTGATACCTTTTGCTACCCTAAGGGTCAGTTCACACCGAGACGCGATGTGACGCGACAATACTGGAAATGTATTTTTTCTCGTGAAGTAAACACAATTCGATTTTGAATCGCTATTAAAATGACTGTGTCTCATTATTGAATTAATGTGTATCTTTTCGTGAAGTAATTAAAGTAAGATTTTGAGTCGCTCTGCGTCGCAAAATCCGCGAAATGTGTATTTTTTCGTGCAGTACCGTAAATGAAGTTCAATTTTGATTAGCTATTTTAATGTGCACGTACACTTCGCCGTGTCATCAAAAGTCAAATCATTTATTTCAAATAGGCCATCAAAGAGGCACTTTTAAACGTCGAATATTTAAATTAGGGAAATAGGAAGGGATGGGATTGATTCTATACCCATTCGCAAAGGTAGGTTGTATGAAGAAGAATGGGCAAGAAACTCCATACTTACTCTTTTTAAAAACATGTTTTAAAATATTTTTTTTTTCATATTAATCGATGAAATGTGTATCTTTTTGTATAGTAATATTAAATACTAGCTGTTGCCAGCGGCTTCACCCGCTACAACTGGAAAATTATCCCGCGGGAACATAAAATCGGGATAAAAACTATCCTATATGTTAATCCAGGTTATAAACTATCTGTGTTCCAAATTTTAGCTAAATCCGTTCAGTGGTTTTACGTGAAAGAGTAACAAACATTCATACATCCATACTTACAAACTTTCGCCTTTATAATAGTAGTAGGATATGGATCAATTTAAAACTTATAATTACGAATAATCCGTGGATTACAGTGAGAATGATTCCAAATACCTATGGAGCAGAATGGGAACGAAATAATACGTATTTTGAATTACAAAAATTTCGGGAGCAACTTCGGAATCAATGTACGAGATTCTAATCTTTTTAGGTCAATGGAATGGAGCACTTTGGGAATAACCGGATAAATTAAGGTTTTGTTTGCTCTGTTGTTATGTGAGCGTCGCGTCTTGGTGTGATTTGACCCTTAGTCGTACAACAATCATAGGTGTCGATAGGGTGGTCCTATACGTTACGAACAAGTCAAACTAGTTTCTTTGAGATTGTTATTGAAAGTTGGATCAAAGTGATGTTAAATGAAATAAAAACTGGATGACTGGGCAATGGAGGTGTTTTAATGTTGTTTGAGATGTTCGTAGTCGGAACTTTGATTATTACTTATATGATAGATTTTTTTTCTGAAGTCGCAATGATTTTTTTTCTGAATGAGCAAAAATGCTCATTGAAAGAACGAGTTAAACTTTTTTTCTTTCTTTCTAAAAGTAAATGCTCAAGTGTAACAGCACTGCAATGAACTGTCTATAACAGATGAACATACAAGACAGAACAAGATTGACATCTCAACATGCATATTAACACACACGCCAGTTATGTCAATTGTCACAAACATACGTTTCCTCACATATCTATGCATAATATCTTGATAACCATCACAGTCCGTGTTCCTCATGTTGTATTAATTTGCTGTTAATTCAGTAATTAGTAGTAGTTAGGGTTACATTGATAATACTAATGGTTAGTTAAATTGTTAATAGTATGTTTGACATTGCTTGTGATGTGTTTGAGTTAGAAATGGTCGGTTATGTTCCCTTTGGCTTACATTGACCTTATCTCTGTGAGTGCAGTACCCCTAGCACTAATTTTCAGTATTTGAGACGTAAACTGGAACTTTGACAATTTCAAATTGATAATTTTCAAGGAAAAAATTAGTTCCCTCTTCGCACACCAAAGGCGCTGTTCCATTTTTTCATACAAGAAACGCTGTAAATACTGGAAACAAAAGACTGTAAAGTAAAAGAGTAAAAATTCGAGCTAAGGGTACTTACTGGTCGGCTGTTTAGAGACCGATTTAATTTTATCCTTACTTAGTAAGTGTCATCACAACCAGTCTTACCATGAGGTATCTTATTGCCCAGTTACTAGGTTGTGGAGGTCCGATAGGCTCCAGGTCGCTCCATTTAAGATAGGTACTGATATTCAGCTGCATCTGATTCCGACCCCAATATAGTACCCAGTTGGGAAAAGACTGGGCAGATGATGATTGTTCAGTGTTATCACGATGTTTTCTTTCATCATTTTGAAAGGCCTGTTGGTGCACAAAAACAGAGCTTGCAAAACATAATAGGATAAAATATAAAGCAATTAAAATTAATGATTGCTACGTTTCCTCGTTTAAAACTATTAAAAACTCATTTATAAAGTGTTCATCAACACACAAAAAATAGTTTAATAAAAATGTCAGCTGACGAAAATGGAACCGCTTAATTCAAACTGCTGTCACACATAAATAACTTCCCGGAACATCACAACAACTGTGAAATAAGAGCGAATAAACATTCCTGACTATCCAAAAAGTTTAACTTAATAAACCCATTTCGAAATCCATGACACAATCAAGACACATTTCTAACAAAATCACAGAAAAAAAAAACAACAAACACAAATGCGCGGGAACGCACTAACGCCTTTGACGGGCGGCCATGTTCCTTTTTACTTTTTTTTCTGACCGGCAGGCGTCAATGGCACCTCATTATTATTCCACAAAATAATCGAATAAAGGATCGATTTTACGTACTCGATTATCTCAGTTTCGAGGAACGATCGCTAGATTATACGAGAAATGAACAGGCTCTTTGTCGAGAAGGAATCTGGACCATAGATTGGGAACACCTGGCGTGGCTCGTTTGTAGTTGTTAGTGGTGGGCTGAGGGTTGTTTATCGATATTTTTATGTCGATAATTGGTTTGAGTTATGGGTTCGGATTTTTATTTGGTCGTTTGTGCCATCTTTTTTTAGAAGGTAATTTATTTTATACTTGTTATAGAAATATGTGAGTTGCGAAATATTTTGTCATAGGCTTTTTCTACCAGACTTTAGGATGATGTAGAAATAAAAGTGATATGACTGTGCAAAACTGAGAATCGTGTAATGAAAATTTAAAATACAAGGATATCGAGGGATTCTTTAAAAAGGGATTCTAAAAGTTTTGTGAGATGTCAAAATATTTTGTGAAAATATTAGTACTAAAACATTATTTAATTTAAATCCAAAAACCTACGTTGATTTTATAAAGATCATAATCACATTTAAGTAATAGCCTATCATAGATAGTCTTTCGATACAATTTCGAATCTATACAATCAAAAGTTGGAAGCTTTCGTGTGCTAAAATGTAATGTAAGGTTAATGAATAAACTTTACAAGCCTAAAATCTCAGTTATTATGTAACTCTTTCATTAGAGCGTTATATCGTTTAAATTAATTAAACATATACCTAGTACTTATGGGCTACGTTTACGAAATTACAAAATATAATATTTCAAAGAACTTGAAACAGTGACATAAAGTGTTGTAATATATTCAAGCGTACATTTTCTTTATAAAGATCTAAGTTAAGGCAAAAAATAAAATAATTATGAAATTTTAAAACAAAACATGCCATGACTTGCGTTTTGTACACGCTAAATGAAGCTGCAAAAATTAACTTGGAGAATAATTGTGATGTTAATTATAATGAATTAGCAATAATTTAACCTGTGAAAGTGTGTATAACAATGTTTTGTTCTTTTGTGACTTCTAAAATGGTTCCAGACGGTAATATTAGATGCTCAATCAACAATGAGCCAAAACTAATGGCATAGCAATAGATGCTTTCGTACATTTATTCTCACGAGAATCTACAAAATAGAATACAGCGGTTTTTATTTTGCAATTTATTTGTTTATTTACTTACCTTCTTTTATGAACAATGGTAAGGCGTAAGGGGGATTTAAAACCGAAAGCTACCAAAAACCAGTCAACTTTTGGGTCAAAAGGAAACCCAATGGAATGAGATAAAAAATCAGGGAAAATTTAATCTACTTTATTCTAAGACTATTTTACTATTACCGGGTAGTTTTCAGAGTAAAAGTTAATTAAAATTGACATTTAAAAAATAAATGAATAGATTCTATCGATATCGACAATTCAATTCCTAATTACCATCCCATCCCTACACAATAGACCGTAAGATCGTAAAATTGAACTACAAAGGCATTCCTAACAGGACGCTTAACTCTGAATAGGCACATATGCACAAAATATCGTTGAGAACACAGACTTAGTCCGTATGGAAGGGGCTTAAACAATACCCCCTTTCACCCCTAAGTTTGGTTCACAATACATTTTGATGTATGTCATGAGCCCGTTTATATCCGTTTTGGGGGAATTAGATCCGGGTTAGGGTTTTTGGGGTCTTAGATTTGTATGCCTTTGTTTTATGGTGCTTTGAGACCGAATGGGATGACGGATTTGGGCTATGGGATTTTGTTGTGGTTGTGACGTAAATAGAGCTAAATATTTGTAGAGATTTGTTGAGATTGTTCAGAATGGTCAATCGGTCTTGTATTAATACATGTATGAATGTAGACGAGGCGAAAGAAGCTGACTTAAAAGGCTATTGCTGCTCTGGAACTTAAAGGTCAACTGTTTTTTTTTTATCAGTCAAGTCTGACAGTCCCTTTCGCTCTAATCTATAATCTAATTTATAATAATTGTTAAGGGCCTAGGAATCTGGATCATTTTCTTAACACGTCAGACTAGAAAATTATCGCTTACATTTGTAGCCTTCAGTGTCCAACTAACTCCTATAGTATGCCAACAATATCTAACAAAAATAATGGTCGTGAAATGCATTAAAATTGAGTAGGTAAACCAGGTGATTTATTAACGTTTACGTTAAAAAAAAAACAAGTTTTTATCACAGGTAATACTTACTCTAGTTAAATATAAATCCCCGATCAATAAAGTCCATTAAAATTGTGAAACTGGTCCACATTTGAACGTTAGTCACCCACTTAAGACACTTCAAAACGCAATGCCCCATTTAAAATTGGCACAATTGAATATTATTACTCATCTTTAAAAGTACTATATTTAAACATACCGAAAAGGCCTATTCAGACCTAAGCGATATTCGCTGCCGCTGTGGGTAGAGTTACATACCGCGCGGGTTTCGCTTAGGTATTTAGTATCAAGTACCGCGACTAGAGCGACCTGAGCGATATTTGCTGCCGCTGTGGGTAGAGGAGGTATACATACCGCGCATTATTCTACCCACAAGGATAGCGAAATCCGTTTTGGTGTGAACAGTAATATTACCGCATACCCACTGGGTTTTCTCTGCCGCAGACGGTAGCGAATACCGCTTAGGTCTGAATAGGCCTTGCACTTGATATTTGTGGGTATAGCGAAAATTATAGCGCTTGTTATGAAATATCTAATTAGGGAAATTGTTTATTAGAAAACATGATTTTCTGATTAGAAAAAGTTTTTTAACAGCAAATGATTTACGGATATACAACAAAACGTCATGAAAATATTTTACAGGTCACTTTATGGAGACATAGTAAAAATTAAATGACAAAACGTCTTAAGGCGAGTTGTGTTCTTATTAGATTTTTTTTAATATTTAAGTAGGGTTTTAACAATTAGCAACAGTGTAGATCAGACGGTCAAAAACAGCTACTGAGCAATATTCAAAATGATTAACTTCGTGAATGTGCGTATGACGTTGCTTGAAATGCGCACAGACCTACCTACACTGCAGCGCAAATTTTAGTACGCATTGTTGAGTATTGCTAGATTTTTTTGTTAAAAAGAAAATTTCACTGAAATTTTTATTTTGTGCTTGCAAAATGGTAACAGTAAAGGAACTAAAAATAAAAAATGCAATTACATTGAAAATTTCACAAAATTTGCATGAATGCGCTCGTAAATTGCAAAACCCTGTTTACATTGTTAGCAACATAAAAATACGCTCGGAATTAACACAATAGCTCACTCAATAACTCATCCATTCGTTCTCAATCTTTGGTGAATAAAAAAACTCTAACTTCACTCAACGTGGGTGATTCGAAAAAAAAAGGAAAAAGTAAGGAGTTTTTGCCTGCCAGCCTTTTATGTGAAACCGTTGAAAATTACGTTCAAGTTCACCCCCATTGTTGGTAGCGTGAACATATTGTTGTAGGTACCTAAATCCTTGGTAACTGCATGTTATTTTTACGCTTTTATGTTTTCGATTTAGAATTTTATGTCGAAAATTTAAGAGCGACGTTATATTTTAAAACAGGTTACATGCTTCTGCGATACTGCTGTAGTAGGATTTTATCACACGTCACAACCAGTCGACTCCAGATAATCTTGCTATCGCAATGGCCACCCCAAACAGTCCTACGTCCTCAGACAGTCCTCGGATCCCAGACAATCTTGCGACCCAAGACACCACCCTCTTCTCAAATTATTCATTCCAAAAGCTGCTAAATGCTACAATTATAAGACTGCAACAATTTTTTTTTCCAATGAAACATAGTGATTTTAATATAATATTATAACAATAACAAATAAATGGAACAATATACGATACTTAACGCTTTCAATCACATAAGCTCACCCTCCTATAAATTCAATTCTATTGTTAATAATCCATCGCAATAAATATTCCAAAAACATAATTAGCAATTGTCAATTCCCATAATTACTATGATGATGACAATATAATCATGATAAATTGGCAACATTATACTGTCCATTCAAAACATTAATGCACAACAATATTTTTCTAACAATATAATCTCGCCCTATAATTTAAATGCACACAGTGTAGCCGCGGGTGACCAAGGGAAGTTATAAATAAGGACAAGTAACAAGCAAAGGGATTTAAATTAAAATAAAAATAAAATTAAAAACGTATTGTTATCATGAAGACGATCGAATACATCACTTTGATCGAGATTAGCATGTTGAGGTTACGTTAAGTGGGGCATTGTTACGTCACTTTAACGACTTAATAATGAAAATGTTTTAGTTTTAGTTTAGTTGTAAATATAATTATAGTTTTATTTATTTTTATATCTAGCTTTAGTTACCTGTGTATACAACATTATTTTTTGTTTATGCGAAACCCGATACACCTGTCCAATATTTTTGAGTAAAGAATCTATGTATAAAATTTTGAAACCGTATCATGAAAAATCACAAAGTTATAAGCTTGTAAAATACCTAGTTTTCCGTTCAAAAACACGATCATTTCGCGCTACAACCGCCTAAACCGCGTCTCCTGTGTTATACACTCGTGATAATAGTTTTGCAATAGTTACCTAACCGTATGGTGATTGTATTGTATAATTTAAACGGTAATATATAATAACATGGTGTAAAAACTATTGGAATCGAATCAGTTACTGATTCTGAACAAACTATATTCTGGTTTCGCATATACTAAAAATAATGTTGTATACTCTATAATTTTTATAATGAAAAAAATGTTTAAGGGTAAATACGATACAAAAATGGTAAACGACTTCATAATTTTAATTTATTTTTAGTAACTCTATCGATATGATTATGTGATAAAGTAAATTGTAAAGTTATACGAGAAAATACTGTTTTGACTCGGAATTTACATATATGTATTTATCAATAATAGAGAGAAAGTCACTGACATGGCAACGTATATTTTATGATTTTTTGACAACGTATATTTTAAGATTTTATTTTGTTTTGAGACGTTGGCTCTGTCTACCTAACCAGTATACTAGAAATGGGTGAAAAGTGGTTGTTAAGGATTGTCTTACGTAATTTTTCCGTTTCAAGAGTAATGATTCTACACCTAGTTTTTTCTTGTTTTTTTTTTTATTGTAACAGTCGTTTACTCATGGTATTTTATGTGTTATACAGTAGTTAATAAAGGACACAGAGACCTCATAACATTAAATAACAGAGAGAGAAAAAAGAATTTTACCATTTAATTTGCAACGAAAGAGCTTCAACACAAAAACTGTCGCCATCCGTCTTCAAGCTAGGAAGTAACTTCGTTTCTTTTTTACTACAGCAGCGTGTGATAATTATGTTGTTTTTCTTTTTACAAAAAGAAAAAAAGATAGTAATACTGCTGTTTAATTGCGTTCTAGTAAGGTCTAAGTCCATGTCCTTAGTCTAGTTTTTTTCTTTAATGTTTTAATTAATTAAATTTACACTACGGCTACCTACTACCAAACCTGGAGCTGGACTTGTGTTGCGGTCAATATTTATATATATGCGGCTGGTGGATACCGGGTATCCACCAGCGCGGAGAGGAGAGGAGATGTGTTTGAATAACCAATCAGAGCTCCACATCTCCTCTCCGGTTAGCTTCAGTTGACATCTGATTGGTTATTCAAACACATCACACCTCTCCGCTTTGGTGGATACCGGGCCTAACAGTACCTTCCGATTGACTCAGGCGGGAGGACTCTCTTGATGATTTCACTAGCCAAAAAAAAGGCAACCGTCCTAAAATCTTATGGCCAGTTTCCACCCTAGAAACCTAATAGTAACATACAAATTAATTAACATCTCCCATTAACAGTAAATCAAGTAGGTAATTAGTTAGCAACGGCGTTAATTGATACTTTGTAGCTATGGTTATTATTTAACACCTGCTAAATTCTACGAGGCGTTGTATGAACAATTAGCGGTAAACTGGTGTAATTGATATAGACATTGTACTGTGTTAATATGTTAATTAGCTTGGGAAGTGGGAAGTATTATAATGCGTATATAACCTTATCATCGTATTTCCTGGAATGTCAGGTCAGAGTGGTTTAGTCTTTTTTTTTAGCGTGGTAAAATCATCAAATGAGTCCTCCAACCCCGGGCAGGGCGTGAGGGACTGTCAGACATCTACTGACTAAAATCCACGGTGTCCTTCAATAGCCCTTTCTGTTCCGGGGTCACGGTAAGGAAATAATCCCGCGACCCCGGCAGGCTTTGGCCCTCTGAGAGTGGTTTAGTCTTAGGATTAAAATGTTTTTGTAATAAAAAATAAACATGCATTATTATTCATTTTCTCAGTACTAAATTAGAGCCAGGGAAAAAATTCCCGGAAACACACAGTATGTAACTATGTAATAGCCCCGTTGGCAATAATAGCCTCTTTGTAATATAAAAAACGTAAACCTCTGCTAAACCCGTCGTAGATTTTTAGGCGCGATGTGTGTTATTTATACAATATAAAACCAAGGGAATACGCATGGTGGGTATCATCAGTCCATTTTTCGGCCAGAAATAACTACTGTAAACGCTATTTTCCACATAAATAAAAAAAAACTGTTTTCACTGATTTCCGCCTTCTACAAATTACACAAAATTCAATTAAAATAATCTTCAATATAACAAAACTAACACGTAGCAAAATATTAAAAAAACAACAACAAAAAATTTCGGAACACAAAAATAAAATTTAAAAACTCGCCGTCGCGTAACCTCAATATGTTCCCTTTATTGATATTCAATCTATGAGAGGGGTAGGCCGGGCGGCAATTAAACAAAACATATTTTTGTTTCTTTTTTCCACCATTGCTGTTGGGCCAGCAAATTGGTTTTCGTGGTAGGAATCCTTAATTGTTCACACATTAACATATCGAATTCTGATCAGAAATATACATTTAATTTATGTTCAGTTTCGTATTACATTTAAATAGGTGTCCGATGCAATTAAATGAGTGTTGCTTCATTTGCATAGTGGGAATATTCAGCTGCAGTAAGTTATCCTTTTAAATGTTGCAGTGGCGTTGTTATATCAGTCAGTATTTTTAAAAATTAAAATGATTATTTATCGTTGAAGAGGTTCCCTTTCGATTGGGTGTTATTATTACAAAGAAAATATGCAAACACATGAACACTAACTATATCGGAACAATCGCCTTCGCCCAAGATTACAAAGTCTTAAAACCAGGCTTATTCCGGCGAGTGAAAGTGACAGAGCTATACAAGTCGTCTAGCGCCATCTCGTTCACTCACTGGAACAAGCCTGGTTTTAAGACGTTGTAATACCCCCCCAGATCACATTATTACATCATTACTGAGACGCGGACGGCGAGTAATGAGTGACTTGCCGTCCGATCATGAACCATGCCCGAGTCGACGGCGAGTCGTATTTCTTTTCTCGCGCTCCTTAAACTGCTGTCAGAAATCCAACGGAGCCCTCCAAATCCTGCTGGAGTCGCAGGTCTGTCTCATCAGGGAACCGTAACCCTGGAATATAAGGGTTGGATCTCATCTGGCAGCACGGAACCCCTTTTTTCCGTCGCCCTTTCTCTTTCTGTCGCTTAGAACTGCCATTTGCTAGACCGAGACAGAAAGCATAATGCGATAGCACGCGGCGGAATTTTCGAGGCGGCCGCGTGCTATCGCATTGTCTCGGTCTAGCAAATGTCAGTTCTAAACGACAGAAAGAGAAAGGGCGACGGAAAAAGGCGATTCCGTGCTGCCAGATGAGGTCCAACCCTAAAGGGCTATTGCAAACATTCCGATATTGGTTTCTAGATACCTGATCAAGCAATAATCGTTGCTGACTTGTTAAGGCAGTATGAACTCGATAGTTAAAACAATTAGACTGGTTTTCGCGCAAATCGTTGACATATGTAACAAACGTACAGGTTTTATGATTATTACTGGATCGTGGATTACAATTGATTGTGGGCAATCGACAAACAACAGCTTTTGATTAATACTAATAAAACTACAATCTTCTGTTCTTAATTACTTTATTTACTACTTAATGTATCAAGTCTGAGGAATTGTCACAGGAAACGACAGAGTTACAATAACAAATATATTATGTACTTTTTTTTTAGCGTGGTATAATCATTAAATAACTCCTCCTACCCAGGACGGGGCGGGAGGGACTGTCAGATTTGCACTGACTACAATAAACGGCGATCCTTCAATAAACCTTTACGTTCCAGGTTCGCGGTTACCTGTTTAGACAGTATCGCAACCTCGGAAATAAAGGTTATTGTTGAACTAAAACTGCATTAAAAACATAATAACAGATCTGTAGCATTATTTTAGCTCAGATTAAAAACATGTTACAATTTTCAGTTCAGTAACAGTTATTATTAAAATAAAACAGCAAAACACTCAGCTGAAAAAGCACATTACAGGTAAAAATCTGCATTTTCATTTCCATGAAAAAAGGACAGAATTTTCGTCAACTGAATTATTTTGTGCATTACTCTCGCTTGACCTTTGAGCTTAATTTAATTAAAAGTACCCTTCAAACTGAATTATTATCAATATAACCTTTTTAACCGGAATGAAAACTTCGTTAAAACCAATTCGATTTAATTTCATGAGGGTAGTTTTAACAGGAAATGACGTCACATGCAATCTGCTACATTGCCATACTTTTGGCAAAATGCCAGATGGGCGCTTTAATAAAAGTTGCTATGTAGCGTCTAGTGAATAAATATGCCAGCGCTTTTTTTAAGCGGCTTGATTTTTTGCAGCGGATTTGTCAAGTTTTTGTTGGGCGTTTCTTCGGTGTCTGTGCCAAAAACGGCTTGGTTAACGAAATATACAGTTTTTAAAATATGAAAAAAAAATACAATAAAATATGTCTCTTTCTTGTTGGATCTGGGATCTTTAATTTAAAAAAAAAGTTTTTTTTTTCATTTTTGTAAACTTATATTGGATATTAGTTTACTTATAAAAAAATTAAACTGTTTACAACTTTAAAATAAAACTTAAAATTACAAAAATAATACATAACAAAAAACAAACAAAAAAACGAGCAAACTGAGAACCTCCTTCTCTTTTAATTAAAAAAAAAAAAAACAATTTATTTAAAATTTTGAATTCGATTATTAAAACCTTTATACTTATTTCAGCCGAAAAAAAATGTTTAAAAATGATAATTCCAACACACAGGCTACCTAAACTAAATAATCTCTATGTTAAACCCAACACCCAATCAATTGAACCAAATAATTTCAAATACGCTCATCCAACTAATAATAGTAATGACTAGTAAGATGAGCATGCATTAATCCGACATGGGAGGCTGCGTAAAGATGAGCCGGATTGATTAGCATGCAAATTGATGTTCATCTCAGCAATTTACCTCTGAGACACAGAGTAGATACGTACAGAAGGCAAAAGATAATAAAAATGCTGTTTGACATTTACCAAAACAATTTTTACCAAAAAAACCTTTTTGTCCACTTGTCGTAAAACTTTCTAGGAAATAGGCAAGCATATAATTGTCATTTGTCTAGAAGTTTTGTGTCATAAAACGTATGAAAACCGTACACACACTACCTACAGCAAGTGCATTGCATAGACTGTAATTTTAATTGAGATCTCACAAACACACACATAGACACGCTAAACGTACAGCGAGTGCCAAGCGCACTCGCGAATGTCATTTGTATGAAATCTCCTCGAACACATAGACATGTTTCACGCACAGCGAGTGCAAGCGCACTCGCGACTGTCATTTGTTTGAAATCTCCACGCACATACAGACACGCTTCACGTACAGCGAGTGCACGACTGTCATTTGTTTGAAATCATCACGCACACAGACTCGCTTCACGTACAGCGAGTGCACGACTGTCATTTGTTTGAAATCTCCACGCACACAGACTCGCTTCACGTACAGCGAGTGCACGACTGTCATTTGTTTGAAATCTCCACGCACACAGACTCGCTTCACGTACAGCGAGTGCAAGCGTACTCGCGACTGTCATTTGGTTTCAAATACAGCACAATACTTTTTAAATGGTCCGAAAAGATAAAATTACAACTACTTTGGTATAGCCGGTCTACACTAACGGCATTTCCCGTGTGTTGGTAAAAACATCCATTAGCGATAATAATCAAATCCTGTTATTGTGGCCTTACCCCTAGTATTATAAAACGTAGAAGAATGTAAACGAATATTATTTAAAAAAAAAAACATTTCTACGTCAAAATCGCTAACCCATTTCAGCTTGCTTACTTATGCTATTTACAATATAATGTCCGTAACTATAGCTACTACCAATTATCTGAATCCAATCAACAAAACTAATAATCGGATTAAACACGCACGTGATCACACCGGGTACTAAGTCGAGGCCCTTATGCGGAACAAATAATTTATTACTCTAATTAATATTTGATCAAACGTATTTGCAAAATCCGTATTAAATACAGTACGTAATGTTTCAAAATTGTGTTGAAATTAATTAAATTCGTGTTTAGAAGTACATCCACATAATTATCTCAATTTCGGTTAAAATTCAAAGTCATACTTTTAAGTCAGACATCAGGGGGAAACCCGAATCTAAATGAGATTGGGAAAAACTTACTTAAGAAATTATCTCTTTCATCATCTGCCTAGTCTTTTCCCAACTATATTGATTCAGCTGGATATCAGTATTTTACATGGAGCGACTGCCTGTTGGAACTCCACAACCCACTAACTGGATAATACGATACCCCATGGTAAGACTGGTTGTCAGACTTTAGAGCTTCTGACTAACATTAACGACTGTCAAAGATCTACAAATGACAGCCGGGACCAACGGCTTTACGTGCTTTCCGCGGTACGGAGGAAACTCGCTATGACAGATGGTCACCCATCTACAGACCAACCTTGGCAAGCGCGGCTTAACCCGGAAGATCGGCCTGTGCGGCTGTATTATTTAGAAACGAGCTCCTCAAGTTCAAGAAATTATCTCTTTCTAGCTAGTTAAATTCTGAATCTATGTTATTCACATTCGTTGCTCATCTGACGTGTTGTCATTTTAAATCTCTGCCTTACTACAAAAACTTAAACACCTGTTGAGCACTTGTATAAAAAAAGTGTGACTGCTAAACGGACCTTATTTCAACGTCATAATCTGACATTTTATTAGACAAGTGTTCAACAGACGTTTAAAAGTTTTTGGTTTATATTTAAGCTAATAGTTTTCTGACTCATTGAAAAATTAAACTGTTGGTTATGGTGTTGATATTTTTGATTATTATTGTTTCGATTTTTGAAGTTGAGTATCGCATCCGCCTAATATAACCTCAACCTAATTTTTCGGGACAAACAAGGCTTGATATCATGTGAAAAAGATTAACATCAGATTTGCTATTCACCTCTGTGATTCTGTGACCTATTTAAATTCGTTTCCAGCCAGATTTTAGTGTGAAAATAAATTCCAGTAAAGCGGAGTGAGTTAAAAACAATTAGTTGTATCGTAT
Source organism: Agrotis segetum (assembly GCA_036375495.1). NCBI lineage: Eukaryota > Metazoa > Arthropoda > Insecta > Lepidoptera > Noctuidae > Agrotis > Agrotis segetum. The sequence continues at coordinate 779,222 of JAQSVV010000310.1, read as the reverse complement.
TTTTTTTTTAATTTATTTATTTGTTTTATATCGAAAACGATAAAGCTTTTCATGAAAATGTATAGCCAAAGGAAATTCGTTTGTATCGCGAATTTATCCATCCACAGATCAACCGTGTGCGGCTGTAATTATTTAGGCTACAACCTGCGAGATCAGGAACATTAAAGTGTGACCTTACCAAGGAGTATTGTGTACGTACGTACTCAAGTGTGTTATAGAAGTTCGATGAGCAAACGCTCTTCATGTAAAACACTGGAATTATGCTGTAATAGGTTCAACTTAAAGGCAACTCTAACAAAATTGAGGCGTAATTTACACACTTTAAATCATCCACAACTAACACTCATAATCCTACGATAGTCGCTGCGGGACACTAACAAAAAAAAAACGCATAAAGCGCTTCGTTACCGCGTCTTCGGTTAAGCATAATGCAAAATTCGTACATCCAGAATTGTGCCCGAAAGCAATCATTAAAATAATAATGCTCCTTGCTCACTGGTATATCATTTAAGCCCAATAATTCTTCACGGATCGCAATTTTATCGCGATACAAAATAACAGTTATTTAAATATGGAACTGTTATTTTTTACCTGTTATTATTGCACATCGATCTGCTAACGGCTTGGGGGAAATTTGATAAATGATTACTGTATTTTTTTTTATCGTTGATGATCTGAAATCGGTAAGATATTAAGTGTCAAGTGATTGGCTGGTTGTAATTCAGTAGTTAAGGTAAATAAGTTATTATTGGCAGTTGGCGGTTTTCCTTTGCCTTCAGGCGGCCATCTTTGGGGAGGCTTCCGCCATTTTGCCTTCAAATTGGCTTGTCATGCGCTACTGTAATCATGGCGTATCTTTATATCTGTGTTTATTTTCCCCCGTGTTTATCTGTGTACATCGATTCAAAGCATTTTGGATATTATATATTATAACAAGAAAAAATGATGTTCAGTAAAGATAAAATGCGTGTTTAAAATAATTACGAGTCCTTCATATTTATTTCATGTTTTTACATCAAAAATAATTTCTTACATTAAAAAAATTGTTAAAGTCGTGGGAAAAGCACCTCGTATAAGCCAGTGTGATACGCTAACTCCTAAAACTCTCTCTCAGTTATACTTGTAACAGGAATGTACTGTATAATCTGACCTTCAAGATATTTTAACCCATTTTCTTTTGTTGCAGCATCAATCGAGTCCCTCCACGCGCCGACAGGGGGCGGGGTGGAGCTCCCCTGTGACGTCACACCGGCGTTGCCTGACGACCGCATGGGGCTCGTCATCTGGTACAAACAGGGGCATGAGTCGCCGATTTATACGTAAGTATTCGCTTTTTAAGGCGTACGGATTACAATTTAAGGCATATTGCACTGTAAGGTACCATCTAGAAAGATCACAATCGCTAACAGGCAACAGCAACAGCAAATAAAATCGATATACTTACCCGAATATGGTATATGCATTAATCGTTACGAATAGTAACGCTTTTTATGGAAAGAAAACTTATCTTAAGACGATACCAATTTAATGAATAGATTCTCTCGAGCATGACTGTCATATCTTAGTTAGTAAGGCGTCTAGTTCACTGAATTAGAAGGTCGCGGGTTCAAACCCTGCTCGAAATACAAAAAAAAAACAACGTTTATTTCATTTTCAAAATTACATAAAAACGGGCTTTTCCTACACAGGATTTTAGCAGAAAGTTTTTAAACATAAAATCTAATCGCTATATATGGAATATAACTGTTTTCAATTTTATTATTAGACAATAAAAACATTTCTGACCACATAATTCAACGAAATAAGAAAAAAGTGTTATATCTTTCAGATATTTTAATTAAGATATCTTAATTAAAATATCTGAAAGATATAACACTCGCATGACCATTTAGTCCATAATGCTATAAGCCTCAGTTTAACAAAACCCACTCTCAGCCACTCAAACCTTTTAACCGCAATATTGCCCCGTCATTAAAACAATAAATAATTACTAATCATACCAAGGAGTACTTCAGACTGACAGCTGAGTACTCCAACCGTACTCGTCAAGATTGAAATCAATATGTTTTGCTACGAGTAAAATACCTGTTATTTATGTACTTATGGCTGATAGAGTATTTCTTTTGTTGACGTTTTGTGATCCTTATGGTTTGTGAGAGGCTTTATCTTGACTTTTGATTGACGTTTTTCACACAATAGATTTTTTTTTTATTTATCCTTTTTTTAATACTGGTTTAAAAACTGGGGGAGGGCTTGTAGTATCGAATTTGTAGGTCAAAGGTTCGAACCCAGTGAAGCTCATCATCATCATCAACATCTACTCCTATCAATATTTTCATCATCATCATGGGTTGATACGAGTCACAGCCACAGGGAGCAGTGGTGGCTCAGTGGTATCGGTCCCGACTTACAAGTTGTAAGTCGTGGGTTCGAACCCCGCCAGGCGCATTACTTTGTGTAATTTATTTCATCGCCACTGCTCTCAAAACGGTGAAGGAAAACATCGTGAGGAAACCCGGCATGTCCTAGAACCGAAAATTCGAAAACATGTGACATCCACTAATCCGCACTGGGCCCGCGTGGTGGATTATGGCCCACTCCCTCTCACAGAGAGGAGGCCAGTGTCCCAGCAGTATGACAGAGAGGGTCTGTAGCAAAAACACCGGAACAATATAGATTACGCTATGCAAAACTGGTGTATTGTATCAAGCAACTTAGATTTCTTAATAAAATACATGAAAATTGTCTTGTTCAGTGTATTAAAACATCTAAATCTTTCAGACTTCTAACCATCCGTTACAGTACTACCAAAGATGTACGACTTCGAAACTTTCAACTAACTTTTCGAAGTTTGGAGGGTTATTTATACGTAACAGATAGTTTCTGACCATCCATGAATCTACCTAGGCAAGTGTTGCTTAAATTTCTGACTAATTATCGCCACGGGAAAACAAATCAAGTAAGAAACATCTTCACAAACTTTCGCAATCACAATAACTCATAAATTATTCCACGCCATGATAAAATCGGAAAATAAACTATCGTATAATAGACGATTATAAACTACCGCCCACTAGGTGAACCGACGACATCGTGAGGGTCGCGGGCAGCCGATGGATGCAAGTGGCGAATTGTAGTTCGGCGTGGCGGTCTAAGGGGGAAGCCTATGTTCAGCAGTGGACGTCTTCCGACTGATGATGATGATAAACTACCAAATTTTATTAAAATCCATTCAGGAATTTTGACGTGAAAGGGTAAAAAACATCCATCCATTTATCCTCACAACTGTCATGGTCAGGGGGCTGTCCCATCAGGAAACTGTGACCCTGGAACATAAAGGGCTATTGAAGGACATCGCGGATTTAAGTCAGTACGACTCTGACAGTCCTTCCCGTCCCGTCCTAGGTTCCCGAACTCATTCGATGATTTACCAAGACAAAAAAAAATTGGTTCTAATCGGTTGTCTGTAAAGTCGGTTTACTGACGATAGTTGAACGTGACAACGTCATAAGAAAATACTGCACTAACGTTGCTATAAACCAACGACGATATAATACTAGACTCGTATTATCTGGCGACCGATGTCTGTCAACACATTAGGCAAAAAAGTCTCATATTTGTCTCATTTCGACCAATCCTGTGAGTCGTAAACATACGTTGAGACAGAACAGACCTTGAGTTAGCCAATCACAACGCAGTACCCCGTCCCCCTCGCTTACGTAGTACCTCAGCGAGTTGACAGAATAATTTTTGTCCCTTAGATCGTGCATGCGGAGTCTAGTATTATATCGTCGTTGCTATAAACAAACAATTGACACGCCGTTGCTATTGAACGCTACAGAGCGAGGTAACGCCGCATGACGTCATCTTTTTTCGTGCGTGCAGCCGGCCATCGAATTATAAGACTTTATCACGTCAAAAAAATATAACCGTACATACTTTCGCATTTATAATAAGCAAAAGTTACTAAGCAAAGTCACAAAAGTAGTAGGTAATCTCCAAAGTACTTCAAAGCCTTGACGACACGCCTGAATAACTTAGTCAAGCTTAAATACAACATTATGAAAGTCCTAATAATGTCAACTACAAGGACTATTTTAGGTTTGTTTACTTAACGAATAAGTAAACAAACCTTGATACTCAAAAACTAGACTTAGACTTAATTAATCCTGTGATGTTACCTTCGAAACTATAACTGAATATAGGCAAAATTAGACATGTCTGCTTTCATGTAGTCGTGTGCCACTATAGAAGAAACATGCCACAGAAGATTCAACGCTCTAAGGCTGAGCGCAGACTTGAGTCACAACTGTTTTAAGACAGTCTTAATGTCTCACATAGACAAGTCTGTCTTAAAACATAAACAAAACTGTTTTGTCTACGACACGCCGCTCACCTGAAACAAAACTGTTCAGTGTCAGACTTGTCGCTGTGCAGTTCTTGTGTCTATTAGACAATATTGTCTATGAGACGTTCTGTTTTAAGTGCGCGCATCTTCATGATTTTTGTAAAGCAATAGTCTGTCTTAAAACTGTTTTGACTCAAGTCTGTGGTCAGCCTAAAATGATGGCGCGGTTAGTGCCAGTTGCTCAGTGATTTATTGTTGTGATGTGTGTTGTGAGTTCGATTTCCGCACGGAACAAATATAAATGTGATCTACAGGTCTGGGCAAAGAAATTAAACTATATACGAGCAACAGACGGAACATCACGAAGAAAGTTGTGATAAACTTTTTACCAATAGGTAAAAAGTCGCTAAGTCTAGTAGTCGCGTTGCAACAACTCTAGATAGTGCTACTGACGCACGGCATCTATAATGTTGTAACTATGATAATTATCCCAATGCCCGCTCCTACAGGTTCTTTTAAATCTCTTCGAGTCTGAGTTTTTTTGTATGTGACCTTAATTCTCTAAAAACACCTACGATACCGGATAAGAAACTAGTAAGAGGAAAAGTTTTCACAAAAAAAAAGTTGCGCCATCTAATAGAAGTGTCAAACTAGTACACAAACAAAACCAAGGATGTATTCCACATGCACCTGACACCTTCGAAAATGTTTTGATAGAAGCCATAAGTCGAATAATTAAGGTACCATTATCCCAGGTGCTATTAGCCCAGGTGCCATTAGCCCAGGTGCCATTAGCCCAGGTACCATTAGCCCAGGTGCTATTTCAGCGGCAGTACAATATAGAATATCTCAACCAATCGTGTTTCAAAGTTGATTTTCTGGTCTTTTCTAGACATTAGACTCCAAGTAACGAGCACTGCTAATGTGTGACGACAAGATGAATACCAATTACTAGTGACAGCCCAGATACTGATTGGTAGCATCGTAATACGTGGATAGAGTTACTGAGCGTATATTATACGTATATAAGTCCTCGTTCACACAGAGGTCCGTTTTACAAGTCCGCTTTATCGGATACGTTTTTGTTCGGCGTTGTATGAATGAGTTCAGTCACATGACAGTATTACGGATCCGGTACCCTTAGTACGAATTTTCACTCTTTTACTTTACAGTATTTACAGCGTTTCTTGTATGAAAATATGGAACAGCGCCTCTGGTGTGCGAAGAAGGAACTAATTTTTTTATTGAAAATTGACAATTTGAAATTGTCAAAGTTCCAATTTTCTTTACGTCTCAAATACTGAGAATTCGTGCTAAGGGCACAGTAAAAGTTTATTTACAGCGTACTTGAAGTATTTACTGCGTTTGTTGTATAGAAAATTGGAAAAATGCCTCTATAATAGGAGAAAGAAACTAATTTTTTTCTTCTAATTAATGTTTATTTGCAGTTGGCTTTATGTCATAAATACTTGAAAAGTCAGGCTTCTGATTCCAATGACGAGGCCCCCTTTAGCAATAACGGGGCCCCCATTTAGAGGGCCAAAGCCTGCCGGGGTCGCGGAATTAACAACTTACCGTGACCGCGGAACGTAAAGGGCTATTGAAGGGCACCTTGGATTTTAGTCAGTAAGAGTCTAACAGTAATGGGTGGGAGGACTCGTTTGATGATTTTACAATACTTAAAAAAAGGATTTAATTGAATTTTGCGGAAATCGTTATACTGGATCGGTTAATCGTATACGTTTTTATTCGACGATGTTGTATGTCGTTGTATGAGCGAGTTCACACACGTCATGACAGTATAACGGATCCAGGAACAGAAACGGATCTAGCATAATAAACATCCTCCAGTAACGGATCCGTCAAAAGGTGTTTTCAAAAAGCCTAAAACAAAATATTATTTCAAAAGAGTACCTAAACCATAGAGTTTCTTGCCTGTTCTTCTCCATGGGAACGATCAACCCGAACCGAGCACCTGTAACACTGAGGGCAATAAATTTAGATTTAGATTATCGATTTTGAAAAAGGTACTATCAATGCAGTATGAATATCCAGTAGCGACGGATCCGTCAAAACGGATCTATAGAAACGGGTGCACTGTGACCGAGCCCTTATTATAGAGATGCTACGAATCGGTGGTAAAGCTCCTTTATTTGAGTACAGATATTTGTTTACTCTGATTAGTAGAGTGATATCAAATACTGATTGATATTTACTTGTTTGTTTATGAAGGAAAATTATATTTATCTCTGTAAGTTGTTATCGCAAATTATTACTTACTAGCTTTAGCTCGCGGCTATGCTTTCCTTAATTTTGAATTTGATAATCAATTCGACGGTACGTGGCGCCATCTTTTATAAAATGAAAGTTATTGTTTTACTAGAGAACCGAATTTGTTTGAGAGATGAAATGTACCAAATATGTATTCAAAAATATTTACTTCTCTGCCCAGATCAAAGAAATAGGCAAATAGAGCGCTCAGAACACGCGAGTGTTTCCACCAAAGTTAATACAAAATCAAATAGAATTACATTCCATAATGTTTTCTTTGTTTTTGAGAACAACTTTTACGATGGCTAAAGACACGAGACGGCATATTTTGGCAAAAAACAACAACGACCCGCAGCATGGTACGACGCGTAGCTTGGTCGCGGCTGTCGTGACTTTGTAGGTATTCGATTTTGATTTTGTATTAACTTTGGTGGACACACTCGCGTGTTCTGAGCGCTCTATCTGCCTATTTCTTTGATCTGAGCCTCTCTGCATATCTATTATGTATAATAATTATATGCATAATTTCAAGATGATAGGTTTAGTTATTTGGGCGTGAAAAGGTAACAACTCACTTTAGCATTTACATTTGGTGAATATCGAAAAACATTGAAAGGAGTCTCAAGGCAGATTTTGACGAAAACTAAAACTGCATCATTGGATTTTAGAAAAATCAATAATCCTGGCGAGAAATCGAATCCGCTGATTTAGGAAAAAAAAACACAACCTGTATTATTATACCATTGATAATGATAAATGATATTTATTTTGTATTTTTATTTTTGGTTATAAAAAACAGTTTTACACGTCACAACCAATATTTTAAAGCTAGATGAGGCCGGTGCTTTGTACCTGACTACTCTGAGAAGAAACAGCCGAAACAAACTCAGAGGTCACAGTCTCTTTTAAAGTCCAGACATTGTTTTGCTCAGGTCATACGACGGCCATGCGGGTGTCTGAGATGGTCTTTTGAGGAAAGAATCACTCAGATTTCAGGGGCCAGTCATTCATTCAATAGTCTTGGTAATAGGGATCAAATTCTGGGAAGTAATCATTATCCGTCGGCCTAATTCGTTAACCTGCTAAGTCCATTTTTGGCAAAATTGACTTTTTGATGCAGTTAGAAAATTCAACCTAATATCTACCGTAGCATTTAAGAAATAGCAGCTATATCAGCTTAAAAAGGTGTAAAACGCTGTGCACGAAAAACTGCTTTCTTACCACTAGCCAATCTCCACAACGCAAACCTGCTAAATCCTGTTGGCGCCTTAGTTTTGCACTGACAACGTTCCCAAACTCACGCGACGTTTGTGAAAATTGTTTATTTTATTTTATTGTTATAATATTTAACTGATTGTGATACAGTAGCAGTAGTAAAACAATATTTAATATCTTTCATTAATAATAATAAAATAGTTAGGAGTACAACACGTACTACAAGACAGACAACACATTATAATAACGTATATTATAACTATTACTGTGTGTTTATGAAGAGTTTACCATTTTTTTTAATCATCAAATGAGTCCTCCCACCCAAGACAGGGCAGAAGGGACTGTCAGACTTATACTGACTAAAATCCAAGGTATCCTTCAATAGCCTTTACGTTCCGGGTTCACGGTATACGTAAGTCCCGACCCCGGCAGGCTTTGGCCCTCTATGGTGGCCGCCATTGTGCTGACACTCTTTGAGGTACGTGGAACACAACGCGCTATCGACCCAGACATTGTTAACGGTCAAACAACGAGTCCTCCATAACTCAGAGCCCGCATGGGTGCACCTATGGTGGCTGGAAATCGTCTTGAAACATCCGACGCCAGCAAGTCCTCACATTTACGCGTCCAGCCTCCTCCTTCGCTAGCATAACTGCTTCGCAGAAGGAACCGACCGCTTCCCACTCCGTCTCGCTCCGCAGCATGGCCTCAAACAATGCCGGGTGTGAGAGGTCGCATAATATCCCATCGCCGTCGTGAGGACACGGCGCGGTGGTGCTCTGCCCAAGCGGGGTAGTCCTGCACCGCATATGCTCCACCGTATGAACCGTATCCTCCGGGCGATCCTCGCAATGGTGACACCCAGGCCTTTTTCCTTCGCTATCACACAGGTACCTCCCTAAACTTCCATGTCCGATAAGGACCTGCATCAGGTGGTAGGTCAAGACGCCGTGACGCCTATCCAGCCATTCCTCAAAGAGGGCCGGGTCTCCGCCGCGATTGCGGCGTGCCCGGGTCCCGGTTGCGACAGGCACTCCCTCCATACTGCCCTGAGATCGCGCCGGAGCTCTTCCCGCCGCGCCTCGAAACGTCGAGGCAAGGGGATTCGCCCCAGCGATAGGCGGCGCTGCGCCTCCACGTGACAGTCATAGACGCGCTGGAGAGCAATGTTCTCCAGATCCCCAGGCAGCATCCGGCAAGGAGGTTGGCCGATTCACCGGCGATCGTGCGGTATCCTCGGATCATCCGTATAGCTTATGGTAGGAGGCGGCTGAGACTGAGCAGGAGTCGCCTGAGGGCGGTTGCTGCCCTGTTTAGCTTTGGGGCCAAACGCAGGAGGTGCTGGAAGTCCTTAAAGTTCCACCGGCTGTCGAGAACGAGTCTCAAGTACTTCATCGTTCTCCCGACACCGCCGCCGACGCGAACCCCTCACACCGATGCGATGAAGAGTTTAGTTTAGATATTTTAACCCTGTTTCGTGTTATAGAGGACTGATTGTTATTTTTTTAAGGGGGATGCTCCAACCAGCCCGCGAAATTCAAATTTTTTTACGTTTTTTGCAATTTGCAGGCCAGTGACATGTTGTAACTTTATAAATATTTGTGTTGCGCAAATAACAAGTATAATTTTAAATATAAAAAATATCAAAAAACTCGCTCCATCAGCTCTCACATAGAAAAGGTGCATCATGTTAAAATCTCCGAAATCTAACTACGATGCACCTTTTCTAAGTGAGAGCTGATGGAGCGAATTTTTTGACAATTTTTATATTTAAAATTATACTTGTTATTTGCGCAACACAAATATTTATAAAGTTACAACATGTCACTGGCCTGCAAATTGCAAAAAACGTAAAAAAAATTGAATTTCGCGGGCTACATCGAAGCAATCACCTTAATAATAAATATTTATTTTGATTAGTGATTGAATTCATTTAACTGCACTATTAAATTATCTATACACCATACCAAAAAGATAAAACTGCTAAGTCCTCAAGCAAATTGAAATTTCACCTCGAATAACTGCTAAATAAATGTTTTCCTCATTTTTGAAAAATCTATTTAGGTTTTGTTAGATATTATGTTTTTAAAATATCAAAAAAAAAATATAGAAACCAACGGGACTTTCAAAATTTTGATAGCTAAACTATTAAAGAAATTATTCAGTTTTTTCTTCGTCCTGTAAACTTTGCAAAAATGCACTTAGCAGGTTAACGAATTAGGCCGACGATACTCCTTTCAACGTTTTTTTTTTTTGAAAGAAGTTCCTTATCGCTCGTTGTGAAACCCGGGCTAGACGGAAAAAAATCTTACGAAAAGTTGGCACGACACTTTTTTGCCTCGCCCCGCACCTCGCGCCTGCACCCCGCGCCCTTGTCGTATTGCGGCGTGCAAATGTTTCTCTGTCTCTCTCTCTCTCTAATAGAAAGCAATCCAGATATTTTCGTTTCGTCTTTCTATTTCGCATTGAACAGTGTGGTGTTGCGACGATTAATTTTGTTAACTTCGTTCCACCGGGTGTCCCTTGACACCTCTCAAGTTTTGTTTTTAAATTTCTCATAGAAATTTCACCCTGTATACATATAAGGATCTTATAACACCAGTAGGTACCTTTGGCATTAAGTTCAGAAGCCGACCACAAACCGTACCCTTTAACCGCCATCACCTTAATATTACGTATTGTAAGCATATTACCTCACTCGCCAAGACGGAATATTGCGTAAAAGTCCTGTCATTTGAAAAATGTGAAATAAATGTTGAATTTACTTACTAAATCTTAGTATATTTCGTGTTATTACTTTATTTTTAACAGTACTAGATACATATTTTAGCTAATTGAATGAAATAACTAATGATTCTCAGTTCGCGATACGTCTAAACATCAACCTACTTCGCCAAACCCGTGATTTTACGCAGACTAGTGTTGTACCACATATGAAGTTCCTGATGCCAAATTAATAAAAAAACATCCTGTTTTTTATCAAACTATCAACTAAATATTTACCTATTCTAATTTCATAGTTTATTAACGATTTTATTATTTATAAAAACCCAAGCTTAAGTGATATAATATGTAGAAATCAACAAAGAAATAAAAATTACCGACTTATTCCAGAACGTCACTAGTGCACGCGATCCGCGAACGCCGTCGCCTTAATTTTACGTACGGCTCAAGGTCAACTAAAGTCATATTTTGAATAAACGTCAGTTGCGCTAGCGCCATCGTCGTGATAATCCGTGCTCTCTTTATTATTAGTTCTAAGCTAGTGTCGAGAAGTTGTCGATGATGTTATACGACGAAGAAGAACTATTAAATATATTGCAGCAATCAAACAATGATATTAGTAGTAGTGGTAGTTCAGCGGATAGTAATAGGTAATGAATCGGTAAATCACTCTTTTGTTGTTCTAGTCTATTTATCCTTCAGTCAAAAAGACTAATTACCTAACGTATGTTCGAAGACTGATTAACGTATGTTTGAAGACTGATTTGTTTGCGGTACTACATAATAAAAAATAAACCTTTGATTACAAATTAGTAAGTTTTATTTATTTCATTACTTTGTTTATCGATAACTATATTCTACAACACTATGCTAAATTGTACCTAAAGTTTTCTGGCGCTAGGTGCACTCCATGCGAATTATGACATGGCGGTTAAAGGGTTAAGCATATAAAGACACTAAGGATATACAATCTACACCCATTCCTTTGAATCACCCGTTCGTATGATCAGCTTATGATACGTCAACTAATACTATTATAGGGATTGGTACCGATTAATAGTATCGATAGTTCAACGGTATCGATAATAATTACTGTTCTAGTATTTTGGGTTTGACGTTTCTCTAGTAATGTGATTTGTTTTCCAATGTTTGAATAATTCTTTTTTTTTTTTTTAACTTCGTTATTCCTGATAACTTTTTTACAAGCTATTTATTACAATAAAATTATGCGACACGTTGAGTCGGGGAACTTACAGGTCTTGGGTTTGGTTCCCAGATCTAGCAGTGTTATTGGGTTTTTGAATCAGTAGTAGCGTCAGAGTTTAGATCCCCGGTTGATAATTGGCTCAAAAACATAACTATCAAAATGTGAGTGTAATAGGTATTAGGGTATGCCTCTAGTAACAAGTTTTTTTACAGTGTTAAAATCATTAAATGAGTCTTCCCACCCAGGGCAGGGCAGGAGGGACTGTCAGACTCGTACTGACTAAAATCCACGTTATCCTTCAATAACCTTTTACGTTCCGGGGTCACGGTATTAGTTAGCTCCGCAACCCTCTAATTACAAGCTTAGTGTTGTACGTTTTCAACTAAAAGTACACTATCGATACTATTCCAATAAATGCAGTATCGATAGTTTTTCCTCGATACCAAATCCCTATTAAACTAACTTATGGTATATACTCTAATGCTGTTAATATTCTATTAACCTGATTCGTGCATCAAAAACGCCGCAGCGTTATACGCTTACTGGAGCATTAGTCCGCTTTAAGGTGTCGTCTGTTTTCATTGTACAACGACTTTTGGAGCTTTTTTCAAGTGACGTCTTACCAATCGCTCAGCGATTTTATTTTAAAAATAAACCATTCAAAAATCCTCATTCAGCGATGCTCGCTCACTTGATCAGGTTTGCACAGGACTGAGCGACCGCGGGAGTGTGGCGCGAGTAATCGCTCGTCGCACTTACACACTCGCTTATAACTCGGCGACAAAACTATCGAAACTACACTCGCTTCCCGCTGATCGCCAAATCTTTTATAGTTTCTAGTTCTACTCGTTACTCGTTCATCGTCGGCGGTCGGACTACTGCCTCATGTATCGGAGACTTCCATCGCCTTGTATACGAAGGTGCTTATTTGATGATATGATATCACTACGATAAAAAAGCTATAAATTTTACGGAAAGATATTTTTGTTTTTTTCTTCTATCTTTTAGAATACGGCGGAGACCTCTCGCGCCCGGCATTGGTTGCGGCCATGCTGCGGGGCGAGACGGAGTGGGAAGCGGTCGCCTCCTTCTGCGAAGCAGTAATGCTCGTGAAGGAGGAAGCGGGCCGCGAGAGAGAGAGGACAGCGTCCTCCCTCCTCCCCAACCGCAGTGGTAGGCGCCCGCGGCGTCGGACGTCGGCAGACGATTTCCGGCCACAGAAGGCGCGGGCATGCGGGCAGCGTGTAAAGGGCAACTCGCTGCCCGACCGTGGACCATGCCCGGGTCGACGGCGCGTTGTGTCCCACGCGCGCCTCAAAATAATGACGGGGGGCGGGGGCGTCATTATGCTGACGCTCTCAGAGGGCCAAAGCATGCCGGGGTCGCGGGACTTATTCCATCACCGTGACACCGGAACATAAAAGGCTATTGAAGAACACCGTGGATTTTAGTCAGTATAAGTCTGACAGTCCCTCCCGCCCTGCCCGGGGTGGGAGGACTCATTTCATATTACCACATTTAAAAAAAAAAACTTATAGAATACGCAATACAGTTTACTTTCCAATCGATTTCTGCAACAATGTAGCATAAAATTAAAATATAGCTTACTGTAGTAAAGTATCGTATCGTAAGCAACATTGGTAACGTTTCTCATCTGTTTGTAAGACAATGTTGCATTTGATAGCTGAATCTTTGAAAGCTTTATCTCGAGGTACTGGGCTCAGGGCTGTTACAACTTGTTTAATGTTAACGCTTTTATCTCTTATGAGATGGGCAGAGTTTTAAGCTTCATTATAATAAGACTTGAAGTGAGCATACTTCAAAACTTATTAAATTGCTTGAAACTCTGTATATAATGGTTTTTAGTCAGTCTTATAAAATTTGTTGCAGAATGTGTGATAAACGCTAACTTTCATCTTAAGTAAGTTCTTCCTTTTAAAAAAAAATCTAATCTTACTCTCTCAACTCGTCAGGATTACTACGTTACTCTTTTGCACAAAAACTACTGAACGTATTTGGATGAAAGTCGGTTCACAGATAAGTTATTACCTGAATTAATAAACTGGATATTTCTTATGTCCTGGTTTAATGTTAAAAGGAGGGATATTTTTTGGCAATAGCTAGGAGGATTCCTAAATGGGTAATTGTGACATAAATTCTGTTTGGTTGCGCTAAAGCAATCCTTGAATTTGTTTTTCTTACTTTTGTTTTGTAATGACAATTCCTTCAGTGAATTGGCTATCACATACTGGAAGATGCAGCGTAGGCAGGCCTCCACTAGGTGGACCGACGACTCCGTGAGAGTCGCGGGCAACCGATAGATGCAAGTGGCGAGTTGTCGTTCGGCGTGGCGGTTTAAGGGGGAGGCCTATGTTCAGCAGTGGACGTGTTCCGGCTGTTGATGATGAGTAAATGGACATGAAGAGGCACACCTTCAGCAGAAGTGGGAAAAATAAGGGGAAGACTCAGAAATGGGACAAAAAAGTTCTTAGAATTTACCTTGAAATGTTATAATTTCATTAATAAAAACAAAACTTGGCTGTTACATTTTATTTCGTTGTTCATGCCTAAGGCATTTGAGTATCTGCTGTTACTGAAGGAAAACATGAGAGTTTGAAAAGGTAAATTCCCATGTTTCGTAATACATACATAAACTCATTATTTCTCACGAGGCCCGAGGGTGTACAAAATCTACAAAACGACGCCTACTAAGCTACTAGGTTTTTTTGGGGTTGTTATAATCATCAAAAATAAGTCCTCCCACCCTAATACAATACCTACATTTCGAAAAAGGGGCCCATACCACTAGCCCACTACTGCTCTTCAGACTCTTACTGACCAAAAATCCACCAGACCTTCGGTTGCTCTGCTTAGGCAGTTCCGCGATCCCGGCAGGCGTGGCCCTTTAGGTTCCGTCAGCCTCAGCCTTTTTCCGGTAAAACAACAATAAAATTATACAAATGTAATTGTAAAAGATGGCGCCACTTCACTTTCAAATTCGGAATTATTGGCACATGCAGTAAATAGTACATAATTATCATAGGGATTCAAGCTAAACCCAGCTCAATTCCACTAACAAGATCCATAGACAAGCTATTCCATAACAGACACTCAGACAGTATTGATTCTAGGATCAACCATAGACTAAGACGTCTAGATAAGGCCAGGATTAATTCTAGAGCGTCTGTGTATGTATATCTAGAAAATCCTACTTGGATTAGACTGAAATATTAGTCTGTAGATAGCCATAAGCTCTTGCTGGACGATAGAGAGTATTAAATAGCCTTTTCTAGTCGCGATAAGGGGTCCAACATAGGGCGTTACTGGGCAATCTCCTTTGTTTTTTTTTTGGCGTTGTAAATGCATAAATGCATTAAGCCGCGCCAAGGGAAGAGTGGAAAGTTATGGGGAAGACCTTTGCCCAGCAGTGGGACAATATAGGTTAATAAAAAAATTAATTGAGTGTTCTTGCCCTGACTGGAGCTAGAGAGACTGTCAGACTCTGATTCTGTTCTTACAGTTGTCCTTTGCGTTGCAGGGCCACGGACTCTTGTAACATCGCGACGCACTGGACAGTCTTGATTGATTTTGGAAATGATTTTTGTGGATTTCATTTAAATACTCACAGATCGTGTTGCAGACGGAGTGATTGTTCTTTTCTTTCTTTTTTTTCCTTTCTAAAAACAGGTTGCCCCACACTAAGAATTTCTCTATGAGTCGAGAATACTTTAGAAACATACAAACGAACAGACACAACCTTCAGACCCGGATCAACCACTTGTAGATCATAAATCGGCCATTCTCCGGTTGCAAGTTTTTATTTGTCCGCGCTTACTTAATCCGTAACATGATCATATTCAAGCGTGGTTTTTTTTTATATGTTAGATTACGACCGTATCTAGCCGTAAACAAAATATTGAGTTCTGTTCTTAACTAGTAAGCCTAAATTAATTGAATCTCTGTTCGAAAAAGCTCTTTTTTCTAATTACCGAAGTCTGTCCGCACTCCAACTTGATGACAAAACTTGCTTGTAATTTCTCAAACCTGCAGATTTACTTTGATCCATTCAACGTTTTAAACAATACTAAGCAACGTGTATCACCTACTAAAATATGGACTCAATAGAACCAGCCTATAAATAATAATAATTAAATAACCGCGTGTCCGATAGAAAGTTATAATTACCGTAACATTATCTGTTCTCGGGTGCACATGCCTAACTATCGGTATTTGACACATCAGTACCGGACGCGTCGAATGTTCTTAGGGTGTGCTGCAGCCCATTAGCAGTCGTACGTTTCAAATGTTAATGTAGCGCCAAAGAAGCACTTGAGTATATAATTTCCGTAGCCCTTGGTTCAAAACTTTTCTAATTACCGTTATACTCATTTAAATACTTGATTTTTGAAGTTAGACCCTAATTGATAATGTAAATGAAACAGTACTTTGGCTAACGTATGATAAGATAAGCCAGTATTTGCAGACTATGTTGGTTTTCGAAATTTTGAAGAAAGTCTATCGTTTTCTAATTACCATATACTAATTACCATGTGTTAATAATTACCGTTGTATGAAAAACTTATACAGAAAAAATCAGACTAGAGAGCAATAAAAGACAAAAGGAAAAGGGAAACTTGGAAAGAATCGAGGAAGAAGTAGTCATAGATCTAGACGTGCTTGATAACAGCATATCAGATCCTCTTGAAACTCTGTCAAGACCATTTATCAACTCATCCCATTGCAGTCCACTGCTGGACATAGGCCTCTCCCAGGGCACCCCAGAGCACGATCTCCTGCTTTTTTATCCAGCCACTGCCAGCCACCTTCTTCAGGTCATCGGTCCATCTTGCCGGGGGGCGTCCCACCCTACGCTTACCTACACGCGGTCTCCATTCAAGAACCATCCTACTCTAACTTTCGTCGGTTCTGAGGCAGACATGGCCAGCCCACTGCCACTTCAGCTTGCTACAGATTTGGAAAATATCTATAATTTTAGTCTTGTGCCGTACCTCATTCCGGATATTATCCCTTAGTGAGACCCCAAGGATAGACCTTTCTATAGCACGCTGAGTGACATGAAGTCGGTGGGCCAGCTTGACTGACATGTTCCACGTTTAGGCTCCGTAGGTTAGGACTGGAAGGACGCACTAATTGAACACCCGGCTTTTCAGACACTGTGGCAGTGGCGACGTGAGGATATGTCGCATTTTTCCAAATGCCAAGCTGCACTCTTCTGGCGATTTCCCGCTCGAATTTATCTCTACTTAGCTGTAATACCTGCCCGAGGTAGATATATTCTTGGACAACTTCGAGTGTTATACCTTCGACGGAAATTGGTTCTGAGATGACATGGTCATTGAACACGACCTTGTTCTTGTTTCATCCCAAGACAGCAGGAGACTGTTCAGCATGTTTTGCAGGTCGCATCGGTTTCGCCATAATAACTATGTCGTCGGCAAAACGTAGGTGCATTAGGTATTCACCGTTGACATTGATACCCAGTCCGTTCCAGTGCAGCTTCTTGAACAAATCCTCCAGCGCGTTGGTAAACAGTTTAGTTAGGGAAATTACAACTCCCTGTCTCACACCTCTTAGCAGCTGTCTGGTGATTTTGTACTTAGACCGACATCGACGCCATGCTATCATATAGGTAGTTTCTTTAGCACCTATATGTACCGTCAATTGACTTGGCATCGCTGCAAGGATTCCAGAACAGCCCAGGTATCGACGGAATCGAAGGCTTTTTTGTAGTCAACAAAGCCTAGACTAATCCCACTGGCTTTGACGAAGTTGAACAGCCTCTTATGCTCGCCGAGCACAGGTTGGCCCGTAGTTTTTAAGAGTTCGGAGGTGATGCCAACACTTCCATACTTACCATAATAACATCAACTCCGCGTCCAACTAGTGCTCTCTAATCTTCTTCTACTAGCACTTTGTCATTATTAAGCAATATTGAGCAAATGAAAGAAAATAAGGATACAAATATGGAGATACAAAATATTTTCTAATTACCGTAGCATCAAATATTCAACTTGTCTAATTACCATACCCAATTTTTTTTTAAATCTCATTATTTAGAAAACCATCAGTAATAGTAGAATGCCAAAATAACTATTGAATTCCTATCTTTAATGTGTTTCATATTCTAATGTGTTTACCGTCATATCAGTGAAATTAAAAAACGGCACGGTAATTAGGCAAATAACACCTATTTGGAGAATGGCCGAAATATTTCTTCCGTTTTCGGATCGAACCCGTGACACACTGCGCAGCAGTGGATCGATCAGCCACTGAGCCAACCGTGTCGTCTAAATAAAACTAAACCTATGTATAAAACTTTGACTATCATTTACATCCTGAAAACCCCATAGCCTGACTCAATACGAGCCATAAAAATAACTTTAGGCAACCACATAAAAACAGATTGAAAATTCAAAGGATAACGATCAGAAGTTAGTACATTAGGACAAAACAAAAGAGCGCTTTTTGTTTGTTTCATGTTTGTTAGTATGTTACCAAGAATGAGAGAAATTGAGGGTAGTATCACGCTATTTGTTTGTTATATAGTAGGTATGTATTAAAGGACCTCGTGGCTAAATAATTACGCACTTGCCGAGGTTGGTCCATGGATGTGTGACCATCTGTCATAGCGAGTTTCCTCCTCGCAAAGCACGTAAAGCCGTTGATCCCGGCTGTCATTTGTAGTCTAAAAGCCCTAAAGTCTGATAACCAATCTTACCATGGGGTATCGTTTTACCACTTACTGGTTTGTGGAGGTTCGATACGCAGTCGCTCCATGTAATAGTAGATTATTAACCAAGGGGATAAAGCAATGTCTTCTGTCGCGGGTGACGATTTAAATCGCGAGCATAACGAAGGACTCGAGGCTTACTCCCGAGCGTAGCGAGGGTGTTAGAAACTTAAATCACGAGCGAAGCGAGGGATTTAAGACGAGTCCTGAGTGTAGCGAGGGATTTAAGTTCACCCAAGACTAAGACAGCTTTATCACCGAGGAAAATACTCTACTTTTCGTACCACTTGCGAAAAAATTAACGTTATAATAATATGTATGAGATAAGCATTAATTAAACATTTAAATTTAACAATAACTTATTTTAAAAAAAATAATTAAAATAAACTCAACGTTTATGTATTTGAAGAAAACAAAACGCGGCAAATTCCTGGATTATATTGTATTCTCGGAAAAGCAAAGGCATCAAGATCATACGGCCTCTTCGGTTTTCGTAATGTTATTAAATCATAACTGCATAATAAATGCGTATTCCTTTTTCAAAAAGTTGTATGATGCTTTACATACAAACTCAATGGTGTAAAGACAGATTGATGTAGTTCACTATCGGTAAGTATTCGAAATTCAAATCACATTCTCTCCCTAGAGGATGAATGAAATTCAGTACAACTTTCTTTCCCTAGGGAAAGCTGTTTTTAACAGATTAATAATGACTATTGTTATGTACGCTTTTTGTGGCATAGAATGTCACTTTTTTGAGCAAGTGGTACGAAAAATACTTATATTAAGCTGCATCTGATTCGACAGGAAGACGACCCCAATATAGTTGGGAAATGTTTAGGCAGATTATGACTTTCTTAGTTCTTAATAGTGAAAATAAAATGTTTTATAGCTAATTAAAAAGCATAGTTTTAAGTGAGTTATAACAAGAACAAAAAGCAAACAAGTTACCTTAAAAAACAAACGCTTCTCACGAAAAAAACCGATAACAAAACTCAAGTAGCGCCGCGGCGCGGTACAAACTTGTCAAAGCTAATCCTTATAATCTGTCAATTTGGATCCCGTGTCTATGGTGTCAACCATTTCCTGCCGCTGTCATAGACATGTTTTTTTTTTTTTTTTACAAAGCTTTGCAGGCTTATATCGTGATCAAGTGATTTGAATTTCGAATGACGCCGCCATTTTAAGGTTAATGAACGTATAGGGATAATTGGTTGATGTGTGGTTGGTATGTGGAACATGGGTTTAAATGGGTTCAGTTTGGAGTGGTGTAATGGGCCTTTGTTTCTTTGTTTTTCGTCTGTAATACCTGTTTGTAATCGATTGCTTAGCCAGAAGTATAGTGTCGCATATCCCGTTCTGTTTTTGTCCCTTTTCTTCATTGGACCACAAAACAGCATTCTTAGATACAATCCAATTTGATTATCAAATTATAAACTAACGCAAGGGAGGGAAGCTGCAGGTTGCTGTTTTTTTTTTAATTTTACTGGCTTTTGTTTTGTATCTAGCCTATAACGTTCCTCCACACTGACAAAGGCCTCCTCTCTGTGAGAGGGAGTGGGCCATAATCCACCACGCGGGCCCAGTGCGGGTTGGTAGATGTCACATGTCTTCGAATTTTCGGTTCTAGGACATGCCGGTTTCCTCACGATGTTTTCCTTCACCGTTTTGAGATCATTGGTGATGAAATAAATTACACAAAGTAATGCGCCTAACGGGGTTCGAACCCACGACCTACAACTCGTGAGTCGGGACCGATACCACTGAGCCACCACTGCTCTTACTTGCGCGCTTAACTGTGCGTACAATAAAAGTATTGACAAAACGCTTTGTACAGACGCCAGCAGGTAAACCTACTCAAATCTTTCAAATTTTACCTATCAAACATTAACCTTCTACTATTGTTATAAGGTTGAAAATCTATTCACGAAAGACAGGTTGAGGGAGGTTGTGCTGGTGTCTGTAAATAAGGATGGGATGTCCACCATGTTCCGATAGCGCATATTGTAAGAAATTTTCTCGAAACTTTATTCATTACCTATGATTCTCAGTATATTTACTCATTTTCCTTCACAATTCTATGTACTGAACTACCAAAAATCAAACAACGTTGAAACTTGCTGTTTCCTGAAAAATCTTTTAAAATAAACTGCCAAGCTAGACAATATTAATTGCGTTACGGTTGTTACTGAAAAGTTTGAGTGAAAACAGTTTCAGTAAGAATTTCGCGAAGGAAAAATACTTAGGACGCCGACTGAAACTTTTAGGCGAGGAAACAATTTTAAGTGCTTACCTAATTTTGTTTTTTTTTTATGTATAATGTAGACTTTCGCTTGTTTTTCTTTTAAACTGAGTAATTGGAATTATACAGTCTGTTTCTCAACAGGTAAAATTTTAACTTTCAGTACCCTTAGCACGAGTTTTCAGTATTTAAGACGTAAAGTACATAAACTGGAACTTTGACAATTTTCAAGGAAAAAATTAGTTCCTTCTTCACACACCAGAGATTGAGTTGCCCTAAACTCGCTGTCTGCATGCCCGCGCCTACGGTGGCCAGAGATCGTCTGCTGACAACCGACGCCGTGGACGTCTACCACTGCGGCTGGGGTGGAGTGAGGACGCTGTCCTCTCCCTCACTCGGCCCGCCTCCTCCTCCGCGAGCATGAGTCTGGGCAATCGAAGGAATGGGATGTTTCTTAGTCTGTTCGAGTCTGACAGCCCCTTACGCTCCAGTCGAGAAGAACACGATGGAATTGCAACCCAATTAAAAGTGGTCACATGGAAACAACTTTAATTACTATGAGAATAACAATGAAAATCGATTAGCTTAGCAATAATTTAAAAGGTATGGTTATTTGTATATCTTTTCTAATTGAATGTTAATAAAAAAAGACTTAATTTAAAATTTTATTTAAAAATACAAAAGCCTGATCTGATTAAACATATGTTACGAATACTATAGCATTTTAAATAAATAACGAAAACTATTAATTTATTTAATGAGCTGTTGAAATTTATAAACGCCATACATTCAGAATTACTGTGGTTTTAATAAGCATTTTACTACATTTTTGAATATTTTATTAACAAATCTGACTTTTTGAAATCATGATAGCAAGATAAAAACATCTCTAGCATACGCTAAGTAAAGTAACATTGTAATTTAAATAGTAGGTCTCCCTCCGATTCAAAATATAAAAAAATCGTTTTCCGTGATTTTTATAATTATGATTCTTTAAGTTATCCTTTTCCCAACTATACTATTGGGATCGGCTTTCAGTGAAACCAGATGCAGCTGAATATCAGTATTTTTAAGCGACTGCTTATCGGACCTCCACAACCCAGTAACTGGGTATTACAATACTTCGATAGGATCACAAACTTTAAGTACTCGTCATAAAATAACTAATGATAATAATATTCAGTAAGTAAACAGTATTATCAGTGAAAAAAATATTCTATAGCTTTGACGCTGATGTTTTACTTTTTGAGTGAAAGTGTAACATTTATAATAGTAGTATGATAAAACTAAATGTACCTCAACAAAAAATTAGAAGAAAAAAGAAGGTGTTCCCCAAAAAACTCTCACCACCTAGTAAGAGTTTTTTGGGGAACACCTTCTTTTTTCTTCTAATTTTACATATATATATTTATATATTTTACATTCTTTTTTATCGAGGTAAATCATAAAATTAGTCCTCCCACCCAGGGCAAGGACTGTCAGACTTGTACTGACTAAAAACCACGGTGTCCTTCATAAGCTCTTTACGGTCCGGGGTCAGAGAAATTCGTTAGTCCCGTGACCCCGACAGGCTTTGGCCCTCTAAGGTGTGCCCCGTCATTTTGCTGACACTCATTGACACGCGCGTGGAACACAACGTGCCGTGCCGTGACGTATACTAGAGCTATTTTTTTTAAGATTATCATAATCATTTAACGGTCATCTCAATGCTTATGTAACTTAAAGACGGGTCGGCCTGTTTGTTCTCAAACCATACCGATAACCGAATCGATAAACGTTATCGTTATTTAAATATTTTATTAGTCGTTATTTTAACGCATTATTTTTAATGTTATGGAGTAGCGTGCTATTAGGTTCGAATTTCAAAATGATTGTTGGTTCGTTTTTTAAAATTACCATAATTTAAAAATGGAGTAGGCTTTTCGTTCCGTTAGCCATTTTTAATAATAGTGTTGCAAGTTCAAATAATGAATTTTAATTAATTAAAACCATTATTTTTAGCTAATTTAATGCTAGTGGTAAATTACAGAGGAGTGTGGCTACGTAGGTATTTAAATATGCATAATATGAATAACTTTCAACAAAGTATACATTCTAAATATAACAAGGGAAACATACACATAAAAATCTTTTGCTTTAAATATGGTATTTGACTGAAAAAATCAAATAATCGTCAAATTTATCAAAATATAATATTGTAACACTCATTTTTTTCTTTTGCTAAACCGAAATTGACGGAGATACGTCACTTTAAAATTGTCATTACAGTTTTTACTTGCCCGATGTGTCACGAGCGAATCTTCATGCGTTGTATGTTATGAGAAACATGCATTGACTTTACAGAAGAAAAAACATGTATCCTTTTAAACTTTTAATTTTTTTGTCGCTATCAATATGCCTAATAAAATTATGCTCTGTTTTGTAAACTTATACCTTCTAACCACAAAAAAAAATTAAACACCCGTTGAACACTTGTCTAAAAAATTTACAATGTCAAAACGACATTTAACTCTTTGATATAAGGGTCGTTATGCAGTTACACTTCTTTTAGAGCGTTCAACGGGTGTTCATTTTTTTTGTGGTGAGTTAATATCTGTCAGAATTCGACGTCTATAACTTTCGAATATAACCTCAAAATATAATAACGTTTCTAAGTGATCTTCTACGGCTTTATTAAAAACTTAGATTGCTCTATGAGTGTTTGAAACCTTTTCAAAGTAGTGCTGAGTACGTTATTATTTTTAATATTAAGTTTTGAAGATTTTGCGGCTTCATCTTGGCTTAAATGAAGTTTTCGAAAACTTTAACAATGACTCTATGTTCGGAAAAGCATTAAAATTATTTTGCATTCAGGTGAAATTTTAGTTTTTAATTTTAAATTCAAATTACAGGAAAAAAAAAATCTAAGAAAAACAAAGCATTTCTTTTGAACTACTAAATTGAAGAGTTGATACATGATAAAATAACTTGGAAAAGAAAAAAGGAGAATTGAAAGTGAAAAAATATATAATAATAAAAATAAACATAAGCAAATAATAATAAACATAAGCAAATACTAAGTTTCCTAAAAATTGTGGGACTGCAAAGCAGGCCAACAATAATGTGGGATACTATTTCAGGATACTAGTTGTTTGTTTTGTAGGCTCGCGTTTGACGATATCTTAAGGTAGAGAAAATAATGTAAAAATATGTACGGGGCGTGTAAAACGGGCGGCGGGCAGCCGATTGTAAAACCCGTCCACAGTGCACCCGCGTTGACTTGCAGTTTCATACTATTGTTACGTCGATCGAATTGCGAGACCTATCTATGAGCTTCTCGAAAGTTCCACAAGGTTCTCGACAATTCTACTTAAGTTCGGTCAGGAAATTTCTAGAAAGTTCTACCCTGTTCTAGATGTTTCGAGATGGTTCTAGAATGTTCCAGAAGGTATGGGTTTACATCGAAGTCAAAGGATGTTTCCAGAACATTCGACCACCTTCTAGAAACATCTAGTGGGTCCGGCCGAGGTATAAAAAGGGGCGCCGATCGGCGACCGAGTCAGTCTAGTTTTGACTACGATCGAGGCGACTCGAAGTGAAATACAAGTGATATCTAAGTGAGTTCTACGTGTGATTAAGAGTGTGTATAAGTGTTAAAGTGTTCAGTAGTGTTTTGTGATTGTTTTAATTTGTGATTTGTCTGTGAATAAAGTTGTATTTGGTTTTAATTGGTGTAATTAATTTATCCCAATACCCAGCTCGTAACATTTGGTGTCAGAAGTGAGGGATAAAATGCCGATTTTACCAAAGGACGACACGGACGGTATTCGTACCAGGAGTCAGCGCCAGCAAGACATGGACCAGAGGCGGTTTGGAGGTTCCCCGATACAGACGCCGGGTGGTGCTCAGCCTACGACGGAACCAGCCGCTGGTCCATCTGCAGTATCTTCAGCACCAGCGGGTCCAGACCTGTCTGCACTTATGGCGCTGCTGCAGGAGCAGGCTCGCCGCCAGGAGGAGCAGGCTCGACGCCTGGAAGAGCAGCTACAAAAGGACAAGGAAGAGCAGGTGCGCTTGCTGCAAGAGCAGCTACAAAAAGACAAGGAGGAGCAAGCCCGACGCCAAGAGGAGCAGGCCCGCCGCCTGGAAGAACAGTTACAAAAGGATAAGGAGGAGCAGGCCCGCCGCCAGGAGGAGCAAATGTTCCTGATAAAAGACCTGCACTCGACATTTGGCAAGGAGCTCAAAGTGGTTAAAGAGCAAGTCAATCAGCACGAGAATCGCATCTCTGAAGCTGAGGTCCAAATTGCCGGAGTGAAGAAGGCTTTGGGTGAACTTCGGTCTGGAGACGGGGTTGTGTGCCCAGTGATTGCTGCACCTTCGGCACGAGGGTTTAAGGTGCCACCATTCGACGGAACATCTTCATGGTCGGCATACAGGATGCAGTTTGAGGCCGTTATGAAGGCGAATGGGTGGACGAAAGAGCAAGCAATGACCGCGCTCACCTTAGGCTTACGAGACCAGGCCCTGACCATACTTGAGGCTCTTGGCAAAGATGTGACTTACGATCAGCTGCTGGAAGCGTTGGAATCCAGGTACGGCGACGCGCACTTGGAGCACGTATTTCGCGCTAAGCTAAAGGATCGTGTTCAACGTAGTGCTGAGAGCCTACAGCAGTGGGCTCTGGAAATTGAAAAGATGGTCCGAAAGGCATACCAGTCTGCTCCTGCCCTGATCAATGGTAATCTCGTACAGGCATTCGTCGACGGAATACGTGACTTGGAAGTCAGAGCCGCCGTAAGACTTGGGCATCACGAAACATTAAAGGATGCCTTGGCTCATGCGTTGGAAGTAGAAGCAGTGAGGCAAGATCATCGCACGCATCGCGTCAGAGAAGTAGTGGAATCACCTGTACGCGACCGACCACAAGGGTACAGTCCCAGGTGCTATACTTGTGGGGAAAAAGGTCATCTTCGGTCCAGCTGTCTCAAGCGAAATACACCAAGAGAAGATCAATCCCAGCAGGGAAGAGGGGCCGATAAGACTGCCCAGCAACAGCAGGGAAACGAGTAAACGCCAGGACTGAGGGGCGGGTGCTGGCTGGTATGGAAAGAGCCCCGAGGATCTTGATCTCACAGGCCCATGACGGAAACAGCCTGATCATCAAAGGCGAAGTCAACGGAAAACCATGCAAATTGACACTCGATACAGGAGCTTCTCACACGGTCGTCAATTCAAATCTAGCAAGTCGGTTCCTTGGGGACTTCTTCAACAACCACGACCGCATACAATTACTGACAGCTACCGGTCAGCACATAACCGTCCGAGGCAAGAAGGAGGTGAAGTTAAAACTAGGTCATAAAGCGTATTGGCATAATGTCATCGTGGCCGACATAGTAGACGATTGCATCTTGGGCTTGGACTTTATGAGGAAATATCGTTGTGAGATCGATGTTGATCGAGGAGTGTTGAAATGTGGTAAAGAAGAAATCTTAATGGAAAGTACACCGTCAGAAAAAGTTCTTCGCTTGAAATTTGACGTGTCAACACTTCTAGAAAACTGCGACCTAACTGGAGTAGAAATGGATAAGGCTAAGAAAACGTTACTCCAGTATGCCGACATGTTCTCTACAGATGATGCTGACATAGGGAGAACAGGGCTGGTTCAGCACAAAATTAACACTGGCAATGAGTTACCAATCCGACAACGACCAAGAAGGGTGCCGGTTGCTCGCGAAAAGGAAGTGAAGGAGATGATTGAGCGCATGGTGAAGAACAGCTTTATTGAGCCTTCATCTAGCCCGTGGTGTTCTCCTGTGGTCCTTGTGAAGAAAAAGGACGGCAACACACGGTTCTGTGTGGACTATCGACGGTTAAACGACGTCACGAAAAAAGACAGTTACCCACTACCTAGGATCGATGACACGTTGGATACGCTGACAGGAATGAGGTGGTTCACAACGTTAGACCTGAAAAGCGGCTACTGGCAAGTGGAAATAGACCCTAAGGACAAGGAGAAAACTGCATTTTCCACAGGAAAGGGCCTATGGCAGTTTAAAGTCATGCCATTTGGATTGTGCAATGCTCCTGCGACATTTGAGAGGTTGATGGAGCAAGTACTTGCTGGATTGATCGGAGACGCATGTCTTGTCTATTTGGATGACATCATCATCGTGGGCCGAACATTTGAAGACCACCTTCAAAACCTAACTAAAGTGCTGTCGAAAATCCGAAGGGCAAATCTTAAGTTAAGTCCGGAAAAGTGTTCATTCTTCAGGAGACAAGTGAACTTTTTAGGACACATAGTTTCGGAGGAAGGTGTTCAGACAGACCCGGAGAAAATCGTCGCCGTCAAGGAATGGCCAGTTCCGAAAGACAAGACGGAGGTCAGAGCGTTTTTAGGTTTATGCTCCTACTATCGACGGTTTGTGAAGAATTTTGCTGACATTGCAAAACCCCTACACAAACTTACTGAGGAGAAGCAACAATTCTGTTGGGATGAGAACTGTGACATCGCATTCCAGGAATTAAAGAAACGTCTGTGCAATTCACCTATTCTTGACTATCCTGACACTGAAAATGACTTCATAGTTGACACAGACGCAAGTAATACTGGAATTGGTGGCGTGTTGTCTCAACGGAAAGGAAATCAGGAAGTTGTTATAGCTTACTACAGCAAATCTCTATCGAAACCGGAAAGAAATTACTGCGTTACGAGAAGGGAATTACTTGCCGTAGTAAAGACTTTGCAGCACTTCAGTAAGTATCTGCTGGGGCGAAAATTCTTATTGCGAACGGACCATGCCGCATTAAAGTGGCTATTGCAATTCAAGAATCCAGAGGGACAGGTGGCGAGGTGGATTGAGCTACTACAAGAGTTTGACTTCGTAACTGAACATCGCAGTGGGAGGGCACATGGTAATGCAGATGCACTGTCAAGAAGACCCTGCCCTGACGACTGTAAGCACTGCAACAGGCAAGAAGCCAAGGAGGTTGTGCCTGTAAGAATGCTAAGAACGGATATCAGTAACGAATGGAAGGAAACCTTACAGCATGCTCAGCAAAATGACGCAGATATTAAACCAATTTTTGACTGGATTAAAGCTGGTGCTCCTAAACCCAAGTGGAGTGATGTAGCTGCGATGAGTTCCATCACTAAGAGTTATTGGGCGCAATGGAACAGCTTGGTTATCCAGGAAGGAGTCTTGTGCCGTAAATGGGAAAACGCTCGAGGAGACAACTGTCACTTGCAAATGGTTGTCCCCAGAGCCAAAGTACCGGATGTATTGCGGCTCTACCACGACGGATGTTCAGGTGGACATATGGGTGTAAAAAGGACCCTACTGAAAATACGTGAGCGATTTTACTGGATCCATTGTCGTGAAGATGTGGAGGACTGGTGTCGGAAATGTACCAGTTGTGCGGCTGTGAAAGGACCCCAGACACGCAGCAGAGGTGCTTTGCAGATATACAACGTCGGAGCCCCGTGGGAACGGATAGCACTAGACGTGGCAGGACCATTTCCAGAAAGTGAAAACGGAAACAAGTACTTCATGGTTGTCATGGATTACTTCACAAAGTGGCCAGAAGTCTTCGCCATTCCTAACCAGGAAGCTACAACAGTCGCAGATAAATTGGTTCAGGAGGTCTTCTGTCGTTTTGGAGTACCCTTGGAAATACACAGCGACCAAGGAAGGAATTTTGAATCACAAGTATTCCAGGAGACTTGTCGGCTGATGGGTACTCACAAGACTAGAACGACTTCCTACCATCCACAATCTGATGGCATGGTGGAGCGTTTCAACCAAACGTTGGAGAGATATCTGGCAAAGGTTGTGGATAGCAGGCAAAGAGATTGGGATAAGCACATACAGCCATTTCTTCTGTCATACCGTAGTGCAGTTCACGAAAGTACAGCTGTGACACCAGCCTTCGCGAACTTTGGAAGGGAATTACGGTTGCCTGCTGATTTAATCACCGGAACCCCTCCTGATGTTCCACGCAGTGTAACTGATTATGCAAATGACTTGCGTAACAAGTTGAATGATGTGTATGAGCATATCAGACAATCCGGCCGACATATGTCTGAGAAGATGAAGACTCGATACGACCGGAAGACAAACAATGGAGGTTTCGACGAAGGGTCACTTGTGTGGTTGCATAACCCAGTGCGTAGCAAAGGGAAGTCTCCTAAATTACAAGCAAAATGGGAAGGACCATACCGAGTCGTGACCAGGATTAACGACGTCACCTACCGGATACAAAAGGGTCTACGTGGCGCGCCCAAGATTGTCCATGTTGACCGTTTGGCGCGATACAACGGGACTAACGATGCTCGGGACGAGCATGTCTAAGGAGGGGGCAGTGTTACGTCGATCGAATTGCGAGACCTATCTATGAGCTTCTCGAAAGTTCCACAAGGTTCTCGACAATTCTACTTAAGTTCGGTCAGGAAATTTCTAGAAAGTTCTACCCTGTTCTAGATGTTTCGAGATGGTTCTAGAATGTTCCAGAAGGTATGGGTTTACATCGAAGTCAAAGGATGTTTCCAGAACATTCAACCACCTTCTAGAAACATCTAGTGGGTCCGGCCGAGGTATAAAAAGGGGCGCCGATCGGCGACCGAGTCAGTCTAGTTTTGACTACGATCGAGGCGACTCGAAGTGAAATACAAGTGATATCTAAGTGAGTTCTACGTGTGATTAAGAGTGTGTATAAGTGTTAAAGTGTTCAGTAGTGTTTTGTGATTGTTTTAATTTGTGATTTGTCTGTGAATAAAGTTGTATTTGGTTTTAATTGGTGTAATTAATTTATCCCAATACCCAGCTCGTAACACTATGTACAAGCACACGCGGGCGCACCGCGGATGGTGCTACACCGCGGAGTGCGCCAGGCCTGCTTCTTCTTTCATACTGAAGCTTTTCCTCTTTGTCCTCAGACTGGACACTCGAGAAGGAGTCACCTCACACTGGGCGGACTCCACCCTAGGAGTCAGAGCTACCTTCAGAAGCGACACCAGACCTGCTGTACTGGTCCTCACTAAGCTAAGGTAAGAGCTGCTTCCACAATTTATTAATCTTCAGAGAAGTTCATACATAGTTGTTGGGTGTAGGATACACGAAAATAAATAATAAGATGTGACAACAAGTTTCCCAGGATTTGTCCAAAAGTTTCCCAGGTGTTGTCCACAAATTTCCCAGGTGAGGTCCACAAGTTTCCTTGAAAAAGAAGTCGTTCCTTTCGTCTTCGTGAAGGGTCTTCTTACCCTTTTTAATTATGCCTATTTCGTAGACTAATGTCCAAACATTTTTCATCAAACTGAAACTTAGCTATCCTTATAAGTGGTTACATTACAGTAAAACATTACCCGAGTCTAAGCTTTCTAGGTTAACAGGTCATTAGGCGGCGGCCATATTGCGCCGTTGTGTTCTAGCCTTAATTAATACCATGTTTTGGGCTATAAAGCTCTGTACATACGAGCGGAGTTATGTCCAACTGGGTTTTAATTTATCTTTGTGTTTTATTTATGTAGTTTGTGTAATCTAAGCTTAATAATGGACGGATTAGCTTTGGTTAGGTTGTATAATGTTTTGATGAAAAGATTGTTTTTCATTTGCGATAAACCTTTTCAGAAAAACATTACAATACATTTTTATAGGTCCTGGTGAACAACTTACTATTCCAGTCAAACACATTATAATGATTCAAAAACCGTGCAAAATTCAAATCTACCGTGGTACCGTGGTAAAAACATCAAATGAGTGGCCCACCCAGAGCAGACTAAAATCCACGGTGTCTTTCAATAGCCCTTAACGTCCGGGGTCACGGTAATTTGTCGGCAGGCTTTGGCCCTCTAAAGGGGAGCCCCGTCATAATGCTGACTCTGTTTGAGGTGCGTGTGGAACACAACGCGCCGTCGACCCAGGAAATCCAAATCTAGCTAGCGACCATGTTATATGCCAATAGTGACCGCTTGCGTGGGGTTCCGAACAGAAAGTTTGAGTGCTACAATGGCGTTTTGTCAACTGGGGTGTATAATCAAGTTTTCCTCTATAAAAATTTGTTCCCTCTAAAGACAAATGCATCGTCTAATACTGTGGATTACATTACCGTACCCCTTTTTAGGGGCTATGCTATTTAAGCTCACGTATTTTGAATCCCTCGCTGCGCTCCGGATTCTATTCTAAAACCCTTCACTTCGCTCAGGATTCAAAAAACTTGCCTTTAATATTTGCTTCCTTTGTAGAAAATCCTGTATTCTTTATTCCACACGAATTAACGAATTAAAAATGACTGCCATTATTTAAAAACCGTGCCACACTCAAATCTACATGTGTAAAAAGTGTTTTCAACACCTCAATACATTTTACTACTGCAAAAACTACCTCCCATCTTTCCCGATACTAAAGAAGCCAATTTGTTCCCTCTAAAGACAAATGCATCGTCTAATACTGTTGATTACATTACCGTTCCCCTCAGGGGCTAAGCAGGTGAGATATATCGGCCACTCGGCGAGTGTGCTGCCGGAAAATGTATTACTGCATAGAGAAACTAAAGTACTAGCTATTTTTTGCGGTGGTAGCTTCTTGAATATACGGTTTTTTGTGTGGCTTTTTTGTTGTTAGAAAGGTATGAAAATACATGATAAAAGTTGGCGAACATATTGAACGAATGAGGAAACTTCTAATGGGGATGGCAACTGGGGAACTAATGGCGCTAGCATAGCCAGTTCCAAGCATCGTAATTGGTTCAAATCTTATAGTACTTCAAAATAGTACTACCTCATTGGTCGGATTGAGACCTAGCTTTGGTGGCGCCATCTACAATAAGCTTTGACCGGCCTTCCCCATTGGAAGAAATGGCTCTTTCCTTTTTGTTTATCGTATTAAAGTCATCAAATCAGTCCTTTCGCCCTAGGTGGAGCGAAGGGACTATGAGACTCGACCAGTCGAAAATCCAAGGTGTTCCTTTACGGCGAGTAATAGGCGACTCGCTGTCCGACCATGAACCATGCGCAGGTCGACGGCGCGTCTTGTTCCACTCGCGTCTCTAAAACCTGTCAGCAATATGACGGGGCCCCCTTAGGGGTCTAAAGCCTGCCGGGGTTGCGGGCCTATCGGGTAACCTCGGCTCCGGAACGTAAAGGGGTTTTGGAGGACACCGTGAATTTTAGTCAATACAAGTCTGACAGTCTCTCGCGTCCTGCCCTGGGCAGGATTACTCAATCGATGATTTTACCACGTAAAAAACAGTTGTTCCTGTATTAGCTTTATGTTCCAGGGTCACGGTTTGCTGCTTAACTAGTACGTACAGTAGATCTGTGGCATTTGTGGTGATGTCCTTTTTAATACCTGAATACTTTATCGTCGTAACCAATTTAGTAAGACTTCCGTCAGACCCCAAGCTGAGAACATAACCTGACTATTTTCTAATAAAAATTTGACATGCCACTTTAATTTTTCACAGCAATATCTGTAACGTATACCAGCAATCGACATATTTTTATAGCTATCGATACTTCAGCGTATCGATATCAAACGTATTGCTCTAAGCAATATTCCACCGGTTCCACATATTGCCCGACGTTCCGATTAGTTTCGTCAATTTATTGCTTCAAAATGCTTTACACGATTTATAGTATCAAACTATCGATATGAGATATCTGTTTCGATTCAATGACAGCATTGTTATCGATAAAATCGGTTCCAGTTTTATAGTTTATCGAATTGACGACACTATTCTTGTAAAAAGAATTTCGTAATTCTTTTGTTTTCGTATTTTTTTAAACTGTGTGTTTTTAAATTATATTCTGTGTTTGGATTGGTTTGGATTCAGTGGTCGCAATTGTTATCGCAACGTAGGATACTGGTTTCGATTCCCGAGTCTATCATAGCCTTATTGTGTTTTTGCATCTTGCATTTCTCAAAGTAACTGTGGAGATTCAACATTTAACCCTAGTTTTATTGATGTCAAGACCAAGCAGATTAATTTTTTGGCGAGAGCAGACCCATTTTGGATTTGCTCTCACCATAGAATACATGAAACTTAAGATGGTGTAAGCTCGCCAAAAAAAAACTGGAATTCCTTTGCACTAAAATATAAGGTAAAGGGAGATTATTTGGTGAGACAGGAAATGATGTGTCACTAGGTGACACATCATTTCGAATTACAGCATGCATAGGTAACGTTTTGAGAGACTTTTAAGCGTCTATCACTGAGTTGTCTGTCTCACCAAATATTCTCCCTTTACCCTTTTTTTTAGCGTAGTAAAATCATCAAATGAGTCCTCCCACCCCGAGCAGGGCGGAAGGGACTGTCAGACTTCTACTGACTAAAATTCACGGTGACCTTCACCCTTTATGTTCCGGGGTCACGGTAAGGAAATAATCCCGCGGCCCCGGCAGGCTCTGGCCCTCTGAGAGGGCCCCGTCATAATGCTGACGCTCTTTGAGGCGCGCGTAGCACACAACGCGCCGTCGACCCGGGCATGGTTCATGGTCAGGCAGCGAGTTGCCCTTTACTCGCTGCCCGCCTCCCTTTACCCTACTGCAAATTCTTGTCGTTATCAAAGCTAAGTTTTCATAGTCTACCACTGAGAAATCTTCCATCTTCTCTTCATAATATATCAATGTATTTCTGGTGGAAATAATGGTACTATTTCGTCGGACTCATTAATAATTCAACTCAGTCTCTCGTAGTCCATCAAAATAGCCTCGCCCTACTAGGTTACTAATAAAGTACATCTGCCTCGCCTTAGGATAACATTGGGGTCGCATATATTAAATTGGCCTCCAAAATCGAGGCTATTATGTATACATGTAGATACAGTAAGTTAAAACAGTTATACAACATGTAACGTTAAATGCGCAAAACCTCTCGTGGGGTAACTCAGCCCATGTTGCAGTGGCCTTTTATTTTTATCAGTACAAGTCGGACAGTCCCTCCTGTCCTGCACTGTGTGGGAGCACTAATTGGATGATATTACCACGTAAAAAAACATGTTTTTGTTGTCCTCAATTTCTAGGTAACCTTGTCCTTTTAAGACAAAGCTGACACAAGTCTTAACACGTACTGTTATTTTACGCCAAAAACTACAATAAAATCTCTTTTTTTCAGGCCCGAAGACAGTGGACAGTACAGATGTCGAGTGGACTTTATTAAATCACCGACCAAGAACACAAGGCTAAACCTCACTGTGCTTAGTAAGTATTTAAGTTATCTAAGCAACCCTAAGTAGAACTAAAATGTCTCTCTAGAGAATCTATTTACACCGTTTGTAAAGATAAGACTACATGCTTAACATGTTATAGTTAGAAACGGCTTTACTCGACGGAAGTGTAGACATAATGACGGAAGAATAGACAAAGTGATGGTAGAATTGACAAAATGACGGTAGAGTAGATAAAATGACGGAGTAATACCAAGTTGATAGAAGAATAGACAAATAAACGGTAGAATAGACATAATGACGGTAGAATAAATAAAATGACGAAAGAATACCAAAATGATGGAAGAATAAACAGAATGACGGAAGAAAACCAAAATGACAGAAGTTTAGTCAAAATTACAGAAGAGTAGACAAAGTGATGGAAGAATAGACAAAATGACGGAAAAATAGACAAAGTGACGACAAAATAGTTAAAATTACCTTTTTCTCGTATCGACAACTAAACAAAAAAAAATTGTCAAAACCCTCCGGTCTTTCTAATTTCATCATGTTCTAACCTTGATTAATTTTCCAGTACCTCCAGAGCGGCTGATAATCCTGAATCATGAGGGCAACGAGATCCGGAACGGTATCCTGGGTCCTTATGATGAAGGAACTGAAGTCAACTTGACCTGCATTGCGGTTGGAGGTGAGATATTCTTACTGTATTATTGGGATTCTAATCGTATGAGGCATTTGACTGGCCTGTTGGTCTAGTGGTCTAGTGGTCTAGTGGTTAGTGACCCTGACTGCTATGCCGGGGTTCGTGGGTTAGATTCCCACACAGGACAAATGATGTGTTATGAGTATGATCATTTGTTATGTGTCTGGGTGTAATTTATCTATAATATGTATGTATTTAGAAACATGTAAGTATGGTTACCAGTTGTCTAGTACCCATAACACAAGCTCAGCTTAGTTTGGGCACAGTCTAATAATCCTACAGTCGTCCGACGAAGACGTCTAGACAGGGCAATCGTGCGGGGTGTGAGAGGTGAGACGCGGGTAAGCCGAGCCCAACTTGGGAACAAAACGATGTTACTATGTTGGGCTCTATCATTCAGGGCTATCGCGTGTGACGTGCGTATTTATTTTTATTTGTTCATTTAAAATGGCCGACCCGCGCACGCCTTTTTTTTTAATAGGTTATTGCACAGGGCATCCGTTTGGAAATTCTACTAATATTATATTTATATGACTGTGTTATAATTTGTATGACCCATGACAAGATGGTGGACTTTTTTTATTAATTACCAAGGGTGAATTTCGAGATGGCGCACGTATTTTAATTTACCAAGTACGGGTATCAATTTTGAGTTTATTAGGGGTCCTTGTTACAAAAAAGCCATCCTTTTTGAAATCCAAGATGGCGGAGGTCATTTTATTATAATTTGATATGTGTGTCAATTTCGAGGTTATTTGGGGTGCTTGTTACGAAAAAGCCATTCTTATTGTAATCCAAGATGGCGGACGTCATTTTTTCCTTAGAATTTGATATGGGTGTCAATTTCGAGGTTAATTGGGGTGCTTGTAACGAAAAAGCCATTCTTTTTGAAATCCAAGATGGCGGAGGTCATTTTCTTATAATTTGATATGGGTGTCAATTTCGAGGTTAATTGGGGTGCTTGTTACGAAAAAGCCATTCTTTTTGAAATCCAAGATGGCGGACGCCGTTTTTTTCTTAGAATTTGATATGGGTGTCAATTTCGAGGTTAATGGGGTGCTTGTTACGAAAAAGCCATTCTTTTTGAAATCCAAGATGGCGGACGTCATTTTTTCTTTAGAATTTGATATGGGTGTCAATTTCGAGGTTAATTGGGGTGCTTGTAACGAAAAAGTCATTCTTTTTGAAATCGAAGATGGCGGGCGTCAATTTTAAATGTATTACGCCAATTCCGTGATAAATTGGGGTGCTGGTTACGAAATGCCATCTAAATAACTTAAATCTGTCTCGAGTTGGTCCTATAGTAAAAGTTGTTCATTTTGGTAGTCTGTAGCAATTTTTTTTTCACATGTATGTAAGTACCCTTCCGGTTAGAATATACTTATTATTTATTAATTTGTATTGTATTTATGATATTTATTTATTTGGAAGTTAAAATTAAAAAAAAATCGCAGTCCACGTCGTCAGTGTCACATAGTAACTATTTATCAAATGCATCAGTTCAATTTTTAAATCTCTTAGTATACGTCTTATCTGCATTTTTTATTTTCATTCAACTTCTTAATAATACATGCAGTAAAGAGGGGGTTAAAACTTGTTTTCATTATTATATAAGTGTTTAATATTGTTTTCATTATAATTCTGCCATCCATGTTGATCTGCAATAAATAAATAATTTCATAAATATTCTTTACTTGTGACAACCCTGGCCGATGCATAACTGTCTAGACGATGTCGGCATTTTACCCGAGATCAAAGGCGTCGTCCTACTGTATGATTTCTATACTGTGGTTTGGGACTAGATAGCATTGTGTGACTGTTGTGGAATATTATTATTATTTACAAGGGTCGCTTAGAAAAAAAAAACTTGTTTTCACTATTCCTGCTAATTTTTGCAAGCGATACTGGTGACTTCCCGCATGGCTAAATTGACTCGTGTAAACCTTCCATTAGATGGTATACACAAGTGTTGCAAAATTTTTCTCTGAACGCACAAAATTATCGATTGATTGCACCAAATTGGAGAATTCTTTTTATTTTCTTTTTGTTACTATTAGGACAAGAGTTGTATTTCAAAGGTTTTTGGAAAATCCACAGGATAGGTTTAAAATAAGAATCTGTGAAAAATCGGGACGGGTCGCTTGATTCAACTTTGTTCCACGAAACATTGTAGTATAATTAGGTAGCTTACTTCTTACTCATATTACAAACAATAAAGTTTGTTGGATTGATGGATGGATGTTTGATTCTCTTTTACGCTAAAACTACTGAACGGATTTGGGTACAATTTGGCACCAAGATAGTTTATAACCTGAATAAACACAGGAAAAATTTAATTTTATCCGGATTTAATGTTCCCATGGGAAAATGTTCTAGTTATAGTGGATGAAACCGCAACAGGTAGTAATACAGTAACAATATAGTAGATTTTGTAAGTTTTTGACCGTGGCATCACTTTGGGCCCTACCAGAAAACCAGGGCAGTGACGTTTTAATAAATTTCGCAGCACATGCTGAGGTAGAAGCCTTCTAGCCTCGCACAGGACTAAATGTTTTATTTTTATTTTTTTCATTTTACCTTTTTTGTTGATTTTCTTTTATATAATTTTTGTTTTCCTTTGTTGTTTAATTTATGTAATTCTCTTTGTTCTTTCCTATGTGTGTCAATAAATGTCTTTACTTTCTTTCTTTCTAAAGAATATATGAAAATAAAAACCATTATCACCGCTATAACATACTTACCAACCTATACAACACTATTCCTAACATTTCCTCTTCATTCAGATATCTTCCCGTCCCTCCCCGTACACAACCTAAACATTTTTAACCTCAATTTCACCCCCTACAAACGCATTACACGCTTAACATGTCAGGGGTGGGTTTTCAACAACAGTTTATTTTAACGCAATGGGAACATGCAATGTGTGTTAGACAACCCTATAGGGGTAGTACTTAACCCCTTGGCCACGAGCTATACGCTCGAAAGACGCGCGTGTTGCTAGCGATTGCTGACAAAACATTTTTCTTCTATTTCTACTGTATTTCTCTCTCCTGTGCAAAGACTTCTACCTGTTCCTTGCAAAATATTGTTGTTGTGTTTTATCCTATAAATAATCTCAAATATATTTTTGCAAGTCAAAGTCAAAAAAGTTAAAGACATTATGTGGGTCTGCTGATCGGAGGCAGTAGTTTAAGAAAGTTAACTAAAACATTCGACTTGCTCAACTTTGTTAAATAAAGTTATTTAGTTATTCATGTGGGTGTAGACCTCATAGAAAATGGCGGGATGAGATGGTTAAAACCAACGATCGATGGTCCACTTTGGCCCTGGATCTTGAAGACTGGAAGTCATTGCGAGAGGCCTTTAACCAGCAGTGGGATGAAGGCTAGCAGTATAAGTATCTAAAGATGTTGCTAAGTCCACACCACAAGACACTGCGACTATCAGAGTAACGATACTCAAAGGACAAAATGACACGCGCGATTCTTTGGACACAAGTCGTATTACCTGAGGACGTGCATTCAGTGTTACTCGCTCAAAATGTCAGGGGTGTGTTTTGTGCAGTAATTTGTTATAACGCAATAGGAACATGCAACGTGTGTTAGACAACCCTATAGGGGTGAGTCGTTGACGTAAGCAAAGCGCTGTTTAAGGGAGCATTAGATATTTATGAATGAGAGTAATACGGGTATGGGTTTATTAGACTTCATGAGGTAGTTTTTTTTTAGTAACTGATTTTATTAAGTAGAGGTGAAAATAATTGGTCATTACTGTTTCGAGTTTGTCACAATTCGGAAACCGTCGGTTTTTAAAATATTAATGTCGACTAGAGCTATACTTTTAATTTCATCATCATCAGCCTATAATGTTCCTAGTGCTCTGTGAGAGGGAGTGGGCCATAATCCACCACGCGGGCCCAGTAGTAAGAGAAGAGTGAGTGCGGATAATTTTTAGTGGCAATCCAGGTTAACGATTACCTATATTTTATAGCAATTATTTCTTAAAAGTTATAAATATATACAGAAGTAATTTTTTTTTTCAATTCATAGCCAAAACATACAGTATTCTTGCCTCATCGTCATCATCAGCAACATCATCCACCCGCACTGTTAAGTAAATACTGATAGGCCTCGTCTCTAACTGTGCAATGCATCCATTTTTTTATCGTGGTAAAATTATCAAATGTGTCCTCCCACTCACACTGGCAGAATCGTACTGACTAAAATCCACAGTGATCCTTCCTTAGCCGTTTACGTTCCCCGGTCACAGTCTAAACCAAATTTTAACTACTACCTTCTAAACATCGTCCACCTATTTCTATCTGCTTATATTTCCTTTTCTCCTTCTTTGCGTGGCGATAAAATCAAATTGCATCCGACCAATACATAGCTACCCGCACAGCTCTGTCATTTGCCTCGTTCAAATCCTGGAAGGTGCAAGTGGTTCGGTGGTGGACGCTCACGGCGACGGACGTCGCAAGACGATCTCCGGCCACCGTAGGCGCGGGCAGCGAGTAAAGGGCAACTCGCTGCCCATGGACATGGACCATGTCCGGGTCAACGGCGCGTTGTGTCGTGCCTCAAAGAGCGTCAGCATAATGATGGGGTGTCAGCATAATGACCTCTAAGAGGGCCAAAGCCTGCCGGGGTCGCGGGATTATTTCCTTACCGTGACCCCGCAACATAAAGGGTATTGAAGGACACCGTGGATTTTAGTCAGTAGAAGTCTGACAGTCCCTCCCGCCTTGCCCGGGGTGGGAGGACTCATTTGATGATTTGACCACGCTAAAAAACAAAAACAAAGGTGCAAGTGGTAGGGTAGGATGGGCACGAAAGGAGGTGGGACATATCCTGTACAGAAACTCCGCACTCCGTACTTCCTCTAACATAATATTTCATCATCATCATCATCATCTCAGCCGTAGGACGTCCACTGCTGGACATAGGCCTCCCCTTTCGATCTCCACATATACCTGTTGGATGCGACCTGCATCCAGCGTCTTCCGGCGACCTTTATAAGGTCGTCTGTCCACCTTGCTGGTGGACGTCCTACGCTGCGCTTGCTAGTCCGTGGTCTCCACTCTAGTACTTTTCGACCCCATCGGCCATCTGCTCTACGAGCAATATGGCCTGCCCATTGCCACTTCAGCTTGCTAATCCGGTGGACTATATCGGTTACCTTAGTTCGTCTACGGATCTCCTCATTTCGGATTCGATCACGTAGAGAAACACCGAGCATAGCCCTCTCCATAGCTCGCTGAGCGACTTTGAGCTTTGAGATGAGGCCGATAGTGAAAGACCACGTTTCGGTGCCGTAACTCATCACTGGTAACACACATTGGTTGAAGACTTTCGTCTTGAGGCACTGAGGTATGTCGGACGAAAAGACATTGCGTAGTTTCCCGAACGCTGCCCAACCGAGTTGGATTCGGCGGTTGACCTCTTTCTCGAAGTTGGACCTACCTAACTGGACTACTTGTCCTAAGTAGATATATGAGTCAACAACTTCGAGTACCGAGTTTCCAACAGAGACTGGGGTGGGCACAACATTGGCATTTGACATAATTTTCGTCTTGTCCATGTTCATTTTCAAGCCCACCCGTTGTGAAACTCGGTCGAGGCCATCGAGCATCATGCTGAGTTCCTCCATCGACTTTGCCATGACTACGATGTCGTCGGCAAACCGAAGGTGAGTGATGTATTCGCCGTTGATGTTGATGCCAAGTCCTTGCCATTCCAGGAGCTTGAAGGCGTCTTCCATTGCGGCAGTAAACAATTTCGGGGAGATAACGTCCCCTTGTCGTACGCCTCTTCTCAATGGAATCG
Source organism: Agrotis segetum (assembly GCA_036375495.1). Classification (NCBI taxonomy): domain Eukaryota; kingdom Metazoa; phylum Arthropoda; class Insecta; order Lepidoptera; family Noctuidae; genus Agrotis; species Agrotis segetum. The sequence continues at coordinate 738,789 of JAQSVV010000310.1, read as the reverse complement.
CCTTCGTGCTCTGCTCCTGTACTCGGACCGACATGGTGGCGTTATTATACAAGCACTTCAACACCTCGATGTACCGATAGTCAATACGGCATCGCTGGAGTGACTCAAGTACCGCCCATGTTTCCACCGAATCGAAGGCTTTCTCATAGTCCACAAACGCTAAGCATAATGGCAAGTTATACTCTTCGGTCTTCTGTATAACTTGTCGCAGCGTATGGATGTGGTCTATGGTACTATAGCCTCTTCGGAAACCGGCTTGTTCGGGAGGCTGGAAGTCATCAAGTCTGTGTTCGAGACGGTTCGTGATAACCCTTGAAAACAGCTTATAAACATGACTTAGAAGCGTGATGGGTCTGTAGTTCTTCAAAAGGCTGTTATCACCTTTTTTGAAGAACAGCACCACCTCACCTCTACTCCATGCTTCAGGCGTTTTGCCCTCGAAGAGGACGGAATTAAAAAGCTTCTGGAGGACTTTAAGTACCGGTGTTCCACCCGCTCTCAGAAGCTCTGAAGTGATTCCGTCCTCGCCCGGCGCCTTGTTGTTCTTAAGCTGCTTCAGGGCCATCCTAATCTCGTACAGACTGATGTCCGGGATATCTTCGGTATAATGTCGGGACAGCTTGGCTCTTGGATCTCCTACCAAGCGGTCAACGGGCTTTGCGACCGAAGTGTATAACTGTCCATAGAACCTCTCGATCTCGCCTAAAACCTCTGCTTTGGTCGACGCTATGCTGCCATCCTCCCGTTTCAGCTTTGTCATCTGGCTTTGCCCAATAGACTTGTCCTTTGCGAACACTTTAGAGCCTTGGTTTCGCTGTATGGTCTCTTTAACACGATTCGTATTAAAGAGACGCAGATCATGTCGCAAGGACTTAGATATCCGTCTATTGAGTTGCCTATATGACTTCGCGTCATCGGAAGACTGCAGCTGTAGCAAACGTCGTTCAGCCATGAGGTTTAAGGTTTGCTCGGTCAATTTCTGGGGTCTATCTTACTAACTATCTTACTAACATAATATTTATTTAAAGAAAAAAAAAAAACATCTAACATTTTCCTTTTTCCAATATCTGGCGTCTCAAATCACGCGTGCCTGTGTAAGTCCGACCCCACACATTTGCTAACAACTTCGACTGACACTTCCTTGTACGCAACGAACAGCCATCTGATAAAAAAGGTTGTCTTGTAAGAAGTTCCACCATTTTTTGCAAGGATTTTTCTTGCTTTTTTACTGTTTTTCGTTAACTTGTTGACATAGTGAGGATGTGAGATACACGGTAAATAAAAATACAAATCCTAGACTTCATAAAATTGAAGGAGAATCGGGTTGAGCCGCGCTTGCCCAGGTTGGCCTGTGGATGGGTGACCATCTATCATAGCGAGTTTCCTCCGTGCCTCGAAAAGCACGTAAAGCCGTTGGTCCCGGCTGTCATTTGTAGATCTTTGGCAGTCGTTACTGTTAGTCAGAAGCTCTAAAATCTGACAACCAGTCTTACCATTACCATGAAGTATCGTCCAGTTACTGGGATGTGGAGGTCATAGGTAGTCGCTCCACATAAAATACTGATATTCAGCTGCATCTGGTTCGACTGGAAGCCGACCCCAATATAGTTGGGAAAAGGCTAGGCAGATTTGATTCCATGGAAAGTAGCTAATCAACCAAAAATTTCGTCTTTTATTTTCAACAGCATTTTTGAAGTGTTATCTGGTGGCCTACCATGAACACTTAACGCGATCCATTTTAAACTGTGGGAAAGAGATGGCGCTAGACGACTTGTATAGCTCTGTCTCTTTCCCACAGCCTAAACTGGATCGCGTTAAGAGCTCGTGGTAAGGCCTCTGAATTAGTTTATCGTTCATTAAATGCTTAGATCCTAGAATATTCTATCTGTCTAAAGGTATTTAAAATTACCCTTCTTTTAATCGGTAAACAGATTTTTAAACCTATTATTTTATTTATATAAATGATTGAAATAAAGACAGGCAAATAAGGTTTGTTCCGCGTTCAACCCCTAAGATTTTCTACCCTCTTCCGCGTTCGACTCTTAAACGTTTCCACATTCAACCCTTGAAGGTTGAACGTGGAACTCAGTACATTGGTAATCAATGACATCGTAATGCTTAGCGGATGTTAAAAATAACGTTTATTCAAACGTTTCTCTTTATAAGCCTTCAATATAGTTGAAAGTTGTTACGTAAAAATGAACCCTATTACTAGTCCTTTGATCTTTCCATTGAGAAGCTTAGGAACGATATTTTCGCAAGTATTTTTACACGTCATAACGCAAAAACTCACAAATAGCGTGAACAAAGTGTGATGTCGGCACAAGACTGCAGCACCCTGTATCAGACGTCAACAGAGGGTGTTCCGTTTTCACGAAAAATGTCCGATTCACGCACACGATTTAGTTGTGGTACGAGTTGTAAGGGATAGCGAGTCACTTTATGTGAAACTGAAATTTTGAAATGTAAGATTGGAAGTTCTAAATTTGAGCAGCAGAAAAATGTGTCGACCTGAAGAAAACTATAATTTATTATCATCATTAAGCTTTTTCCCGAATATATTGACACTAACAACTACGCTGGTGAAAAATTCGGGATAATATAAAAAAATGTACTAAGAAACAAATCATCTTTGATATTTGTGTTCAATTGTTCATCCAGGTTTTAAATCTGTCATCCAAATCCGGTCAGATGTTTTTATGTTAAAGAGTTACAAACATCCATCCATCAATCCTCATAAGCTTTGCATTATATATTTATTGTAGGTATTAAGTTGGAAGTTAGATTGGCTTCCAGTTTAAAAAGAGACAGCTGAATGGCGCTATGTTTAACTTATCTGTTTTGGCCATTAAAGGCATTTCTTTGTATTGGTTTGAGAGTTAATTATGCAAATCATAAGTACAAGTGATATTTAAGCCTAATATATCTGTGATATAACGAATCACCGTTTTCCTACAAAAAAAAAACTCGCTATATCTCCCTATCTCCCTCTCCACTTGTACCACACCTCGCACCCTTACTTGACATGGGTACACTAGGGTACTACACTGTGGCCATTGTTTTACACGGTTTTTTTATTCACTCAAGCCATTCAACGCTTACAATGTAAAGTATACAATTATATGTCTGGCCTTTTGTACCCCGACTGTAATTATGTGGGCGCCAAAATGGTCGGTTTTTTGAAAACTTTTTTGGGAATGAATAGGTTTTTTTTGTTAGCATAGAGAAGAAATGGCGTTGCAGGTCCTTTGTGGATACGGGTGTAGGGAAAATTATTTGGTACTTGTTTGTAGAAAATTGTTTTCTTTTGGTATTTGAAATAAGAAGGTTTAATTTATACCTGTAGGTAATCAAATTGGTATACTAGTGTTTTTTTTTATTTAAATAAATGTTATCTAAAAATTGTTGATTAATGTTGGCGCCCGATCAGGGGCCATTACAGTGGTTCCTGTTCGGGCACCAAGAACTAATGGATACTTACAGAATTTACTGTTTTGAAAGAGAGAGCTAATATCAAAAGCTCTCTTTCTTGTCGTTGAACAAGTAAAAGCATCAATCATATTGTTAAAAAGAAGCATACCACAAAATAGCCATATACACACAGTTTTAAAAACATTTGATTTATTAATTTGCCGGCACCGCATTGTTGATACAGTGGCTGGCCGATAGACTGCTGGGCTGTTCGTCTCAGGTTCAAATCTCAGGAACTAATTTATGTTTAAGAGCTGTGGATTTTGTAATAATAATAATTAAATATTTGTTTCATCTGGATGTAAATATGGATCGGGTATTCGTGGTTGTCAGGAACACTTTTTTTTAACGTGGCAAAATCATCAAATGAGTTCTCCCACCCCGGGCAGGGCGGGACGGACTGTCAGACTTGTACTGACTAAAATCCACGGTGTCCTTCAATAGCCCTATATGCTCCGGGGTCACGGTGATGAGATAAGTCCCGCGGCAGGCTTTGGCCCTCTAAAGGGGGGCCCCATCATCATGCTGACGCTCCTTGAGATGCGCGTGGAACACAATGCGCCGTCGACCCGGGCATGGTCCATGGTCGGACAGCGAGTTGCCCTTTACTCGCCTCCCGCATGCCCGCATGTCAGGAACACTTAAGCTAGAATTGAGCTTAAGCTAGAACTGGCCTGTTGGTCTAGTGGTTAGTGACCCTGACTGCTATGCCGGAGGTCGTGGGTTCGATTCCCACCCAGGACAAATGTTTGTGTGATGAGCACGATCATTTGTTCTGTGTCTGGGTGTAATTTATCTATAATATGTATGTATTTAAAAATATATAAGTATGTTTATCAGTTGTCTAGTACCCATAACACAAGCTCTGCTTAGCTTGGGACTAGATGGCGTTGTGTGACAGTTGTGGAATATTATTATTATTATAATTGTTAAATGTTTGTAAAAGAATACACGACACAGGAGACAAGCTACCCGCTTAAAAGAAATCTCCTTGTATACTTAGATTAGGCTGCCGATTTGTCAAATAAATTTTCCTAGTGAAACCTTTAATCTCAACTTCATTGTCTGCAGGTCGTCCAACAGCCAGGGTTTCCTGGTGGAAGTCTCACGCACTCCTCGCCAACTCAGAAGCCAGGGCCAGCGTCTCTTTCAGGCTCCAGAGATCGGACTACGGCACTGAAGTCACTTGTCAGGTAAGTTACTAAAGAAATAACTTTTTTGGCTGTCGCCAAACCTAAAAAAGGACCATAAATGTTTTTCTGTAAAAAGAAAAATTCGACTGCGAGCAGTACCCTCAGCATGAATTTTCAGTATTTGAGACGTAAAGTAAACTGGAACTTTGACAATTTCAAAGTGACAATTTTCAAGGAGAAAATGAGTTCTTTCTTCGCACACCAGAGGCGCTGTTCCATTTTTTCATACAAAAAAGCTGTAAATACTGGAAAGACGCTGTAAAGTATAAAAGTGGAAATTCGTGCTAAGGGTACAGGTTTTAAACCTGCGATCTTCCAGTTCTGTATATGTGACGCTCTAACTATCACAGCTATCTTGGTCCTGTTCGATACCGTGAAAATTTTCAAACCATTCATAACTTACGGTGACATTGCGCCGTCTATTTCAGAGGTTGCATGTTTAAATCTGCTGTCGAATTCTTCCTAAAAAAACCTTTACAGTTTGCGACACAGATGTTTAAACATAATTATAAGTATATAAATATTTTTTAATTTTCCTTTGTTTGAGTTTCCAATCTCAATGGAGTTTCATGTTCATTTTTCATCAAATAAACAGCCATGGCAGCCGATGTCAGTGGAGCGCATTTCTCAAGACTATCGCCATGCCAATAACTACCGATACGCGATGTAAATACATTAAACCGATACGCTTCTTCATACTTTGTTCTATCTACCTTAGGTGTGGCGTCCATAGGCTCTGGTGACAACGCAACATCTGGCCATCTTTTAACCTTTATAATATAAAATATTTACAGAAATACACCGTATTGTATTTTGTTCACAGGCCGTAACAGATCCGCTGATAGCTCCAGTCTCAGAAAACATATCCATTGATGTCAACTGTAAGTAATTTTAGTCATATCTTTTTGCAAAAAAAACTAAAATTTTATTATAATCAACAAAAATCTTAACTAATAAGGGTAAAAAAAGTTTATTGGTGTCTTTGAAGAGAGAAAGCAATAATGGATCAATGCGGATCGTCACAGGATATTCATTAATATTACATACACCAGAATGTAACAAACACTTTTACGAAAACCGCAGCAAATTGGTTCGACAAAACTTAAGATAATCGCGGACAAACATACATACAAACAAACATACGGATCGAACTGAAAAACTCATTTATTTAAGCCTGTTAAATACATACATAGACTGATAAACACATTACCCTCCTTTGCGTCGCGCAGTCGGGTAAAAAAGGAGACGGCTACGTGCGATATGGCCTTTTTCTTACTGAGGCAACAGCCAGTACGTACGTAACCTAACTTACTAGCCTTTAAAGCCTTATAAAGTTTCTGACAGGTATACATAAACAAACGAAATCTTTACTTAAATAAAACTTAAAGCTACAACATCAGCGCTAAGCACATCGCTATCCCAACTTAAATCTCAAGACAAAGTCTTAAGAAACGTTGATTCAACGTAAGGTAACTTAACTCTAACTTAACTTAAGTAGACGGGTGCTTATTAGACATTCATTAAACTGAACTTAACTTAGTCAGGTCGGAGTTTCTTATTATTGGAGTATAGTTAGATGTTTAAGTTAGATTTAAGTGGGAGGTGCCTGCCGAGGTTAACGTGACTTTCTAAAGTGTCTGTGGAACGCAAAGGGCAAACGAAAGCAATTGGGTGGACAGTCAGTAATAGTCTGACGGTCCCTACCGCTTCACCCAATGCGGGAAGACTCACGACTTATTCAAGGAATTTACCAATCAAAACAAAAATAGGTTGGAATGTGGACTTAATTTATAATTCATAGTTTGATTATACCGCGAGGAGGGCCGTTGGTCCAGTTGCTTTTAGCACCGCTGTTGAGTATGATGTCTTGGGTTTGATATCCAGATTGTGCAAAGATAAAATCCGTGTTTGTTATTGCTGTTGAAAAACAAATGAGTTTGTAAATGTGTGAAATTTAATACCTGAAGACCAAATAGTTTAATGTAGTTATGGAACTACATTATATTTTCTAATTTGTAACATCCTTTTTTTTAAACATTGTCCCATAAGTACTAGTAATACTTATAATAGTTTCCCCTTTTCAACCTCTTTAGTCCAACCTCATTAGCTCACGTGCTTTATTTTTTTCTCACGCAACATCGTACAAAATCAGTTCCCATATCACGATAAACTCGTAACACAACCTTGCTTCTCTCTGATTGACGCATCATTACTGATCCAGATTATACATATTTGTCGATGACTTGCACGTACGTAACCCATCGCTATCTCACTCACACTCAAACCACAAAATCCACCATCTCTTTCCCCCGAGATGGGATTATCTTGTCGATATTTATACGCATGTTATTGTGTATTGATTTGTACATGTGAGCACAAAAGTGGTTTGTTGGATTAGTTTGGATTAATATTGATGTTTGGAGTTTGTTAAGTGATGGTGAAAGTTTTGGGCGGTGTTTTTAGATGTTGCTGAGTCATGGGATTGAGTTTGAAGATTATAATGGTATGGTATAATAGATAGATAGATAGGCAGAAAATATTCGTCTGTAATCTGTGTCTTCGTCAGCCACGTCTTTTTCTAACAAAATTGGGTTGGCTTCCAACCTAAATACCTAATGAAAGTTATTTTTAAATGCCTTTTACTATTTCATATTTGAATAAAAGCAGTTATATAACAAATTCTACAAGATTACTTGTTATAAATAGAAGTATAAAGTTTATAAGAACACAAAAACTTTAGCAAAGGGCAAAACAGCCTTATATCAAATGTAACTTTATCAAAATCTGTCCTCAACTTTAATCTTTGTAATACACCTACATATTTTGACTTCCACGAATCATCTTAATGTCCCTAAAAATATCAAATTCTTTCTCACAACAAAAATAACAAAATATTCCTCGCAAATCTCCCATATTTCAACACAACAAAAATCCAATCAGAATCCCTTCTGGAAACCTTTTAAAACATAATATTGCCGCCAAAATCGTGACCTGTCGTAAATCACGGAAATCCCCGAAAAAAGCCGAACGATATAATCATGCCATACATAACTCGGAGATGATAATCTAAAGGAGTCTAATTGACAGCATGATATACTTTTGTTAGCGAATGTACCGACACGGATGGGAGATGTATGGATGCGGCGTTTTTTGTTGTTTTGTATTTTTTCTGGTTAAAGGTGCGTTTTCATTGCTTCGTTGCTTCTGATGTTTTTGAGTTAAAAAGAAGAAAGTAATGTCGTTTAATTTGCACTAAACGTGTCGTAAAAAGGCGCATAAAAAAAGATGCTGAGGGATAATTAAGGTGTGCCAAAATCCACTCAAATCGGTTAACGTGAGCCAAGCAGTTGCTCCTATGTGGTTTTTTTTTGTCCCTAAGCCATGTAGTATTTTGTTCTGTTTTCAATATTTTTTGGTTAAAACATTTAACTCTTATTACTGTGGTATTGAATTTTGGAACTAAACTAACAAATAATGTTGACCGGCTTTGACTTAAAAATAAATTAATAAACCTTTTAACATTTTATTGGATTTCTTTAGAAATGACAACTAATTACTATCAAAATATAGTATTTATGGAAAGCTTATAATAAACCTATGAGAAATAAAACAAACTTATAATTACTAATAACGAAGTCATTTTTCTTAATTACACAACTCCTTATAAAGAAATTAATAAATGACTCATAATCAACTAAAAACTGTAAATTATTATCCCGTTTTCATAGTTAATGTGTTAGTATTGCATAATTAAGTATTAACAGTTATTTTGCAATATTTTACACCCGGTCTTAATCAATATGTAAGTGGTAATTATTGCTATTTGTTTAAAGAATCCTGTTATTTATCTTGTTGGTGAAAACATATATTACGAGTGCTTTCACATAATTGTATCAATAGTTTTTTGCGTCTTCTTTTAAAAATTCGGTTTTTTTTTCTCAAGTTCTTATTTTGTAAACTTTGATGAAACCTCCACTTTAATAATATGGAACAAAATGTAGGTTTCGTTTCACAACAAAACGTCTGAACCGATTTTGATGATTTTTGGTAAAGACGTAGATGGAACACTAGAGACGGCTTTAATTGGTTTTTACTTCAACTGTCTTTCATTAAGATAACGTCATGAAACATAGTTATATGATCTTACAAGAATTTGAATTTTCAAGGCAATAAAAAAAACAATATAAAAATATGAAATAAGCCCAACTTTTTTCAAAACCAAAATGAATGCCTAAAATCTTTACAAAAAAAGGCACCTTTTATAGCCTACTAAAATCTTGTCGACACAGGCAATTTTTCTATCTCTTAGTATAATATTTCCAGCCTGTTTCTCCACAGCCGGGGAAGGGAAACCCTTTGACTGACATTTTATTTTTAGCCTACAACCCGACCTAGATTCGTCTGGAAGTAATAAATCAGCAACCGAGCGTATTAAAAAGAACCTATTTGGGTTACGAACGGCGCATTCCAATGTTAAATAAAGCCAGAACGTAGCGAGACATTTTTTTTTACATGGTAGAATCATCAAATGAGTTCTCCCAACCAGGGCAGGACAGGAGGGACTGTCAGACTTGTATTGACTAAAATCTACAGTGTCCTTCAATAACCCCTTTACGTTCCGGGGCCCCGGTTATTTGATAACCCCGTCGTACTCTGGGTGGGAGGACTCAAGTGAAGATTTCACTAAGTGAAAAATGTATCCGATTTTACTGTAAGCAGACTCTAAAAAAGTTGGGAAAAGGCTTAGCAGAAAATGACTTGTGATTAAATAAAATACCAATTACTTTTACTCAAATCTGTATTTTATAATGCATTTGCGGCCTTCCACTAGGTGGCCCGACGACATCGTGAGAGTCGCGGGCAACCGATGGATGCAAGTGGCGAATTGTCGTTCGGCGTGGCGGTCTAAGGGGGAGGCCTATGTTCAGCAGTGGACGTCTTCCGGCTGATGATGATGATGATAGTGCATTTCTTTTCTAGTAAAGTCTTATACAATTGGTTATTTAACAAATACAGGTTCCAAACACAAATATTGTAGCTAAATGTTGTGTGTACAGATCGTAGGTGAGTCCTTTTCCCTATAAAAAAACAAAAAAGGCTTTACTACTAGGATTTATATTCTTGAATCTACATCTTAAAGAGAAAATACTTCGCACAAACGTAGTGTAAACCCGAAGAAAACATTAAGAGATTATCATTAAAATGCAATATTCCTACATAAAGGAGGAGTTAATTCTGTGGAATGGAAACCGACGCCATTTTGCTGTAATATATGAGTGTATGTATTAACTTGAAACTGGAAAAGACATGTTTTACTACATACCTATTGTTCAAACTGGTATTTATGAAGTCCTAGCTGTTGCCAGCGGCTTCACCCGCTACAACTCGAAAACTTATCCCATGGGATTGTAGTATCGGGATAAAAAATATTGTATGTGTTAATCTAGATTATAAGCTATCTGTGTACCAAATTTCATTCAAATCCGTTCAGTAGTTTTTGTGTGAAAGAGTAACAAACATCCGTCCGTATAAAAACCTTAATTAAAACATACGAGTTAGGTTAGCTGGCCAATTTTTTTTCAATTAGATTTTTTGAAAACTACAATTGATTTTGACAAAATATTTCAATTTTTTGGACGAATTTTTGAATAATTCTACAATCGTATCAATGAATAAATAACGTCAATTTATTTCAACACAGCAAAATAAACAGAAACACATAACAACACAACAAAAATACTACAAAAATTACTTGCAAATTGAACTTTCAAAGGATAATAAACATTAAACTCTTTGATGAACTCAAAGTTTTTGTACCCTAATCAACAAAATAGCGCATTTCTCCTTTGATCATCTGTCACTTAATTTAACATCAACTTCAAACGATGCCCCATCATTTACCCTACCTTTGTGCCCGTCACTTAACCATGACATAACTAACTTGTGTTGTTAACTTCAAAATGGCCGACAAACGTCAAAGGTAGAATGATTAGCATCTCAAAGTTGATCTGTCAAAATAATTAAAGATGGCTTCCGGATGAAATGAGTGGAGTTTGAAGTTGTCAAAGTTGGATTATGTTGCAGCGTATTTCGTCGGTGTGTAGGGTGTACCTTTGAACTTAGAAAGTGGAGTTGACGTCACGTCCGCGATCTTTGACGACGCGTCAAGAGTTAAGCACAAGTTTACGCTTTTTTTTTTAATGGGACAAACCCACCACAGTATTCCCCAACCACTGCAACTCCTGAAAGCCAGAATCAACAGTGGCAACCACCAGAAAGGCGCCGAGACAATGAAGCTCGACGTGTCCCAGAGAATGAATTTACCTGTCTCGGATCCTGCAACGAAATTAATCAGAAAAGAATAGTGGAGGAGTAGGAAAAAAATTGTTTCCACTTCCCTCCATGCAAGCAGGAGACAGAACAAAACAAGGCCAAAAGGCACAAAGGGACATTACAACTGGGAGAAGCCTAAGTTGCCTAGCACCACGGATACCAAGTTAACACTTATTTAAATTATATTATAGGTACCACGGACCACGATGAGTCGTATTGTGAATTTTAAAAGCGTCAAATTTTTTTTTTGTAAAATTCAGATTCGTGGTTCATCTAAACTCTAAACTCTTGATATATTGAACTAATGAAAATATGAATCAATGTTATTCACATCATTTGCTCATCTAACGTTTTGGCATCGTTTTCAGCTTTTTTTTTGGTAAAATCATCAAATTAGTCCTCCAGGCCCTTACTGTCAGACTCGTACTGACTAAAATCCACGGTGTCCTTTAATAGCCCTTTATGGTCACGGTAATGAGATAAGTCACGCGACCCAGGCAGGCTTTGGCCTTCTAGATGGGGGCCCCGTCATAATGCTGACGCTCTTTGAAACGCGCGTGGAACACAACGCGCCGACAACCCGGGCATGGTCCACGGTCGGACAGCGAGTCGCCTTTTACTCGCCGCCCGGCATTGTTTATTATTATTACCTAAGTATTCCATGCCGTAAGTCGGGGCCAATACCCCTGGGTCAACACCTGCTCTCTGAAGTCTTTTTGTTTTTTCATTCTTATTGAATCATTAAACCTACCTCTTTCCTTCCTAAATACCCTTCGCACCTGGAAAGGGACCTCTTTAAATTATAAAACACCCGATTTTAATCAGCATCCTTCAATACACATTCACAACTTCAAACAAAAACTAATGGATAAAAAACAAAGATTTGTTCACTTCATAAAAACACCATAGTAAATTGAATTTTATCGTATCAAGGTACTTAAAAACAATAAGCTCAAAATTTCGCACTCACTTGAAAATATTCTCACACATTCTTTGATTTTTTTGCATCTGCCTCGATTTGTAAACTGACATTGGACTTTAAACCTTAATTTCAAAACTGTTAAGTTCATATCCGATAAGTAATTACTAGTTTTTTGTGTGGAAGTCAATCAGAATTAACTTCATGCGAAATTAAACTTTAAAGCCTTGAAGTAAAGTTTGTTATCTCTTGCATCAAGTTACAGCTATAATTGATTTTGTTTTTTATACCGTGGGATCCGTAGCTTAATAAAAGTTATCGATTTTGTTTACTGCATGCAAAATTGTTGAATCCTTCTCGGGCATTGTGTAATTGATGCATATTATATACTTGTGTTTAGAATTGTTATTTTTTTATGGAATATGAGTCATTCATTTTTGGTTTTGTGTGAAACAGCAATCAGTAGACATACTGTTGTATCGTTTCATCATCAGCCTATTAATGTTCCCACTGCTGGGACGCGGGTCTCCTATCTGTGAGAGGGAGTGGGCCATAATCCACCACGCGGGCCCAGTGCGGATGTGTGGATGTCACATTGTCTTCAAATTTTTGGTTCTAGGACATGCCGGTTTCCTAACGAAGTTTTCCTTCACCGTTTTGAGAGTAGTGGTGACGAAATAAATTACACAAAGAAATGCGCCTGCCTGGATTCGAACCCACGACCAACAATTCGTAAGTCGGGGCCGATACCACTGGACCACCACTGACTGCTTTCTGTTTTTTTTTTGTATCATTTAGAAAGGTCGAAATGAATTTGAGTGTGGCTTTAAAAAAGAAACTGTGGTAAGACATGACAAGAGTTCTAGGCTTCTGACAATCTCTAACGACTGCCAAATGTATTAAAATTGACAACTGCAAGAGACCAACGGTTTTATTGTTCTATTGCATAGCTTTTACCGTGGATTCTGAACGCAGCGACCGAATCGAGAAATTCCATTGCTTAAGTTGATAAAAAATGCTATGGTATAGCTTCACCGCGGCAGTCCCGAGTGCCACACGTATTTTTCATTCAATTTGCTTTGAACACAAAATAAAATAAAACACGTTTATTATTGTTTACACTCATTACGCAATGGTTTTATGCCACACCTCTGCGGTATCCTAAAAAGGGTAAGACCAACAAAAAACTCGTCTTAATTGTCTTAAGTGGTCTAAATAAAAAAGGGATCGGATTCTTTTGAAATTTAGTTCAGTTAGCCCTTTGTCTCCCCACAAGTGGGCCATTGTTGTTGCCCACAATCATTTTTTTTTAACAGTCGACAGTAAAAAGTTGGGCTTAGTTATATTTTTTATGATTATTTTGTTGTTTTTATACTTATATTTTTTGTAATCGTTTACTCAAAAATATATTTATTACATTAAGTTGGTGGCAAAAAAGTCACAACCGACTTCCGAACGAAAAGTTATTTTGTTGGTTATTATTTTACCTTTTTTTTACATTGGCTCGTTTCCCAAATAAATAATAAATACGAGTATAATCAATTTTAATAATGTATTTATTTAAATTGACAAGGTATTTGCCAAAAACGGAAAAAAAATCTAAAAATATACTTGTTTCTATTTATTCAAGTTTACATTGCGCAATCCTACTAGCTTCTCGAAAAACAAGTTTAAAAAAAAATGTTTTTGGGAGTAGGTACCTAGAATAGGTCGCGGGACTTATCTCATTACCGTGACCCTGGAATATAAAGGGCTATTGAAGGACACCGTGGATTTTAGTCAGTACGAGTCTGACAGTCCCTCCCGCCCTGCCAGGTATGGGAGAACTCATTTGATGATTTTACCACGTTAAAACTCTTACTTAAAATTAATATTACTACCCTCAACCCTCAATTCAATCCATATGCTCTCCACCTGGTCTTTCAATCATTCAATCCTTAATTTCATTAAAAATTGATTGATTGATATTTGATATGCGTAAGTAAATCCAATTTGGAAGCGCGGAAGAACGGAACGGAATCCATTTTAATTGAATAATTGAAAAACGCCATTAACATTCAATTAAGGTTGTCGTGAAGTGATCTTACCTTGTTTGGGGATTATTAATCAATGGGTGATCGCGTAGAAAGTGTTGATGATGATGAGTTGTTTTAAAAGGCTTGATGACTGCCTATATCAATTATTCAACTTTTTGTTGCTGCTTGAGATTTTCGGAGTTCCCTTTCCATTTTAAAGCAAAAGTGTTAATTTCTTTAATTGTGTCTTACTTTCTATTAATTTTATAAATGCGATTTTTTGTAAGGATTGTATATTTTAATACATAATGTCATATGCTAAATGCTATGCTGACATCTATAGCCTGCCTGAGTTGGATTTGTTTGCGTCAAGACAAGATGGATGGAAGTATGTCGTGGATGTTTGAGCTTTTGTGAGAAGATGGATATAAAATGATTATTATCTATTGATATTATAAAGAGGAAAACTTTCGTTTGTTTGTAATGAATAGGCTCAAAAACTACTAGTCCGATTTAAAAAATTCTTTCACCAGTTGAAAGCTGCTGAGTGACATAGGTAGTAATAAGTTGCGAGCGAAACCGATGGGAAAAGCTAGTGTATTATATCCTCAAAACAACACTTATCAAAGTCCTTGGGTCCTAATCTTCTCTTTGTCCACAGTACGACCATTGTGGGTGCGTCTCCAAGGTGGCAAGCGCCCTCTGGTGGCGGGGCAGAGCACCGAGCTGGTCTGCCAAGCTGTTGGAGCCAGACCGAAGCCCACCATATCCTGGTGGAAAGGAGGCACTAGGTTGAAGACTGTTAGAGAGACGGTGAGTTACATACTTTTATTTGCTAATGGCCATAATCTAGCTAGAAGCAAACGGGCCTGCGGACGGCAGTAATAGGCGACTCGCTGGCCGATCATGGACCGAGCTGTCAGCAATATTATGGGCCCCGTCAGAGGGCCAAAGCTAGCAGGGCCACGGCACTATCGGGTATCCGTGTCCCCGGAACGTAAAGAGCTATTGATGGGTCACCGTGGATTTTAATCAGTACAAGTCTGACAATAACTCCCGTCCCGCCTTGGGTTGGAGGACTCATTTGATGAGTTTACCACGATAAAAACATTTGAACACGAACAGAAAACTTTAAGACAATCGACCCCTGGTATCCGGAGTGATGTAGCGGAAATAATCGTCAGCAAAATGAAGACTAGCGCCATCTATGCAGCGACGGAGGAACTAAGTGTTCTACATCGCGCAATAGAAGTTATCCGCGAGTTTAGAAGGCATATAGGTACTAGGAGACTTCAGTTTGAGTACTTGAGGCACGCTGAAAACTTGCTCAATTCTTTTACAATTATTCCTAAACAGTTTTTCCGGACCAAAAAACTCACATCTTTAATTACGTCTAGCTTTGTTCACAACAACGTTTGCTCAGACAGGTCTCAATTTTTTTATTGAAGAAGTATTAAGCATGTTTTCAGCGAGCCTCAAACACTTGTCTTTTCCAAAATTATAAACAACTCTTGTGCCATTTGATTTCATTCCTCATCATCTCAGCCATAGGACGTCCACTGCTGAACATATGCCTCTCCTTTTGATCTTCACATATACCGGTTGGAGGCGACCTGCATCCAGCGTCTTCCGGCGACCTTTATAAGGTCATCGGTCCACCTTGCTTGACTTTATTGTGTACTTAGAAAATAATTCATGAGAATTGCTTACTAAAACTGGATTGATGAACCATGAAGCCTTCTAAAAACAGTTAAGTTAGACTCTGCTTACCCACCAAAACCTGGACATTTGCATGATAAGCTTATCGCAACGTTAGTCCAGTGAGTTTGCGAAGCGTACTCTGTTTACGTTGCATCGCATTTCACGCCAGATGGTCTCTCGCAAACGATAAATACGAACTAGTGCTGCACCTCAAATTAGCTCATAGTTTCGGCCGAAACTTTGACTTTGGACGAAACTTAGGGCTTATGAAATTCATGGCGGAGGCTTATAGCTTGTTATGAAATTTAGCTTTTGCCTTCTCTTTCACTTTATGTAAAATAAAATATACCATGTAAAACGTTTTATTGAGATATAAAGTATCCTATGTCCTTATTCAGGTCGTAGATGTACTCACATATATACTTATTTATTTTCTCAGAATAATACAAATTTCTAAATTATTATTAAGCCCCACAAAACGAATGTTATGTTAAGACTGTGAAATAAATACCTACACATAAAAAAATGCCATCGCTTTCAAAATCGCAATCTGTTTTGTTACCTTAGATTATATTATTGCATTTCTTCTTCCTTTTAGATTCTTTGTTTAGAAATATAGATATAGATTAAAAATAACAAAACAGTTCAATAAAGTTTCCATAAAATTTAAGAAAATTTATCAGTTTGTGCTAAATGATCACAAACTTTTTTGATGTAGGTATTTATTTAACTGAGTTAATTAAGCTCTTTTATTATTCTTAATTATACACAGTTAAATTCAGTCCATGAGGAATAGTTTTTAATTCCATACAAACAAAGACCAATATTTTATAATACATTTTCAAAACATAATTCATTTACACTGCAAGCTTGCAAATAAGGTTTCGGCTTTCCTCCAACAAAATAAAAGCCGAGAGGCCGAAACTTCATTTAGGTACAATTTGGTGCACCACTACAAAAACAGACACGAAACAACATTATATTGTTTTTACATTTACAACATTCTGATCCAAATTCTTTCTTTTTCTTTACATTGTTCCTTTTCTTTTGTAAAACTAAAGTAGGTTTTAAGAATCGCAAGTCTAGCTTAATTAAAATGGCTAAAAAGTAATTGTTCTCAGGATTCAGTTACCAAGCAAAGATCAGGTCTAATTTTATTTTGAAACGACGTTAAGATAGCGTAATATAAAATTAGGCTTAAGTACATTAAAATTAAGCTAGACTTGTATTAATTACTTTGTACTAGGTAAACTTTGATAAACTCAAAGTTTGAACACCTTTAATTAAATTAGTGCCTAGTAGAAAATCGCCGTCGGTATTTCCAAAAGACAAGTTTTGTTCAAGCTGAGCAAAGTTATGTTATCGGAACAAAGTAATCTATATACCAACCGCGTGGTACATAGGCCGAGACTCCACTAAAGCTGTGCAAGTCGAGACGTGTTTTGAGAACAACCAATAGAATTGCGTTGCGGAGTGGAGCTGTGTCAATAACGCAATTCTATTGGTTGTTCAGAACACGTCTCGACTCCGCACAGCTCAACACAGCTTTGGTGGAGTCTCGGCCTTAGTCGATAATTATACCACGTAAATGTATTACCGGGTTAAAAGTATGTTATTGATTTTTTTTTTCTAAAATATGACATTATTCTTAAAACAAATCTACTATTTATTTTATTTTTTAAATTGAGTAATCATAAAAAAAGTTTCATCACCACGAACAACTAACGCCATCTCTGAATCGAAACCAGAACTTAAACACAAAACTGATTCATGCCATAGATGTCGTTACGATCACGATGCCCTCTTCAAGTCAACGAACCTAATTACATAGCATTACGACAATCTAGATTGACATGGACAGCACAATGGTGGGCTGTCAATAACAGGGAGTTTTATATGAAACCTTGAGGACGGAATCGAGAATCGGTAATGGTTTGATTCAAATCGATTGATTGAATGGTAGGGTTGACGGTTTGATGTATAATCTAGGTTGAAGATGGTTGTGGCACTGTTGAAGGGCGTGCAAAATACTGGCTTGAGAATGCCAAGAACTTACTTGTTAATAGGTAAAATATTTGATTTGAAAAAAAAAAAAAAAAATTGAAAAAAAAAATTATGAATTATGGTTCTATTTTTGAACGCCAACCTGGGGCCTTACCACTAGTTTTTACGGCTTTGTGACGGTAAAGTAAACTGGTAGAGTTAAGATTGATAAAATCAGTTCTTCATTCAAACACTAGAGGCGCTTTATTAAATTTAATTTTCTAAATAGACCGACTTCAGAGGAACCACTCGTATGGTAAATTAATGTTGATATAAAATCATTTTCACTTAATTTCTTATGGACATTTTTGTCACTTGATCTTTATAACTTTTAAACTTTTTGTCTATCTTTTTTTACATAACTTGCTATGCTATGAGGGGGCTTGCTCACTTTTGCTGACAAGGGGGGGGGGAGAATAATTGTAATAAATCTGCTTACTTACTTGAACGGCCCACGGCATGTGGACGTATTAACACTTGGACAATTAATGTTACCAAAAACCGTTCAGAGGAATACCGGGAAATTGCCTGACATTCATCATCATCATCATCATCAGCCGGAGGACGTCCACTGCTGAACATAGGCCTCCCCCGTAGACCGCCACGCCGAACGACAAATCGCCACTTGCATCCATCCATCCATTGCCTGACATTGCTAATATTGAACTAGTATGACCTTATACCAATATTGAACTACTTCGTATGACCTTAAACCAATTACACAGTATATCGCCCATATTCGCTGAATTACTAGTAATTCTAAATACTAGTAATATCTAGTCAGTTCCTTTAACGTACTGGGCTGTTCTAGAAATTGTTAATACCTTTAGTTAAGCTGCCATATTGTTCAGAGTAGACAAAGGAATAAGTCGGGCGAAAGTAAAGCTTTCATGTTTTGAATGGATTTAGGATTCTGTTGTTGTGATTGGCTGTCCCCATCCCCAATACGTTTCACAAAAGAATAGTAGACATTGGGTACGGTTAGCCGATACAATATCTGAGCAGCACTAAAAGAAAAATGGCGACTGCTGAGTAGCATAGGCTGAGACAACTGTGAAAATGCTTCACTCTCGTCTGAACTCAGCATGGTTTCAGCCGATTAGTCAGCAAAGTAGACTGCCGTACCCATTGGTTTTCAATTATCATACTTTTTATGAGCTTTTTAAAATGCGGAGGTGCTTTTTTGACAGTCTATGACTGTGACTTCAACAAATGATTTTTTTAACTGGAAGCCTATCTGTAAATCTAGTAATGTGTATATTCAATAATTAAAAAAAGTAGGCGAAAGCCATTAGTGACTAGCATATTACTATTTAGACTTATTTACTACCCTCAGAGGGAACACGCCCACGGGTTAGTTCCAATTTTGAGAATAGATGGCGTTGTTCATTTATGTCACTATTCTGAATCGCGGTGTTAAGATTCTCCGCCGTTGAACGACCTTCGTGCGGTACTGTAGGGTAGGGAATGTAGGGATCCTTTTAATTAAAATACTTGGCGATATTTTCGTCATAATCATTTTTGAATCGCGGTGTTTCTCCGCCGTGTAACGAAATGATACGAAATGATGTTTATTTATGCAAGTAGGTTATATCAACACTTTTACACGTCTTTTCATAATGCCCGGTTGACATTATTCCAGTCCAGCGATCCAGTCCAGTACTGGATTGCTTACTGGAAAAATGTAAACCGGCACTGGAATGAACTGAATCCTTCCAGTGCCGGTTTACATTTTTCCAGTAAGCAATCCAGTACTGGACTGGATCGCTGGACTGGAATAATGTAAACCGGGCATAATGCCCGGTTTACATTATTCCAGTCCAGCGATTATGCCCGGTTTACATTATTCCAGTCCAGCGATCCAGTCCAGTACTGGATTGCTTACTGGAAAAATGTAAACCGGCACTGGAATGAACTGAATCCTTCCGGTGCCGGTTTACATTTTTCCAGTAAGCAATCCAGTACTGGACTGGATCGCTGGACTGGAATAATGTAAACCGGGCATTAAACTCGGAAGGGCCGGTTTCTTACCTGATTACTCTGAGAAGAAACATCCAAAACAAACTCTGAGTTCACTGTCTCTTTTAAAGTCCAGACATCATAAATGTAGAACAGTTTATACGAGGACCATGCAGGCAATGTCTGAAGTGGTCTTTTGAAGAAAGAACCACACTAATTTGAGTGGACCTGTCCAGTCAGTGCAAGCATTTGTCAGTTATCGTGGAGCTCAACTTAAAACACAAGGAGCTCAGCGAAACGACGAACAATACCAAAGCAAGGACTTGTTTAGGCCGCTTAAGTTACTCAAACTGTCAGACAATCATTATAATGAAACAAATAAATAAAAAACAACAGCTTGGCCCACATGAGTCCTTGTATTCACAATACTAAATAAAATAAATAGTTAAAATTTCATGTAAAATAATGTCAGTTTGTATAAAAAAATATAAAATAATCACGGATGTCAGTTTGTATATAAAAGAAAAGAGAAGAAAGAAAGGAGTAAATTTACTACAAAAAAAAATTCATGTCAGATTGTAGTTATAAAAAAAATCGTAAATGTCAGATATAAAAAAAAAACTGTAGGATAAGGATTTAACAATCGGAAAATTGTTTCGTTAATACCGCCGTCGAATGACCCTCGCGCGGTACTGTAGTGAATTCATACTTACCTGGCATAAAGCAAAGAAAAAAAATACGATAGCATCAATCGAAAACCGTTAACATGGTGTGGATTCATTGTACCAATAGACGTTTTGAATGATAAAAATACTGTTTTTATTGTTAAGACCGACAATACAATACAAAACGCCCGTGCTTCGCTTAAGTTAGTTCTAATTTTGAGAATAGATGGCGTTGTTCATTTACGTCACTTTTTTGAATCGCGGTGGTAAGATTCTCCGCCGTTGAATGACCCTCGCACGGTACTGTAGTGAATTCATACTTACCTGGCATAGGGGACACCGTGATCAAGAAGGCGGTTCCCCCAGGGCGAGGCCTACCATTGCACTGCGGTTAGGTTGACCCCTGCGATTATCCCTAATGTGGATAACTCGGATGCGTTATTTTTGGTAGTGGGGACTGCGTACGCGCCGTCCCTTCAGAATTTAGAGACACGAATCGTCACTGGCAAGCGTATTCTGTTAGATGGGAATTACTGGTGATTCCAAAAATAATTCAAAACAAACATTAGCCAAATCGCTCCAGCCGTTTTCGAGTTTGAGCGAGACTCAAGGGCTATTTAGACGGGGAGAGTTTCACGACTCGAACATACGATAATCGAAGGAATATTAAATATTGTCTTCGTCTAAACATCGCCCGTTGACTTGGGCGATAATCGCCTCGAATAGGAAGATTTCTCGTGTCCATCTAAACAGAACGTCAAAGCAATAATCGCATTTCGAGTTTTTATGACAGACTGTCACTCATGTCACTCATGTTAGCAACTGTCATTGACAGTTGCTAACATGAGTGACATAGGTAACAAAACAAAACGGTTCAAACTGATTTGTACGATACTCGTATGAACGAGAAAAAATGTCATACGAGATCGTGTTTAGACAAGTCGAGTTTCTCGTATGCGATAATCTTCTTAAGGGCCATTTAGACGGGGAGAGTTTCACGACTCGAACATACGATAATCGAAGGAATATTAAATATTGTCTTCGTCTAAACATCGCCCGTTGACTTGGGCGATAATCGCCTCGAATAGGAAGATTTCTCGTGTCCATCTAAACAGAACGTCAAAGCAATAATCGCATTTCGAGTTTTTATGACAGACTGTCACTCATGTTAGCAACTGTCATTGACAGTTGCTAACATGAGTGACATAACAAAACAAAACGGTTCAAACT
Source organism: Agrotis segetum (assembly GCA_036375495.1). NCBI lineage: Eukaryota > Metazoa > Arthropoda > Insecta > Lepidoptera > Noctuidae > Agrotis > Agrotis segetum. The sequence continues at coordinate 717,260 of JAQSVV010000310.1, read as the reverse complement.
GATTTGTACGATAATCGTATGAACGAGAAGAAATGTCATACGAGTATGTGTTTAGACGAGTCGAGTTTCTCGTATGCGAGAATCTTCCTTCAATAATTTTGCCGTGTAAACAAACAATGACATTATCGCCTACGATAATGTCATATGCGAATCTCGTATGATATAATCGTATACGAGATTTTAGTTCTTGCCTGTGTGTAAACAGTTTGATACGATTATGTTATGGCGATTATTGCTTGCGATTATTGCTTAGACATTATCGAACGGAAACGTTCGAGAAACTCTTCCCGTCTAAATGGCGCTTTACAATAATATCGCCGTGTAAACAAACAAAGACATTATCGCCTACGATAATGTCATATGCGAATCTCGTATGATATAATCGTATACGAGATTTTAGTTCTTGCCTGTGTGTAAACAGTTTGACACGATTATGTTATGGCGATTATTGCTTGCGATAATTGCTTAGACATTATCGAATGGAAACGTTCGAGAAACTCTCCCCATCTAAATGGCGCTACGAGATTCGCATATGACATTATCGTAGGCGATAATGTCTATGTTTGTTTACACGGCGATATTATTGTAAGAAGATTCTTGCATACGAGAAACTCGACTTGTCTAAACACGATCTCGTATGACATTTTTTCTCGTTCATACGAGTATCGTACAAACCAGTTTGAACCGTTTTGTTTTGTTATGTCACTCATGTTAGCAACTGTCATAAAAACTCGAAATGCGATTATTGCTTTGACGTTCTGTTTAGACGGACACTTTCCCTTACGAGAAATCTTCCTATTCGAGGCGATTATCGCGCAAGTCAACGAGCGATGTTTAGACGAAGACAATATTTTTTATATTCCTTCGATTATCGTATGTTCGAGTCGTGAAACTCTCCCCGTCTAAATGGCCCTTTTCAGACAGTAAATTGATTTTTATATACACTGAGACTTTTTAGTCGTCTTACAAAAGTGGTCCACTTAGTGTATCCGACCTAAAATACTTCCAGGCGATTATTTTTTTAAATCATTAATAATAATTTTTATTAATAAATAAATTAGTGCATTAGAAACACACTGGTATAATGGTTACGTATCAAGCTGTAGAGTATACACCTACCCAGCGCAATAGTCGTCATAATGACGAATTTTTTTTTAAATAATCTCTTAAATACCTATTTTATTATTATAAACGTGTACTAGTCATTGGATATACATGAACTGGGCTGCCGTTGTAAGTCCACTAAAAAGTCACGGTGTATAAGAAGAAGAAAATTTGTAACTAATATTTAATCACCTCTTTATCACCAGACCTCAACAGACGGAAACATCACCAGCAGCATACTGACCTTCGTACCAACTATAGAAGACGCTGGAAGGGTCCTGTCCTGCCGAGCGGTCCAGCCAAGTCTAGTACATTCAACGCATGAAGATGGATGGAAAATGGAGATACAACGTGAGTTATAACCGTACTTAAGGCTTGTATTCACCGCGGACGGCGAGTAATGGGTGACTCGTTGTCCGATTATGACCCATGCCCGGGTCAACGGCACGTCGTGTTCCACACGCACTTCAAACAGTTGTCAGAATATCGATGGGGACCCCATAGAAGGCCGTAGCCTGCCTAGGAACTGTCCAAACGGAAAACCGTGACCCTGGAACGTAAAGAGCTATTGCAGAAACACGGTGGATTTTATTCAGAAACATGGTGATAATTTTACAACCTAAAAAAAATACATATTTCATTACCTATGCGGTCGATTATGACGGCAAAATGTGGTCCTTAGAAATGAATGTAATTATTTTCAAGACATAATATTTTGAGCTGAGCCCTGTCTGATACTTTCAACCACCCACACTGAAAATTCAGGGTACACAGTTGTCTTACTTAGGTATGTACTTTTATTATGTTTTCCTTAGTAATAATTTCAGGACTCAGTGGGCGTCGCCTTTGGCAAAAAATGCTTGGAAAGTATTTTACAACGCGGAAAAAATATTATTTTATCTTTAAAACCACAAACGCCTAAGAAAAAGAAAATTTGAAACATCCTGTTTTGCGATATAGTCTGGTTTCAAAAAAAATTTACAGGTTAAGACTAAAAAAAATGTTTATTGAATTAAGAATGAAATATATTTAACAGAAAAAAAAGAAAACCACTCATCGTTGAGTGTTTTAGATTTTTTTTTATTTGTGACGAAACTTAGTGGCTAGGACTATTGAATTATATTGTCGAAAATCGAACGTTAAATTAATGCCCAAAATTCAGAAAGCGGAACCAGTGCATGTCCTGCTTGCTATATTTTGGATATCGAAGAAAACTCACTCTGAAACATAACTCCGACGAACGTTTCTCCACTGAACGGTTCGCCGACACAACGATTCATTCATAGGCGATTCGACGACAAAAACTTTCACTGCAGAACGACTCGTTGACAAAGACATGGTTTAACATTTTAATTCTAGTAACTAAATATCTAAATAGCTTCATTTATACAATACTTCATGAAACACAATACTCATGACTTAATCGTTCTGTCGGCGAAAGATTTTGTCGTCGAACCGTCCAGGAATGAATCGTTGTGTCGGCGAATCGTTCAGCGGAGAAACTTTTGTCGGAGTTACGTTTCAGAATCAAGAAAACTACTTACTTACATTAGGATCATTTTTCTTTTAAAACAGATGGTGATCCCACTAACCCTCTTAAATCTAAACCAAATGAAACGCCATTATTTTCACATTATTTTCTTTCTCTTTCAACAGATCTACCGGTAGCAAAATTAGAGTTGGGCGCTAATTTGGACGCCAGCAAGGTGGTGGAAGGATCAGACGTGTACCTAGACTGCAGAGTACGAGCAAACCCGTGGCACAATCATGTATATTTTACGCATAATGTAAGTTTAAAATTCTATCCTACTTCCGATTATTAATAATGTTATTATAAACCTCAGATCAATGAAATAGGCAGATAGAACGCTCAGAACACGCGAGTGTGTCTACCAAAGTTAATACAAAATCAAATCGAATTAGATTCCAATAGTGTTTTCTTTGTTTTTTGAGAACAACTTTTACAATGGTTAAAGACACGAGACGGCAAATAACGTTAACGTTATTTTGGCAAACAACAACAACGACGCGCAGCTTGGTACGACGCGTAGCTTGCTAGCTTGGTACAGTCGCGACTTTGTATTTGATTTTGATTTTGTATTAAATTTGGTGGACACACTCGCGTGAAATTTTGGATGGATAGATTTGTTACTCTTTCACGCAAAAACTACTGATCGGATTTAGATTACACTTAGTACACAGATAGTTTATAATCTGGATTAACACGTTGGATAGTTTTTATATTAAGTTTCCGTGGGATATTTTTTTTTTTCACCAATAGACGTTTAAACAGTCCCCCCTTGCCCGTCCTAGGTGGGCGGACTCATTTGATGATTTTACCACGATACAAAAAGGATTGTTGCATGTCTACTATAATTTCTGCGTAGGTACCCCATGGGGAGAAAGCGTGATTTTATGTATCTGCCTAAACATTATTCTTCAAGTCAGTCCAGTGTGACCGATTCCATTAATCTTGAAAGGAATCGGGATCGTTCGTGCGTTTCCGGACGCGTTCGCACGACTGAATTTTGTGCGAAAACGCTTGATGAACAAACGCAGAATACTACCCACATTTTGCCACTTATTTTAAGCTTAAGTACTACCAAAATCTGTGCTTGTTTTAAGATAAATCTTTACGTCCTTATTTTTGGAAATAAAAAGTACTGAACCTAATTGGATGATTTTTTATGGGACCAAATGGCAAGTATACTGCACCGAACAAAAAAAACCTCGGAGTAATCTGTGTACATACAAACATAAAAAAACCGACTGAATGGAGACCCTCCTCCTTTTTTTGAAGTCAGTTAAAACTGTGCTTGCTTGTAATGTATTAGCAGTTATAAAAGCGTCGTCTCTGAGCGCGGAACACCCTGGGTGTATTTGAATCGTCATCCCTCTGTATATTTGAACCGCTCGTTTCTCTCGCGGTTCAATCTTAGAATCCTTCGCTCGCTCAGTTTTTAATTCAAGTACTCGCGCCAAAAATCAACATTGCAGCCTTGCGTAACAAATAACTATTTCTCTTTTTTGTCCAGGGAGTGGTTGTAAAACCAGGTCCAGGTGTTCTGCTAGCCAACCAGAGCCTGGTCTTACAGCGGGTGTCGAGGAAGGCAGCTGGTGCGTACGTCTGCTCAGCGCGGAACACCCTGGGTGAAGGGTCTTCTGAAAGCCTCGTACTGGACGTCAAATGTAAGTAGATTTAAAAATTATGAAACAGGTAGTAACTTTCTCATTTTTTTTTTTTGATAATAACGATGGCAAATATGAAAATGAATCAGTAATTTTTTTAACAAAAGCAGTTTTTAAGTGACAGTTCACACATGAAGGTCATTGACTTTTTCGTTCTAAACATCGTCGCTATTTGGCAACACATAAACCTCTTTCAAAACAAAATAACTTATCTAAAGTACAAACTTTCAAAGCAAAACTAAAACCCATTTAACATTTCTATCCTCAAACTTCAAGTAATACTGTAATTTATATCTTAAAACTTTGTGGTAAAGTATAAGTTTGAATGTCGCTACCTATCTACCTTCCAATGATTAATATTTCATCTCGAACGCCATATTGATTTCACAACTTTATGTTGGCACTATACTGAATTTGTTATTGCTTTTACACTATGGTCCATGATGGCCATTTAAGAGATTATAGCAATATTTTTGACTTGCCAGAAACTGGGATGTTATTGTCAAAGAAACTTTGGTTAAAATAATTAAACTTGGGTTTAGTTATAATAAATCAGGAACATTATTTTGTTGTGCACACTTAATATAATGTCAACATTGTTAAACACAAAATGATTAATTTCAACATTTTTTTTTTGTAAGAAATGTAGGTAATTGAAAGATATGTTTTTATAACACGCCATTGACCCGAGCATGCCTGAGTTGCACGACTCATTTGAAAATATTTCCTCAAACAAAGACAAAAATTGTAATAATCATCTTGTCGTTAAGGGGGATGCTCCAACCAGCCCGCGAAATTCAAATTTTTTTTACGTTTTTTGCAATTTGCAGGCCAGTGACATGTTGTAACTTTATAAAAATATGAGTTGCGGTAATAACAAGTATAATTTTAAATATAAAAATTATCAAAAAACTCGCTCCATCAGCTCTCATATAGAAAAGGTGCATCATGTTAAAATCTCCGAAATCTAACTACAATGCACCTTTTCTATGTTCGGTTGTGTCGGTTCAACATTGCGCGGGAATCTCTTAACTTCAACCAATATATTAATTATTAGTATTGTTTCTCAACAGTTGTGCCAACCTGCAAATCATCAGCTCCTATCGTGGTGAGGGCAGCAAGGGGAGAGGTGATCGACATCGACTGTGATCTAGATGCCAATCCTAAGGTAAGATCATAGACATGTTTATCACTGTAATATCGTGAACACCATTCGTTTGTTGAAGTGATACACTAAAATTTGTTAATGCTAGTAGCGCATGCCTCCACCAATTTATTAAATCGATAACTAAATAAAAAAATAACCTTAGAATAGATTGATGAAAGAAACAAAATAGTTGAAAAATTCGATACTAATCTTTTTTTGCTGTTGCAAATTGCTGTAATTTCGAGTAATTTTGAATTTTACGCGCTTATCATTCCGGACGATTATAATCTAGTTAACACACTTTCATCTCCTTATGAGTATTCCTGGGTGTCACCACTGCGAGGATCGCCCGGAGGACACGGTGGAGCATACGGTGCAAGACTGCCCCGCTTGGTCAGAGCACCGACGTGTCCTCACGGCTGCGATAGGCGGAGATCTCTCGCGCCCGGCATTGTTCGCGGCCATGCTCATTGCTCAGCCAGCTTTCGGAAAATCTAATATATAACTTCTATTTACTGACACTTTCAACATCATTGAAATACCTATTTCCTCCCAAAAGCCCTCTAAAACCTCTCCATTAAATAACTTTAAATCCTTTATTAATTACTCTTTCAAGTAAATAATTTTCGAATATTAAGGCTTGGAAGATATTAAGGATAGGAAATTCGATTCGAAGGGACTTCAAGGTCATTATGTTGGTTACAATGGCTTTATATGAAAGTTAAGACGCGAATATCCGACCTTGAAAGATGATTTTTGATAGAATTTTCGTCGATACGTGCCACAGTGCAGGATGATGCAGTAAGACAACTCATTTTAGAATTAAAACGTAAATGTGTGAGAAATAGTTCAACAGGTATTGGCTTAATGGCTTGGCTGTACGAGGTTGTTTTCTTTTTTTTTTTTGAAGAGTCTGTGACTTCCTTCTTGCCATGCTATAAGTTTTCTATTAGGCTCGATCAGGATATCTTATGCATTATCCTGGTTATAAGCTATCAAGGCATCTAAAAATGGTCGATATATGTTCAGTTGTAGTTGTGTCCATTCATCATCACAAACTTATAGGCGTGGATTGCCTGTGTCGTCTCAGCCTTCATTTTCAGGTGACTTAATCCCATTTGTATAGGACTTGTTTCATTTTAACAAATTTATTAATATCCAATTGTGAGAGGTTCAGGTATAACTTATACATTTCCGAGGCCCTGTTGCTTCACGAGTTTACGAGTTTTTGTAACTTAAAGTAAACGGGAACTTTGACGTGAATTTGATGGATAAACTTAGTTCCTCGTCCGTCCACTAAAGGCGCTTCTTCGTTTTCCACATAATTTATGTCGTTACATACTTGAAATATAGATTAATTCATGTTAGGGCTGGTCGTGGTACCCCGTCTCAGTCTTCTGTCTGTGTCGCGACGCGGACCGCCATTTTTTAAGTAAGTTGATCTACTGAACTTTTTACTCTGTGTCCCATCTTACCGAAGCGTCACTAATGGTTACCTAAATCTTAAAATTAATGGGTTAGTCAGCGTTTTATTAAATTTAAGAATCATCTTTTGTTAAAAAATGGCAGGTTTTTGCCAATAAAGTTCTGATGCGAGGTCAAGTCATCTTGTCACATTTGATATTGGATGAGTTGACTGTATTTAAGGCGTCGTGTTTTTTTTTATTAATATGCTTTTCTATAAAGTTGCTGATAGACGTGAGCATTCGCTTGTAACAGAACATTGAGCATTCGCTATGTTTAATTATGCCGAACGAGCAGAGCCGAGCATAGAGCCAAACATTGCTACGAACATTTTCACGATCTTTCAAGCAAACGCAATAGCCGATATCATCAGCCTGCTTTTCCCAACTATATTGGGGTCGGCTTCCAGTCTAACCAGATTCAGCTGGATATCAGTATTTTACATGGAGCGACTGCCTGTCTGACCTCCACAACCTAGTAACTGGGTAATACGATACTCCATGGTGAGACTGGTTGTCAGACTTTAGAGCTTCTGACTAACAGTAACGACTGTCAAAGATCTACAATGACGCTCTAGTCGATAGTAATCAACATTTTTTCTTCATGATGATGTCAGACTAGACAGTCGACTCGGCCAAAAGCTTGCCAGAACATTCGTCAAAATGCTCGCTAAAACGCTCTCTTTCTTTTTCTGTAATGTAACATTCGCAAGAATGTATGCTCATTAAAAAATAATGATCCAGTTTAATCAGCACCTTAAGAAGTTAGCCATTTTTTTTCTTATTTATTAATTTATACATAAACAACTATAACAAGATAATTAATTAATTACTTAAAAAAATACCTAAATGTACATACTACATATAAAAACTAAAATGAAAAGTAAAATTTTTACCATTTAGCCATTTTATTGAATTAATTTTCAATACAAAATATTATAACAAAAAAACATGGCTGACTGGCTGATTTCAAGATTATCACATATTTTTAATATCCCGGTACAGAATATATAAGTATTCCTCGGTATTTGATTAAATATCTTAGTGTCGCATCTGGAGAAGGGAGATTATCTTGCGTCGAAAAAAGTTAATATCCTACTATATATTATAAATGCGAAAGTTTTTGAGGATGTATGTATGTGTATGTTTTTTGTTACTCTTTCACGCAAAAACCACTGAACGGATTTGGCTAAAATTTCGTACACAGATAGTTTATAACCTGGATTAACACATAGGATAGTTTTTATCCCGATTTTATGTTCCTGCGGTATAATTTTCGAGTTGTAGCGGGTGAAGCCGCTGGCAACAGCTAGTACTTACATATAGGAAAGCCTTCCAATTTTATTTTTTGTGATTCCTAGTAATATGGATCATGTTTCTTTGCCATTGACATCGCTTTTAGGTCGCAACCAAAGTATTTTACTGAAATGCGGTTATCCGTTCATCACTAGCCTATAATCTTCTCTCAGATTAGACTCAGATCTACTCTCTGTGAGAGGGAATGGCCCATAATCCACCACGCGGGCCCATTGCGGGTTGGTAGATGTCACATGTCTTCGAATTTTTGGCTCTAGGACCAGCCGGTCTCCTCACGATGTTTTCCTTCACCGTTTTGAGAGCAGTGGTGATGAAATAAATTACACAAAGTAATGCATCTGGCTTCCTATACTATTAAGTCGAGACCGGATACCACTGGGGCACCATTGATCAATTACAGTTACGTTCAATAAGGTTTTACATTTTAATTAAGTAATGTCGATAGGTGTTTTATCTATGATGATTAATTACTGGCATATAAAATTCACTGTCCAACAGCAGGAATCTGAATATTTTTTGTCATACGAGTAAAATAACAGTTCAAAATAAAACATATATCCACGTTGAATGATTTTAAACTTTAACAATAACTGTTCGGTAAAATATTGCAAAAATCTGCACAAAACCGATACACGGACAAAAATATAAAAATATCAAATACAGCTTTCATTAAATTTTATAAATATTGGCAATTCAAAAACAGTTGGTGTTCCCAAAAATATTGAAATTTTTCCATTTTTATGTGCAAAAATAATGTGCGTTTTGTTAGTAAAAAGTTAAAATTCTGTAACAGAAAAACAGCACGGTAAAAGTCATGCATATTTATTGAAAATACTATAACTTACTACCTGATGGAAAAAGCTTTATTTTTAAAACTGATGGTGTTCTGTTTTTTATATTTTTTGCGATTGTTATTTCGATTGAATTCACAAACTGTTCTACTGTAAATATAAATCACAGTTGTATCAGCCTATAAATTCTATGTATTGTAAAATACACATTTTTTACCTATTTCGTGTTAAAGTGACGGCAACGCACAAAATTGTATACCACGGATCCAGGGAATTATTATATTTCAGACGACACGAAGTTTGCCGCGTCAGCTAGTAAAAAAAGTAATAAATACTTCACGTACATCATCAGCCTATAATGTTCCCACTGCTGGGGCACAGACCTCCTCTCTGTGAGAGGGAGTAGGCCATAATCCACCACGCGGGCCCAGTGCGGGTTGGTAGATGTCACATGTCTTCGAATTTTTGGTTCTAGGACATGCCGGTTTCCTCACGATATTTTCCTTCACCGTTTTGAGAGCAGTGGTTATGAAATAATTTACAGTAATGCGGCTGGCGGGGTTCGAACCCACGACCTACAACTCGTAAGTCGGGACCGATACCACTGGGCCACCACTGCTCTACTTCAAGTACGCTCTAAATGAAATACAGAAATCCTGTTCTAAGACCTCAATTAGGAATTTGTGAACTTAATTTGTGAGCACAAAATAGTACTACTCGAAATAAAACATTGTCCTCACTTCAGCTGGTACATCGTATCTCAATGTTATCCAAGGAAAACCTCAACTTTCCCAAACAAATCGAGCGTAGTATCTTTATCGGTAGCAGATCATAATAAGGCAGCATCCGAGCTACATCCCAGAGCGTGTGTGCCTCATGAATAATATAATACTCCATCAGTGCACTATATTACCTGTTCTGCTGTATATTTTAACCCGGATTTTTGTTTTGTTTACTTTCAGACACAGATAATATACTCTAGATACCGCATGCAAGGCACCTTATCAGCCACACGTCAGTGCATTTGACATACCAGGGGTTCTGTCTCCTGCTTGCATGGAGGGAAGTGGAAGCATATTTTTCCTACTCCTCCACTATTCTTTTCTGATTAATTTCGTTGCAGGATCCAAGTTAGATAAATTCATTCTCCGGGACAAGTCGAGCTTCATTGGCTCGGCGCTTTTCTGGTTGTTGCCACTGTTGATTCTGGGTCTCAGGAGTTATAGTCTACCTATTACGGATCATGAAATATAGCCCGCTGATAGACAGACGCACATCGAAGGCATATTAGTTATGTTCCGTTGGTTATCGTCTTGGTAAGAAACTTTAAAAAGCTTTATACCTATCATGGCGTCTTGAAGCGAAAGCAGTTTCACTGTGGTAAAGTGACAGAGCTATACAAGTCGTCTAGCGCCATCTCATTCACTCACTGAAACAAGTCAAGTTTTAAGACGTTGTAATACCTCCCCCAGGGCCCCAAGTCTGCTAATTTAGTAATGACTCAATTGAATATCAATTGGATCTCAGTAGCAGTTTTAACTACATTTGGTATTCTGCTATTAATTTGAGACCAATGGTTTTTCAGTGACATTCCATTGAACTGCTATCAGAATATTTCCTAGTCTGCTCTTCAATCGTGTTACAATTGTAAATCGATTGTAGACTTTATCAGTATTCTACTCTCTGATGGCAACACCTTTGAACTGACACTCAATTACACTACGACTCCATTACGACTCTATTGAGCTTACATACAAGTTTTTGCAGAATATCAAAGGACATGGTCCACAATGTATGGACCAAAAACCCAGAATCAAAGTGTGATCGATACGGTCAAACTGTATGCAGATGGATTCCCTAGAACTATCTTAATAATCGTACCAAGTTACAATATCCTAATCCACGGCATATCGGAGTTATAGGCTGTCAAAGTTTGCCAAAAAAGTTCCACTTGCTACTGAGATTTCACGTTTGTGTTGCCAGAATAGTCATGCTGCCGATAATATTGCGTACCAACGACGCCATAGCTGTTATTACACCGTTGTGTTCCACCCGCGCCTCAAAGAGTGTCAGCATGATGACGGGGGACTCTAGAGGGCCAAAGCCTGCCGGCGTCGCGGGACTGAGTTTCCGGAAGGAATCATTTGATGATTTCACCACGATAAAAAAAATAGAAAACCATTCAATGAATGATCCTATGGAGAGATGCCGCTGCAAAACTGCTATATGGACGCCTGCCAGCAGCACTCGTGTCTTCTGCCCTTGTTTAGTTTTAATGTTGTTGTTCTGTTCTGTGTGTGACTAACAATAAACTTTTCTTTCTTTCTGTCTTTCTTTCTTTCCAAAGTACGTCTTTTGATGGATGGCCCAAGTAAAACAACACTTGCTGAGAACAATCTGAAGATGAGTTGCCAAAGTTAAGCAACATTCACCGAGGTCTGTCTTTGAATGGGTGACCACTGTAAAGTAACATTTCCCAAAGTGTTTTGTTTCTTAACGTTGGGTGGATGACCCAAGACATGCGGTGAGATATCAGATGTCATACATCAATTGCGACTATTGTTATATAATGCTGGCACTTTTTAGTGTTCCGTAGCCAAATGACAAAAACGGAACCATTATAGATTCGTCATGTCTGTCTGTCTGTCCGTCCGTATGTCACAGCCTTTTTTCTTCGAAAGTATAACAGCTATCCTTAGTCTGTCTGTCAGTATTGAGTGAACCGCATTAGGATTTTCACACGAAAATAAAAATAAAACTAATTTTGGGGGTTGCCGGATACATAGAAGTGAAACTCAAATTTTTTTTTTCACCTGACCCTTACGTGTGGAGTATCTATGAATAGGTCTTGAAAAATGATATTGAGCTTACTAACATCATTTTTTTCTAAACTGAACAGTTTGCACGAGAGACTTCCAAAGTAGTAAAATGTGTGTCCCCCCTCCTGTAACTTCTAAAACAAGTGAATTATAAAGCTAAAAAAAATGTGATGTACATTACCATGCAAACTTCAATTGAAAATTGGTTTGAACAAGATTAAGTAATTAGTTTTTTTTTTTAATACGTCATAAACCGTAATCCGCAATTAACTTTTCAAAGTTACAACCAACTACAGGAACGTTTATTATGTTACTTGCTGTACTTCTCTGTAAGGTATGCCGACGATAAATAACCATCACGAAAATACCCTGTGCAACCTCATGCGCCAAGCATTGAAAATAGTGGAGGACTGGTGCAACAAAAACCAGCTATCAGTAAATCCTTCAAAAACCGAGCTGATCCTCTTCACAAAAAAGAGGAAGCTTGACGACTTCCACGTTTCTATGGAACCACCCTAAGCCTATCAACTGAAACCAAATACCTGGGCATCTTTTTGGATAAACAGCTGAGTTGGGCAAAACACATCAACTACATCACTATAAAAGCCAGCCAAGCCCTGTGGCAGTTGCAAGCGAATGCTTGGCAGGAATTGGGGGATCAGTCCCAAGACCACTCACTGGCTATATACCACTGTCATACTGACCGACAGTCTCGTACGGCTCATTGGTCTGGTGGCCCAGAACAAATCTGAGCACAACCCACACTCTTCTCACACGACCTTAACATAAATATATCCAGCCCGCTGGGAATGTACAACACCGTCTACCAGGCGGAATGCATGGGCATTATACAAGCAGCATATGCGATAGAGGCCAGAAGAGTTACGGACACCACTAGAATGTCACAATGAACTAGAACGTCTAACAGTATCTAAACGCAACAAAGTGACACTACAATGGATTAAAGGACACAGCGGATCATTGGGCAACGACGCGGCTGATGAACTAGCTAGGAGAGCATCCAGCGCATCAGTTTGCGGACCAGAACCCATTATACCCATCCCCTTCAACCAGATACGTAGATGGCTGCAGGAGCGCACCCTCACACAAGCAGAGAGATGGTGGGCCTCGACACCAGGCTGCAAGCAATCCAGGGAAGCTCTACCATCCTTAGATGGCAGGCTAACCAGACGTCTTTTACGCCGGGACAGGACCGGCATGCGTCTGCTGACAGAGACCATAACGGTACACTACTCCCTAAACAAACACTTCCACACAATAGGCATAACGGACAGCCCCCTGTGCAGGGCTTGCATGGAGACTGAGGAAACCGTTGCGCATGTGCTCTTCGAGTGCACAGGTGTCACCCAGATCAGGACAGCAACCCTCGGGACACCCAGGACTTACACAGATGTTCTCTACAGACCAAAGAACCTGATCAACTTCTGGAGGGAGGTGGGCTGGTTGGAATAAGCCACCAAAGGCCACTATGGCCCACGCACAATGGTCCACATGAAGGACTAAGTGCGGAAACCAAACCCCTAACATAGAACATGTTACTTGCTGCTACGGAACCCTTCATGGGCGAGTCCGACTCGCACTTGGCCAGTTTTTTTTTTGTAATATCGTTTAATAACATCTGAGGCGTCGTTGGTACGCAATATAATCGGCAGCATGAGTACTTTGGCAGCACAAACGTGAAATCTCAAGGAACAAGATGGATATTTTTTGCACATTTTGACAGCCCATAACTCCGATATCCCATGGATTAGGATGTTGAAACTTGGTACGATTATTAAGATAGTTCTAGAGAATCTATCGGCATACAGTTTGACCGTATCGATCACATCTTTGATTTTAGGTGAATTTTGATACCATCTCCTTTGTTCTAATCGTAATGGAGTCGTGATTGACTCTCAATTGAATATCAATAGCATGTGAGTTAAATAAAATTAGCAGACTTGAGGCCCTGGTCGCGTTCTGCGGTTTCCTACGATAAAAAGTCAATATGTATGTTGACATCGAAAATGAAAATACCAATACGAGAACGAAAGAAAACTTACTATAACTTTTTCAGCGCCTGAAATAAGAAGTTTCCCAAACCACAGTACTGTAAATTGAAAACAAAACTCGCTAGAAGAAGTCCTAACGATTTTCAAAGTTCTTTTCGCATGTAGAGTAGAGTTCGCCAAGTAATGATACGACTTTTATAAAGTTCTAGTTTTCTCGCGAAAATCCTTATGTGTGATCCTTGTCGCGTATACAGGTTGAATTTCCAATTGGGCGTGGATGTGTATATCCGAAACTATGAGGAGTATTGAAAATTACTGAAAAGAGTCTTGAGACCGTTTTTGACGAAAACTAAAACTGCATCATTGAAATTTAGAAAAATCTGTAATCCTGGCCAGGAACCCCCTGTTTTTTTTTATCGTGGTAAAATCATCAAATGAGTCCTCCCACCCCGGGCAAGGCGGGGGGGACTGTCAGACTTGTACTGACTAAAATCCACGGTGTACTTCAATAACCCTTTATGTTCCGGGGTTACGGTAATGGAAAAAGTCTAGAGGCCACAAACACTTCCTGTATTATTATATCATTCAGTAGTGTCGCTAATACGGGCCAAATTTTGGGAAGTATAGATATACCGCAAAATTAAGGAAAATGTCGAATTTAACTAGAATTGAAAATAAATGATGAAATGTTGTTTAACTGGTTACACCGTTGTTGCCTAACCGTTCAGGAAAAATAGGCATATTTATATGAGTGACAGAGTTACTTCAAACTCAGAAACTAAACGTCAAAAGCTTTTAACAGACACTTCCTTTCACTAATAGTCCGGTCAATTTAGACAAAAAATGTGAGTGAAATTACATAAAGTCCCAGCAAGCTGAATTTTTGTGAAGTTGTTCAAAACATAATTATAAACAATGTCTAGAAGTTCCCCATCATTCCCCTGTAAGGAAAAAAAAATATTCAAGGTCAAAGGTAAAAAAAATGAGTTTTTCGCGATTTTCAGCAAAACGGTAAGTTTTATCATACAAGTACCTCAGACAAAAATTGTAGATCATAAAATTATCTATAAAAATGTGTTAATACTTTTTTTCTTACGAGCCACCGTTCCAGAGATATAACGATTCAAAAAGTTATAAAAGTTGTTATCGTCATATGCATCTAATGAGGTAGTGTACTTAGCGCGTTTTTTTTAACGTGGTTTTCCCAGTAGGCCTACTCCACGGGTCAGTTGTGATCCTGTTTATTGTAAAACTATTGCAAAATAACGGAAATTTTCAAAGATTGGGAAAGATAAAAGCGTGCCTGTCCCTGTGTTCAATTTACTTGCATCCAAAATGAAGATGATGAAGAAGCAGGAGAAGAAGATCGAGAAGAAGAACAAGAATTTGAAACTTACGAATGAGACGAATAAACTTCAACACTTTTTTTTCATTTACATCGCTTTTATCTTTCCCAATCTTTGAACATTTCCGTCATTTTGCAATAGTTTTACAATAAACAGGATCACAACTGACCCGTGGAGTAGGCCTACTGGGGAAACCACGTTAAAAAAACGCGCTAAGTACACTACCTCATTAGATGCACTTGACGATAGCAACTTTTATAACTTTTTGAATCGTTATATCTCTGGAACGGTGGCTCGTAAGAAAAAAAATATTAACACATTTTTATAGATAATTTTATGATCTACAATTTTTGTCTGAGGTACTTGTATGATAAAACTTACCGTTTTGCTGAAAATCGCGAAAAACTCATTTTTTTTACCTTTGACCTTGAATATTTTTTTTTCCTTACAGGGGAATGATGGGGAACTTTTAGACATTGTTTATAATTATGTTTTGAACAACTTCACAGAAATTCAGCTTGCTGGGACTTTATGTAACCTCGAATGTCTAAATTGACCGGACTATAATTGTTTTAAACGTTAATACATTTCAAGAAAAAAAAAGTGGCTTAAAAAATCTCTTTGAAAACAAACATTGAAAATTCCAAATGACATTTCCGCTATTTTAAACGAGACTGCTTTCATTACGTGAAATAAATTCAGTAATACAACATGCATCAATTATTTGGACGAGTAGCGTCAGCATAAAAAGTAGAAGAGAAATATAAGAAAAAAAAAATTCGAATAAGAAAAGTCGTTACTAAGCTTTTATTTTCACATTCTTCAAGTATGAGTTAGAAGTTTTATAACGTTATATTTAATAGGACAACAGTTGCATACAAAAAAATACCGACCGAATTGAGAATGAGAACCTCCTCCTTTTTTCGAAGTCGGTCAATAAATAATATTGAACATCAACTTCCACAGTCTGATTTTTTAAACTTACGTTCGAACAGGGGCATAATACCTTCGGTGCCATAAACAAAGGTGCTATAAAAACAGTGGTCAAACTGGAATACTGACTTCTTTAAATTTGACGGCACTATTAGCGCAGTGGCTAAGCGACTGGACTGCTGCCCCTGCAGTCTCGACATTAGACAGCGACAAAAATCGTTCGCTAAGTCGTATCGTTATCAAATTCCTTTAATAGATTTTCAACTTTATTTCGAAAGCATAAGGTTGAAAATAATAATAATAATAAAGAAATTCATAGCGTGAGGAAAAATTACAAAAAAAATCATTAAAATGTTTTCAAATAACAGAAATTCTTGACATATACGGTGTTATAGCACTAATTATACGAGTAATAACCTACTATAATGCGTATTACTAAAACTAAAATAAGTTTTATTCTCAATGTTTTCAAAAAGACAACTGTACCAACTGACTTTTGTTGCTGTCCGTACAAAATTAATTCCAAATTGAAATAATCAAAATGGCACTGCGTTACAAAGGATTGTAATAACTGGAGCTTTAATGTATTTCTGAACGAACTAGGATGTTGAGTCCGTTCGGAAACCATTATCATAAGGTGATGAAATAAATGAGTAATTGAATAATAAATAAATAACGGTCATATTTAATTTTTTTTTTCTATTAAATAATTTCCCATTACTTATCTGTCTTTGTATATTTCAATATAATATTTGCCAAACACCATAATTAATAAAATTTCTATTTGTAAGAGCTCATTTCACATTTTAGCATTACAATAATATTGTCTGTATACACTTTTTTATTGCAAAAAAAAAACTAAAACTAAAACTTAAGCGAAAATTTATACATGCACGTTAGAAATTTTTTCAATTGTGACTTTGACATTTAAACTTTGACATTCATAGAATCTGGCATTAATAGAATCTGACATTTGTAGAATCTGGCATTTATAGAATCTGACATTTGTAGAATCTGGCATTCATAGAATCTGGAATAATGTAAGTAATTATTGCTACACAATTTTGAACTGTATCCTTTTGTCGACAGGAACCAATGTCGTATCACTGGTGGTTCAACAGTTCAGCTCATAGCAAACATGAGTTGACAACATCACCGATGACCACTGTACCTAATTTACCAGGTAAGATAATATAATTATTATTTTTACATTATAGCAAAACCATTAATAGTGATTCCCAAGGCGGGGCGGGAGGGACTGTCAGACTCGTACTGACTAAAATCCATAGTGTTACTTCAAAAGCCGCTTACGTTCCAGGTTCACGGGAGCTGATGGCTCTCTAAGGTCTCTAAGGCCCCTTCAGATCACGCGCGCCTCAAAGAGCGTCAGCATAATGACGGGGCCCCCTCTCAGAGGGCCAAAGCCTGCCGGGGTCGCGGGATTATTTCCTTACCGTGACCCCGGAACATAACAGGCTACTGAAGGACACCGTGGATTTCAGTCAGTACAAGTCTGACAGTCCCTCCCGCCCTGCCCGGGGTGGGAGGACTCATTTGATGATTTTACCAAGATAAAAAAAGGCCCCTTCAGAACCCGGGTCGTCGGCGCATTGTGTCCCACGCGCACCTCAGAGAGTGTCAGTATAATGACGGGGCCTCCCTCTAGAGAGCCAAAGCGTGCGATTAATAAATAAAATAACGTACTTAATAGGTAAACATAATACGTTAGTTTTAATCTTTATTGGGAATCAAAAGTAAGTTGTAATGTAAATAATGTAAACTGATTTTTTGAATATGCAGTACAAAAATGAATGAAATAAAAATCAATTTTATTTTCATTCTGGGTTATTGATAAGCCTTCGAGCCTTCGAAATAAAATCAAAAGTTGTTGGTACCTCAGCATGAGTACCAGTTATGGAGGTTTCCCACTTATCCAGGTCCCAATTTAACCAAGTTTCACTGCATTTGGATTTAGGACTAACTCCCTCTTATATAGAGGAGTCCTCTGTCCCAACAGTGGGAATATTAGCTTCTACTCTCTCTATCTCTCATTATTCTCTTAAAGGTACATACATTTACATGGTGAACACTTCGTCAGACTATGGCTGGGTGCAATGCTCGGGGACCAACTCCGTGGGGCGGCAGACGAAGCCGTGTCTCTTCCATATACTACCTGCTGGTGAGTACCTAAGAATTAGACTGAGAAACAGTCCTTTTAAAGTTACATCTGACAGCAGCATTAGAACAACAACCTTAATAAAACTGGAACAAAGATCTTTTTAGAAAAATGTGGAATTTTAAATGACTGTAGACGAGGCATAATTTTGTAAGATAATGCCCATAAAATAATGAGTAATTATTGTGAATAAATAACCATCTTTCAGACGAAAACCTGTTTGATAAATTTTTGCCTTAAATTTTGGTCCACTTATCAGGGCAGTAAAATAAAATAGACCACTAGCGGCCCGTCCCGGCTTCGCACGGGTGGACATAATGATTTTCGTCCTCTAAAACCTGGCGTTGATGGTTACAAACACAACTAAAAAAAGAAGTAGTCGAATCGGTCCAGCCGTTTTCGAGTTATGAGCTTAGCAACACATTTTGCGATCCATATTTATATTATAGATAGAAGATTAAGATCGGATCGAACTTTTTAAGATCGGAGTCCTTGACTCAAATGAAATTCCTAAACTTCTTTTAGTCGATCGTGGAGTTATATTTATTTAAATTCCTTTTAGTCTTCCTCGGTAAATGGACTATACAACACAAAAATAATTTTATAATTCGAACCAGTAGTTCTTTAGATTGGTGCGTTCAACCAAACAAACAAAGTTTTCAGATTTATAATAGTAGAATAGATATCAAAAACAGATAGGCAACTATAAACCCAGCTTTGTTAAGTTAACAATTAAAATAACAGCAGTCAATCAACATCTACAGTCAGATGCACAAAAAACATTTACTGTGGTGCCAC
Source organism: Agrotis segetum (assembly GCA_036375495.1). Lineage (NCBI taxonomy): Eukaryota > Metazoa > Arthropoda > Insecta > Lepidoptera > Noctuidae > Agrotis > Agrotis segetum. The sequence continues at coordinate 698,165 of JAQSVV010000310.1, read as the reverse complement.
AAAAAAATTAAACACCCGTTGAGCACTTATCTATAAAAATTGACAACGTATATATGGGTCCTTTTGCAGTTACACTTTTTTTAGACAAGCTTTCAACGGGTGTTTATCTTTTTGTAGTAAGGTAAGGTAAGGCGGCTACAGTCAGTAAAAACTTCTTATTACATGCACAGCAATGCCCCTATTTCTAAACAAGGATCTAGACAATAGGAAGAGCCAATAAAATACCAAATTCTATAGTCAGCGTCGTACAAATCAAAGACCTTTGGCCGACAGCTTGAAAGACAATAAATTTCCGAAGCTTATTCCTATAAAATATGAAGGGACTCCTGTGCCAGTCATATTGTCTAGTGCCTATGTGTGGAATGGGAAGTGAAAATTATTAGATTCTATGTAGACGTAAAATGGAAGGCACTTGTAAATATGGTAGGATTTGTATTTTATTTTTATATTGGGTTGATTGCAACCTTCGGGAATCCCACAGTGTCTCAAGACACGGGTGTATAACCAGTGTGTTTCCAGTGATGACATAATTATGGCTCCAAAACGTGGTCTGTGACTGCTGGCCTTTTAGAGAGACTAAGAGTCACTCAACGAGCAATTCAACGAGTTTCTTTGCGGGATAAAATCCGGAACATGGATATTCGGCGAAGAACCAGAGTCACCGACATAGCTCATATTTGCAAGTTGAAGTGGCAATGGGCAGGCCACATCGCTCGTAGGACTGACAACCGATAGGGAAGAAAAGTTCTCGAGTGGCGACCACGGACCGGAAAACGCAGCGAAAGCAGGCCTCCCACTAGGTGGACCGACGATATCGTGAGGGTCGCGGACAGCCGATGGATGCAAGTGGCGAATTGTCGTTCGGTGTGGCGGTCTAAGGGGGAGGCCTATGTTCAGCAGTGGACGTCTTCTGGCTGATGATGATGATGATTGCAACCTTTCAAAAAAACGATGCCCAACACTAGGAATATGTCTGCGTCTTGGGTGCGCTTACAAACATAGAAACTCATATACACATACGAGACCCGGAACTACTTGTAAATCATACAATATTTGCTCCGTGTGGGAATCAAACACGCAGAGAAATAAATGTATACGAGAACTTCTGGTTGCAACCGTGACAGCAAGACTCACTAATTGAATTTACAAAATTTCTAGTAATAAATACTAAGTCCTTGTTATCTCTACTACTTACTGTATTTATTACTAGAAATGTTGTAAAGTCAACTAGTGAGTCTTGCTGTCACGGTTGCAACCAGAAGTTCTCGTACAGGTAGCTAGGCATTTCTCTGCGTGAACCTGCGACACGCAGCACAGTCCGATCGCTTAACCACTGTCCAGATTCCGTTTTCAAAAGTATGTAACGTTTTTTGTGAAGCTACTTTTTTATGAATGTGTGAGTGAGCGCTACGCCACGCACACATTTAAATGTTATTTAGAGTAGAATTTAGCTCGTTCAACCAAACAAAATTTTCTCTTCATTAATATATTTTAATCTGTGCAATGTCTCTTCTATACAGATAAGCCGTCTACCCCCAAAGCTTGTGAGATTACCAACGTGACTTACGACTCCTTGACCCTGAACTGCACGCCAGGACATGATGGAGGGATCCACCAGTCCTTCTTATTGGAGGTAAGTTACTTCCACTTCTGCTTCCGTGGCTGGTCTAATCTCTAATCACGAATTCCGTGGTTTCGCTCTAGTTACGGACTTTTTCTACGCGTCTTGAAATCCAGCCCGAAGTAAGAATGAGTAATATTGTGATTTGATAAATAGCTCCATAGAGTTCGCACCACTATTAGTGTACCGTAGTATAATTCGGTTCATTAAAGAAAGGAATCTTAAATGGCGGGTGTCCGTCAGCCCAGCAAGAAAATGTCTTTTACCAGGAATTGAGTTTTGCCATTAATTAGAGCGTAATATGCTGTAAATGTGCGTCACATTAAAAAAATTGTGCGTGCCATGTTTTAGGAGTAAATTCGAAAAAACGATTCCTGCTGGGATAACGTTTTTCCAGCAAGAAAATTTTGAACGAGTGACCGGAGCCTAAAAAAAAGTATATCGGCATGTAGCTTAAATTAGTGCATAAATGTGCGCTGAAAATAAAATTTGTGCGGCTTAAGGCTTCGTAGATATTTCATTTCCTGCTGGGCTGACGTTTTGCAAAATCTGGTTTTTTAGGAAACAATGATTGTGCGCCCGTACAAAAAACGCAAGTTCGTAGATCGTAATTTGTGCGTTATTTGTGAAATAATAGATTTTCAAAAACATCTACCGTTTCGAAGTAATCATAAATTTATGAAAAACCTAAAAATTATGTTATCGCTTAAATGAACAAACAAATAAACTTGCTGTTAACGGAATTCGGTTATGCTTGCTGTTTTTAACACCCACCAAAAGTTTAAAGGCAAAGAGCACACACGTTTTTGAATAATACCCCTTTAAGTTAAACTGAAAATGCTTAAGCTTTGACGCGAAAGTGCAAGAAATAGAACTAACCCAAGATAATTATTTATGGACCAAAAATTAGAGCGTTTAATTAAGTATACATTCCGTAAATTTCAGCTTCAAGCATCTCTTATTTTAGCAGATATAAATCAAGAACCAAAACTATTTCTACATTACTGGTTATCCGACCAAATGCGAATGACAGCAAAAAGGCGACGGTTTCATACATACCGACAACCTTCTTAAATTTTCTTACATACATTTTATGCTTGAGTACACTTAGGAATAAAAGTGTTAGGGTAATAGATATATGTATATCAAACAAAATAAAATACTATATTAGTTTTAGGGAACTAATATAGTATTTTATTTTGTTTATATACATATTATAAAAAAGGTGCGGTGCTGCGTATATTTTATTGCTTAACGAAAATCAATAAACACGTATAGTTCGTTTTTTTTTAAGATATATTAAGTAGGTATAAAAAGTTCTAATTCATTGAAGACTTTTATTTGGGAACAGTTTTTATCCTGTCACGCGTTTGAAACTTGACATGTGATACCTACTTGTTTTCCTGAATTCGCAAACTGAGAAAACAGGTTGTTTTTTGAGTACCTAAATCAATTTTCTTCCGCTCCACCCAGTGCCTGAGGAAGTGAGGATGTATTTGAATTTTTTTTTCTATCAGAACATCTTAAATTATGTAATTCATAAATATACAGGTTGAATTTTCAAACTGGGTGTCGATGATCAAATCCGAAACTATGAGAAATACTGAATGAAAAAATTCTATGGCGCTCCACCCACTGCACCACGCCTCATCGCGTAGCGCGGGATGGCAGATTTTACCATTGTATGCAAGTATCTCTATTTATATAGAAACTAGCTTCTGCCCGCGACTTCGTACGCGGATCCTGTTGCTTATGCCAGCGACAATGGGGTCGACAAATTGAAGATCTAAAACGTCTGATGTAAAAATTCTTAGAGCCTGGGGACGGGAAAACAACGGGACGCGCGTGACGATTACAGACGTTCCAGATCTTTCATTTTTGTAAGTCAACAGGAAATGCTCATCAGACTAAACAGCTCTTGCTAAGACGTGATTCCTTTATATGTTATAGTGTAGCTAGGATCTTGGAGTTCCACATCAGGTGTTCCAGATCTCAATTTTCATACGTAAACAGAGAGTGGTCATCAGGCTGAACAACTTTGCTAAGACTTCATTCCTATATATGTTATAGTGTAGCTGGGCTCTCCTAGTTCCACAACAGATGTTCCAGATCTTCAATTTTAGTACGTCAACAGAGAGTGCTCATCAGGCTGAGCATCTCTTGTTAAGACTTCATTCCTATATAGGTATGTTAGTAATAGTTTAGCTGGGCTTTTGGTGTTCCACATCAGGTGTTCCAGATCTTCAAATTTTAGAAGTCACCAGAGAGTGCTCGTCAAGCTGAACAACTTTGCAAAGACGTCATTCCTGTATATGTTATAGTGTAGCTGAGCTGTTGGTGTTCCACATCAGGTGTTCCAGATCTTCAATTTTTATATGTCAACAGAAAGTGCTCATCTGGGTGAACTACTTTGCTGAGGCGTCATTCCTGTATATGTTATAGTGTAGCTGGGCTCTTGGAGTTCCACATGAGGTGTTCCAGATCTTCAAATTTATTCTCTCAGCAGAAAATACTCATGACGTGGAACAATTTTTCCTATCGCACCATTTTTGTATCTCTTATAGTTAAGCCGGTCCGTTGCGGTTCAGCACCAGGTCTTCAAGTTTCCAAGATAAATTATAGCCTATGTGTTGGCCAGACTTAATACCTATACAACAAAAAAATAATAATTCAAATCCGTCCAGTACTTTTTGAGTTTATCCCGGACATACATACAGACAAACAGATAAACAGACAAACAGACAAACAGACAAACAGACAAAAATTCTAAAAACTATATTTTTGGCTTCGGTATCGATTGTAGATCACACCCCAAGTATTATTTTTAAAAAATATTCAATGTACAGTTTTGACTTTCCTACTATTTTATTATATGTATAGATAAAACCTAGCACAATACACTGCCGACGAGAAAAAGCGCGGGAGGGCGCCCCGCGCGCTCTGTCTGCCTGCAAACTGCATCAATGGCTCTTGACAAAAACCACATGCAGTATTATTGATGTTATAAAATAGGTTTTTTTTTTCCTTATAATACCACGTTAGTATCACTATGTATGAGGATCAAATTCAGGAAAGTTATGACATACAGCCGAACCTACACAAAATACTGAAAATACCCTAACCCACACAATCCAGTACATTACGGAAGATGAAAACCAACCTCACTGAGAATCTCTTATTATTGGATATTAATATCCCTTGATTTATTTTCAGATATTTTAACTCAGATCAAAGAAATAGGTAACACAGGTTAAAATAATTTAACCATTGTAAAAGGTGTTCTCAAAAACAAAGAAAACATTATAGAATGTAATTCGATTTGATTTTGTACTAACTTTGGTGGACACACTCGCGTGTTCTGAGCGTTCTATCTGCCTATTTCTTTGATCTGAGTATCTAAAATACTTTTTCTCCTATTCTGGACGAAGACAAATCAATAATGTAACAAAAATCAATAAAATTGGTCCAGTTGTTCTTAGGTTAAAAATGTGGTAGGTAACTAACACTACTATTTTTTTTTAATACTGTTCTTCGATAAATGGCTCATTTCACACTTATATTTTTTATTAATTTATCTCTACGTGTGCGAAAATAAACACAGATCAGTCTCTCTACACTAAATCCAAATTTGTTCCGTGCATTTTAAAAACAAAAACAGTCACCTCCGATTGGCGGTGATTGTTTTTTTTTTAATTTCGGCATTGATCTATGGGTTTTTATGACTTAGAAATTATCTGAATATTATTAATTTATATATGGAATACCATCTATAAAAAATATTATTTATAATAAATATTAACTTTTATTTGTGTTCTAAATTCAAAAATATTTTGCATATTAGTCTGTTTAGCGACTACTTTTCCTCCTACTTCAACCTGGCGAAAGCAAAGCGCAAAAAAAGTAGAACCATAGCTTCTTTTAGTTCCTGACCAAATAATATTTCCCGCGTTCTAGACGTGGGAAATTTAATTATTTTGTCAGTATATAACTATTTAATGCGTGAAAAATGTTTTTCTCTCTATTCTACTTCGTAAGAGATTTATGATTCTAAGTTATACTAAAAATATTGTTTTCATTATGCATTTTTATACGTATTCTCCATATGACTTCAGGATAGACCTGTGCTTTTAGAAATTACGAAAGTCCACTCATTAAACCTATTTTGATTTTGTTTTTTTCATTTGTTAACAATATACCTACTTATGATTTTCAAGAACCTAACTTAATTTGATCAAAGCTCGTTTAATTAAAAGGAATCATTAACACGACAAACAAGAATAATAAAACTACTGCCAATAACGTGATGGACGCGACTATACACACAATAGCTTCACATAGCACTGTAATTTATAGAAGGTCATCGGTATGTATGAAACCGTCGCCTTTTTGCTGTCATTCGCATTTGGTCGGATAACCAATAATGTAGAAATAGTTTTGGTTCTTGATTTATATCTGCTAAAATAAGAGATGCTTGAAGCTGAAATTTACGGAATGTATACTTAATTAAACGCTCTAATTTTTGGTCCATAAATAATTATCTTGGGTTAGTTCTATTTCTTGCACTTTCGCGTCAAAGCTTAAGCATTTTCAGTTTAACTTAAAGGGGTATTATTCAAAAACGTGTGTGCTCTTTGCCTTTAAACTTTTGGTGGGTGTTAAAAACAGCAAGCATAACCGAATTCCGTTAACAGCAAGTTTATTTGTTTGTTCATTTAAGCGATAACATAATTTTTAGGTTTTTCATAAATTTATGATTACTTCGAAACGGTAGATGTTTTTGAAAATCTATTATTTCACAAATAACGCACAAATTACTATCTACGAACTTGCGTTTTTTGTACGGGCGCACAATCATTGTTTCCTAAAAAACCAGATTTTGCAAAACGTCAGCCCAGCAGGAAATGAAATATCTACGAAGCCTTAAGCCGCACAAATTTTATTTTCAGCGCACTTTTATGCACTAATTTAAGCTACATGCCGATATACTTTTTTTTTGGCTCCGGTCACTCGTTCAAAATTTTCTTGCTGGAAAAACGTTATCCCAGCAGGAATCGTTTTTTCGAATTTATTCCTAAAAAATGGCACGCACAATTTTTTTAATGTGACGCACATTTACAGCATATTACGCTCTAATTAATGGCAAAACTCAATTCCTTGTAAAAGACATTTTCTTGCTGGGCTGATGCACACCAAGAAAATCTCTCGCTCGCACACTAGTGCCGTATATACTCACTCCCGCGCGTAGCGTAAGCAGAAAAAAAATAGGAGTCTTGATGTCTTGACGCGCTCAGTGATCATTTATAAGAATATTTATTAAAGTTTTCTGTTATTTTTCCGTTGTTACCTGTTGATTATTGTTGTTGAATTTTGTTTTATTGTTAGGTTAAGTTTGAGAAATTATTGTGATACAGACTTGTATTTTTAATTAGAATAAAACTTGAACTTGTAATCTTATCTGCTGACTGTACTATCTGTCAACGCAAGTACAAGCTGCCATTTTAGCTTCCTTTCTTCAATGATCCGGGTTATACGGAAAATTCGTGGTAGCTACTGCATTTTTAAATTTAATGAAATATGTTATGACATTAAAACGCGGCGCCGCGTCAATAAGAGTTCAATCGTGACGGTATAATCCGTCGCCATAAATATTGACGTGACTCACGTTAGTACATACATTCGTACCCGTACCCATATTTTCGTTCACAGACTTAGAAAGTAGACCCCCAGTTTCTATATTGTGGTCGACACCATCGTAATGTGACGCCAAAACAGTCTGAAGCCCGATGGTCTGACAACCAGTCGTAAGACTGGTTATCAAAGAATATTGTTTTACTCAGTAACTGGGTTATGGAAGTCAGATACACTCTAAAATTTTGATATTTTACTTTTACTGTCAGCCTGTATCATCCCACTGCTGGGCAGGGCAAAGGCCTCTCCCCATGACTTCCAGCTATTTCGATCTAGGGCTAGTGTGAACCACTGGTTGTTAGTTTTGTCCAGCTCATCCCGCCATCTTCTGCGAGGTCTGCCGCGACGCCTTCTGGCTGTGTCAGGGCTCCACATGGTGGTAATTTTGGCCCACAGTTCATTGGGCATCCGGCAGACGTAGCCAGTCCCACTTTGATACTCGTATTTTGCTTCAAGTAATTGGACTGGAAGTTGATCCCAACATAGCTGGAATTATGTGTTGTTAATCTGCATACAAAATTGTTGTAATTTTGAAGGTAGAGTAATTAATTAGTATGTTTGAATTTCTAGCAAAATTACTAGTTTCAACAAATTTAGTTTGCATAATTACGGTATGGAATGCAAATATGAAGGCTAGTTTGCAAATAGATAATGTAATAATTAAAGCTAATTATTAATTTCCCGTAAACCTGCAACATTTTGATGATACATAAAATGTTCGTCCTCTCTCCTAATATCCACCAATTTAACTTTGCTGTGCACGACAGGTTTCATATTTGAATCAATTTATTGACATAACAACTGTTTCATTTTACATTATGTAATGTAATACAATATTGTGTATTAATTACTGAGTCTCTCGTTGCTAAATTATGTCATTTTTTTAGCGTGGTAAAATCATCAAATGAGTCCTCCCACTCAGGGCAGGGTAGGAAGGACTGTCAGTGCTCATGTCCACGTGACGGTTTTAACACGGCACGGTATTTTGAGCCGGGTCGTGTGGTTAGCTTCATAGAGTTTCATGTAGACCCAGTTCGACACCGGACTTATTTCCGGCGCAAAACCGTCTCGTGCGCTTAGACTTGCACTTACTGAAATCCACGGTGTCCTTCAATAGCCCTTTACTGTTAGTCCCGTGACCCCAGCAGGCTTTGGCCCTCTAAGGGGGCCCAGTCATTGTGCTCAGGCATGGTCCTGATCGGACAGCGAGTCGCCCATTACTAGTCATCGCAGTCATCGCTAGTCCATCGCCTTGGGCGAAGGTGTATCCTAAAACCTTGAATTACACTATTAAAAGAGGATGTTTACCAGTTTCCCGGGGTTACCACAAATAAAGAAACACAAGCTTTGCACAGAAGAACCCATAAAAAATAAATCACAATTTATTAATAAATAAAAAGAAGAGTGTAACTTTTGTTGCTTCATAAATTGTGTAAAAGATCAATAGGCTTCAATATGTCTTGTTAACGTCACTTAGCTTCGTATAAATAAATCCGGGTTGACATAAAAAATTCTTTGTGAACAGACAATGTATTACAATTGTCTTGAAAAAGAAATAACGTTTTGTTAAAATGTTTTTTTTTTTCTGTCTTTATGTACAATTTTGTTTTATCAGTATTGTATACAAAAATAGAACTGAAAAAAATCAGGATCAGGGGATCCAATCTCTAAGCACGAAACCTGTGGTTTCGGCCTTAATTACGGGCTTTTTATTAGCCTCGAGCCCGAACTAATTATAAATGATATTATTACGATTTGACAGATAGCTCCATAGATTTCGCGCCATCACTCATGACCTTTTTTTTTACGTGGCAAAATCATTAAATGAGTCCTCCCACCCCGGGCAGGGCGGGAGAGACTGTCAGACTTTTACTGACTAAAATCCACGGTGTCTGTAGTAGCCTGTTATGATCCGGGGTCACGACTCTCGGTAAGGAAATAATCCCGAAACCATCACTCATAACGTGCGGAAAATTCGTCGTACTACATTTTTTAATCCAATTTTCACACAGCTTCAAAAGGACTCCAATTGTGGCGGTATTAACTGTATGTATGAACACTTTGGATTCAAAGCACAAACTAGGTGACTACGCACACCCATTAAAAAACATCTTTCTTGAAAAAAAAACATTGCCTCACACTAGGAATTTATCCCTTTTTCCTCACTGCTCAACTGTAGGAGCTCAACTGCAAATAGTTGAGCAGTGGGGAATCCCCAATGCACCAAACTGAGCAGTTGAGAATTTAGGCATCGGTATCCTGTGTTGTGGCGCACGTACATTTTTCGTGTATTTTCAGCGTTTTCCGTATTAAGTAACCTAATGGGGTCCGGTCCGGGGCCTAACGAATACCGTGACCCCAGGCTATTGTAGGACACCGTGGATTTTAGTCAGTACAAGTCTGACAGTGATCCTGGCCTGGGTGGGAAGACTCATTTCATGATTTTACCAAGCTAAAAAAAAGTCTGAAACCTAATGGAGTAAGGTTACGCCAAAGATAATCGTAATCCTTAAAAATGTATGGTTAGTTCGAAGATTATCCTAGTTGTAACTTTAGTCCACATTTATTGATAGGGGAGAAATACACAAACATCTTTGATTTTTGATTTGCGTATCCAGTACAATAATGCATTCAGGGTATTGTTGCGACTGCCGCGGTTTTGTAGTGCATCGGCAATGTTTTCGGAGGCACGTAGGTACTGATGGCTTCGATGCACTGTGGCGTAAAAAATTAGCCTCGTTACTCTGCAGGCTGCGGGGCAGTCCCAACACTATCCTGCAGTCGATAGTCGCCCGGGCCGACAGTCCGCTAGTGTGGGCGCTCGTGAACCGGACACGTTCCGTTTTATCTATTAAGTACTAACATAGGTTAAGCAGTTTTGTTAATAACACTATATGTAGATCATTGTAGTCTGTTCAAATAAAGATAAATAAATTATACTTACTAAATAACTTACTTAATTACTTCATATTTTCCACACAGATCTTCGACATGGCAACAGGGCAGCTTCTCCGCAATGTCAGCAGTGATGACCCTGAGTTTGAAGTTGCTGGTCTTTCAGCCAGCAACTCCTTGGCCGTGTCAGTCAGAGCCTTCAATAGAAAAGGCTTCAGTGAAGCCCTGACTTTGACTTCTAGTTTGTTGAAGTACCCGCAACGGCATACAGGTATGGTATTACAATTTGTTTGTTTTTTTTTGTTTGTCTATGTCAATACACTTTCTGGTCAAAGAAACAGGCAGATAGAACGCTCAGAACACGCGAGTGTCTCCACCAAAGTTAATACAAAATCAAATAGAATTACATTTCATAATGTTTTCTTTGTTTTTGAGAACAACTTTTAAGATGGTTAAAGACACAAGACGGCATATTTTGGCAAAAAACAACAACGACGCGCAGCTTGGTATTGTCGCGAATTTGTATTCGATTTTGATTTTGTATTAACTTTGGTGGAGACACTCGCGTGTTCTGAGCGCTCTATCTGCTTATTTCTTTGATCTGAGGTTGTAAAAATAACTGACAAAAACTGTAATGCTAAGAATGATTTTTCACTTGTAGTTGAAATCTGAGAAATGTTCTCGCAAAATGACAGTTTGTCATTTTACTATAATACTATTTTTCCTTATACAATGTGTAACGTTAAATGCACAAAACCTTTCGTGGGGTAACTCGGCCAATTTTACTAAACAATGTTTGTTCTAAGACTCTTGGAAATTCACAAAAAAAATTGGTTTTTCATACAAAATGAGAATTTGATCGGGCCTATCAGTATGAAAAACTATTTCTTTTTTGTGAATTTCCAAAAGTCTTAGAAAAAACATTGTTCAGTAACATGGGCTGAGTTACCCCACGAGAGGTTTTGCACATTTAACGTTACACGTTGTATACTTTCAAACTGACTTTGAAAATACATGAAAGATAAAAGCCACAGTTCTCCCCACAGCCCAGGTCCCTGTGAAGGTGGAACTGACCACGGTCCTGATCATAGTCCTGGGGGCAGTGGGGGTCATCGCCGCCATGACAGCAGTGTCAGCTGTCATCTTCTGCTGCAAGTACTGCAACAAGAGGGAGAGTGAGTATTTGTGTACTTAAGGTGATAGCGTCGATGTAGCCCGCAAAATTCAATTTTTCTTACGTTTTTTTGCAATTTGCATCATGGTTAGATTTCGGAGATTTTAACGTGATGCACCTTTTCTATGTGAGAGCTGATGGAGCGATTTTTTTTGATAATTTTTATATTTAAAATTATACTTGTTTGATAAAGTTACAACATGTCTCTGGTCTGCAAATTGCAAAAAAACGAAAGAAAATTTGAATTTCGCGGGCTGGTTGGAGCATTCACCTTAATTGAACATTACTGAAACTTGGGTATATTTGGTTAAGTTGGTAGTGATTTAATTATTGAAACTTGTGTTTGGTTTAATTGGTTGTGATTTAATTATTGAAACTTGTGTCTGGCTTACATAATTTAAAACTTGTCTGCATTAATTGATACGGTGTGTAATTTAATTAAAATGGTGTACTTAATATAATTAATTTGAAAGCTTTGTCAACGTCTCTAAAACTAAATAAATAATAGATTTTAAAATACGGCCGTGCGCTGCGTTATGAGTGCGCACGGCGCGGGCGCCCGCGTGGCGTGCTGATTCATGTAATCTTCATAGACCAGCGCTGCGTGCAGCGGGTCGCCCGTCGATGAGATTACATGAAACAGCACGCCACGCGGGCGCCCGCGCTGTGCGCATGCCTAAGTCAGCGCACGGCATGCAAAGCTTGTTTCTATTGAATATCTGGATACAAATAACAGTTAACTACTATGTATTTGCAATAAATAAAATAAATTCGATTCATTTCAAACGAATTAACAGAAAACCACCAAAATAAAAACATGTTCACTTTAAAATCCAATATTCAGTATTTTCAACTGAAATATTAATTTCATAACATTCCTTATTTTCCGGGAATAATTTACAGTTTGCCCTTTATTCATTAAATAAATATAGGCATGGGAAAATTGGTTCAAATTTTTTATTTTTAATATCTGGTTGACCGAGCTTTGCTCGGTTTTTAAAATGTCTATATCTTGGGAACCGAGCTTTTCTCGAACCTGGGACCTGATAAATCGATTCCTTGAGCCGAAAAACCCCTAATCTGTAACTTTCATGAAAATCCTTGGAGCCGTTTCCGAGATCCTGATTAAGTATATAATAACTATACAAGAATTGCTCGTTTAAAGATATTAGATGAAGAATCTTTAGTAGTCCTGTGGTTTTACAAATTGAAAGCTGGTCGTGAGTTCAAACCCGGAGAAGCAGAATAACACATTTGATGATTTGGACACGATAAAAAAAGAGCATCAGTGATGTAATTTTACTTAAAGTTATGCGCCTGACTGGGTTCGAACTCACGAAGTAAAACTGCTGTTATCACTGGGCCACTACTGCTCTCCTGAAGACCTATGACAACTCACACTCCGCTCACATGGATATATTCTACTAATATTATAAATGTGAAAGTTTGTGAGGATGTATGTGTATGTAGGTATGTTTGTTACTCCTTCACGCAAAAACCACTGAACGGATTTGGCTAAAATTTGGTACACAGATAGTTTATAACCTGGATTAACACATAGGATATTTTTTATCACGATTTTATGTTCCCGTAGGATAATTTTCGAGTTGTAGCGTGTGAGGCCGCTAGTTTCACATATATCACATTCTCATCATTATACCCCAGTGTGTCACGTAAGCGTCCTTGTCCCAGCGTTGGGAATAATGTAACCTAACTTTACAGAGGATTTATAATTCTTTTCTTTTCAGGAAAACATGAAAAGGACAAGAGGCAACAAGATGAAACATCAAATATACCACTCACTGGCACCAAAGAATCGGAAAGTGTTGATAGTTTAGGTAAGTTCCTAATTCAAATGGAATCATCATCATCATCATCGCCAGCCGTAGTACGTTCACTGCTGAACAAACGTCTCCTATAGATTTTCTTTAGGCTCTCCAAATCCAACTGTTAAATGAAACTTAAACACAAGTGGTATAAAATATCTGTTTGATTAGAAAGGGTTTTGCTTAACATTTATTATGATTTTGATATTTAAAGCAACGCCAAAATGTGGCATCAGTGCCTTACTCAATTTTGGGAGCCGTATGGAACTCAATTGAGCAGAAAATAAAGTTCAAAATGGAACTAAGATACATAGTTTCCTAGCATATATAAACTTCCTTTGAATACTACACACTGTACAGCAAATAGCTTATAAGATAAGCTATTTGAGCATCATATCTCATTTCATAGTAACAGCCGAGCTTAGAGAAATCACAGTACAAGCAAGGTACGTATGAATATAGCGCACAGATAATGTAATGTAAGATAATATACAGGATGGTCCGTTTACAGTGAAGATAATAGTGAAATAATCTACACATATAGATAAAATTGAAGTGTCTGTTTGTAATATTGAAATAACCGTTTTTTACTACATGCATACGAATATGTTTAAGTACGGTACATACACCAAAATAACATTTTTCAATTTTCGTCTGTCTATTTGTAATGAATAATCTCTGAAATGACTGGGCCGATATAGATCGGACTTCTATTGGCGGGTAGCTTAAGTAATAAGGAGTAACTTTGGCCACTTTTGTTTTTAGACAAAAACGTTATTTTAATAAAAAAAAAAAACATTGATGAGTTCCGAGATCTACGCGAACGAAGTCGCGGGCACAGCTAGTAATAAAAAAAAGAAAATAAAAAGTTTATTTAAAAACAACATAGACTTTGTTAAATAATAAAAAGTTATATTATCTGATGATTATTATCGACGGAATCCATTCAATACTAAGGGTGTGACTAATATATTAATATTAGTTAAGAGATTAGTAATATTCTATGGATTCACATATTAGTAATCCGACGAACTCCCTGCTAATATTTAATATTCACATAATCTGGGATTCATTTATTCGCTTGGCACGGATCGGGTAGACTCTACTGCACGGAGTACAATCTCCATATGTAATATGTTGTATTATATGTATAAACTCATAACTTCATTAGTACCTAACAGCTAAAACAATTTAACATTCATAATCCACCTAGTAATAATAAATACCGAGATGATACAGTCTATTGAACACTAATATTTAATACGACAGTGATACGTATTACCAGCTAAAACAATTTAACATTCATAATCCACCTAGCAATAATAAATACCAAGATGATACAGTCTATTAAACACTAATATTTAATACGGCAGTAATAAGTATTATTAGGTCTTACTCGTAGTTAAATATCACTGATCTCAAATATTAGTTTAGGTATTATAATATTACTAGACGAATATATTCATATTAGCTAATACGTAGAAATATCGGTATTAACCCAACTCTATTCAATACCAACCACACAACAGAATTTTGGTTTTTCATGGGCTGCATAGATGGCGCTGTTCACATGACGCGTAATCCTGAATCACGGTGATGAGATTCTCCGCGGCCGAATGACACCCCTCGGATATTGTAAGACCGGCATCGCTTCTCGGCCTTTTGGCTAAGATCAAAGTGTAGTATCTGTTCTTTTCAGCTTAATATCTGAAAGTTCCCTCACTGAGGGACCAGTATATTAAACTGATTTTTGTAAGCTGACGGGATGTCCGGGGCTCGCTCCACTCCCGTCGCGGGTCGGCCCGGCATTGCAGTGCCGCCGGGATCGGCCCACATAATACCCATAATTACTAAGATCCGTTCACAATTCCGGCAGTACTGAAGCCTGTTAGATCATCATGCTATTTAGTCGGTAAGTTCGACTACAAATAAAAAAATGTGGGGATTGGTGCCCTTAACAAAACCGAGGCCTGTATTTTAAGACACCAAAACTCCACCCAGATTATAATAATGTACCAATAGAACAATATCAAAAACTTGTACGAGTTAAAAATACAGAATCTTAAATCTGGATTATAAATACCTATGATGCCAGCTGACAAATACTATGTGCCCCAAAAAGCCAATTCAATCCAATTTATTTCGGTGTACTATTAGAAACCTCTACCTAATCCATCAGGGATTACATTATAAACACATTGATACATTTTATAATGTATTAAAAAAGCGCAATGTCAATTTGAGTTTGCTTAAAATAAATGACTATCGTATACCTAAATGATATTATGAACAAAAAGAGAAAAGAAAAAAAAACCAAAGGAGGAAATGTTCAGGAATTGACAGATTTCAAAGTGACCATTTTAATCACTGAAAACGAACCATACTGTACAGAAACCGTTAAAATGATTCCACGATATCCAGAACGCTCAAAACTACCCTCCTGTATATAAAGCAGGTTAAGGCTCTCATATTTTGCAAAATCGACGTCCGATGAGCGGGGAAAGTTTGACGATTTCCCCGCCACCAGCGCCACTGTCGCGAAATTATTGAAAACCTAAGTTTTATGTACCGTAAAACGGGGTGAATAGGGATGCAGGGGTGAATCGGGACAAAACTTCGAAAGGGATTTTAGGGATATATAATAATGGTATGTTGCCAACAAGGTCTCGAAATAATGAAGTATTATTCAATAAATTAAATTGAGTAGTTGTTGGTGACCTATCAAATCAATACAATATTAAAATCGCTGTTAAAGTTTTGTTCCTATTCACCCCTGCATCCCTATTCACCCCGTTTTACCCGGTATTTCATTTCTAAAACTTCAATATTTCATACAGTGTTCCCTTCACGCAAAATACATTTATTACTCTAGTAGAAATATTTTATCACAAGGATGTCAATGCATTTACGAATACAAAATGATATAAATACCTGTTGATGCAAACAAATATTTTATAAATATATTCGTCCATTCACAGACCTAAATATATTTTATAACATTTTGACACAGATTTTGATGTCCCCAGATAATAAAAAAAAACTACTATTTTTTAGAAAATTTATGAGCATTGGCATACTGTGCCAAAATGACAATACCCAATTATCTATAATGCCCCAAACACACGAGCGGAGCGTTTTATTAACATGCGTTCACATTTTCACAAAGCGGGACGCCCTTCACCATCTGGTGGTGTGTACCAGTACACATTTTACGAATAAAACATTTACTGATTTGAATTTTAAAACATATTTTTTTATCTCTTTTATCATCAATTCATCATCATCATGATCATACGATGTTTTGTGTATAATTTAAGAACAATTTTTTCACTGATGCATGGAAAAACATTATCAAAATTAGAACTTCGATAAATAAATGTTTATTAAAAAAAACTACAAAGAATATGGAATTTATATTATTCTAATTCTATTAAGCATTTAAATTACAACACCAAATTATTCATAAAATGTGTTTAAAATATAAATTTTAAACACATTTTATTTTATTTTGTTGTTTATACCAGAGGCGGCCTTAGCCATTGCGAGGCCCCGTGCGGCAAGTCTTTGCGAGGCCCCTTGCCCTTTATAAAAAGTATGTGATGCGAAAGTAGGTTTGGTTGTCATGTTTGAGGACAAATGCTAAAGTTATACAATAAATGTAATTTGAGTTTTAAAACATCCGTGTTTGCGTAAAATGGAGTAGTTCTGATTTTTGCAGACTTTGTTTGCCTTTTTGGCGATTATTACCTTAAAGTTAAATTGAAAGAGTTAAAAAGAAATTTGCTACAATATGAGACTAAAATGGTTTCTGTAGAGCCAAAAGCTTCCGATTTAGCGCTTTTCAAAAGTATCTCAAATCAACGTTTTTTTACAACAAATTTGGCGTTATCTGATATCATGTCTTCAGCTGGAATGTTTTCCAACTTTATAACTTTTTTCGAAAAAGAACTTTGAAGGAGTTTAGGCCGCACTACGGTTAAACCGCTGTGGTTTTTAATGGCGAGAATTTGTGCCCCTAGAAAACTAATACAAGCGGCTGCACCGTGGTTTTTTCCCGCGACTGAGTTTAAAACCGTGATTTGCTACAAAATGCTCGCGGGTAAAAACCGCGGCACAAAACTGTTAATCAATAGAACTTAGTTGACGCGTACGCACTGGCGTTAACCGCGGGCTGTTTTTCGGTAGACCGCCATGCTTCCACCGAGTCGGAGTTTGTTTTAAACTAACCAGAACATGAATTTATTAGGATGGTCTCTTAAGTTTTGATAATTCTTATGAAAGAAACTAAACCTAATAGTCTCCGAGATAAATGCTCCCAACATTTTTTCATTTTTTCAAAAAGTCACAAACTAAGACATCCCAACTCTAATGTTTTGCGAAAAAATATAAATATTGAAAAGCTCAACTCTGAAATTACTGGGTCTACACTACAGATAAAAATCGGTTCTCATATTGTAGCAAAAGACATCTTTGAAACCGCTCTGAAAAGTTTGTTATCAACAACTAGTCCTTTACGGTCATAAACGCAAAATTATCAAAATGAACGTTTTTTTTTTTTACAAAGTAACGTTCGGTGTATGAGGTCTCGAACTTTGATTATTCATTGGGCCCACTGGCGTACGTAGGTGCGTGGCTTTGCAGACCCTAGCTAGCCTGATGGGGCCTCGCGCTTAGAGATTTAATAAAATAAAATAGACAATGGCAATCTCAACTTTGTTACCTCTCAGTAAAGCAGTATAATTTAACTTCTACTACTATTTCTAACTGAGAACTGATAGAGCCAAAGCTGATGGCGCCGACGATCATAATTATTTAGGTCTAGCAATTCGGCTTCTCGCGCGAGGCCCCGTAGTTCACGTAGTTGCATGATAACTTGTTTACTTTTTAATTCTAACTGTGAACAGAAAGAGGCAAAGAGGCCTCGCAAAGCGATTTTTTCATCAAGTCATCAAAAAAAAAGAGGCCGCACACAGTGACCCACACGACGGGTTTAAAAAAAATCACAAATCCGCGCGATATTTTTCATCCTCCATAAAAAAAAGAGCATCGCAGATGGTTCTTGTCCTCCAAGATTCAGTCTCGCTACGTCACTGATTGAGCCAACATCATAAACAAGTCTGAACTACCGGATTAAACTAAACTAGCCGTACGTTCAGGTGACAAAATTATTGTACTAAATAAATACTTTTACAAAATTATAAATGTTGATTGACACTGAGATGATCAGAGATGGTAAATTTAAAAAAACCGGCCAAGTGCGTGTCGGGCCACGCACAGTGTAGGGTTCCGTAGTTGTCCATCAAAATACTTATGCGAACTAACTAAACTGATTCGCTGAATTTAATTTTAAAAAGAAGAATTTTCAAAATCGGTCCAGGAGTCTTTGAGAAATCGGGGAAAATACATAAGAAAAAAGATTACAACGAATTTAGAACCTCCTCCTTTTTTTGAATTTAGTTAAAAATAGTTGACGATAAAAACCTACCTATCCCCAAAAAACATACCTATAAAAGCTGTAAAAATAAAGTTGACAAACTTACATTTGCAGTTGTCTCCGATACATTTTGTTTAAGAAAATATGATTCCAAGTACATTTTATAAGTTGGTCGACTATCACTCGTAAAGTTGTAAAGCCTACTTAGTCATGATAATTTTCTTTTAAACTTCGTTATATATACTACTACTGTGAATTTTTTCACACCCCCAAACATAACCGTTTAGCTGGTAGAGGGGGAGGACACTCGAATCGAGCAAAATTTAGCACTTTAAAGCTTAATATTTCACAAACAAATTTTTTTTATCAAAAAATTGTCAATGGAAACTATCATTATTTTTTAAAGGCCTATTTAATGATACCCCACACTATGGGGTAGGCGAGAAAAAAAAATCCTCACTTTACGTGTAAGTACTGGAGGTACCCTAAAAAAAAATATTTTACGAGATTTTATTTTACTACTTTTTAGGCACAACAAATCCGTATATTTACACCAAATAACAGCTCTCTAGTACTGTGCGTCTCTGAGCTAAACTGCGGACGGACGGACGGACATGGCGAAACTATAAGGGTTCCTTGTTGACTACGGAACCCTAAAAAAAATAGATGGTTTGACTTTTTCTAAAACTAAAATCTTATTTATTTTGCCGTTACGATTGTTGTAGCCTTAATGAGTAGCCTAACTACTCGTTAAGGCAATAACATAACTAATTAATTAATAAAAATCAAAAGTATTTAATTAATAAAAATTACTAGTTTTTCTTTTGCTTGGTCTGTTGCGCGAGGCCCCCTGCAAGCGCGAGGCCCCGGGCGGGTGCCCGGTTCGCCCCCCCCTAAGGCCGCCACTGGTTTATACAACAAAATTGCAGGTTTTTTGTCCGATCGCCATAAAAAGACTTCTTAACGTTTCTGGCGGGAAATCAGAACAAGATGGAGAACTTTTGTTACTGCTGCACTTTAGCAGCTGGCTAAATGAAGTAAATGATGGTAGTGTCATCCTCTATTCGTTCTATTAGAGCAACCAAAATTATAAATTTCCCGCGAACGTGCCTTTCCCATTTTTTTGTAGGATAAAATATCACACTTCATGTAAAAATAAAATTGCTATTATTTAGAAAAACTATTACTAAATAAAATATTAAAAAGAGTAATTTCTATGAAACTAATGCAGTGTCGTTTAGGCGATGCTAATTCCTAGTAAAACAGATTGTGGACGCGCCACAAAACTTGAATCACGATCACTATTTTTTTTAATTTACTAATTATTCTTTATATTCTAGACAAGTACGTCTAAATTCTTTAAAAAAAAAAAAACAATATTGTACATTTGGTCTTAGATAATTATGATTTTCAACCACGTCGCAAAAAAAAATTAAATAGAGCGACAAACAACTTGTACTGAACACATGGTGAGACTGAGCAACAACCACCGATTTTTCATCGCATTCGCAGTACTTTGTGGCCAATCGCACAAGTGTTTTTTTCTGGGCATGGGAAATAGAAAAAAATGTATTCCCATATTGTATCTGTTCAAACGTCAACGATTATAAAACGCGGCGTTTTTGTTCAAACTCCATTTGATTTTAAATGCTAGGCGGTGACAGTTAAGTTCAATTTTATGTACCTTTTTGTTAAAACTCTGCGTTTTTTTACATCCAAAAAACAGCGCTAGTGAGAGTGGAGCTTTATGCGATATTTAACAGCGTTGTGGGTGTTACTCCTTATTTGTAGGTGACATGGGTGACATGTAATCTTGAAGTATTCAAAATATTGACAATACAGTAATTTTCATTTAATTATTTTAATCCTGTTTCTTCGAAATTGTTATAAATCTTTGACGAAATGAAATAAATAATAATAAAAGTGAAGTGCATCTTATCCTATATTGCAATTCGATACCATTACTGGTTGTTTTCAGTTACATAATTATTGTTGACTGAAATTCAGTACTAATAAGAATAGTTCACGTGAAATGTTATATAGATCCAAAAGTATTGGACGATGGAGAATGCAAAATATTGCAGAACGATGAACAAGAACCGTACTACGATATCACGATAACATTGATATAGGTACCTGTGAGTAATTTATTATATTGATAGAAACAATTCGTAATGTATATTATACGTATTCTAAAATTCTCATTCTCTCAAATCCCTTATTTGCTCCGTACATCAAGAATGTCTGTGCGTCAGAAATTTCCTGCAATTAAATTCAGTAAGTTCGGTTTCTTTTCAATATTTATTAATGAAAATAATATGTTATTGAAAATAGAAAGTTTATAGGTCTATTTTACAGCCATGTCCGTTTAATCAGGTCCCATTAAACACAGCGTATATATGCCTAAACATATTTTGAATAATCAATAAGCCTACGCTATCTTTTTCTCAATTTCCAATTTTTCTATTACGAAAATCTGACAGCCCCGATCAGAAAAAAAGTGTCATAGGTCTAGTCTGTAAGAGCCACGCTGGCTGACTGATTCGTCAACGAGCGACAGTGATGACACTACTTTTGAAAGGCAAAAGATGAGAGGACGATAGTGAATGTGTGCTTAGAATAAAACGGCGTATGTGCCCAAACACATTGACGTCTTTTTATAAATTAAAATTGTTATTAAATGAAAAAGTAACCTGATAAAGTTCTGACAAACATCATTACCTATTTATTGATATATTCTTCAGGACCAAAAGTTTGATCTACTTCAAGTACCACTCAAAAAACGTTAAAAAAATCTCTATTTTCGCGATTTTTTTTGATCGAGTCAAGTTATAAATATCGCGTTTTCAACTGGAAAATAACATAGACAGTTTATTGAACTATAACATACATTTTTTTCAGATCGAAAAACGAATATTTGATTGTTTGCCGTTGAATCAAAAATAGGTTGATTCCGAATTACGTGGCCTTAAGACCCACATACCTGTAGTCTAGGTTTAAACCTTAAGCCAGCCTGACCGTCGACCGTACCGTAAGACCTCTTCAGGACAAACGAGCAAAAGCTAGATAAATGGAAGACCCAGTGATACCCGCACAGAATGGAGGCCTTACCACGAGTTCTTAATGCGATCCAGATTTGGCTGTGGGAAAGAGACAAAGCTATACAAAGTCAAAGTCAAAGTATCTTTATTGTGGGCATATATTTGTTACAGGTCTTAACAATATATTAAAGTATCAATATGTCCTGCCTTATAGGCATACAATAATTATGTAGGTGGGTATAGGCATAAAAATTTGATATTATGTTATAAAGATGGTACATTTAGATAAAGTAAATGTAAAAGTACAGTAAAACTATCACATGGTCATTACTAATGCATGTCAAATACGGTGGAACTAATACATGGTCAATACTTATACATTTCAAAATACAGTGAAACTAATAAATGGTCAACAATTCAGGAAATCTTGGATCGAGTAGTATGCCTTATCAATTAAAAATTTTCGTAATTTATTTTTAAATACTGAAAGTTCCTTAGTGTCTAGAATGAGGCTAGAATGCTAATAGGTATTTGTTGTATATTTTTGACGCAATACCAAAGAAGCTTTTGTTAAATAGGGCCGTTTTATGTGGTACATTAGAAATTCGTCACAACAAGTCGTCTAACTCTGTCTCTTTCCCACAGCCAAAACTGAATCGCATTGAGAGCTCGTGGTAGGGCCTCTGAATATTTAATTGAACTGCCCTCAGAATAGTGTGTAATTTGAATAGCATTCAGGTCTTTCGGTAAAGGTTACTAGGATTAAGTTCTGGTCCTTTGTTTTGGGGGAATTTGAGGGTTTAATTGAGGATTCATGGACTACAAATACGTCTTTATAGGTAAGATTTTACTTTTGGAGATGTTGTGTTAACATGATTGTTATTTTGCAAATTGGTTGTGACAAATTTCTAAACGTCAAATAAAACCCTATTTTTTTTAAACTAGATGGTGTTTAAACAACAGATTCAGAGTTCATAGTTTTTTTTTCAAGCAGGTGTAGAAGGTTATGTTTTTAGTTGGAATAAATCGGTTTTAAACCTACAAGTATGCGTACCTACTAGTTTTTGTAAATTACGCTGCAAGTAATAAAAAAAACCTAATATCTGTACAAAAATAAACAAGTATTAGAACGTTTCTAAAAGGACTTTGACCGAGTTTTTCCATGAAAACCGAGACTGTAGGAAGCCATGAAAGGGAATACCGAAATTTTCAATATCTCTCTCGATTTAGATTTCAGGAAAACAAAAGTTTTTGTGAAATTCTACCGTTTTTCAATATTTTTTGTTTGTAAGTGAATTCTAGACAAAGAAAAATTTTCGCTTTGTTTTTCACGATTGTAGTTCCCGAATGATTAGGCAAAATATAATAAACCGACATTTCGTTAGTAACTTTTAATTCCTTCAGTTAAATTCTACCATTAGTTCAATTATACCATTCATTCTTTTATTCGAAGACTGAGCGAAGAAAAATATCTGTTAATTTAGTAGAGCAGAACGGATAAAAACAAATCTGTTTTAGTAGTAGTAGTAGTGATACTAGTAGAAGTATAGACGCCAGCAGATCGACCTACTGTAATCTCTCAAATTTTACCAATCGAACATTAATTAACCTTCCACTATAGTAATAAGGTTGAAAATCCATTATAGAAAGTTGACAGATTGAGGTAGGTTGATGTGCTCATGTCTGTACGGCGAGTTCAACTGATAGTTTAAGTTATACATTATGAGGGCCAGCGTATTATAGCAAATACCTTTGTCCTTAAAATACTGCAATATTTTCATTTTCATATTAAAGTCAAATTAAATTTTGAATACCACATTAAATTCACAATATTTTCCCAAAAATACCACTGACATCGCTATGAAAGCCATACCTACAATTCATTTTACAACCAAATTATATTGTAATGACAAAACGCAAAACATTTCAGAGATCAAAAACACTCGACCAAATAAATTCACGTATTCCAAAAAACGACCACACTAAAAATAATTTATTATTTTTCCTTACAGATAAAAACCCAGATATTATACCCCTAGACGGTAAAATAAGTGACAGCTGTTCCAATAAATCATCGACAACGGACTACAGCTCTATACGACCTCTAATATCAAAGACTACAGACAAATATGATATGACGACCAACTGCGACCGATTTTACGACCACAACATCGATCCATGCAACCAGTATATTCAAGTTCGACCTATGGAATATCGGCGACCAACTTATGGACCGACCTTACAGATGCCTAACCTCGGGCCAAGTATACAGAGTTTGGGGCCAATGAGTAGTTTGCATATGCCGAATGTTGGACCAAATGATTGTCATAGACAGCCGTATGATAAGGTTTATGAAGATTGGCTGAAGTATAAGAATGCTTTGCCGTTGAATACCAGTGGTTTGGTGAGTATTCATCTCTTTTTTTGTTCTATTGTAGCAGTCAGTTGCCCAGTTGTTTCTTACTTACCCTGTGTAGGTCTCGTCATCTCGTGGTTGTGGCCACTATTACTTGGTCTTGGGTTCGATCCCCGAGTCAAATAGATTGTCCGAAAAAACGGTTGCTCTTGTACTAAATGTATCCAATAAGGTTACCAGCATCAAACAGGTGTACACATTATACCAACAGCAATTTAAATAATTATGGTTTTATTGAACTTACATTACATTTTACTAACAATATGGATTCTTATGATCTAAATAATAAAGTGAAATTAAATAATGTCATGTAATTTATCCCATCAAAATAGTAACTCATTTCTACTTATTCCTTCAATTTTTATTTTTGTCCTAAAGTAAATATCATTGTGTAATTCTCGTTTCTTGTTTAAAACCGAAGAACAAGTAAACAGTTTTTTTTAAATATTAAAACTACGATATTACATGGATCAATTTAAAATTATCACCACCCGGGTCGACAACGCGTTGTGTTTCACGCGCGCCTCGAAGAGTGTCAGCATAATGACGGGGCCGTCCTTGCCTTGCCCTTGTGAAGCCTGTTGGGGTCGCAGGACTAATGAATACCGTGACCCCTGTACATGAAGGGGTATTGAAGGACACCGTGGATTTTAGTCAATACAAGTCTGACAGTTCCTCCTGTCTTGCCCTGGGTTTAAGGACTCATTTGAAGATTTAACCACGCTAAAAAAACACCTTTTACCCACATTCTGCGCAAATAAGGAACTATTCTAGTATAGAACAGAAAAACACCTTTTCCCCACATTCTGCGCAAATAAGGAACTATTCTAGTATAGAACAGAAAAACACGTTCAACATCAAACTAACCCATTTATTTTTCCAGCTGCCAGCAGAACAGCTCCTGCCTCCAGAATTATACGCAACCCCACCACCTCCATCGCTCTACAGTAACCCAAACAGAAACCCACTGAATCTCACTCAGATGCCAGAACTAGAACCCAGGTACCACCTGGAAGCCAGGTCTTTGGCGATGGACTCCAGAAGTTGCTCCAACTCCCCTCCAGTGAGATTCAATCCGGAGAACAACAGTGTCTACTATAGTAAAGGAGTTCTTGATAGATCTTCTAATACTCTGCCACATTTGAAACCTACTAGAATAAATGGTAAGCCATTTACAATCGACTATTTTTATTTATTATTTACACTTTATGCACAAGTTACAAAAAATGTGTACAACGGCGGACTTAATGCCTTGGGCCATTATCTACCAGTCTACCTTAGGGTGATGCAGAGACAAAGACAAAGTAGGTGCAACAAAATGGGTGGACAAAGTAGGTGTAGGTTTTATCAACTGCCCAGCCATTTCTCAACCATATTGGGGTCGGCTTCCAGTCGAACCAGATTCAGCTGAATATCAGTATTTTACACATGTAGCAACTGCCTATCGAACCTCCACAATTCAGTAACTGGGCAGTACCATACCCCATGGTAAGACTGGTTGTCAGACTTTAGAGCTGCTGACTAACGCATACACGTTTCCTCTCAAAATGTTTGTCTTAAAAGTTACAATTGGCGTGAGAATAAATAACCGTACCATTTTCTGCTATAAAATTTAAAAAAAATCTTTATTTTTCATTTTATTTTGTACTTTTGAAACTGAACTAACTCAATTTGAACACACAGTTGTGTTTCTTTCAATAATTTTCGAAATCTCATCCGTTTTGAAACCATCCCACGAATTTTCACAAAAAAAAAAAAACTACTTTACAATATCGTAATTACTCATGTGAAATATCTGCTCCAATTCCATATTACTTGTTAAAATAACCCCAAAAACCTTTTACAAATAAAGCTTTAATAAAAGGTACTGTTCATTAAATTAAGTAGCTTTCGGGGATTTAAAAAGGCCACTTAACGAAAACATAATAAGAATTTCAATAAAATTCATATAATGGAATATCCTCTTCTATCGCTTGAGTAATAGAGTAGTAAAAATATTTTGTTTTTGTCACCTCTGGTCGCCTAAAACGACGTCTTAACGAGAGAGTATTTCCAGTGTGGGAAAGTGACAGAGCTATACAAGTCATATAGCGCCATCTCGTTCCTACACTGGAATTATTCTGGTTCTAAGACGTCATGGTAAGCCACCTGTTAACCAGACTAGTGCAAGTTGTGGCAATAATTCGGTTGGTAAAAATCACCGAAGTAATGATACTCTTTAGTGGCAGTAGTTCATTTTACAATATTTTAATGATTAAAAAAAAATTGTAAATAGAATCAGCTTAAAAAGTTCCCACTGCTAGGCAAGGATGAAACCAAATCATTTCCCAAACATTTTGAAACGAAACTACTGCTACATCATTTCATACCACTTCTGCAAAGTGGCCTTTTTAAAGCCCCAGTTTTCGAAATGTTTTTATTCACCCGTAATTGTTCAGTTTCCTTTCATTATATTCAGTAAACACTGTTTCAGTGTTCAGCACTCGACAAACTGATATAATCACGTAATTATATTCAGGCCCATGAAAAGGTAAATGTTTGTTCAGTGGGAATGTAAAACAATGGCTGGAAAGGAGTTTCTTTGGAAAATAATTATGGGAAATAATAAACCGAGCCACAAAATTACTAACTCAGCCACTTAGCAAGATTTCAGGGACACCCCGAAGTTCGGTTTGGTTAGGTTCCTTTAAACCTTGTACACAGAAATAGAAGCCCTGCGAAGCAGGGTTTTCGTCGACCCTGCTTAGGTAGATTTTTTTACACATAATAGGGAAACTTTATTTGGTTTGTGGCTGACTAAGTAATTTTGTGGCCAGTGTAGGATTAAATAGAAGCCGGTTTAAATAGCACCCAATAATTATTATGATTGTTACCAACCATTTTTTGTGAACCTTCTACTTTAACTTAGTTTCTTTTTTCTAAACATTTCTGGTTGGAAAATTAGTTTTTAGTTTTTCGTAGATGTTAATCAACAATGAAAAAGTTGCCTACGTTGTACATAAATTAATTTAATACTAAAAAAAACCATCCCGGTACGTGGTACAATTTCTAATTATTTATTTACTTACACGTAAACTTTGCCTTGACATTTATGTAGGTACAAAGAAAAAAAAGAATCATCGAAATCGCACCAAAAACCTCGGACACATTTTTTAGGTTTTTGTTGAGTTTGTCAAAAACTGCTCCGATTTCTATAAAACTTTCATCGGACCATTTGGGAAGCTTCCAACTAAATATATACTAATACCCTTTCCAACAGAAAAAGTTTTTTTTTTTTCAAATCGGTTTGTAAGCATCCGAATTGATTACCGACCTCCTCCTGTAGGAAGTCGGTTAAAAAGAAATAACGAGTTTCGTCCACGTTCGTAGGTTATGCGGATATGTAGCGAAGTCCCATGTGAATCTCTTACTAGAACTGCTAATTAAAAAAGAATATTTATTTTCCAGGTAATTCTCCAACTAAAATGCCAAATGAACCAAAGTGTGCGACAAAATCGACCGACACCTCTCTAGAGCAAGCGAAAGTTACAAAAGAGTGCGACTGAGACAAAAAGTATTAAATAAATGATAATGCACTTTTGGACTTAAGTAATACGTACATCGTGTAGACAATGTGACCTTAGTGGACTAGGTAAAAGGCCTCAAAGTTTTTAACAGGCCAGTGGCCTAGACAAAAGGCCTCAGATAAAGTGGTTTTTAAAAGGTGTAAAGTGTACATTGAATGTGATAAAATTCGGTTTGGAAGTTCGGACCCGTCCGTTGTGATTCGTTTTTACAGTTTCTTTTTATAAAATAAATGTGTGATTTTTTTATTCTTTCAATTGAATTATTTTAAATAACTTATCAATCAATTTTTCTTGTTAAACAATAAATTGCCAATATTTTTTTTTTTAATAAAATAATGTGCAAATAGATTTTTCAAAACTTGATTTGAATAGAATGAACGATAAATGTCAATTTGATAGAACGAAAAATACCTAGATTGTAAAATAGTTTTGCATCTTCCCTAAGATGTATAAGACTGAATTTGTGTAGAAAATACACATGTTTAGATAAAACAATTATTTGATTACATTGTTGTAATTAATCACTAAGATTATTAAATTTTTAAACAACGCAACATACCTTTTTTATTAATAAAAATAATGTCTTGTTTGCAAAATTACAGATTTGTAATAAATCTTTTTTCTTTTTAATAAAAAAAAAATATTGTTTAAAGGAGAATAGCTAAAACAAATATAGTTGAGTACGTTGTGAATGTAAATAGTGTAAATAAATATAAGTATGATATACGAAAAGTTGCCATACTAGTTAAATAGTTAATAACATGTATCTAAAATAATAATTATTGTCACAAAATCGAGCTTTTATGTTATGAATGACGATTATTTTTAATTTTGTGTTGTGTAAAAAAAGATAATGAACAAAGAAAGATGTTGTTTCCCGAAAGATATACGAAAAGAAAAATACTATCGACGCTTGTAAAGTGGAAATGTTAAAAATCGTATTGTATGTTAATATCTTCGGATTGTTGTTTTAAAAATATTTCGGAATATTGATAGCTTACTCGTGGAGGGAAAAGCGATGTTGTTTAAATGTAAATTATATAAAATATTATAAATATGATACTTAATGTGATAACAGTTTCATGAATGAATGATATCTCAGTTCACGATATGAATAAGAAAATATTGTACCTAGTTATAATTTTAATTAATTGTATTATTCCGATATGGCCTAAAGTTTTATTAAAAACTCATATAATTACATGATTTTTTGTATTAAAAAGAAAGTTCATTTATTTTAAGATAACGTTAACTAGCAAAATTATTAAACGGTAAAAAAATGTTTTTCTCTATTGCTAATAATCATTTTGATTTATTTTTAAAAAGATATAATCTTTTTTTATTTCACAAAAGTTCGTGAACTGAGTACTGAGATTAACATATAATTTAACAATTAAAAATAGTTTTTCACTTTTATTTAATTGTGTTTGGAAAGTGACCAAATTTTTTGCAGACTAGTTTTTACATTAGCTTTTATTTTAACTGTATAATAATACCATGACTTAGATTTTATAGATATTTTTAAGGTACAGTCGCTATTTCAATTATATTTTAGTTACCATGGAAACTTGAGTTCAATTATGTTCAAAAAATTATTTGAAGAGTAAAATTTTGAAAATATATGAAATTATTGATTTTTTATATGTTTGTATACGACTGTACCTTTCGCTTTGAGCATTTAATAATTATTTTCAGAAATTAGGTACTAGCATTTTGTAAAAACAATTTTAAGTGATTATTTAGTTTTTTTTTGTGATGTAAAATTACTTTGGAAATAATAAATGTGAATTTATAATACCTGTTTAGTTTTTTGTCCTTAATTTATAAGGGCGCTTCCTCACCGCGAGCATTCACCTGTAATGTAACGTTACAGATTCGAACATTCGAAGACAATAGAGCATCAAATTGTGCACTTTTATGTTACATTACAGGGGTATGCTCGCGGTGAGGGAGTGCCTTAGTAATAACAATTGACAAATCACATGCACGCTTCAGAATAATTATGTCGTTTTGGGTTCGACTCTCATTACGGGCAAAAAGCGTATTTGGGGACTATAAGAGGACGATGATGATTTCATCACCACAAAAAGCCGTTGATCAATTTTTCTTTCTTATTTTTGACTGACAGAAAAAAAACGAAGAGGATAGGAGAAAGATCAAAAGTGGAGCAGTCTAAAAAATGCAGTTCCCCGGATGAACCAGTCTAATTTAAGGCCAACTCGTAGTTGATCTGCTGAAAGAGACTCTTTAATGAAATTAGCGTTTGCAAGCTTTTATCACAACCCTTATCACGAATTTTCACTTTTTTACAGCTTTTTTCCAATATTTACAGCGTTTCTTGTATGGCAAAATGGAACAGCGCCTCTGCTGTGTGAAGATGAACCTAGGTAATTGTTTCCTTGTTTGTAAATTTGGAAATGTCAAAGTTCCAGTTTATTTTACGTCATAATAACTGAAAACTCATGATAAGGCCTCTGTATGTTGTTTCTTCTACCTATGTGCTCTGTGTTCATTTAAACCTTTTTTCTCCAAAGTCAAAGTCAAATCATTTATTTCAAGTAGGCCATCCAAGAGGCACTTTTAAACGTCGAATTTTAAAATTAAGGAAATGGGATGGTATGGGATTGAATCTACACCCATTCGCTAAGGTAGGATGTATGAAGAAGAATGGACAAGAAACTCCATACTCTTTTTAAAAACGTTTTACAATCTCCCACTTCTGGGTCTTTCCCTTAACCGTTATATACAACGTTTTAAAACTAGGCTTGTTCCAGTGAGTGAACGAGATGGCGCTAGACGACTTGTGTAGCTCTGTCACTTTCACTCGCCGGAACAAGCCTGGTTTTAAGACGTTGTAATACGGCCCCTGTACTGAATGAGTGTAAGTCATCATGCCAGGGTTTTCTAGGACCTCCGGCACCCACTGCGTAACGATCCTAGCCCATCGATCCTGATGCATTGTGTACTCATGGCCCGCCCAATCTCAAAGTACATAAATACGAGTAACTCATCATCTGTTGGTCTAGTGGTTAGTGACCCTGACTGCTATGCCGGAGGTCGTGGGTTCAATTCCCACCCAGGGCAAATGTTTGTGTGATGAGCACGATCATTTGTTCTGTGTCTAGGTGTAATTTATCTATAATTTGTATGTATTTAGAAATATATAAGTATGTTTATCAGTTGTCTAGTACCCATCACACAAGCTCTGCTTAGCTTGGGACTAGATGGCGTTGTGTAATATTATTACACAACGCCAGTTGTTAGTTGTGAAATATTATTATTATGCCCAGCCTTTTTCCAACTATATTGGGGTCGGCTTCCAGTAAAACCAGATGCAGCTGGATATCAGTATTTTACATGAAGCGACTGCCTATCAGACCTCCACAACCCAGTAACTGGGTAATACGATAATCCATGGTAAGACTGGTTGTCAGACTTTAGAGCTTCTGACTAACAGTAACGACTGTCAAAGATCTACAAATGACAGCCGGGACCAACGGCTTTACGTGCTTTCCGAATCACGGAGGGAACTCGCTATAATAGATGGTCACCCATACACAGACCAACCTCGGCAAGCGCGGCTTTACCCGTAAGATCGGCCTGTGCGACTGTGATTATTTAGCCACGAGCTTCTCTCAAAGTACATAAGTAACTAAATAAATAAAAATTGACATAGCGGTGCTACTGGACCGCATCACCCAAAGAATGTTCAAACAATATTATTTGTGTTACCCACACACGACATGGGAACTTGCCTATACAAATATTATTCTGTCTGCGGTCCGATTGATATTAATATTTGTAAGTATAGTAGGCGCGGGCATGCGGGCAGCGAGTAAAGGGCAACTCGCTGCCCGACCAAAGACCATGCCCGCGTCGATGGCGCGTTGTGTCCCACGCGCGCCTCAAAGAGCGTCAGCATAATGACGGGGCCCCCCTCTCAGAGGGCCAAATCCTGCCGGGGTCGCGGGATTATTCCCTTACCGTGACCCCGGAACATAACAGGCTATTGAAGGACACCGTGGATTTTAGTCAGTAGAAGTCTGACAGTCCCTCCCGCCCTGCCCGGGCTAGGAGGACTCATTTGATGATTTTACCACGCTAAAAAAAAAAAAAAACAAGTCTATGTTTGCTAACACCCGTTTCATGGGACAGAAATGCAATTGACGTTTAGGGTTTCGTATCCAAAAGTAAAATGGGACCCAATTACTAACACTCCAATGTCCGTCCGTCTGTATGTCCGTCTGTCACCACGCTGTATCTCACGAACCGTGATAGTTTGACAGTTGGAATTGTCATAGATGATGTATTTGTTGCTGCTATAACTATACCTAAATACGAAAAAAAAAACAGAATAAAATAAATATTAAAGGGGGCACACAACAGGCATGTTTCATACTTTTAGTTCTGAATCAATTACTCTCAAAAACAACTTCAATTACGATTATTCCTTATAACGAAAACCTGAATACCGTAAATCTGGAATAACCGCCATAAGTGCGTAATTTAAGACCAATATTCAGTAAATCATAAAAATATAACGTTTATTTCGAAAAACTGCTCGAATTTCGAAGCGATACATCGCCGCCATTTGCAAAATTGTTATGCGTTTATTCTCGAAATATCTCAATTTATTTCACATTTCAAAATAATGCGATCCTGTCAGCGATCAAAAATAATCGTGTGATATTTTTTATGTTATTTTTACGTTGTAGGTAAACGGTAACGATTTTAAGCCTGCAGCGAATTTTTTTGGATAAATCGAGTATGTTTTCGCTTTTTATTTTTGTACAAATGGCTTTGTTTTAATAATAAATCCCAGCTTCTAAGAGATAAGGATATATTGTAAGACTAAAAGAAAGAAAAAAATATGAAAAAAATACATAATTATGACCAAACGAAAAATGGCCAAAAAGAAAAATGGCAAAAAAGCAAAAGATAAAAAAGGTCCTGCCACACAGCGGGGAACAGTATATAAAAAAACCAGCTTCTGCCCAAAACTATTTCTGCATGGACAAGAACATATTTCATAAATATAATTTAATTTTAATGAGTTTTGGACTGGCATAGTTTTTGCTTATGGTAGCATTAAGGTCAAACAAGTCAACTTTTTTTCCATAGAAACTTCGTTGGGGTTTTACTCCACTATTTGACAAAGTACATCCAAAATTAAACATGGTATCGTTTTGTCTCATTATTAATTTTGTCTGTACGGAAGCAGAATTGTAAAATATGAAGGTATTAAAAAGTTACGAGCTTCTAAAGATTCGATTTTTTGCTAAATTTAACACAACTTTAGGTGTAAATTAGAAGCTAAAGAAGCATCAAATTTCCAAAACGAAGTCCGTACCGACACAGCAAATTTATCGAAAAATTTAATAAATTTTATTTGAAATTAATTGATGCAGTGGTTTTTTCATAAAACCCCAACAGCCAAAGGCTTTTTCGTACTTTTTTACGCGCGCCTTTTACTCTGAACGATCGTGCATCTCACTGAATAAGTTTTCCCCTGTTTTCTCCACGGGGGGATGACGCTCGCGCACACATGAATAATATGGCTCGATTTCCGGTGAAATATCATGGTTTTTGACCATGCCTGCCAGTGAGTTCGAGCTCGCGACTAGCGCCGCCTTAATGTTAGTTTTTAGCGTTTATTTTTGTAATAATAATTAGGAAAACTAATTATGGAATAATATTAGTGATTTATTTTAAAGTGTTTAAACGGGTCAGAGCCCATTCGTACCCTAAGATTCGCACCCTGTGCCCACTCGTACCCTGGAAGTTTTGAGGGGCCAACTCGTCCCCTGAAGAATATTTATTTTTATTCATTCTTCTAATATAAGTACATGTACATGTGTATACTGCAGCTTGGTAGTCCTGGTACAGTCGCGCAGAAAAGGGTAAAATAAAAATATAGTAATTCGGTAGATAGAATAAACATGATATGTTTATTTCAAATAAGATTAAGTTTAAAAAATGCCTCTAGGCATTAAGTCAGTCTTCAAAATAATTTATTAACTTTTAGTTTCTTGTACATTTGTAAATATTTAGCAAAATATATGATAACTATAATAATCTATATGCAGTAAAATAATACTGTGTAAGTATTTAAATAAAATTTCAGTAATAGCTGAATTTTAGATAAATTTACATCCAGTTTACAAACAAATAAACAATTAATTGTTAGTACTTTGTACAGTCAAAGAGATCTACAAAATAATGCAATATTACAATAACTTTATATAAAAGAAATATAAAAATTAAAATCAGTCTTTATCCACTACGTAAAACTAACATCACAATTTCCTAGAAAATAACAAAATACAACTCTTTTTACAAAAATCAGCTTTGATTGACCATTATTTAAATCAAAATTAAATATAAAATATGCAAAAAAAAAACACATATCATCAGTAAATAATCACTTCTTATTTTTTTTTGTATATTTACCAACTACATACATGCAAAATCATAATAACTTAAATCTAATTTGCTTGCGCGCAGATACTCTGGCTAAGTTTACCCCTCCCGCTTCTGCATTCCACAAAATTAAAAATTTTAACGCAATTTTTGGAGCAAAGCAGAATTCATGTTAGAACGTTCATTACTTTTAGCCGACCTCCAAAAGGAGGAGGTTCTCAAATCGGACGTTTGTATTTTCTTTTATGTTTGTTCGGGCATAACTCCGTCGCACAACCGATTTGAAAAATTCTTTTTTGTTGGATAGGGTATACTTCCGGAATGGGACCACCATTAAAATTTTATCAAAATCGGACTACCACTTATTGAAAAATCAACAAAAACCTATAAAGTTTTCAACTTTGTATATACCGATTACTCCGAGGTTTCTGCCATGTGGCCCATAAAATTTGGGTTGAATAGTGAAACTAAAAAGGATAAAAAAAAAACTTAAAAAAAAATGTAACCGCCTTCAAAACAACCACAAAAAAAGTTCAAAAAAACCTACAAAAAAACTTTTCTTTCAAAGGCAGTGAGAAAAAAAAAAGTTTATTTCGTTAGGTGAACTTCATTTAATAAAAAACCAAAGACCCATTGAACAGTCTCGTATTCACAGTCACTTTGAAGAACCAAATGTCACCGAGGCAGCCATAACATACAAACAAAACACCTTATCTAATTTTGTAACCCTTTTTTTTGAACAAGCCATTCGTAGAGAGACAATTTTACATCGTAAGCCTATCGACAGGTTATATTATTATCATGACGGATTATCATTCACCATAGCTCTTTTTTCAATGAGCTGTTATGATTTTATTAAATTAATTCCGTTAATAAACTGTTCACAAGTGTACTCTGTGAACCGTTTAATAAGTAAAATATAGCTAATTTTATCTCAGGGGACCAATAGGCACCTGAATAGGTGCCGAATCTTTAACTTATATTGTATTATATTAGAGGGTACGAATGGGTACCTTAAAAATATTATATTTTATTAAAATATTAATTGGTACCCTACCAGGAGACCAATGGGCACCTATAAAGGGGCCGAATCCACAACTTTAATGCTGGGGTACGAATTTTAGGGTACGAATGGGCTCTGACCCGTTTAAACGATATCGATGCAAAAGGACTAAAACGATTTTAAAAATTATGTTTTTTTTTACGCTACCCTCATTGCGTTTTATTTTTGTCAAAGTCGAGCTAATTGTGAATTTTAGATCCAACAGTCAGTCTAGTTTTAGCCTCGAGCCGAGCAGGTTGATTTAATCCCTGGTAATCGCGAATTAAATTGTTTGAGCAGTAGAAGTGTGAACTTATTGTCTTAAAAGTGGAATAAATAATAACGATTGTGGACATTATTTTAACTGATTTTATCCAACGAGTGACAATAGTAGTGGTGTCGAACGTAAAGCTGGGTCCACACGACACATACATCTGCGCAGCGTATCAGTACAGACTTAAGTCGGTGCCAATGGGACGAGTGGACGATATGAGTCGCACATACTTTTGCCCGTGCAACAGTCTGCGCAGCGCAAGTCTGCACCGTCTAGACCCAGCTTAAAAAACGAACAAGTAACACCGAACTGTCTACACCCGCAATTACATCAGGCCATCCGTGATCATGGCGCTTGCAACAGTGCCGAAATATACAAACAAACATGGTAAGCAAATATCCCGTTTTGGGTAAGCGTCCACAGGTCCGCATCGCACGTATCGGACGTATCGTACGTAACGGATTTTAGTTTGCCTTGTATTAATACTCATACAACTGCGTCCACTGATCCGCATCGTACGGACGGCTCATCGGCAATGTCTACATGCGATGCGCACCGATGACGTCATACGGAATGCCGATCAGTTGACGCGATGAAGGTGGCATCGGTAATCCGATCGCTGCCGATACCTACAGAAATCCGTTTGATGCGATGCGTCCGATACGTACGATGCCGACCTGTGGACGCTTACCTTTTAATTGTATATAGCTATTCATATTACGACGACGCTATCCGTATACTGATCAGTTGACAGTGACGTTGTGATGTTCGTTCACTCAAATACATGAATAGCACGTCACGGAACGGTACGGAACGTGTCGGCACTGTTGTGTGCGGATATGCCTTTATAGGATACAGTAAAATCATCACCAGCTGCCTTACCCTAGTAATGTTGGGGTCAGCTTCCAGTCCAATGAGATGCAGCCTACTTCCTATTTTGATGGTGTGCCCTAAACAGTTTTTTTTAAGTTCCCCGTTTTGTAATCTTCCTTGCAGCGCGTCCACCTAAAGATTGAACTCAAGCAACGTTCAAACAGTATCGATATTTCGTCACAATAATAAAAAAACATCAATTTTATCCTAAAACGCTTAAAACTTTGAACAGAAACAATTTTGATACCCATTTGCGGCCATTTTGCAGTCATTTGCCGACATTACAGGCCCATTGAAATTAATTGACGAGGTGTAGAACATAATGAAGTGAATTTTAGTGCTTAACAATTTTGTTTTAAATTATAGAGTGTAGGGGATGAGGTGGTGAAACGTCGTTCAATTATTGCAAAGTTATTGATACTTTGCATCTGAGAGTTGTCCGACAGCCAGCGATTAGCGAGTAGCGAGAAACGTGTAGAGCGAGCAAGTGAAAACTAGTTAGCGAGCAACGTGAGTGTATTTCCGATAGTTTTGTCGCTTGGCTGGCAGCGAGTATCCATGTGCGACTGGCGATTACTCGCTTGTCTGTGCAACACTGTCCGTGAGTTCTGACCGCCAAGCGAGCATCTCTCAAGTATCTCTGATCGAATACTCGTATATCTTTGAAGCTCTTGTCCATAACTTAGCGAGACAACAGAGTACAGAGCGAGTTCTTGCCAGCATTGTGAACAACAACATCTGTTCCTGACGTCACATCGAGCTCCACACATCGCAGCGGCGACATAACTTTGCATGCCCCTCCAGCCGCAATCACAGCGGTGGGACAGCGCCGCGCCACTCACTCGCGGACCCCTCTAACGCGCACACGCGTACTAGCGGTTTTCTTGATTGTAACCAGGTCCCTAATACAGTCTTTCAAATTGTCAAGAAGCAGTTTCATTTATATAATAATCATTCAAGAACACCAGCATCTCACCTGGAGCTTGATACTCAGCCAACATCCAACTATTAATAATATATTCGCATCTTTTTGTTTACACAGAATTCATGTTTTATTCGTTTCGTGTGCGAGAAAAAAGTCGAAAAGTAATCGTTTACTCGCTGTTAGTGAGACAACTGCCTTATGTATTAAGAAATAATTTACATAGTTTTCGCACATTACGTTAATTTTAGGGTTCTGTACTTTAATGCCTATAAAATGAGCTTTCTGAGACACGATGGTCTGAAGCTTGAACATTAATTAACCACCTGAATGAAGTCGCAGGCACAGCCAGTAATACATAAAATACTTAGGGCCAGTTTCACCGGTTACGGATAAAGTCTCGGATAGCCTATTAGGAACTTATCTGCCAGATAAACTACAATTTTTGGTTTCACAGGTGTCGGATAGCGATATCTTTTTTTTTTTTTTTTTTTTTTATAAATAAATCGTTTATTTTCATAATGGGATTGCAAGGTTTACAAATGTTGGATACTTATATTATAGGTTTAATTAATAATTATACAATAAATACGGGTGGAGTACTGTTCTCCTAGATAGGCAAATATTTTGCCTGTGTTAAGGAGATACAGTGCCGGTCCCCTGGCGAATTATTGTTGAAACTGTGTTCTTATTATAGGATTTAGACAACAACTGGATATTATAATATAATTAATGTAGTTACCATGCAATAGTGTATGTGTGATAGTACGTGAGTGTGCTAGAGTGGGTGCGTGGGTGTGTGTGTGTGCGCGCGTGAATGAAAATGAAAAATATCTGGTAGATAAAGTATTGGTTAAGTTATCAGCTGGATCAAGTGGCTGTTAAGGAAGTTATCTACATTATAGTACATTTCAAGTAGAAAGAGTTTGTTATTGCATTTAAGGCGGTCATCTCCCAGGTAACCGTGACCCCAGAACGTAAAGGGCTATTGAAGAATACCCTGGATTTCAGTCGGTACGAGTCTCTTAAATCATGCAAGTCAATTTCTATTTGCAAGTCACAGCCACAAGACGCAAAACCAGCACAACATATGTAAATGACCCCTTGGCAGCGTCGGAAGTAATGTGGTCACACTGGTTCCCGGACAAATGGCTATGTACCTTTGTGGTGATGCCGTAGATAGATAATAAAGCCACTGCAACAGAGGTCTAATCTCTTAGCACGAAAGCCGTACTTCCGGCCTTAGTTACGGACGTTTCGACAACAATCCTATTTTCCTAATTTTGACTGGCCTTTTGGTCTAAGATATAACTCATCAAAATTCTAGAGACTCTGGGACACAGATTTACAATTATTTAAGAGAGCATGGTGATATTGGTGATGAGATATGGAATGAAGGTGATGTTGATGAGATGATTTGTGACGTAATAGATACGTCAGAAGCTAGTGAAAACTGAAAACATTTGTTTGTGACATATCGGCAATTTTAAAAGTGTCGTATGTTGTCAATTTTAGTTTACGTAACAAAAGAAAAAAGTACAAATGTCAAATATTTTTTGATCTAACATATTTGGCGCGGGCAACATAGAAAAGACATAAGACGCAGGCGGAGACAGACAAAATGTCTCT
This sequence comes from Agrotis segetum, assembly GCA_036375495.1. Lineage (NCBI taxonomy): Eukaryota > Metazoa > Arthropoda > Insecta > Lepidoptera > Noctuidae > Agrotis > Agrotis segetum. The sequence goes on along the minus strand of JAQSVV010000310.1, from coordinate 659,344 downwards.
TCGGCGTCTCTTTCATACAAAATTTATAGAAGCATCGCGACGTAAAACACACAGGAGAGACGACGCGCGGACGCTACTCTCATACATTTTTGCACGTTCGCAACGCGTCCTCGTCTTACGTCTTTTCAATGTGGCCCGCGCCTTAGTCTGTTTCAGTCAAACACCTTATTATGCAAGCCTGTCGCTACCAAAATCCCACTTATCTTCGACCAAAACTCAATCAAACTTGATCCCTCAAAACGCAAAGTAAAACTGCAGTATAAAAAAAAAAAGTTCCACTATCAGAGTCAGATAAGTCCCTACAAAGATTCGCGGTGGAATAGGGGAGATAAGACTAGACCATGTTATTTATAAACCGTACTATCGCAGGATATAGGGTAAAAAGAGATTATTTGGTGAGACGGGCAATTCAGTGATAAGTCTCTCAAAACGTTACCTATGCATGCATGCAGTAATGCGAAATGATGCAACTATTTCACCACTAAAGTGGACAAGACGTAGTGACACATCATTTCGAATTACAGCATGCATAGGTAACGTTTTGAGAGACTTTTGTCCTGTGACCTGTGTGTGTGTGTGTTTTTGACCTGTGTCACCAAATAATCTCCCTTTACCTTAAAGACAATGTTTGCACACTTAGTAAAAAAGTTAGGTACATCAGAACAACTTCTCCCTGCCAGGCTCGCGGTATTGACTCACCAAGTAATCCTGACCCTGGAACGTAAAAGTCTATTGAAGGATCACCTTTTTTTCACCGACTTTTAATAATAACTTTTTTTTAGAAGTCGGTTTTTTCTAATTCCCTCCATTTCTCTAAGATCCCGGCATCAGATCCTGGCCTACTAACCAAGGGACCATCTGTAAAGTACATCTTTTCAAACAAAAGAAGAATTTTCCATATCGGTCCAGACGTCATCGAAAAATCGGAAAAAGTACCTACTTTAAAAAAGATTCCAACGAATTGCGAACCTCCTCCTTTTTCCGAAGTCGGTTTAAATGAAAACTCATCCTCTTTTGTTGCCACTCCGAGTTTCGTGACCAAAATACCAGTTAGGATCCGATTGTAAGCATGAATTGCAGGAAACAATACGATTACTATCTCTTTATTCGTTTTCAACGGTTACTATCCACGTTTGCGTCCTAAGTGGATGGAAACTGCTGTTAATGTGACCAAAATGGCGATTGGCCTGCATTCCCTTTATAATTTGTTAAGCAGATAACGGAAAATGGAAGTTATATGCTTGATGAAAGATATTAAGCCCCTCTAAAATAATATTATCAAGCCGAAGAGCTTGTTATGGCAATTGTAAAGTTTCGTACACGCAGAGAAATGTCTAGCTACCTGTACGAGAACTTTTGGTTGCAACCGTGACAGCAAGACTCACTAGTTGACTTCACAATATTTCTAGTAATAAATACTAAGGAAGTTCTTACTTCCTTAGTATTTATTACTAGAAACTTAGTTTTATTACTAGAAATGTTGTATAGTCAAATGGTGAGTTTTGCTGTCACGGTTGCAACCAGAAGTTCTCGTATACATTAACTCTCTGCTTGTAATTTCGTCAATTTTGGCTTGCATAACAAAATATGTGTCAAATACTTTTATGATAAACTAACTTACGCATTTATTATTTTTTTTTAGTCAAAAACCCTATTTTCATTTACAATATGTCTTCGCTCAATACTCAAACATTACTTTAAAGTAGATTCAAACCATTCGATTGGTTGAAACTAGTTTTAAGTATCACTTATTGCCATACAACGTGGCAAATGCTGTCAGCCTTTTGGGCACTGCTCCCGTTCCCGTCAGGAGACCACACACGACAGCTATAATGTATATTTTTACATCTCCGAATCTTTATGGAAAGATGTTTCTCTATGGAAGGACTTGGTTGGCATCGACTGATTTAGTAAATTATGTTTGTGTTCGCATATCTCCGGAACTACAAGTCCGATTTAAGTATTTCTTTTTTTGTTGTACCTACTAGGTATCGTTCAACCATAGAGATTCGGAGATGTAAAAATATACATTATACCTGTCGTGTGTGGTCTCCTGTCGATTTCTAGGGAAAGATGTAATGAGATGTATCGTGCTATAATGTACATCTTTACATTATAGCTGCTGTGTGTGAAGCCCTTTACAGAACATCGCTCAATACTCAAGCGTATTTCCACTTATTATTTACTGCATACATTAATTTAGTTTAAATATTTTCTCAAATGTTGCTAAATACTAAAATTATGTACTTACAAACTATAAATAAAAACCTATCTACTAGTCATAATGTACAAAAAAAGTAAGATTAAAGAAAAAACATTCATAGGGCGCCAAAGAATACGTCCACATCGCTGTCAACGGGAGCAGTGCCCAAAAGGCTGACAGCATTTGCCACGTTGTATGGCAATAAGTGATACTTAAAACTAGTTTCAACCAATCGAATGGTTTGAATCTACTTTAAAGTAATGTTTGAGTATTGAGCGAAGACATCTTGTAAATGAAAATAGGGTTTTTGACTAAAAAAAAATAATAAATCCGTAAGTTAGTTTATCATAAAAGTATTTGACACATATTTTGTTATGCAAGCCAAAATTGACGAAATTACAAGCAGAGAGTTAATGTATACGAGAACTTCTGGTTGCAACCGTGACAGCAAAACTCATCATTTGACTTTACAACATTTCTAGTAATAAATACTAAGTCCTTGTTATCAAGAGATAACAAGGACTAAGTTTCTAGTAATAAATACTAAGGAAGTAAGAACTTCCTTAATATTTATTACTAGAAATATTGTGAAGTCAACTAGTGAGTCTTGCTGTCACGGTTGCAACCAAAAGTTCTCGTACAGGTAGCTAGACATTTCTCTGCGTGTACGAAACTTTACAATTGCCATAACAAGCTCTTCGGCTTGATAATATTATTTTAGAGGGGCTTAATATCTTTCATCAAGCATATAACTTCCATTTTCCGTTATCTGCTTAACAAATTATAAAGGGAATGCAGGCCAATCGCCATTTTGGTCACATTAACAGCAGTTTCCATCCACTTAGGACGCAAACGTGGATAGTAACCGTTGAAAACGAATAAAGAGATAGTAATCGTATTGTTTCCTGCAATTCATGCTTACAATCGGATCCTAACTGGTATTTTGGTCACGAAACTCGGAGTGGCAACAAAAGAGGATGAGTTTTCATTTAAACCGACTTCGGAAAAAGGAGGAGGTTCGCAATTCGTTGGAATCTTTTTTAATGTAGGTACTTTTTCCGATTTTTCGATGACGTCTGGACCGATGTGGAAAATTCTTCTTTTGTTTGAAAAGATGTACTTTACAGATGGTCCCTTGGTTAGTAGGCCAGGATCTGATGCCGGGATCTTAGAGAAATGGAGGGAATTAGAAAAAACCGACTTCTAAAAAAAAGTTATTATTAAAAGTCGGTGAAAAAAAGGTGATCCTTCAATAGACTTTTACGTTGCAGATACACACACAGGTCACAGGACAAAAGTCTCTCAAAACGTTACCTATGCATGCTGTAATGCGAAATGATGTGTCACTACGTCTTGTCCACTTTAGTGGTGAAATAGTTGCATCATTTCGCATTACTGCATGCATGCATAGGTAACGTTTTGAGACACTTATCACTGAATTGCCCGTCTCACCAAATAATCTCCTTTTACCCTATATCCTGCGATAGTAAGAATTACTTAAATCGGACTTGTAGTTCCGGAGATATGCGAACACAAACATAATTTACTAAATCAGTCGATGCCAAGTCCTTACTATAGGAGTACCTTGTAGGCAATGATATTATAAATAAAAAGACGTAGATATCAAACTAGCACGCACAAAATGTTGAGGAGAATGTAACACAATTGTTGCACCCTTGATTTAGTCGGATTACAACAGCGAGCGAGGTAACGTGAGAGCGCGGCGTAACAAAAACGCCAAGTTGTGTCTTCAGAAAGTGCAAAAACTATGGTGCCAAGAAAAATAAGAGTTGTGGAGTGACATACCATAAGCAAGTCTATTAAAAATTTATCAATTTTGTATTTTTTTACGAGTTATTCCTCATTTTCAAATAAATTTCGTATTATTGACGTTATGGTTCGAAAAGGATAGATATTAGGATGGCAATCTGCTGCGTGACAGAGACAAATAGCATCTGTCATGTCACTCTATGATACTCTAGTGTAGTGTGGACTGTACTTCAAGCGCAACACACTAAAACTAGCTATCTCTTTCTATCTTATACGTTCCGTATTATCTATCGCTGTGGTAGTTTTAAATTACTGTATACATCTATGTTAGTACTTATAATAACAACGCAACGAAATCTGAACGCCATTTAGTATGAACATGGCGTATCTTTCTTTATAATATCATTGCTTGTAGGAGTACCTTGTATGTTGGATGATGGAAGGTACAAATGAAATTTAGGAGAAATTTAAGTATTTGCGTGTGGTAATCATCATCTCATGTAGCATAAAATTTTCGAAAAAACGATGTGGGCCTATAAAATTTGAGGGTTGCCCACGATTTCTCTAGGATCCAATCATTAGACCCTGACATGGTGACAATGGGACCACTCCTGAAGTATCTCCTTTCGAACAAAAATAAAATTGGCGGAGTAATCGCGTAAAAAAAACCAAAAAAAATCATACTGTCGAATTGATAACCTCCTTCTTTTTGAAGCCGTGAGTCACTTATTATACTGTAATTCTTTTCTGATTAATTTCGTTGCAGGATCGATGATAGTTCGATTCCTTTCTCGGGACGTCGCCGAACATCTCAGCGCTGTTCTGGTGGTCGCCACTGTTGATTCTGGATTTCAAGAGTTGAAGTGGCTTTTTTTTTAATGTGGTAAAATCATCAAATGAGTCCTCCCGGACTGGGTGGGGCGGAAGGGACTGTCAGACTCTTACTGACTAAAATCCACCCGTGTTCCTTCGGATGCCCTTTACGTTCCGGGGCCACGGTATTCTGGGTTAAGAAAAAACCCGCGTGCCTGAGGAAGAGTTTTGCCCGCATCCCAGAATGCACCGGCCCGAAAAACTGGTCTTTCCCCCGGACGTATCCGAGAAACTGGACTGGTCCACGGGCGCACGTGGAGGTTTCCTGTCTTAGCACCCCAAGAGTTGAAGTGGTTTGAGGGATTTTTGTCGGGATTAACCCCGAAAAACAACACACTTATCTATTTCAAAATCAAATCATTTATTTCAATAAACGTCGAACCGTCGAATATATACGACGTTTTACATGAAATTAATAATTAATGGGAAATTATATGTGCGGCAACAAAAGTTTTCTTTAGCACCTGCAACCTAGCGTCTTTTTTTATATGTGAGCGACGAGTTAATAGAACAGCTTCAATTATATTAATTCATCATCTTTACTATTCCAACAAAATATCAAGAAACCAGCGTCAATTTACGAGCGTAAAAGAAGCTGGCAATGAGTGGACTTGGGGCACCCCGACACGGACAGGTTAGGTTCGAAGGGGATGGCGGGGTCTGAAAGACCCCGCCATCCCCTTCGTGTTAGGTTACTTTAAACCCTGTACGCAAAAATAGGAGCCCCGCGAAGCGGGGCTCCGTCAAAGATTCACGGCAGGTGGTACTATTACTAGGTACATCAGTGTTAGATTACTTGCCAGGAAGAAAAAAAAGCTGGCAATGAGTAGACATATCACAAATTTAGTTGCTTAAGAATTATCACCATGTTGCGTCATATTAACAGTAGCTTGTTTTACAATATATGGTCGCTTATAAACCATTTATTAGACGCTAAAAGTTTGTCGCTGACCTATTAATTCATTAGACAACTAAATATATTTGCAGACGAGAATGACATTTTAAAGAAGCTGCCTTAATTAGCACCCATAATTAATTAGACTAAAACAAAACATAATTATCATCTCATTTGACGGCACGTTTGGCGCAGTGGCTGAGCAATCAGACTGCTGCGCTGTGTGTCGCGGGTTCGATCACCGCACGGAACAAATATTTGTATGATCTACAAGTATACTGGGTCTGGGTATTTGTGTATGTGAGTTTCTATGTCTATGTGCTAACGCACCCACAATACAGGAGAAAACCTAATTTGGAGCAACTTTTAAAAAAAAAAGAAACTTTTTAATTGGTACATTTTTTTTTCTCCTATCCAATCAAATAATTATTTATTTTTATGCGATCTCAAAAACACCAATACAGAACACAAATCAAGAGCATTAAAAATTGACAATGCAAAGTAAAAATTATGTAAGATAGAGGTGACTGCTGAAATTATAAGCATTTAATATAAAAACTATGGAAGAAGAAATCGTAATGAGCCGACTTCAACTAAATTGGGGTATGGGCAATAGAGAGGTACTAGTTTAGGCTGTGGGAAAGAGACAGGGGTATACAAGTCGTCTAGCGCCTTCTCTTTCACACAGCCAAAAGACTCGCGCTTTAAAAGTTCATAATAGGCCACCAGGACAATGATCAGGACGAAACAAATTAATAATTAGGGCTCACTGAGATATCACTTCTTCTCTCCGCTGTAACCCCTGAGGCCTTACCGCGAGCTGTTCACCTGTTCACATTCACAATGACATTCCTCGCCAACTTTCGTACCGTGCACGGGAAGCATGCTTGAGTAATTTGGTAGCAGACTCTTCAGACGGTCACAGTTATGAACTCCACGAGTTACATCTTCAATGTTGTATTTGGCGGCTATTCTCCCTATTGCATTATTACTTGTAATAAAAATATTAGAATCAACAAGATCATCTACGTTGCTTGGTGCATTTTTTGGAATTTTCCAGATGGAACAATTACTTTTCAACCAGTCACAATTTCTCAAGTAGAGATGTTCCTTTGAAAAAGTCAGCTGTTGAGTCGAGTCACGTTTTCGAACTTTTACTTCTCTTGTGTTCTTTCCATTTAAATCTGCATGTTTAATCCAATCGAATTTTGAACCACTCCTGTACCAGTATATTTTCTGTGTTTCATGGTCGATTGTAAGAAAGTGACGTGTGAATGCATCGATTACAGTTTCTCTCCCGGACCCATCGAAACGAGCCCTCATTATGTTATAATCTTCTGAGATCCAGTAAATAAACCTGAAATAGTTGGATAACATTTTAAACTTTGATTTATGCAGTTGTAAACTATCTGCTACTACTCGTATATTACTAGTTCCAGGTGTAATTCTCTTAAATGAAATGTAAACAAAATCTAACTTTACTGTTCTAACCCTGAAAAAGCTTCATTGAACGTCACTCTATCCTTATCGGTTCGCTAGTTTTCTGGTCACGATAATGAGATAAATCCCGCGACCCCGCCAGGCTTTGGCCCTCTAAAGTGGGGGCCCCGTGATTATCACGGTGGCTGGAGATCGTCTTGCGACGTCCGTCGCCATGGGCGTCCACCACTGCTGCTGGGGCGGAAGGAGGGGCTCTCCTCTCCCTCACGCGGCCCGCCTCCTCCTTTGCGAGCATGACTGCTTCGCAGAAGGAGGCGACCGCTTCTCACTCCGTCTCGACCCGCAGCATCGCCGTGACCAATGTCGGACGCGAGAGGTCTCCGTCTATCGCCGTCGTGAGGACACGTCGGTGCTCTGCCCAAGCGGGGCAGTCTTGCACCGTATGCTCTACTGTGTCCTACGGGCGATCTTCGCAGTGGTGACACCCAGGGGTCTCCTCCTAGCGATTCAGACTTAAAGGACGACTGGGACAAAACCGCCAGGCGTGCGTGCAACCTTTTAAACCACTTTAGTTAAAAGTTCGCCAATTTGTAAGTAATTGTTAGTAACTTACCCTCCACAGATGTCAACAGTCACGTCGAAGACTGTGCCCTCGTAAATTAATGATTTTTCACTGACGCTTCTGTTTAGTCCGGGTTTCAGCGACATCAAGTAACAGTTTTTGAATCCTTCACTCCAAAAGACTAACTCTGTGGTTGGGTCGTAATCCAAAGCAGAAACATATTTGTTTGTATTTCTTACTAAAGTATCAAATGTCTTTGAAGATATATCAAAGCTGCGTATATTTGTGTGGTCAGAAAACAGTACCCTGTTATGAACAGGGTCGTAAGCTAAAGCGGTAACATAATATGTAAACAACGGAAATTTTTCTGAGTGCATCAGTGATCCGTTTACATCATAAAATTGTAATCCTCTTTCCATGTAGATTACAATATCTGAAACAAGAAATAATTGATTGAAAATACGTACACAGCGAGCTGGACAATAACTGAGGAGTGACATTTCAAAGTGACTTATTTCTAGTCTCGATAAAAAAGTAAGTAATGATGGGAGTCCATCTTTAGCATTCATTCGCAGCTCTACACTAAATTATATATTACAAAAACACTCAATTCCTCTCTAAACTTGACTTCTAATTCACGTATTCAAAACAGAGGTTTATTTCCACGTCATTTTGTATATTAACATAATAAAGCACATTGGGGTTTTATGGAGTTTTTGAAAAATCGGATAAGGTGGAAATATAAGTCGTTTTGAAATGTCACTCCTCAACTATGAGCGGTCGACAATAACTTCGGGTCGTAGGAATTTGAATCAGAAAATGTGAGAGCACAGAGGCCTTTGTTTAAAAGCGGAATAGAATTGTTTGAATCCAGTCACATAGAAAACGAAAGCGATCCAATAGTCTACGTGACTGATTGACTGGCTTCAAACAACTCCATACAATACAAACAAAAATGCCTCGCTTCGCTTTCGCCACGCCTGTCTGTTTGACAATAATACTATTATAAATATTATAAAAACATACAAGAGGAGCTCTCTTTATGAACATACTCTATTGTCTCTATTGTCCTATCATACTTCTCATTAGTATTAATAAACGTGAAAGTTTGTGTCCGTATTTCATCTATAACATCTGTGTCATTTTATCCCTATGTTCACAATATAAATGAATTGAATAAACAAGTATGGGTAAGGACATTGATTGTTTGTGCATCGAAATTTCTGATCTTCAAACGAAGTAAAGGCGCGGGGCAGAGCTACCGTGCTACTGAAGGACACCGTGGATTTTAGTCAATACAAGTCTGACAGTCCCTCCTGCCCTGCCCTGGGTGGAAAACCCATTTGATGATGTTATCGGACTAAAAAAAAAGTTTGTGATGTAATGATTCTTAAACTTACCCCAATCGAAGGTGTGCGCCAACCCCGCGCACAGCAATAACAACGACAACACACATTGTGTTCTATACATTTTGTACACACAACGTTCCTTCAACAGATTGTAACGTTGTGTCCACACTTGGTCACCACTCGTGGGATGTAGTAAGAACACAATGGGTTTTCACAAAGAGGCGATACTATTTATACGGAGTTTTTTTTAACAGGCATAGATAACCCGAGAGGTCTTGTGATGATAGGTTAAAGAGTGATAATGAGCAGTCAAAATTACTACTGTTTGACGACCCAACTTCGCCCGCTGTTTTTTTACATTATTTTCATGAAAATAAAAAAAAAACCCTTTTCAGCTATATTTTCGTAAATGGAGGCAAACATTTTATGAAGTAATACTGGTTAATAGAAATCATTTATTTGAATGAATAATGTCAAACAGTTCCCTTACATTTTACCTTGCGGCATGCAAAAATATCGAGATAATAGAAAATATTAAAATGTACGAGTAAGTGCACATTCACATTTTTATAAAATTTGTAAAATCCATTATGTCACTATTAAATTACTGTAGAAGATAATCCAAACATTAATTAAAATTTACAGAAATTATTAACAGTTTTATAAAACATGCTATTAACTTATGATAATTGTGATTATTTTTCACATGTAACTACTGTTAACTATCGTGCTAAAGTTGTGCAAAATAATTTTTACGGTTTTCATTTTTATATAACCTGATTTTATTTTAAATTTAAACTCGATAAGTGATAAGTATAGTGGCCACGAAGTAAGTGTTTTCATACCCTAGATAGATTGTATCCAGGCCATCGCTAAAGATCCATCAATTTTCAGGATATTGGCGTGCTTCCATTTCCTTTGGGCGTATCACTGACACTTTGAAACTATAAGATGTCAACTGTTCCTTCCATAGTTTTCTTCTTTGAATATCTGAACTTTGAAGAGTTTGTAGATAGGTAGTTGAAAATAGAGAGGAGCTCGTTTCAAAATAATGACAGCCGCACAGGCCGATCTTCCGGGTTAAGTCGCGTTTACCGAGATTGGTCTTTGGATGGGTAACCATCTGTCATTGCGAGTTTCCTCCATGCCTCTGAAATAAAACACGTAAAGCCGTTGGTCCCGGCTGTCATGTGTAGATCTTTATCATAGGCTGATGATGATTATGACAGAAAGACAAAGTTTTTAAAATTAGAAACTTCGAAATGTTAATTATGGTGTTTTTACACGGCGCATGTAACCCGCGAAAATAAAGATGCGGGTTACCCGCGCGAGTAACATGCGCAAGCTACTTGATCAAGTTACCCGCGTGGTGCTTGTACACGGTGCATGCAACAGGCGCAAGTAATAGTGCGGGTTTGCGGTTTACCCGCGCGAGTAACATGCGCAAGCTACTGGATCAAGCTACCCGCGTGGGGCGTGTACACGGCGCATGTAGCTTGAGCATGCAGAGGCACTTGCGCGGGTTACATGCGCCGTGTACAAGCACCCTTACACAAAAATTGTTTTGGTGACATGTCTTGTTTTCCTTATCCTTCAAATGACGCCACGGTATGACCAGTACGAGTGCAAGAGGAAATCGTCACCTATGAACTTCGATATGATGTCACCCTTGAACCTCGAAATGTTATCACCTTTTTTTATGAATCTGTAACAACTGGGTATTGGGATTTCCCCAAAACTGTTGTTTGAAACAAACACTATAAAACAAGTTTGCAATTATGTCTGTGTGCACGTTAATTATAAATTCACAATAGCAATATTTTTTTAAATCCGGACGGCGAGTAATGGATGACTCACCGTCTGATCATAGACCACGCCCGGGACTACGCACTATGGTTCAAAAGACTGATCTCTAAGGACCTGCTCACTGACAATGGGGATGCCAACTGGGGAACTAATAGCTGTAGTATAGCTTGGTCCAAGCATCGTCATTAGTTCAAATCTTAAAGATACTTCAAAATAGTACTACGTCATTGGTTGGATTAGGACTAAGCTATGGTGGCACCATCTACAATAAGCTTTGACTTGCCTTTCCCATTTATACAAAAAGAACAAGAAAAACAAAATTCCCACTTGGTTTGACGCAGATTGTGCACTTCGTAAATTGTGCCCTTGTCGCAAAAAGTGCCCTTCGCAAAATGTGCAATTCGCAAAATGTGCACTTCTCAAAATAGTAGTTCACATAATGTGTACACTTTTCGAATTCATCAATCCTCAAAATGAATGTGAATATTATAGCAATGGTTAAAATAAGTACTGATATAAAAATTAAAACCATAAAATATTTTTTAATTATTTTGCACGAGTTTAAGTTAAGTTTTCTATAACATTATTCATGTAAATAAATGATTTCTATTAACTAGTATTACTTCTTTAAATGTTTGCCTCCATTTAAGAAAATAGCTGCAAAGGGTTTTTTTTTAATTTTCACGAATATAATGTAAAAAACAGCGGGCGAAGTTGGGTCGTCAAACAGTAGCAATTTTGCCTGCTCATTTATCACTTTTTTGCCTATCATCACAAGACCTCTCGGGTTATCTATGCGTGTTAAAAAAACTACGTATAAATAGTATCGCCTGTTTGTGAAAACCCATTGTGTTCTTACTACATCCCACGAGTGGTGACCAAGTGTGGACACAACGTTACAATCTGTTGAAGGAACGTTGTGTGTACAAAATGTATAGAACACAATGTGTGTTGTCGTTGTTATTGCTGTGCGCGGGGTTGGCGCACACCTTCGATTGGGGTAAGTTCAAGAATCATTACATCACAAACTTTTTTAAGTCTGATAACATCATCAAATGAGTTCTCCACCCAGGGCAGGGCAGGAGGGACTTTCAGACTTGTACTGACTAAAATCCACGGTGTCCTTCTTGTGTTCAAATAGCACGGTAGCTCCGTCCCGCGCCTTTACTTCGTTTGAAGGTCAGAAAGTTCGTTTGAAGGTCAGAAAGTTCATTTGAATTTTTTTCTCATACTTGAAAACAATCGATGCACAAACAAACGATGTCCTTTCCCATACATGATTATTCAATTCATTTATTTTGTGAACATAGGGATAAAATTATACAGATGTAGATGAAATACGGACACAAACTATCCTTTATGTTAATCCAGATTATAAACTATTTGTGTACCAAATCCTTTCAATCGTCTTTACATGAAAGAGACGAAAATCCATGTAAACAAACTTTCACGTTTATAATACTAATGAGAAGTATGATAGGACAATAGAGTATGTTCACAAAGAGAGCTCCTCTTGTATGCTTTTATAGTATTTATTATAGTATTATTTTCAAACAGACAGGGGCGTGGCGAACGCGAAGCGAGGCATTTTTTTGTATTGTATGGAATTGTTTGAAGCCAGTCAGTCAGTCACAAAAACTATCGGATCGCTTAAGCTTTTCTATGTGACTGGATTCAAACAATTCCATCATAACAAATAAAAACGCTTCGGAACGCATTCGCTTCACCTGTCTGTTTGCTGTATCATTTCGCTTTTAAACAAAGGCCTTTGTGCTCTCTCACTTTCTGATTCAAATTCCTACGATACAAAGTTATTGTGAAATGTAAAGTTACTCATAGTTATTGTGTAGCCCTCCTCGAACGTCATCATCCTATAAATGTTCCCACTGCTGAGATACAGGCCACTTCTTCTAGAGCCATAATCAACCACGCAGGCCCAGTGCGGGTTGGACGTATTTTCCATCAATTATTTTCTTGTTTCAGATATTGTCATCTACAAGGAAAGAGGATTACAATTTTATGATGTAAAGGGATCATTGATGCACTCAGAAACAATTCCGTTGCTTACCTCTGTTAACGATTTAGCTTACGATCCTGTTCATAACAGGGTACTGTTTTCTGACCACACAAATATACGTAGCTTTGATATATCTTCAAAGACATTTGATACTTTAGTAAGAAATACAAACAAATATGTTTCTGCTTTGGATTACGACCCAACCACAGAGTTAGTCTTTTGGAGTGAAGGAATCAAAAACTGTTACTTGATGTCGCTGAAACCTGGATTAAACAGTAGCGTCAGTGGAAAATCATTAATTTACGAGGGCACAGTCGTCGACGTGACTGTTGACATCTGTGGAGGGTAAGTTACTAACAATAATACTTATAAATTGTCTAACTTTTGACTAAAGTGGTTTAAAAGGTTGCACGCACGCCTGGCGGTTTTGTCCCAGTCGTCCTTTAAGTCTGAATGGCTAGGAGGAAACTCCTGGGTGTCACCACTGCGACGATCACCCGGAGGACACAGTATGAGCATACGGTGCAAGACTGCCCCGCTTGGGCAGAGCACCGACGTGTTCTCACGGCGGCGAGGTTTATTCCACTTTGTTCACCTGGGTGAACAAAGTGGACAACATTGGTGTCCTCAATTCACCTGGGTGATATCACTCAGGTGATATCGATGGTCCCAACAAATAAACGTGTAAGTCAAAAATCACAACTTTTCAGGAGAAAATAAAAACGATTAAACTTTAATAACTAGTGTTTGGAAGTATATATCGACAAATGCGGTGGCAGATAGTTATGAATTGCATAAATCAAAGTTTATAATGTTATCAAATTATTTCAGGTTTATTTACTGGATCTCAGAAGATTATAACATAATGAGGGCTCGTTTTGATGGGTCCGGGAGAGAAACTGTAATCGATACACTCACAAGTCGCTTTCTTAAAATCGACCATGAAACACAGAAAATATACTGGTACAGGGCTGGTTCAAAATTCGGTTGGATTAAACATGCAGATTTAAATGGAATGAACATAAGAGAAGTACAAATTCCAAAACATGAAACGACATGGACACACTTGACGACTCATCAGCTGGCCTTTTCAAAGGAACATCTCTACTTGGGAGATTGTGAAATAAGGATTCGAATGTCCCAAGCATTCCGTAATTGTACCATCTGGAAAATTCCAAAAAATGCACCAAGCAACGAAGATGTTCTCGTTGATTCTAATATTTTTATTAAAAGTATTAATAATCTAAGTAAAAACTCAATGTGGAGCATAGCCGCCAAATACAACATTGAAGATGTAACTCGTGGAGTTCATAACTGTGACCGTCTGAAGAGTCTGCTACCAAATTACTCAAGCCTGCTTTCCGTGCACGGTGGGAAAGTTGGCGAGGAATGTCGTTGTGAATGTGAACAAGGGTTACAGCGGCGAGAGAAGTGATATCTCAGTGAGCCCAATTTAATCATTTGTTTCGTCCTGATCATTGTCCTGGTGGCCTATCGTGAACTCTTAAAGCGTGAGTCTTTAGGCTGTGAGAAAGAGAAGGCGCTAGACGACTTGTATACCCCTGTCTCTTTCCCACAGCCTAAACTAGTTAGGCCTCTGTTGCCCCCATACGCCAATTTAGTTGAAGTCGGCTCATTACGATTTCTTCTTCCATCGTTTTATATTAGATGCTCGTAATTTCAGCAGTCACCTCTATCTTACATCATTTTTACTTTGCATTGTCAATAAATTTTTTAATACTCTTGATTTGTGTTTGGTATTGGTAGGTATTTGACAGGGCCGTTTTTACCAGGGGGTGCAAGGGGTGCGGTGCACCCGGGCGCAGAGCGCCCGGGGGCGCCTATCGAGCGCTGATTTCTTGTATATTTCATTGAATTTAACACTATTGTACCAATTAACGCAATTATCCTATTTCTGCGTTCAAGGTTTAAAGTACCTAACCTAAGAGCGCTCCCTCACCACGAGCATTCACCTGTAATGTTACGTTACAGATTCGAACATTCGAAGACAATAGAGCATCAAATTGCGCACTTTTATGTTACATTACAAGTGAATGCTTGCGGTGAGGGAACGCCTTAATACGAAGGGAATGGCGGAGTCTGAAAGACCCCGCCAGAACCTAACCTGTCCGTGTCGGGGTGCCCCAAAGTCCCAAGCTCGCTTTGCTCTGTCTTGCATCCTAGGTCAAATAATTGATTACTACTTATCAAGGTGTCTCGACAGACCCCCGCAAGGACAGGTTAGATTCGAGGGGGATGGCGGGGTCTGGGCGTTGCCTTTACATGAGAGTGGTGCCAAGACATAGGTAGGGGCCACCGCCCTCCTTATGCTCAACGATACCAAGTTTTTGGAATACGCCTATTATGCGACTTCAACGAGTTTTGAGGTTAGGTTACAAAAACACATTTCCTTGGCCTGGGAGTGGTACTGGGGGGTAGCGGGCTTCCCCCCTCAATAAATAGGTAAATAAATTATCAAAATTACGTGTATTGTGTTTTCTTGGTTTACTAGAACCCCTTTCATACTGCAGTGTGTCGTCGGTCGCGTCACGCTGCAGTGTAAAAAAAACGAGGGCGCAAGCTGAGTCCCGCACCCCGGCGCAGAATAGACTTAAGGCGGCCCTGGTATTTGAGATCGCATAAAAATAAATAACTTTGATAGGATAGGAGAAAAAAAAATCTACCAATTAAGAAGATTTTAATTTTTTTTAAACATTGCGCCACACTAGGTTTAATTTCTCCTGTATCGTGGGTGCGTTTACAAACATAGAAACTTACATACACAAACACCCAGACCCGGAACAACTACTTGCAGATCATACAAATATTTGTTCCGTGCGGGAATCGAACCCGCGACACACAGCTTAGCAGTCTGATTGCTCAGCCACTGCACCAGACAGCCGTCAAATGAGATGATAATTATGTTTTAGTCTAATTATTAATTTCATGTATAACATCGAATATTCGACGTTTAAAAGTGCCTTATTGATTTCCTGATTGAAATAAATGATTTGACTTTGACTTTGAAATAGATAACATAATAGTTTCCTATTATTTATAAATTAATGGTCGTCGTCATGTCATATTATATATCTATTTATGTTATATATTTTATTTAAATCTAAGTATATCAGTGTAATTTATTTATCAAATATTTGTTTATATATAACGGTATATTTAATATAGGTTTAGATTTTCATATGTATTAGTATATTATTTATAATTAGATGTAATAGTTTTAATTTTTTCGTATTGTACAGTTGCACCTATTCCAGCTTCTTCTCCATTTGACCCAAAGGTTGACTGGTAGATAATGCCGCGCGGCATTAAGCCCGCCTTATGTACCCCAATTGTACGTGAAAGTTTAAATAAATAAATAAATAAATAACTGTGTTGTTTTTTTGGGTATAATCCCGACAAAGTTCAAACTCTTGAAATCCAGAATCAACAGTGGCGACCATCAGAACAGCGCTGAGATGTTCGGCGGCGTCCCGAGAAAGGAATTGAACTATCATCGATGGCGCAACGGAATTAATCAGAAAAGAATAGCAGTATAATAAGCGACTCGCCGTCCGATTATGGGTCACGCCCTCGTAGACGAAACTGTCAGTAATGGAAAAGTTGGGGCCCCCCTTAGAGGGCCGAAGACCAAGTCTAACAGCCCTCCCGTCGTGCCCTCTTGATGATTTTACCACCCCAAAAAAAGAAAGTAAAGATTTTTAGAGACAGGTACAGTACAGTGGGTAGATATTTTTTTTTACCATGGTAAAATCATCAAATGAGTCCTCCCGCTCCGGGTGGGACGGGAGGGACTGTCAGGCTAGGCTGACTAAAATCCACGGTGATCCTTCAATAGCCCTTTACGTACCAGAGCCACGGTTACCTAGTGAGACAATCCCGCGACCCCGGCAGGCAGATGGGCAGACATCAAGTATTAAACAGTTTTCCTGTATACGAAATGCATGCTAATATTGTTTGTAGTTATGCAATTTTTCGGTGTCATACGCAAGCAAAGAGTTTATTAAGTACTAGTGTTTGCCCGCGGCTTCGCTTGCGATATTTTAGAATTTGAGAAACAACACGGATCGTGTGGCGCCATCTGGAATATGAACGTAATTGTTTTCTCGGAAACAGCTCTCTTCTGTTATTCGGGATGTAAGATACCTTATATCCGTGTCTATACTCCTGACAACGTATATGCTAAATTTTGGGACGATCGATTCAGTAGGTAGTAATGCGTGCAAAGGTAAAAAACAAACATACTTGCATTTTTATTATTAGTTTAGATCAATAATGTTATATCTAGGTACATAGTTTGCATAGGAAACGTCCTTATTTGAGCGACATTAATTTCAAAGAACCGTGTTTATCTATAACATTAGACTAACATTTTTTGGTCGATTTACAGTATCGCTGCAAATTGAACGTAAGTACGATAGCATTGCTCTTCTCCCTTTAGCATACCGCGTGATACCTAAAAAATAACTAATTATCTGACTCGATGAGTACAACTTGTCGTCGTTTAAAACAGAATCTATGCACTGGTTTGAGCACCAATTCAAAACATAAATAAACACAAATTATAGAAACCCTGATTTTTTTCTAATCTTTAAAATTCCACACCTCGAAACAATTACAATTAAAAAAAATATCCAACTTACTACCTACAATTTAAATCGGTGTAGATTTATATCCTAGAGAAGTATTGAAAAAAAATTGTAATTATTTAAAATCGCGAATAATATTGAAACAAAAGTATGCACATTTTTTTTTAATTATTTAAAACTCTCAGGACAAATAAAAAAAACTCAAAAAGAGAAAAAAAAAACTGTGAGATTTGATCCAGAGACCCCTTGCACGAAAGTTAAGCAGGTTACCGACCGGACTGGCTAAGTACGCTGACAGTGATTTTCAAATAGCGGTTCTT
Source organism: Agrotis segetum (assembly GCA_036375495.1). Lineage (NCBI taxonomy): Eukaryota > Metazoa > Arthropoda > Insecta > Lepidoptera > Noctuidae > Agrotis > Agrotis segetum. The sequence continues at coordinate 641,502 of JAQSVV010000310.1, read as the reverse complement.
GTACAAATGTCAACAATGACTGAAAATGAACATATTATAAAATTGCTAATCCCCCAAGGGGAATAGCGTAATTATACATATCCTATTAATTGAAGAGCAGTTTAAGGAATATTTGAGGAAAAATTGATTAAATAATATCCAGTGGTTTAGCTTCCAACTATCAACAAACATCTAAAAACAACAAAATTCAAAATTGCTTATCTCCCAGAAAAAATAGCGTAATAATACTTAGCATATTAACAGAAGCATATTATTAGGAATATTTGAGGAAAATTTGATCGACAACTTTACAGTAGTTTCGGAGATAGATCAAATCAAAAAAACATAAAAAATTTCGAAAAAAAATAAAAGTTGATCCGGCATCAGAATCGATCCCTTATCTCGAAAAAAATACAAAAAGAAAAAAATATTCAATGTACAGGAATGGCATCTCTACGATTTTATTATAATGTAAAGATGTAAAGAAGATATGCAAACACATTGAAAGTTATAACACAACATTGGAAAACCATTTAAAACTTGTTTTAGGCCCACTTTTGCTGACTGTACATTGCTGTGTAAAAAAATCTTTTAAAATCTCATTCAACCATTTTGTCAAGCTATATTCACCCGTATTCCTTTTGATTCTGATACCTCTAAATCCCAAGAAACATGATCACATACCACGACAGTGTACTAGTATTCAGCCACTACGAGTATCCCGGAGTTACACGCCAGTGCAATTATCTGATACAAGCTCCGTAGTGGCGCGATCACGCGGAATAATTCAGCTGTATACATTAGTGTGCACCGCAGTGTATCGGCTTTGACTTGAGTGAGACTTGTGGGATATTGTAAGGGTTTATTTGACAGGAAGTGTAGTAATTTTAATAGTTATTTGTTAAGCAAGGCTGCAAAGTTGATTTTTGGCGCGAGTAGGTACTTGAATTGAAAACTGAGCGAGCGAAGGATTCTAAGATTGAACCGCGAGAGAAACGAGCGGTTCAAATATAGAATCCTGAGCGATGCGAAGTTTTCAAAGATGCAGAAAAACTTTGCTGCCGAGTGCAACACAAAACTTTTCACCTTACACAGCGAGGAAATGCAGTGGGGGTGGCTCGCCTGCCAGTGTAGAAAATAGTTGAATAAGACGTGTTCGAATTTTTAACAACACGCGTGAAAAACGCACCGTCGACCCGGGCATGGTCCATGGTCCATGATCGGTCAGCGAGTCGCCCATTAGACGCCGTCCGCGTGCCCGCGCCTAAGGTGGCCGGAGATAGTCTGCCGGCCCGACACTCACTTGGTAAATTTTTAAAATATAGTTTGAATAATCTCAATAATGAAACGTGGTATCGGGTTTGTTAACCCCATCCTGACAGTAAATACAAATCGGTTAAAACATAAAATAAATTTAATATTTTTCAATCGAAGTCGCTCTATCTTTGATCCCGTCTTCAGAATCTAAAACTTTTAATACATCCCCTTTCTCTAAAGAGTAGGTCCTGTCAACTTGTCGATAGATATTTTTATGTAAAGTTTCACTTTGAACTGAACTTCGTTCATTTTTAACACTTAGGAGATTCTAATCATTGATTTTATACATTTTTAATACGTGAAAGTCTTTGATATACAGGTTGGAATTTTGTAATGCCACCACCAAATTTTCTATCTGCAGTAATAAGAGTACTTTCCCTGTACTCTTATTACTGCAGATAGAACATTTTACTCAAAGGAAACATTCTTTTAATTTTGAATAGAAAGCAAACTGCATTCAAAGATTTTCGAAAATTCTCTTCTCCCACACCTGGGAACCGAACCGGCTAAAATCTGAAAAAAATATACCCTGTACTTTTATTGCATCCATCGTTAGGGTCAATTTTATTATAAGGATGAAATCTCTCTAACAAACATGATAAATTAAATGAAAGCAAAACCTGGAAATCTTAAATTAATTTAATTATTTACAAAAAATGGTTCGATTCCTGGGTGTGGGAGAAGAGAATTTTCGAAAATCTTTGAATGTTTCCTTTGGGTAAAATTTTCTATCTGCAGTATTAAGAGTACTTTCCCTCCAGGCGGCATTACAAAATTCCACCCTGTATATTATGATGTGTATAAACTGGTTTCACTTTTAGTGTTTCTTACGATAATTATTGTTACATTATTTTCAAACGACCACAAGGCACAAATCCACACACAATGGTTGCTATGCTACTGAGAATTTTTTAACCTTTAACTGGTGACAAGCGACTCCACTCTTCTTCATCATCATCATTATTCACCATTTCAACCTATTGCCGTCCACTGCTGGACATAGGCCTCTCCCAGGGAAGGGAGCGTCGCAGCGTACGATCTCCTGCTTTCTTCATCCAGCCACTGCCAGCCACCTTCTTCAGTTCATCGGTTCATCTTGCCGGGGCCGTCCCACCCTACGCTTACCTGCACGCGGTCTCCATTCAAGAACCTTCCTACTCCACCTATCGTCGGTTCTGCGGCAGACATGACCAGGCCACTGCCACTTCAGCTGGGAGTTGATTACTTAGTTTTATTTTACCTTTTTTGATGGAAGTAAGCTGCTTTTAAAGACTATAGTAAGCTACCTTACGTAATTTCTGCCCTTTGTTTATGACCAAGTTCAGGCAGCGTCCTTTCAGACCGACCGACACACCATATCACCTGTCAAAAGTTAATGGAAAAACCCAATATCACTTTGCCCGACTTGATAATATAATCGAACCGGGCGCCTCATGTTCGGCAGTCACTCTCTACTAGACCAGGCAGTCAGTTTTTCATTTATTAGCTTATTGCATGGAGTATTGGAACCACCTTTAAGATGGCTCAGCTAAATACCATAGGTACCATACCATACCGGCGACATAAAATTGGTGAATGCCCAGCTCTATAGCTTGACTCATCGCAGTAACGTTGCCTGCCTGTCGGTCTTCTACAGATTGTACTTCGGTGAGTGTGCCCAAGAACCCCACGACCTCATCCCACCAGCCCCCTTCTATCATCGCACATCTAGACGCACGGCTAATTACCATCCTCACCTCATTGCTATACCACCAATTCGCACTAAGCGTTTCCAAACGTCTCTTATAATGCGGACAGCGAAGGAGTGGAACTCTCTGCCTGCGTCTGTATTTCCGAACGCATACAACCCTAATCTCTTCAAAGTTAGAGTGAACAGGCTTCTTCTGGGTAAGCTCGCTCCAGCGTCGACCTTGTCTTAGTTACTCCTGACCTACTAAGGTCAAGATTAAACCCATTATGCATAAAAAAAAAAAGGTTGCACTCCAGGAGTGCCGGTAGAAGTGAAAACTTTTTTGTTACTATGTTTTATTTTTAATTTGAATGACGTCTTACTCATTTTCGATCAGGGTCACGTGACCCTGACGCGAGTTTTGGTCACGTGACCCTGACGCGAGTTTTAAATTTTTTACCCATTACAGAAAAAGTGTACAACGCCGCTAAAGAAGTTTTCACTTCAAAAACCTTTAAAAATCTAGAAAAAAAAACATATTGACCCCGGTTTTTTCAACCCAGCTTCCACCCCCTGGGGAACTAACGCGCGACGCACTCAGTTAGGCAGGCCACGCTGTCAAAACTGTACAAACTCTAAAAGCTTTGGCTGTTGCACGAAATAAATGCTGCAACGAAACACGGACTCGAAAACAGATTTATTTGTTAAATGTTACTTCGCTTTTTGGAGAAAAGCTCTTCAGTTTGCTCCTGAACCTTTTAAAATTAGTATTTAAGAACGTAAATGTAGGTACGAGTTTTTGTGAATCAGCGATTTGTGTACGTCTAATTTCCAATTTTCTTTTTCGATTAAAAACTGGACTGTCTTTGTTTCTCCATAGAGTAAAATTTGTATTTTTTTATAACTTAATTAACTAGCGTAATAATAATAAATAAAGTAACTAACAAAGAGCGTCAAAAAGTTCATCCACATCGCTGTCAACGGAATAAGTGCCCAGAACGCTGGCAGCATGGCTCAAGCGCAAAATGTCCCTTTCGCAAAATGTCCCTTTCGCAGAATCTGTCTTCTTCAAACATTCATAGACATTTTGCGTGCAGCACAAAAACTGGTACTGTTGTGATGTTTACATATCCATTCAAGATCAAGAAATATAAATTTTATGTTTTTAATATTATTGTATTTGAATCTATGCTGAAATCTAGGACCAAGAAGGGGTTGAATGTAGATTTTTGAGGTGAAAAGAAAACAAAAATTCTTTAATGATTATTAATTAGGATTTCACATGAAACGAAATTTCATATACATATATTATATATACTGTACTAGGTAGGTACTGCGCTAAAACAATAATTAAAATAGCGTACAAATTTTCCAAGCCGATGAAAACACGGTAAATACAACATGCCATTCTTCATCCGTTATTTAGGCTAAATAAATAACATTGAAATGCGATAAAACAGCAAACTTTTGCACAAAACACGTACAAACAAATGGTTGTTAGCATATGGAAACAAATACCAAGTTTTCAATCCATAATAAAATGTAATGTACCGAGTGCATTATGCATGAGAAAACTTTACCCCTCGAATTTCACCCCTACCTTCGGAAGTTTAGGGTTCAAATTGAAATGATGGAAGATCAGGAAGCTTGGGACACGTTACCAAGTATGTTGATGCTTAGTTTTTAATGGATCTCAGATCAGAAAAATAAAATGATATTTTTGAGTTAAAATGGCAATATTGTAGTATTGTTCTCGTATTTGATTTTTCGCGAACTATTGTTCGTGTTATTGGAAAGATATGAGTTTTGTTTTCTTCGCTTTTTTTTCAATTTTTATTCTTCGTATTGAGAATGTTGCCACGTAGGAAAATAGTGGAGTATCGTGCAGTTTCGAATTGCTTATACAATGCACACGAAAAAAGCAAAATATGTACATTTATTATCATGAAATGTCATGAAATACCACTGAAAATTTACCTGAAAATGGCTTTTTCATTACTAACCTAGCAAAAGTACTAGGCTTTTTTTTTTTTTTTTTTTAGCGTGGTAAAATCATCAAATGAGTCCTCCAACCCCGGGCAGGGCGGGAGGGACTGTCAGACTTCTACTGACTAAAATCCACGGTGTCCTTCATAGCCTGTTACGTTCCGGGGTTACGGTAAGGGAATAATCCCGCGACCCCGGCAGGCTTTGGCCCTCTGAGAGGGGGGCCCCGTCATTATGCTGACGCTCTTTGAGGCGCGCGTGGGACACAACGCGCCGTCGACCCGGGCATGGTCCTTGGTCGGGCAGCGAGTTGCCCTTTACTCGCTGCCCGCATGCCCGCGCCTACGGTGGCCGGAGATCATCTAGCGACGTCCGTCGCCGTGGGCGCCTACCACTGCGGCTGGGGCGGAGGGAGGACACTGTCCTCTCTCGCTCGCGGCCTGCCTCCTCCTTTACGAGCATTACTGCCTCGCAGAAGGAGGACCGCTTCCCACTCCGTCTCGCCCCGCAGCATGGCCGCAACCAATGCCGGGCGCGAGAGGTCTCCGCCTATCGCAGCCGTGAGGACACGTCGGTGCTCCGCCCAAGCTGGGCAGTCTTGCACCGTATGCTCCACCGTGTCCTCCGGGCGATCTTCGCAGTGGTGACACCCAGGCGTCTCCTCCTTTCGCATCAGACACAGGTACCTCCCGAAACTTCCGTGTCCGGTGAGGACCTGCGTCAAGCGGTAGGTCAGGACGCCATGACTTCTCTCCAGCCACTCCTCAAAGAGGGGTCTTACCGCCGCAATTGCGGCGTGCCCGAAAAGTACTAGGCTAGGATAGGTTCGAAGTGGTATGTTCGTTTTTGATTTTGTATTTGCTTTGGTGGACACACTCGCGTGTTCGGAGCATTCTGTCTGCCTATTTCTTTGATCTGAGTATGTAAAGGCCTATTCAGACCTAAGCGATATTCACTGCCGCTGTAGGTAGAGGTACATACCGCGCGGGTTTCGGTCAGGTATTTAGTATCAAGTACATTAGTAGTATTTTTAACTAATGGTTCAATTTTAATTGTCTTTGAAGCCATAACAAATTAAACTACGTATTTTATTTTTGATTTGGAAACAGTATCTACCCTTTCGTGTATAGATCCTGTACACGAAAGGTTATCAATTATCCCACTAGGATAAAAAAAATCCTAATGGAATTGAAGAAGGAAGGAATAAAATAATTTCATAATAATATCCAGAAATAAGTAAAAATCATTTCCCAATAATATTCTATCCTCGCCACCACTTTCAGCACCTGTCGAGGGTTGCGATTATCGTGCTAATCCCAGAGGGCTGTTCGTTATCAACAGTAACATTGCACAGCCAGAATATTGCACATTTCTACTACATAACTATGATTATTTCAGTTATTTCTGAGCTCCGAATTTGGGTATTTGATTTTATTACGTGTTATCCTATTGTAATTCGCATTCATTTATTTTGCGAAACCTATTTGTACAAACTATAAATAAAAACTTACTAGCAATATGTACAGGAAAAATTAAAATAAATAAATAAAAGAGAAAATTCATAGGGCGTCAAAAGAATACGTCCACATCGCTGTCAATGTATGTGTATTGTAATTTGGATTACAATGCAGATTAAAGAATTCGTTTGGTTATGAAAATTGGCTTTTGCTTTATAAAGCTTCGTTTATGACCTCGAGTGGTGCGACTTGCGACACGACCAGTGATAAGTGCGTGTCGCACTACAATCGTACAAAATTATTGTTTATCGCATCAACGTGATGTCGATCTTCAGTGTATCGCACAAGCGTGCATTCGAATTATGGTATGTCGCAGTACAGTTTTGTCGCACAAGCGTTCATCGCACATCCGTTTGTCGGACTAGCGTAGTACACTCGGGCATATGGTAAAATAAAAAGTTTTTATATCAAAACTGATAAAAGTTAATTTAACCATAATACATTGTATAAAGAATCGATAAGACGGTAATTATGTGTATAATAGACTAGCTGTTGCCAGCGGCTTCACCCACTACAATGCGAAAATTATCACACGGGAACACAAAATAGGAATAAAAACTATTCTATGTGTTAATCCAGGTTATAAACTATCTGTGTAGGTACCAATTTTTAGCCAAATCCGTTCAGTGGTTTATGCGTGAAAGAGTAACAAACATACCTACATACACACACATCCTCACAAACTTTCGCATTTATAATATTAGTAGGATAGGATAGGATTCTCCAGCTACAACAGTATCTATCATTCAAAACAGGCCAATGAAATGTAACAGACTTGAAATGACAAGCAAACCTGCGGGCAAACCACTTTACTCAAATTATAGGGATACCATGGTTTATCGGATTTGGCCGGACAAATTCGGTAGTCCCATCCCAATTCTGTTCTGATTTATGTGCAGTTGTGGCTCAAGAAAGCAAACTGCATTCTCCCACACCCGGGATTCGAGCCGGCTAAAATCTGAAAGTTATACCCTGTACTTTTATTGCATCGATCGTTAGGGTCAATTAAAAGGATGAAATAATCTCTCAAACAAACATGATAAATTGAATGAAAGGAAAACAATCAGAAAAATAATAACTACCCTTTCGTAAGTCGTTATATGGGTTATAAAACCGTATTATAGTGTGATGACAAAGTGTCTATCAACCCACACTGGGCTCAGGTGGTGGTTAAAAGTCAACTCCTACTTACAAAGAAGGCGTCCCAGCAGTGGAGACATTTTAAGCTGATTAAGCCATGTTTTATACAATGACCGACTGAATAAAAGTTATAAAAAAATAAGTATTTTTTAGATTTCGTTAAAAAAAAAATATTCAGACGTTTTTCCCAAACATGGTAACCCTACTCGCAACTTGTTCATAAGGTATCCACTTCGGTGTACATCAAAACCACCCCGGGGTGATTTTCAAACTACGGCAACACGGTCCAGTTATTAGGGATATTCCCAAAGGGGGTTTTATGAATACATGGCGGATTAAATGTATCGTTCGTTGGTGGATGCAGGTATTATATTTCTGCTGTATTTGCGTAGTTTTGGGTTACTGTAATGCGGTTGCAGGTAAATAACTAAGCTGGGGATCAAATGATGAATGAGAGAGCGGGTTATTTGAGAACGCCTCGGATTAAATTATCATTTGTTTATTTATTTTTTTCTGTAACAGTACTTGTTTAAATTAAAGTAAGCACCTAATGAAATCAAATCTGTACTGAAAATCACTTTGGGTTCTTCATTTGATGATTTTACCATCATCATCATCATATGATATTGTATAACTATACATATGAATAAAATTGGAGTGGTAATAAAAAACGGTTATTTCAATATCACAATATTGAAATAACCGTTTTTTACTACATGCATACGAATATTTGTATGTCTGTATGTCTGTCTATCTGTTTGTAATGGCTAATCTCTGAAATGGTTGGGCCGATTTTAACGGGACTTCTATTAGCAGGTAGCTGATGTAATAAGGATTAACTTAGGCTTGTATTAATTTTATTTTAGAAAAATACTTTGTTAAAAAAATACATTGTTGAGTTCCGACATCTACGCAAACGAAGTTGCGGGCACAGCTAGTAAAACATAAACACATATTATATCACACGTATATGAACAGCTGTTTTAACATTATTCCTCTACACAAATGTTTTCATATTTATTACACTACAGGGAGCACTTCCGACATTTTCCCCGCAACGATACGTGACCACCGATAGCCAATGCGGAACTGCACGGCACAAAACCGGCTAAAAACCCGGAACCGGGTCAGAACCGGGCCGGAACCGGGTTTACCGGAAATGCTGTCGTTTGTGGTCTTTGATGTTAGATACTATTTTTGCGGTTTCCTATTGATTCATTTAAGGTTGGCATATTGTCAGATTGGTAGAACGCTAGATGGATTGTGGTTTTCCGAATTTGTATTGTTTTTTTTTTTTAGGTGGTAGTCATCAAAATATCAGTCCACTCGAAAGAAAGAAAGAAAGAAAGAAATGAAATAACATTTATTGGGACAGACACGGGGCACACTAATAAAATAAATTAAAATTTACAAGCGATTAAAAATAAGTAAAATTAAAATAACCTAAAACTATAAAACGAAAGGTACTGATACATTCGTACTGATTTAAATACACTGTATTCTATAAGTAAGTAAGTACCTACATATATTTATTTGCTCAAACATGTGTATACATACAGAACGGTGACATTATGCATGCAAGATAAAATTTTGCCTTTTACGTTCCAGGGGAACGGTTACGTGATAAAACAGTCCCTCGAACCATATAACACCGTATAACAATCCTAAGGGAGCTTCCCCATGGCGCGATGCGACACGATTCGACCGATTCCAACTACATGTGAAAATCAACCTTATCACTACGACATATATTATGGCATTATAACGCGCGGTTGTTTATGAAAAACAAAACATCAACAAAAACATCAAGTCAATCGAATTGCATCATTATATCGTAGTAGCAAGGACGAATTTCATTTTTAGTTCAGAATCGCGTCTGGGTAGCTCACTTATTGCCCGTGTACACGATGCCGCCGCCGCGCCGCCACCGCACCGCCAACGCACCGTCACCGCACCGCCACCGCACCGCCACCGCACTGCCACCGCACCGCCACCGCACCGCCACCGCACCGCCGCCGCACCGCCGGTGCTTTTTCGGTGGCGGCGGCGGCGGCGGCGGCGGCGGCGGCGGCGGCGCGGCGGTGTCGCAATGGTAACACAGCATGGCGGCGCGGTGGCGCGGTCTTGAACATGAGCCCTTACACCTCCATGCTTAAAAATCTACCTACCTATCCAGATTCACTACCGCAGTTCACAAACACACATTTATCATAACTAGACTTCCATTATCAGCGTCTCTTCACACCCGACATTGATAAATTGATTGTCACATTATGTGTAATAATACCAACGTTGAATGACCTACCCCACCTCCCCATTCCCTTGTAGTCTAAGGCTACACAGGAATGACAGTTCGTCATGTGACAGGTCACGTTAAAGTGGTTGATAGAGAAGATAGTATGTGTTCTTTTTTCGAGGGTTTTTGAGATGAATATTTATAAGGTGTTGTCATTCTGTGCAATTTTGTTTTGGTAAGTGCAAAAACGGGTACTGAAGGCGCGTTTCCATTAGGCAAGTCTTGCATACAAGTATAACTTTAACTCAGGGTTGTCAGATATATTATAATTTTGCTTTTTATTTCCGAGTTCTCCCCTGGGCTGAGGACTCCATTCCTGATTACTTCCCAGAATTAAATAATGCAGGCTGTGATTTTAGAATAGTGAATAATACAGGCTGTGATTTTTTTTCCAAAATCAACGGGTTCGATTCCTGGCAAGGATTATTGATTTTTAACCGACTTCAAAAAAAGGAGGAGGTTCTCAATTCGGTCGGTATGGTTTTTTTTTCTTTTTTTTATGTATGTACATCGATTACTCCGAGTTTTCTAGTCCGATTAGTGTCATTCATTTTTTGTTCGATGCAGTATACTTGCATTGTGGTCCCAAAAAATTTCATCCAATTTGGTTAAGTACTTTTTATTTTGTGAGCATTTTTACTGATTTCGGCTACTTGGATGACATGACTTTTTGCGTGTTTGTTACGCGATTACTCCGCCAATTGTGGACCGATTTTCAAAATTCTTTTTTTGTTGTACTAGTGATCGTTTACCTTAGGGAATACTGCAAGTTTCATCAAAATCTGTTCAGCAGTTTTTGAGATAGGGAATTTTATAAGCATGTGTACATGAGCGATGTTAATAACGGTGCCACGGATTACAAATTCTAGTGCACTTGTAAGGAAATGATGTAGGTATTTGACAAGAATTTGGGTTAAATATTTAAACTAAAAAGATTAAAAAAAAAAACTTCAAAAAAAATTAACTTTTCTTTCGGAAGTCGGTGGCTTTATTTTTTTATTTCGTTGTCTTTTTGCCACCGACTTCCGAAAGAAAAGTTATTTTGTTGGGTATTTTACCCTTTTTTGTGGTTGTTTTTGAAGTCGGTTAATTTTTTTTTTTGTTTTTTATTTCTAAAATCCAATGATGCAGTTTTAGTTTTCGTCAAAATCGGCCTCAAGACTCCTTTCAACGTTTTTTGATGTTCCTCATAGTTTCGGATATGGCCATTAGCCATCCACGCCCAGTTGAAAAATTCACTCTGTATGGCCTGTGGTATGGCCCTGAAATGTTTCTCAATCAAGGAAAACTTTATTCCACAAAACAACTCATTCGAAATGCTTCTTTCTCCGGTAGATGGCGCTTTTAAAAACCTTTAAAATAAAGCTGTTAAACACTATTTTAACAGGAACAAGACATTAACTAGCTAAAGGTTAGAATAAAACATTTTCGCCCAGGATTTTATAGACATAAACTTTGTTGTTGTGGTGCAAAGTTGCTTGCTAAAAGTTGGTAACGTGTATTTTAGGGGAATTAGCGTGGCAACCCTACGGAGTGTTTTGTTGCTTGCCTTGTTTATGTTGGTAGAACCGTTTTTGTTTCGGTTCTTATTTTAAAGCAATTTGTATAGTCATGGGTTGGTTTATGGTAAGCGTTCACAAGTCGGCATCGTACGTATCGGACGCATCGCATCAAACGGATTTCTGTGTCGGCAGCGATCGGATTGCCGATGCCACCTTCATCGCTTCTACTGATCGGCATTCCGTATGACGTCATCGGTACGCATCGCATTAAGGCATTGCCGATGAGCCGTCCGTACGATGCGGATCAGTGGACGCAGTTGTATGAGTTTTAATACAAGGCAAACTAAAATCCGTTACGTACGATACGTCCGATACGTGCGATGCCGACCTGTGGACGCATACCTTTAAAGGAGCTTCCTGAAGACGCGATGCAACGTAATTTGATTCAACTAGAAGTGAAATAATCCTTACCACCATGACCTATGACATAAGACGTACGCATATCTACGTGTAGATGAAAAACAAAACATGCTCGCCGCGACGACGTTAGTCAGTCGAATTGCATCATTATACCGTAGCAGCAAGGACTATTTTCAATTTTAGTTAATTGAACTTACAAATCGCACATATCTCGTCATCGCGTTCGCTTATACAACTTCATTCACAGTTGGCATAGTGGCTGCATGATTGGCTGTTGCGTCGCGTTTTGCGAGTTTGATTACCGGAACAAAAACTTGTAAGGCCTAAGTATGTCGGGCACGCCGCAATTGCGGCGGTAAGACCCCTCTTTGAGGAGTGGCTGGAGAGAAGTCATGGCGTCCTGACCTACCGCTTGACGCAGGTCCTCACCGGACACGGAAGTTTCGGGAGGTACCTGTGTCTGATGCGAAAGGAGGAGACGCCTGGGTGTCACCACTGCGAAGATCGCCCGGAGGACACGGTGGAGCATACGGTGCAAGACTGCCCAGCTTGGGCGGAGCACCGACGTGTCCTCATGGCTGCGATAGGCGGAGACCTCTCGCGCCCGGCATTGGTTGCGGCCATGCTGCGGGGCGAGACGGAGTGGGAAGCGGTCAGCTCCTTCTGCGAGGCAGTAATGCTCGTCAAGGAGGAGGCGGGCCGCGAGCGAGAGAGGGCAGCGTCCTCCCTCCGCCCCAGCCGCAGTGGTAGGCGCCCACGGCGACGGACGTCGCTAGATGATCTCCGGCCATCGTAGGCGCGGGCATGCGGGCAGCGAGTAAAGGGCAACTCGCTGCCCGACCAAGGACCATGCCCGGGTCGACGGCGCGTTGTGTCCCACGCGCGCCTCAAAGAGCGTCAGCATAATGACGGGGCCCCCCTCTCAGAGGGCCAATGCCTGCCGGGGTCGCGGGATAATTCCCTTACCGTAACCCCGGAACGTAACAGGCTATGAAGGACACCGTGGATTTTAGTCAGTAGAAGTCTGACAGTCCCTCCCGCCCTGCCCGGGGTTGGAGGACTCAGTTGATGATTTTACCACGCTAAAAAAAAAAAAGGCCTAAGTATGTACGAGTACCTATAGTCAAACGGTTGAAAGCAAAAATATAAGTAAGAAATACTTTGAGTATTTTTATACGAAGCAACCATAGCTGGTCACGCCAAGGGAACACGGAACGGCTTGCGGACAAAACACAAAAAACTTAGGTAGGTACGTCTTATTAGTACCGGGATATCAAACCTAACACTCCAATAAACAGTCATGCTCTTAACCGCTACACCGTCAAATCATTTCAAAATTGTGTAAATTATAATTAAATTACAACAATTCCTAGATATCTCAACATTCCGAAATTGTCATAATTCTGAACTTCTCGATATAAATTACCAGTTTCAAAACAATTAATAAAGTTACTAAGAACAATTCAACACCTGTTTCAGAGACGTCTCAATTAAACAATAAGTAAGAGTTTTGATTACTTATAGATGAAACAAACTAGGACAATGGTAATTTATAATCAAAATGGCGCCTCAATTTATTTGAAATAGGAACTCTTACCAACACTATAATATAATAATAAAGCCGGAAACACATTATTTACACCCGACGCCACCCAATGAAACGTGATGCGTGTTGGGTCAAATCAAATGTATTGTTTTCTATGACCAGAATCACGCTATGAACACCCGACGCGACGACACGCGCTCACTGCACATCGGGTGTCGACACGTTGCGTCGCGTGGCGTGTTAAATAATTTGTTTCCGGCTTAATAATATTCCACAAAAATCACACAACGCCATCTAGTCCCAAGAGCTAAGAAGAGCTTGTGTTATGGGTACTAGACAACTTATAAACATACTTAAATATTTCTAAATACAATACATAATATATTATAGATAAATAACAGCCAGACACAGAATAAATGATCGTGCTCATCACACAAGCATTTGTCCTGGGTGGGAATCGAACCCACGACCTCCGGCATAGCAGTCAAGGTCACTAACCACTAGACGCAACAGGCAATAAGTAAAAGTTTTGATTAATCACAGATGAAACAAACTAGGACAATGGTAATTTATAATCAAAATGGCGCCTCAATTTATTTGAAATACTCCTACCGACACTATACTGGTACTGGACAATAGAGTAAGTAATTAATGGAGTAACCACGATTATCATCTGCCTAGCCTTTTTCCAACTATGTTGGGGTCGGCTTCCAGTCGAACCAGATGCAGCTGAATATCAGTATTTTTCATGGAGCGACTGCCTATCGGACCTCCACAACCCAGTAACTGGGCAATACGATACCCACGTTAAGACTGGTTGTCAGACTTTAGGGCTTCTGACTAACAGTAACGACTGTCAAAGATCTACAAATGACAGCCGGGACCAACGGCTTTACTTGCTTTCCGAGGCACGGAGATAACTCGTTATGACAGATGGTCACCCATCCACAGACCTCGGCCAAGGCGGCTTAACCTGAAAGATCGGCCTGTCCGACTATAATTATTTAGCCACGAGCTCCTCAATGAATAATGACATGAATCACTTTTTCTAGTTAGGGGCCAAAGTCAAAAAAAAAAACCACAACCAGAGGCCCTGACAGCGTACTTTTTTATTTCAATAAATAAGTCTTCCTAACTAGGAAGCTGTGCTGACATCAGCAGGGACTGACAGACTCATACTAACTAAAATATAGGGTGATTCTTCAAAAGCCCTTTACGTGGCAGGGTCACGGTTACCTGATAAGACAGTCCCGCGACCAAGGGGCAAGGGCATCTACCCGTCGTATTGCTGTCCGCTGTGAATCTCTTTGAAGTCCGGGTATGGTCCATAATCGGACAACGAGTCGCGAGGCGCTGTTCCGTTTTTCCATTCAATAAACGCAGTAAATACTTCAAATACGTTGTAAATAAAATACTGAAATATTGTGATCGAGCTACAGAAGGATAATTTACAACTCAATATCCGGTTTACCGAGCTTCGCTCGGTTTTTAAAATGTCTATATCTTGGAAACCGAGCTTTTCTCGAACCTGGGACCTTGATAAATCGATTCCTTGAGCCGAAAAACCGCAAATCTGTAACTTTCATGAAAATTCTTGGAGCCGTTTCCGAGATCCTGATTGTAGATAAATATACAAGAATTGCTCGTTTAAAGATATTAGATAGATAGATATTTTGATAATTTTACAAACGAAACATTATTCTTTCGCTCTTAAACGATAAGTATTAAAATACAAGCCTTATCCTATTATATAACTAAATAACCTTGACACTTTTATAACTCACCTAACCAAAAATAACCTCTAAAAAAGAAACAAGAAAATTATGAACAGAAAAAACCACTTCCCACAGAAAAAAAATGTTTCGCTAACTTCATTACAGGGAGTTTCACATTTTCTAATTTACCAAATAAACAGGGGCAAAGATAATAAGGAAAAGATAAAAGAAACCACATTATTACTGAAAACGAAATATAGTCCGGGAGCCGAGGACTGATACAAAAAGATAAGGGTAGATTTATGGAGAAAGATAAAAATATGCAGTCTATTTAAAAGTAAGAAACGTTGAATATTATTTTGTATGCAGCAAACTGAGTGAAATTTACTTTAATTTTTTCCCTGGGTTTCTTCCTGTTTTTGCACGTTTTTTGTTGAGATTTTGTTACCGTAATATATTTTAATGTTGTTTTTTTTGAGCGGATTGAACTAGGATGGGTGTTAACTCTAAAATTTGCAAGTTTAAGTGGCAATGGGCAGGCCACGTTGCTAGTAGCATAACTGATAACAGATGGGGAAGAAAAGCTCTCTCATGGCGACCACGGACCGGAAGACGCAGGGTAGGCAAGCCACTAGGTGGACCGACGACATCGTGAGGGTCGCGGGCAATCGATGGAATCAAATGGCGAATTGTCGTTCGGCGTGGCGGTCGAAGGGGGGACGCCTATGTTCAGCAGTGGGCGTCTCCCGGCTAATGATGAAGAAAGATATTTGTTTAACTTATCCCTATCATCTTTTCTCTATGACGTTATAGTTAGTTTTAGGTCACAAGATACCCCTTAAAAACTGGTTGTTTTATAGACTATCCTGATCTATAAAGGTAACGTAAACGTTGACTACGACATGGTCTCGTCGCTAACTTGCACATCTTGCAGTTTGACAGTTGTGCGACTGGGACAGGAATAACACAGAGTTCGTGTGAAGTAATGTAAATGGATTACTCTGTTTTAGACTTTCAGTTTATTATCAAATTATGAGATAGGTACTGTTTATAGTATCAAGTTGTTACATGTTGTTTGTCTTTAACATTAACAGTCTGTAAATCAATAAATGATCAATGAAAGCAATTTAATATTAATTAATGATTTCATAATTGTGCGTGGTCCGACACCCAGTTGTACAGGTTTATTTTTTAATTAAGAAGGTAAATAATAAAAATTAAATTAGGGTAAAAAATCATCCGCGGATGAAACGTCACACTTTAAGAGTTAAAGTCGTCTGAAATCATTCGCAAGTTTGGATGAGTCGTCACATAGCTAATATTTTTATGCCCATAGTTCTTGAGGCTCTGCATAGACAGATATGATTTTATATGTGTTTGTTGTAATAAAAATAACACGTCATTACGAGTATACATAATGTACAAGAAATTTTTAAAACAAAATACTTATTTTTTCAGACTTAGACTGACTTAAAAAAAAACTCAATCTATTGAGAAAAATCTAATTTCCGCTAGCTCCCGGTCTATCCCGACTAAAGGACCCGCCCCTTAATTTAAAATTTGGACCCCTTTGTTCAAATATAGACCATATTAACACTTGGTTGCTTAGTCGAGAATATCTTGAAGCACGTTTATTATTAAAAACGTTTCAACAAAATAATGTGAAAGCTTACGCGGTTTCGAGAAAGGGGAAATATATGTTAGCAATCTCCTGAAAAAGGGAGGTGGGGAATTTTTTCAGTTGTGTTCTTTTGATGACTTGAATTTACATATTATTATAATTAACTTGTAAGGTTGTATTTTAACCTAAGATATATTTATCCTAGAGCTGTCAGCAATAATGACGGGCCCCTTAAAGGACCAAAGGCTGCCGTCTTATTAGGTCACCGTGGCAACGGAACGTAAAGGTTTATTAAAGGACACCGTGAATTTTAGTCAGTATAAGGCTGGCAGTCCCTCCCGTCCTGCCTTGGGTGGGAGGACTTATTTGATGATTATACCACGCTAATAAAAAGAACTTCAACTAAGTAAAATACGGAAATCTTGTAATAACACAGTGATAAGAAAATCCGTATTAAATTCAGAAACATTGTTTGAATAGAAACTGAATTAATCTTGTTGGGTTGTTTCCCTTTATTCGCTAATTTAGGCGTGGGCCACATAGAAAAGTCGTAAGACGAGGAGGCATCGCGGACGGGTGAAAATGTATGAGAGTCGTGCCCACGACGCGTCTCTTCTGTATGTACGTCTTGACGCTTCTATACATTTTGTATGAAAGAGACATAATGTCTCAATGCACGAAGGAAACTCGCTATGACATAATAGTCATTAGTCACCCATCCACATACCAACCTCTGCAAGCGTGGTTTAACCTTGAAGATCGGCCCGTGTGGCTGTTAGTATTTAGCCACGAGCTCCACAAATACATAATAACTATACACCGTGACTTTTTAGTCGTCTTACAAAAAGGGTCCACTTAATGTATCCGACCTAAAATACCTCTAGGCAAGTTATTTTTTTTTTAATCGTTAATAATAATTTTTATTTTTAATAAATAGGTGCATTAGAAATATGAAACACCCTGTTAAATGTTTACGTATCTAGCTGTAAAGTATACCTACCCAGCGCAATAGTCGGGCAGATCATTCTATCTCCATTTTCTATGAGACAAGGGTGTTTCTAACTACACCTTGCGTCATAATAACGAATTAAAATTTTATTTTAAAAATTTTCAAATCTCTTAAATACCTATTTTTTTATTATAAACGTGTTCTAGTCATTGGGTACATGAACTGGGCTGCTTTTGTAAGACGACTAAAAAGTCACAGTGTATAGATAAATCAAAGTCGCAACCCGCTGTCTGTCCTTATGTATAAGGTAAAATCATCAAATGAGACCTGCCACCCTGGGCAGAGCGGGAGGGACTGTCAGTCTTGTACTGACTAAAATCCACGGTGTCCTTCATTAGCCCTTTACTTTCCAGGGTCACTGTAATGGTATAAGTCCGGCGACCGTCCCTATGTATGAGTAACGTACTTCGCGGTAATGACGTACACCCATGCTTAGATCATTTAAACTTCGCAACGGACTTTGATGTGGTTTTTTTAATAGATTCAAGTTGTGTAAAGGAAGGTTTATATTATGTATAAAACATGCATAAAATAGTAAAAATTGCACCCGTGCGAAGCCGTGGACTGTTGCAAGTATCCTATAATATTAACGCCAACTACTACAAACCAAGAATGAAATAGAATAACAACTTCTCGATTCTATAATCTCCGAAACCCGATCCGTATAGATTCCATTTCTTCAACAAACTTCTCTTTAAACTCGAAGTAGATCTAAGAAAATGCTGGTACATACCGTATATAAGTCGTTCCCAGTTTACGTCGAAGTCTCCGTGAAAAGTATCAAATAACATGGATTCCTGTATCAGCCGTTGGTATTCCAATAAAATGTTTTCTTCCTTAGGACTTGGTTACAATGTGCAAGAAATTGTACTTGCATAGTTGTGTTTTAAGTGCAATATTGCAATAGTATCATGTGGGGACGTATTAAACAAAATGTCCCTTCTGCAAAACAAACGCATATTGTAAAAAAATATAAAATTTAATTTAAAATAAGGTTCCTTCTGGCGCAGTCGGATAAAAAACATTGAGTGCGCTTACATTTATTTACCTACACAAGTTACGCTTCTCTTCGTAAACAATTTAATATACACCTTAACTACCTTGACATACTGCCAATATAAGTATAAATTCGGTCCCGGTGCTCGGAGCGCCCTCAAGCTACCACAAGAGAATGCGCACGACCGTTTATCGAGGAAGATCAGGTAGGTACCTGATCTTCCACTTAAATAATTATTATCTCCGCCGCTTCTCCAGCGGTGTGCGCTGGGCTTAACGGGTTAAATTTTTTTCGAGGAATATTTTTTAGCGTATAGCACTTAATTAAACCTAGATTTTTTTTTCAAAATTATGGTTTTAATTTGTTAGCCCTCACCTCTGGATTCGCACATAAGGTATAGGCGTTCCACTTGTAGATTTTATGTATGACTAACAGTAGCGACTATGATTAATTCTCAAATGACAGCCGGGACTATCGGCTAAACATGCATTCCGAGGCAGGAAGTCAACTCGCTAAGGCACGAGTTCCTCTCAATCCGGAATAAGCCCCCAACGCACGAGTGCTTTTTTCTGGGCGTTAAAAAAAGCGCCGTAATACATCAAATGCATTGCCATATCAGCGTTAGCGCTTTTTTTCGAACTTTGTTTTTGGTGCTGGGTAGTGACAGTTACTTAAGTTCAATTTACCTTTTTGTTCCAACTCAGCGCTTTTTTAACGCTCGTAAATTGAGCGCTCGTGTGAATGGGGATTAAGGCACAGAATACATAATAGTACTCATACACGTACAAGTTCAGTAAATGTCAACTGTCAAGCGAGTCACTCGCACAGTATAAACAAGCCCTTACGCGTGTACTCGTAATATTTAGCACAAGGATTTATTTGCTAAATGTTTTTGCCTCTGAGGCGGGGTAAGTATGTTTGAAAGACATTTTTGTGTGGCTGGCTGGGTATTTGTATTGTTTCTTCCAGTTATTCTTTTTTTTTTAATTTTTCTGGTGAGGTCGAGTTCGACAACCCTTTAAAACTGCATGGAAGTTGTCTAGAAGTTATAGGTAGATATGGAGCCCTAATGGACACAGAGACAACGAAATTCCAATTTAGTACGAATACTGCTGAATGTGCGCGAACGACTTCGAATCGAGTAATCATCATCATCAGCCGGAAGACGTCCACTGCTGAACATAGGCCCCCCCCCTTAGACCGCCACGCCGAACGACAATTCGCCCTCATCCATTGGCTGCCCGCGAACCTCACGATATCGTCAGTCCACCTAGTGGGAGGCCTGCCTACGCTGCGTTTTCCGGTCCGTGGTCGCCACTCGAGAACTTTTCTTTCCCATCGACTGTCAGTTCTACGAGCGATGTGGTGGCCTGCCCATTGCCAATTCAACTTGCTAATCCGGGAATCTAGTATAGAACATTGATTAATAGGTACGTCCACACAAAGCGAGCTGCCTCACGAGGCATATTCGTCGAGCGGCAAATGCCTCGCGAGGCCTCGCTCTGGGTGGTCAGGGGTCGGGTTGCCCCTGACCGGGTTTGGTTTGGTAAGGTTCCTTACCCCGTAGACAGAAATAGCAGTCCTGATTAATATTCTAATCCTCACTAAAATATACGGATAAATGAGTTTAATTAAATAATGTTGGTTGAAATAAAACCGCGATATATTTGACCATTTTTTTCCATCTCTGCCAATTTTGGTCGCGGGACTTATCTCATTACCTCGGAACGTAAAACGCTAATGAAGGACACCGTGGATTTTAGTCTGCCGCCCTGCCCTGGATGGGAGGACTCATTTGATGATTTTACCAAGCTAAAGAAAAAAAAACTCTGCCATTTTTGGGAACTCTTATCTTAATTTCTTATTGCTAAAACTGTTATAAAGCAAACAAATTACTAAAACTACGTAACCTTTCACAATACACACCAAATTAAACCGAATGAAAACTCTTTTAAAAATACACCAGTCGTGATTCGAACCCACGTCAATCAATCAATGTAAGCTCCCATTAACATTGCATCTGGTTATAATGATCGTGGAGCGCACTTGATATCAATTAGAATATCGTTATTTGGAAGATTTTGTCTGTCTGTACTACATTAAATTAATAAGAGTTACGAAACAGTTTTAAAATTCTTAATTATGCATTCTTTCGCTCATTGTGGAGTGGAAGAGGACCATCTAACTCGAAAAAAACCCTAAAACCCATTTACAGAGTGGGTTTTTTCAATAGACCTTCGCGTTCCAGGACGGGTAGGCTTTTAAAACACTCCCGCAACCCTGGTAGGCATTTGGCCTTAATCGGCTTCGTTAGTTTTGCTGACAACTCATTGAGACCCGCTTGCAATACAAAGCGCCGGTGACTCGGGCCTATCCCTTGGTCGGACGGTGAGTTACCTATTGCTCGCCGTCTACGAGCCAACGACTACGGAAGCTAAGAATCTCACTATCCGCCAAGTTTCAGATTCCACTGCTGGGACACAAGACTCCTCTCTGTGAGAGGGAGTGGGCCATAATCCACCACGCGGTCTCTGCGCGAGTTCGTAGATGCCACATGTTTTCGAATTTTTGGTTCCGTTTTGAGAGCAGTGGTAATCGAACCCACCTACAACTTGTTTGGGCCCATACCACTGCTCTCGTAAGTTTCTTTACGCCACATAATAACGTAAGCCATGTATTATTTTCATATTCAATATTTTTCGCAACGCCCGAAGCGTCTTCAGCAGGGGATTTCTCGACCATTGCACTGAGCCTTCGTGTCATAATATTATACACCTGCATACATTCAAACCATTTTATTTGACATTATTAAAACCACTCTCATCGGTAAAACAAGATATTTACGTAAATAATATTTGAAGCGAAGCCCGGTGTAAACATTATGCTGTGAACGGTGTTACTACGAACAGTACGAACAGATCTCATTGTAAATGTAATATTGATTTAATAATTCAGACTTGGTAGACTTGATCCGAATGGTGGCCAAGGTTCGGCCAAAGAAACCAGGGCCGCCCAAAAGCCCGTTGGGTTGACGATGTCGTCAGGGCGATAGATGGATGAGAGAGGCACAGAACCGAGAGTTATGGCAGAAAAGGGGGAGGCCTATACCCAGCAGTGGGTGATTCCGGACTGATAAGATAATGATGAATACTAAAAAAATCAGTATTAAATAAAAAAATGCGAGTTACTTCAGGGTTACTTCAGTCTAATTTATTAGTCCGTCAACGAAAACACGGGAACCGATATGAGAGTAACATTAAAATCAAATTGCTTACGGGTAATACCGCCACAAATGAAGTCATTTTCAAAGTCAAATCGCATTTAAAAAAATTAGTGTCACTTTCCGCAGATCATGAGTGGTAGCGTGGACTTTAAAAGCTGCGTTTCCACTGAGGCGGAGCGGAGCGAAGAGCATTCTCCAATCAGATGGCTTGACTTGCAATTGGATGTTTTTTTTTGTATGTTATCGCTTCTCGACCATTCATTACGATTTTTCACAACTCTCTCGAATAAAAACGCCAGTAGTAGGGGCCGATAAGATATACAAACTCAATGTTTTGATGAATAAGCTTTTAGCCTTTCAAGATAACAAATAAACATTGGTATCGTAATCGTAATTAACTCAAATTGTGACTCATACGCGAACACTCGCTAATTTTAACACAGTTACACTTTGATAGCTATCAAGATAAGTGGCGCCCGCGAATCTTTATGAATGGGTACTTATTATTAATTGAAATATACATATATTATCTTAATTCTAGTATTCACTCTGTTGCTGAACTGGGGCCTTACGCGATCCAGTTTATGACAACTGACCTGTTGTTCTAAGGGTCCGTTCACACAGACCGGCTCGAAGAGGAGAGCAGATTCTTATCTCGTTGAAAACTGAGTTTTTAATGTTTGTAGTAAGGTTTATTGCATGTGCACTGTTTTTGTCATTAAGAATGCTTGAACGCGCTTGGTGTGAAATAATAAGAGGAGCTGACCGGCTCCGATCGCGTACTTTTTCTCGATCGTGCAGCCGTTTGGCTCCGATTGCATGCTCTTTAACGCTCGCGCAGCCGATCGGCTCCGATTGCGTGCTCTTTCTCGCTCGCGCAGCCGATCGGCTCCGAATGCGTGCTCTTTCTCGCCCGCGCAGCCGACCAAATGCGCACCGATGCTCTCCGAGCCGGTCTGTGTGAACGGACCCTAATTCGTACCATTACAACAGCTTAACGTACAATCTAGTATGCCATCGGACAGCGATTGTGCCGCAAGTTTTGGTTTCATTCATTCAATTTTGTACTGGTTTGGTACCATGACGTCTTATAGCAGCTCAACTGAAATGCTCAAACTGTCAAAATAAGCCATCCAATAAAAGTTACTATTTCTCTAACATAAACTGAAACGTTTCGTGAATTATTGATGATTATCAAGTTTTTAGAGGATTTTTTACAAAAATCAACGTAAGTGTACTTTAATCTTTCTTTTAAGGTTATAAAACCTATCCTAAATACCTAATTTTTTTCAATCACATTTGGTTTTCTCTAATAGTCTAATAATTTATTTTTATTGAGTTTTTGAACGTAAGAGGCTCCAGATTCGCGGTCAGTTGGACCCCTTCAATAACGATGATGCCGAATTCATTAGGCGTTACCTAGTCTATCCAAAGAAACAATATATCAAAGCCATTTGAAACGTTTTTGGCGAAAAAAAGACAAGGCTATTTATCATTAGCGTTGTCTCCTTTTCACTAAAAACGTTTCGGCTACAAATTGCGATCTTTCTATAACAATCCAAATATCGCTGAGCGTGTTGGACGTCAGGGTACGACTTTCAGCGATGCAGTTTATGAACTCAAACTGAAATGTCTTGCTTTTTAATCGTTTTTAATTAGTTCATAGTAGATTTGCTGGGCTTATTTGAGGTTTTAACATTTAAAAAAAAGTAGAAAGATATCCAATATCTACTCGTGAGAGACTCTCACAAATAGATTAAAAAATAGTAATACCAGACACCTCACATGCTTTGAGCATGTTATGAAACAAAAAGAAATCTCCTAAGTATGCCTCATTATGTACAAAAAGAGCCCTTTTGGCCTATGGGCAGCCTTTAGGGAGTAGTCAACATTTTCGACAGTTATGTCGAAAATGTTGACTATAAGATAAGGACCAAATTGTTATACTTAACTTTTAACGTAAATAACTCGTGAAATATAATTATCAACAACAAAGAAATTAAAGAATAATGAATGTAACAGTTACGTCGGAACAAATTTTGATTAAAGACTTCGTTCATTAATCAGGAAACATATTTGCCATTACACTATTAAAAGAAACATTATGCACTGCTTGTCTTCACTGCAGTAAAAAATGATGTAATTTAAAATAAATTATTAAACATCATCATTCGCTCATATTTCCTTCAATTACTCAAAAAAAGATGGCTTCCGGCAGCCGCTGTCAGATATCAATGCGCCATTTTGTTTTTCAAAATGGTTGATGATCCCTGGCTAGTATAACGAGCGGCTGCAATGTATAATTTAAATCAATAAAACTTGCAAGACGGCTACTTAAGGGAACAGTGTTGCAAATTAATGTTTAATAATGCTCCGCTCAAACAGGGAAACCATGCTTTCGAAAATTATATTTGGGACGGAATTTTATTTATAAAGGAATCTATGTATCTTTGATACCCGTTTATTCGTAATGGGTTTATATTTTATTGTATGTTGTTGAAATATCGCTTCGCTTTTTTATGTTAGTTTTTATGTATGATGAAAAAATGGATAGGTACACGCGTGTCGGTTGTTTCCCCATAGCCTATTAGGCTAAATAAATAAATAATAAAAAAATGTATAAATTTTATTAACCAAAAACCAAAGACTATAATAGTGAAGTAGGGAGCAGAGTAGTGTTGTTCTATATTAAATAGAATATTTCAGATCGTAGCATTTATCAGTAAGTTTATATTTTGATAACAATTCCAATATATCCGTAGGTATGCATTCCTTGTATATTTTATCATTGCTCTACACTCAACTTTCAACATTTTTTCAATCCAAATTTTTACGTTGTTTCTTGTGTTCATTTTAAAATTGTTGTCAGGTAAACCTCCATGACATACATATTTATTTACATTATGTAAGTTCGAACCCCGCCAGGCGCATTACTTTGTGTAATTTATTTCATCACCACTGCTCTCAAAACGGTGAAGGAAAACATCGTGAGGAAACCGGCATGTCCTAGAACCAAAAAAACGAGACATGTGACATCTACCAATCCGCACTGGGCCCGCGTGGTGGATTATGGGCCACTCCCTCTCACAGAGAGGAAGCCTGTGTCCCAGCAGTGGGAACATTATAGGCTGATGGATGGATGTACCTTAATAAACTAGCCGCCTTCTATGGTATAACTTAGCCTCTGACCAGAACTAATAAATTAACTTTTAATCGAACAAAACCGTACTTACTCATACATTTTAATCAGGCATTGAAATTCAAATTGCGTAGTATTAAAACTCGATTCATATTCTCCAATTCAGAAGGTTTTCAATTAAGCTCTTGCAGCATAATGGCAATGGTCAAATAGCCATATTTCTTCAAAATGTTCGTTGTCAACAGCGCCACCTCGCACACTTTCCTGGTACTAAGTTTAATGGCCAGGATATGTGTGTTTAATTTATTGGTCTATTACTTATGTTAATGGATTTGTTTTATTTCTAAACTAGATGTGCCTCATTGGTTCATTCATTACACTTTCATTATAATCTAGTTTTAAATATTTTATTAATTTATTTAGGACTAGCTGTGTCCCCGACTTCGTTCGCGTGGATGTCGGAACTCAACAACGTTAAAACAGATGATTTTTTTTACTCCTTATTAGATCAGCTACCCGCTAATAGAAGTCCCGTCAAAATCGGCCCACCCGTTTCAGAGATTAGCCATCACAAACAGGCAGATAGTCAAAAATTGGAAAAATGTTATTTTGGTGTATGTACCGTATTATAAGCATATTCTTATGCATTTATTAAAACACGGTTACCTATTTGAATATTACAAATAATTTTATTTATATGTTGTGTATATGTAGATGTATAGAAGATTTAGGATTACCAACAAGTTTCAACGAAATTAGTCTTATACAGAACTAGAAGTTCCGGTCCGTTTCGCACGGCATAAACCTGACAATAACGAACACAGTATAAAAATTTCATCCAATTTCGTGCATTCTTGTGAAGTTATGTGCGTGCAAACACTTGAAAAATGACTTTGTTTTTACTATGTCATAATTAAAACTAATATGCTATTAACCATTCTTTAACACAAATTAATAACAGGTTAACATTAAGACAGCTTAACTTAATAATGAACGCGAGTGCGCTTGCACTCACTGTACGTGAAGCTTGTCTATGTGTGTGGAGATCTCAAACAAATGACAGTCGCGAGTACGCTTGCACTCGCTGTACATGAAGCGTGTCTATGTGTGCGTGGAGATCTCAAACAAATGACAGTCGCGAGTATGCTTGCACTCGCTGTACGTGAAGTGTGTCTATGTGTGCGTGGACATCTCAAACAAATGACAGTCGCGAGTACACTTGCACTCGCTGTACGTGAAGCGTGTCTATGTGTGCGTGGAGATCTCAAACAAATGACAGTCGCGAGTACGCTTGCACTCGCTGTACGTAAAGTGTGTGTCGTCCTTCTGTTTGTGTATTTTTATGTGGTCATACAAAGTATGTAAAACGCATGCTCTTTATTTAACACTTAGCCATTTATTGGGCACTAAATACTGTGGTTATGGTACCTCTAGATAGTGGTGTTAAATATGAATGCCTCGTGTTAAATATTTCGAGACTGTTATTTTTACTTACAGGTGGGAATCTGGATAGCATAACATTTTCATAATTTGTGTAGCTAAATAAATAAGGACATGGGGCGGCGAGTAATAGGCAACTCGCCGCCTGACCATAGACGCGCGTTGTGTTCCACGCGCGCCTCAAAGAGCTTCAGCAAGGTGACAGGCCGCTCTAGAGGACTAAAGCCTGCTGAGAACGCGGGATTTATCAACAACCGTGACCATGGAACGTCAAGGGCTAATGAAGGACACCGTGGATTTTAGTCAGTACGAGTCTGACAGTCCCTCCCGCTCTGCCCTGGGTGGGAAGACTCATTTGATTTTACCACGACATTTTTCTCATGACCACGACTTTTAAGTTGATGCCGATACCACTGCTCTAGCCACCTCATTTAATATAGCAATATCTGGTTGACCAGGTTTGCTCGTTTTTAAAATGGCTATATCTTGGGAACCGAGCTTTTCTCGAACCTGCGATTGATAAATCGATTCCTTGAGCCGAAAAGCCCCTAATCAGTAACTTTCATGAAAATCCTTGGAGCGGTTTCCGAGATCCTGATAAATATACAAGAATTGCTCGTTTAAAGATATTAGATACAGAAACTTATTTTAAAAACCTCATAACAGTACAATTACAGCAATAATTGCGATTCTAATCCCAGTGCAGTAAGTACGCAATTTAATGTAGGTTGCGACCGCCGCCGCCGCCATATTGCTACCAACTGGCTTCCAGTATTGGCGCCAGTAACTTATATTGCAGCGCCCGGGGCAGTGCAAGCGGTCCGAGTTTGAAACTTGAAGCGAAACTTTGGAATGCACTGGCCAAGGCTATTTTGGTTTGGCAGTAGGCTTTATAATTTTGAAGCTAGTAGAAATAACCGTTTTTATAATGAAAGATCAAATAACACTTTTTTATTTTTCTCGATTAGTTAGCCTTGGTGCCTCGGGAAGCACGTAAAGCCGTTGGTCCCGGCTGTCATTTGTAGATCTTTGACAGTCGTTACTGTTAGTCAGAAGCTCTAAAAAAGTCTGCCAACCAGTCTTGCCATGGGGTATCGTATTACCCAGTTACTAGGTTGTGGAGGTCCGATAGGCAGTCGCTCCATGTAAAATTCTGATGTTCAGCTGTATCCGGTTTGACTGGAAGCCGACCCCAATATTTATAGTTGGGAAAAGGCAGGCTGATGATGAGATGATGAGTTTGCCTTGGTTACGAGTGATTTGACCACGAACCCGGACTAAGAACGAATGATATCACAATTTGACAGTTAATTCCTTAGAGTCCACGCCACCTGTGATGACCTATACAGAAAATTTACGATACACGATACGATTTTGATACGTAAGCCTGCCTGGAGGGAGGACGCTGTCCCTCACGCGGCCCGCTTCCTCTTTCCCGAGCATGACTTCTTCGCAGAAGGAGACGACCGCTTCCCACTCCATCTCACCCCGCAGCATGCCGGGCGCGAGAAGTCTCCGCCTATCGCCGCCCTGAGGACACGGTGGTGCTCTGTCCAAGCGGGGCAGTGTGGCACCGTATGCTCTACCGATCCTCGCAGTGGATGACGCATTGGCTGGCAGTGGCAAAACAAAAAAATGACGTATAAACTCTTACAACTTGCGCGCATCTAATTATTGTAGCTACATCTACCAACGAAGTCAATAGAACGTAGCTCGTTGTAACAGCTATAGAGTGATACTGACATTGGAAAAAGAGGAGGCTGTGTCTTATGAGTGTGTCTTGTTAAAGAGCAGTGGTAGCCCAATGGTATCGGTCCGGACTTACAAGTTGTAGGTCGAGGGTTCGAACCATGCCAGGCGGATAACTTTGTGTAATTTATTTCATCATCACTGCTGCTAAAACGGTAAAGGAAAACATCGTGAGGAAACCGGCATGTTGTGAACCAAAAATTCGGAGACATATGACATCTACCAACACGCATTGGGCCCGCGAGGTGGATTATGGCCCTCTCACAGAGAGAAGGCCTGTGTCCCAGCAGTGGAATAATAAGTGGCTGATGATGGTGTGTCTTCGAGTACACAATTTCATATCCTGTCTCGTCTATGAAATGCCAAATGTCAATTTGCACTTGACACTGTTTTTTGACAAGTGTTCAAACGATTTTAAATTTTTCTGTAGTACGACGGTTTATGTTTAGAGCCACTTTATGGGCTCATGTACATGACGCCGCCCGTCGCGCCGCTACCAAAAATCAGAGAAGCAAACAATAGCGAATGGTATTGCGGCGTGGCGCGGTGGCGGTATCGTGTACATGAGCACTAAAGGTTATCTCTGGCACTCAGGGCTAATTACACCGCCTTTTGACCGGACCACTATGCTCAGTAGCTCACGAAAAAAAAAGAAAGATCTCACGGAGAACTATGATCATAATTTAACATAATTTTGATCAAAATTGTACATTTGCATCATAAAAAGCGCTCGAGTACTTTTTACACCATATCCTGTGCCAACAATATCAGGAAATATTCACTGAAATATGGCAATAAGCACTGTAATGTAGCCCCTACTGCCCGGAATTAGGGTAATAAGTGATCCAGTGTGGTTCGAGTAGGATCAATTTATTCCGACGAGCTTTGTGAGTGGCAATTGTGCAATATTAAAATGATGTCTGCTATTTCCGGTTCGAATGTTGTACAGAATTATGCGGAAGGTGTGAAATTATCTTTGGAACTGTTTCTCGTTTATCAAAGTTCAAAAAGTAACATTGATGCGAGCTATAAAGAGATATGGTTAACCGATATGCCGAGGTTGGTTTGTGGATAGGTTACCATCTGTCATAGCGAGTTTCCTCCGTGTCTCGGAAAGCACGTTAAGAGCGTACGGCAAAGCGAAAGCATCGTTTGATGAGTCGGAAAAGTTGCCACGCACCGCCACCAGCAGGCGTCAGTATCGCAAAATTAACGCAATCCAAAGTTTTATGTATTTCATTTCGTCAACTTCGACATTTCATAAAGTGTTCCCTTTACGCAAAATACATGTATTACTCTAGTAGAAATATTTTAATATAAGGATGTCGAAACATTTACCAAAACAAAATGATAGAACTCTTTATTGATGTGGATTAATATTTTGTGAATATTTTTATCATTCACAGTCTTAAATTTATTTTATAACATTTTGATGTCCCGAGATTACGAACAAAACTACTATTTTGGTAGAAAATTAATGATAATTGGCATACCTTACGAAAGTGACAATACCCAATTATCGTTAAGCCCCAAACACACGCGCGCACGGGTACGGGCGTGTGCGTTGTGTTCCACGCGCGCCGGAAAATGTGACAGCACAATAACGGGGCTCCCCCTTAGAGGGCCTACCTGGGTCGCGGACAAACGAATACAATACCGTGACCCCAGAACGTAAGCGTAAGCATGCGCCCGCGCAGCTGTAGCCGGCCGTATATGGCTATTGATAGTTATTAAGGTATCGGTCATTAGTGATGACGGTTCGGTCGATAGTCCAGTGACTATCGACTATCGATAGAAAATTTATCGACCAACTGGTAAGGGTGTAGATATGATGGTGTTTAGTGATTGTGTTAAATGTAAATAAATGTATATTAATTGTATTGTTATTTGTAATTATGTTTGTTTGTAAATATTAGTTTTAAGTTTTAGATTTATATATATGATAAATACTCGTGTATGTAAATAATTTAGAATAAAATGTATAGTTGCCTACAGGGCTATTAAAATAAATCGTAGATTTTAGTAAGTATTTCGAGTCTGACAGTCCCTCCCGCCCTGCTTTGGGTAGGAGGACTCATTCGATTATTTTAACACGCTAAATAAAGCCCCAAACACACGCTCCTTTTAATATCGTGCGTTCACAAAGCTGGTTGCGTGATATCTTTATATGTTCGAGAGTGGAAAGCTAAGGATGCTTGACGCCCTGTCCTCCACCATCTGGTGTTTGTATTAATTTTTGATGCATTTCGATGTAATGACAGACACAAGGGCCGCGTAAAATGGACATTAGTCGAGCAGCGGCGTGGATTTAGTAGTTTTTTACTCATATGAGGTACAGGTATAGTAGAACAGTTTAATGTCAGAACCTCTTTATAAATAAATCTTCATTCTATAATATCTTATCCACAGTATTTTTTTGGGACAAGGTTTTAATATCACTTTTCTGATAAATGAAACCTTTAGAGATATTATCTATCGACTCCAAAAGCATGAGCCCAGTACTGATCTTTTATACTCCAAAGCAATCAATAGAGCGAGAAGCAACTTGTACCGAACACGCGGTGAGACAGCAATGACCACCGATTTTTCATCATAGTCGCAGCATTATACTATGGGCGATATTTAAATCATGTAATGTGGACCATTTGGAATTGGTTCAAAAAACCGGTTTTAAACGCCCAAATGGTCGGATCAACATTGCGCCTCAGGGTGGTGGGTGCTATGCCTTATTTGTAGTTGACAAGTAATTTTGAAGTATTCAAAATGACAACAGCAGTTTTCATTTAATTTATTTTATTCCTGTTTCTTCGAAATTGTTAAAATCTGTGACGAAACTAAATAAATAATAATAAAAGTGAAGTGCTTCTTATCCTATATCGCAGTTTGATTCGATTAGAAGTTGTTTTCAGTTACATACTCAAATTGTTGACTGCAAATCAGTGCATTTATCATTAGTTCATGTGAAATTGTATTTAGATGCATAAATATTAGATGGGAGGGGGATGGACACAGAGGAACCATCCGACAACAATAGTACGATATCACGATAGCATTGATATAATATCACTGTGAGTAATTTATTATATTGATAGGAACAATTCGTAATGAATAGAATCATACGTATTCTAACATTTCCCTTGTTTGCTCTGTAAGGGTCGTCAGGAATTTCCTGCGATGATTTTCAGTAAGTTTGGTTTATTTTATTCTTGATTTATTAATGAAAATAATTTGTTATTGAAAAAAGAAAGTTTACGTGACTTATTTACAGTCATGTCCGTTTACAATCACGTCCCATTGAACACATCGAAACATAGTTTTGAATAATCTATAAGCCTACGTATCATTCGTTTGTATTTTCTCGATCTTTTTATCCATTACCAATTTTATTATTACGAAAATCTGACAGCCGCGATCTGAAAAAAAGTGTCACAGGTCTAGCCTGTAAGAGCCACGCTGGCTGACTGATCCGTCAAGGAACGAAAGTGATGACACTACTTGTAAAAGGCAAAAGATGAGAGGACGATAGTGAATGTGTGCTCAGAATAAAACGGCGTATGTGCCCAAACATATTGACGTCTTTTTATGAATTAAAATTGTTATTAATTGAAAAACTGTCTTTACAGAATTTAGATAGTGGTATTCTCTACAATTTAAAGTAACATCTTTTCCATAACTCATAGTAGTTATGCCATAAAGTCCAAAAAAGAAAAAATATAGACCTAACTTTGCATTTTTTTTGTATCGAGAAAATTTCAATGAATCGTGTTTTCAACTTTGTGAGAATTTATATCATGTAGTCAATTACTATATTCCAAGTTTTAAGAACTGTAGTCCATATACGTACGAAGAAAAGTAAAAAATAAAAAGCGTATTTTTACTGACCCATCACCTTAACCCGTTGGTCCCGGCTGTCATGTGTAATTTGGTTGCCAAGGGTTACGTTGGGAACAAACATTCTTTTTTTTCTGTTCCTAACCTAACCCGCACCCGGGTTAGGATTGCGGGTCAGGTTAGGAATAATCCGTTATTAGGCTTTAGTCAGAAGCTCTAAAAGTCTAACAACCAATCGTACCCAGGGGGTATCGTATTGCCCAGTTACGGGGTTGTTGAGGTCCGATAGGCAGTCATCATCAGCCTATAAATGTTCCCACTGCTAGGACACAGGCCTCCTCTCTGTGAGAGGGAGTGGGCCATAATCCACCACGAGGGCCGAGTGCGTGTTGGTAGATGTCACATGTCTTCGAATTTTTGGTTCTAAGACATTTTCCCACGATGTTTTCCTTCACCGTTTTGAGAGCAGTGGTGATGAAATAAATTACATAAAGTAATGCGCCTGGCTGGGTTCGAACCCACGACCTAAAACTCGTAAGTCGAGACTGATACCACTGGGCCACCACTGCTTCGCTGCTTGCCCCTTATTGACCACTTCAAATCCTAAATCCTGCCTCTAAAACAGATAAAAGTAACAATTAATTATTTTTCTTTGTAAGGAGTCGCAAAGAATTCGGAGATTTGGGGGTGCATCACCCACCCCCCCCAAATCTCCCATTTTTAATATAATTTCGTCGTAAGACAAATGGCTGGCCCCAGAGAAAAATTACAACACTCGTTACATCGATGGTTCCATTAATTTCTGACACGCCATTTTCCCCTCCCTTGCTAAGAAATTTATTTAGACCAGGAGACAGGGAGACATATTTATTTTTTGTCATAATTTTGAACTTAAATGTCTCTTTTATGAGAAGTTGCTGAAATATTTTAAGAAGGATACAATATTGTTGATAGACTAGGATACCTTTTTTGTCGTGTTAAAATCATCAAATGAGTGCTCCCACCACGGGCAGAGCGGGAGGGGCTGTCAGATTTGTACTGACTAAAACCCACAGTGTCCTTCAATAGCCCTATACGTTTCGGGGTCATATTAATTCGTTAGTCCACGACCAGGTATAGGACATCTATTGAGATTTTTAGAATACCTATTTAAAAATACCGACAACTTTTTACTGCCTGATAGTTGATAGTACTCGTAAGTTGTACTTTTTTAGGGTTTACGTCCAAATGAAAAAACCGAACACTTATTTTTTAAAGATTGCATTTTTGATCCCATCACATTTGAATTGTTTTTTTAATTTTATTTTAAGTACATCTTAACATATTGTTACGTCCTTCGAGAAGCTTATAGATTGGTCTAGCAATCCGATCGACGTAACAATATTTTTTCTAGCCTCCTGACTCTAAGAGCGAGTGAGCCATAATCCAGAGACATGCCGGTTTCCTTACCATGTTTTCCTTGCCAAACCTTCTTTATTTCGTTAAATGTTAATTTTCAATTGTAAAACCAAATCCTTTGTTTTTAATTATTTAACAAAACAGAATTCCCTTCGTCTCTTAAGATATTTTACCGGCTTACGTAAACTTAAAATCAGCCTAACGGACTTAATCCGAGGATTAACAAATTTATTGTTAATCTCAGTTAACACGGATTTTGTGATATCCTCTTTTAGAAGCAAAACATCTTGTTTAACATGCTTTGTTCAATCAAACTGTGTTTGTATTTCAAATTATTTTGACTAACTAATTTTACTTGCGTAGTGTAAACTAGATAATCTAATCTGAAGTCAGCACGCACACGAGAAATCGAAAATACTAATTTAAATTGCGAAATTTTGTAAAGATAGATGACGGACGTCATTCTTATCATCATCAGCCTATTAATGTTCCTGTGTTCAAGCAGTTGCTGGAACACAGGCCTACTCTCTGTGAGAGGGAGTGGGCCATAATCCACCACGCGGGCTCAGTGCGGGTTGATATACATTCTCACTGCTAATTAATTTTAATTAGCAGTGAGAATGACTTTTCCTCCTTTTCGCTGGCGCTACGTGGTGGTCACGTAGCGCCAGCGGGCAGTTGTAGCAACTCCCGTCTAGGTCTATCGTTGGATGGGTCACCAAATAAGCAACTCTTGCCGAGGTCTATCTTTGAATGCGTGAGCAAGGCTAAAAAACTCTTGAAAAGACATGGGCTGAAGTCGACGTCGAAGTCAAAGTCACAGCCAAAATCAAGATGAGATTTCAGGGTCGCGGGACTGTCTCATCAGGTAACCGAGTCCCTGGAACGTAAAGGGCTATTGAAGGATCACCGTGTATTTTAGTCAGTACAAGTCTGACAGTCCCGCCCGACTCGCCCTGGGTTCAGGACTCGTTTAATAATTTTACCATGATAAAAAAGGTGAGATGTCAGATGTTACACGTTGTATAATAAGCGACCACTTAAAGCTTTTTTTTTTTTTGTATTTTTGTTGATTTTAGATCTCTAACAAAAGCTGGATATTAAGTCAGTGTCCTTCACTTGAAGGAGACCACAGCATTATTCAAGCGCGCAGTGTATATGGCGGCAGCGCCCGTTCAACGCAACGATGACCGCCTAATATCATTGTACTAGCTCCTAGCCTACAAGTAACTCTGGTGGTAACTAATGACAATAATTCATAATATCTTACCCGCAAAACGTATAAGATTATAATAATCGATCCGTTTTTTTTTTAATAATCTTTTTAAATAATGTTTGTAAAAATTGCTTGTTGTGGTCTTTTTGTTATAATCCCTGTATTTGAATTTGCGAGCTTATCTATGACGCGACGCGACACACAATAGCATCCATTGACGATATTGGTCAAATAATTATCACACAAGCGTCCAGCCGCAGAAAGTGGCAAATGGCAAATCTGAACCTTTACAAACGCATGTTTACAAAAAAAAAATAGTTGTTAAGAAAGTAAGTAGTCAGTTAAGGCCCATAGAAAAGGTGCCTGTAAGTTAGATTTCGGAGATTTTAACGTTTAATTTGAGAGTTGATGGAGCGAATGTTTTGATATTTTTTATATTTAAAATTATACTTGTTCTTGCCGCGAATCATATTTTGATAAAGTTACAAGGTTACAACATGTCACTAGCTTGCAAAATGTAAGAAAATTTGAATTTCGCGGGCTAGTTGGAGCATTTACTGCTCTAAAGTGCTGAAGATATTATATACTTTCTAGATTGTGAGACAATCTAGAAAGTATCTCTTTAAGTGACTTCTTGATATTTGTGTATTTACCAAAACCGTTCATCTGAAAACGTTATATTATGGCACTGGGTTGCCGTGTCTGTCCATCCCACTGTTAAACCCGCGATGGTTTGTGCTGTATGTTGTATTTGGAACAAAATGTATTTGTAAAAAAAGCTATTGAAAAAAAAAGTAAGTTCCTGGACGCCTGAGGGAGGACATCGCCATCGAAGTCGACCGCGGCGGAGGTGATGTGGCGATCCGATCATGTTCGTAGGGCCAGAAATTGTCCAAAATCGAGAGGATTGGAAGGAAAAAAGGGAGGCCATTGCCGAGCTGTGGGACACAGAATAGCCTATAAAAAAAAATGAGTGCAACTTGCGTCCTTACCTAATCAATTAGTAACTTTCTCAATTACTAATTACTTGCCGGACGGTGTTCTCATGATATTTTTACTTACTTCCTTGCTCCTCTTTTCTTACACACTCATGTGAAACATTCGATATTAATATTTAATAACCATCACTACACAAAGTGGAAGAATAAGAAATGGAAACATATTTTTCCTACTCCTCCACTATACTTTTCTGATTAATTTCGTTGCAGGATCCAAGACAGGTAAATTCACTTTCCGGGACACGTCGAGCTTCATTGTCTCGGCGCTTTTGGCACTGTTGATTCTGGCTTTCAGGAGTTGCAGTGGTTTGGGAAGAGTGTGGTGGGTTTGTCCTATAAAAAAAATATCACTACACAACGAAAATCACAAAACCACCGAAGCATTTTTATGGCATTATTTCCCGAAGCTTTTCAATATCAGCCGGCATACAACATGGCGGTTAAAATAAATAAAAACAGTAAATAGTTTCACTCTCGACCGAGTTACGATAGTGGACGATATAACTTGTAATATATTTTGATTTACCGACCTACCGATAGCAGAAAAACTTTTTTTTATGATTGTTAGTACAAGTTTGAAGAGGAGAGCGATTTTCAAAGACCTTTCACGATTTTGGTGTAAGAGTTGAGCGGGGCGGCGGACGGTACGCTAAAGCCATTTATTACTTTGAGAGTGGCTCGCGTTAGCCATAACCAAATTTTTCCATAATCTGCTAAATGCCTGGTAATTTGGCCTTTTTCTTCACCATCTTCATCACAAACTGCATGAAACCACCCACTGTTCGGTAAAAACGTTTATTTTCTTAAGACAATCGCAAATATTCCTTTGCCAGCCTCATCAGATTTTTCCGTCTGATGTCAACACTTTCTACAAGGTTGGGATTTGCGGTAGTGACTAAGCGATCGACTGCTACACTGTGTCATATCGTGAGTTCCATAACCATAAATGGAAAAAAAATATTTTGTACGTGTACATGTGAGTTAAAAATATTTGTAAAAGCACAGATGCAGAAATATTTGCAGGCGAAATTTTTACCGAGAGGCAACGTTTTTTTTAAAAAAAACGTCCTAGCATGATACAGCGACAGGGTTGACAGTTGGAGCAAGGGTCAACGATACTGGCAGGTAATGTGTATCTTTTCGTGTAGTAAATAAAGTTACATGTTGAGTCGCTCTTAGAAAGAGCGCGGTGTGACTTGATCCTAAAAGCTGTGACTGAGTCTCGGAAAAATACTGCAAATAGAAATGCACTCCGCTTTTAAATTGCGCCAACAGCTCTTGTTATAATGGTGCACACCATTACTCTTTTTGATAGATTTTGGCGCAATTTATTATGTATTTCACCATAAGCTGGCTATTTTCCGATATTTGAGTATTTTTTATCATTAGATATGACGCCATTTGGGTACAATTCACTTCCGAACAAATGCTTTTGTCATAAATTATAGGTTTACGGTACTTTCGGAGAATTTTTGGAAATAGGGCGGTGAACACACTAATCAATTGACATAGTTTTTATGAAACGTTAAAATTTTTATTCGTCTGTATGGTTTGAAATGAAGTTTTTTTTTTTACATAAAAGTTGCTTCTAATTATTGGTAATTTTATGTTATTGTACTGGTAAAGTTTTTTTAATTGTCATAGGTTATTTACATTCCAGGAACAACTACTTGTAGAAGTTCTTTTTTTTTTTGCGTGGTAAAATCATCAAACGAGTCCTCCCACCCAAAGCAGGGCGGGAGAAACTGTCAGACTCGTACTGACTAAAATCCACGGTGACTTTTAATAGCTCTTTACGTTCCGGGGTCTTTGATGGCCTAATTAAAATAATTGATTTGACTTCCTCGGTAAATGAAAAACCAAACGAATGATTCGGCTGATTGGCCGATTCATATAAAAAAACACATAGGAAGGATTCCATCAAAATTTATCTCATATTTTTCAGCCGAAAACCCGCTTTCTAGTGATTAACTTGCTGGCCACGTAATAGAATGGGCTGTTGAGATACAGGCGGGTTTGAGATGAATCTTAATAGCGTTTGCCCTATAAACTAGTTCCGCTTCCCCTGCTCTCCACTTCATAAGACGCTACTTTTAAAATTGCCAATTTTTAAAAATAATAATATTCCACAACTATCACACCACGCCATCTAGTCCCAAGCTAAGCAGAGCTTGTGTTATGGGTACTATACAACTGATAAACATACTTATATATTTCTAAATACATACATAATATAGATAAATTACACCCAGACACAGAACAAATGATCGTGCTCATCACACAAACATTTGTCCTGGGTGGGACTCGAACCCACGACCTCCGGCATAACAGTCAGGGTCACTAACCACTAGACCAACAGGCCAGTCGATCATTGAACAACCAAGTCCTTTTTTTGCCATTTCCTATTAATTTTGGGATTCGTATTTACAAACGTCCACTAACGCGATTTCATGAGTGCATTATTATCAGCAGCCGGAATATGTCCACTGCTGAACATAGGCCTCCCCTTAGACCGCCACGCCGAAGGATAATTCGCCACTTGCATCCATCGGCTGCCCGCGACCCTCACGATGTCGTTGGTCCATCTAGTGGGAGGCCTGCCTGCGCTGCGTTTTCCGGTCCATGGTCGCCACTCGAGAACTTTTCTTCCCCCTCGGATTAGTTCTAAGAGTGATGTGACGTGCCCATCGCCACTTCAACTTGCAAATTTTTATTTTTGTTTGGATGCGGTTTTCGTTAATTCCAAGTATAGATAATATCAAAAATCTGAAATTTGTGTCGTTTAAAATTGTTTAACTTACGACGAATATATTAGACTTTTGAGACGGTCCTCTAATTTCGAAGGAGATGACCGCGAAAAACTGAGTGACATAAGACGTAGTAGCAGTGTCGAGCAGTTGTGGCCCAGTGGTATCGGTCCCGACCTACGAGTCGTTGGTCGTGGGTGCGAACCCCTTTATTTCATCACTGCCTGCTCTCAAAAATGGTGAAGGAAAACATCGTGAGGAAACCGGCTCGTCCTAGAACCAAAAATTCGAAGACATGTGACATCCACCAACCCGTACTGGGCCCGCGTGGTGGATTATGGCCCACTCCCTCTCACAGAGAGGAGGCCTGTGCCCCAGCCGTGGGAACATTATAGGCTGATGATGATGATACGATGTAGGGTGTCTACTTTCTCCGTCAGTCAGTCCATCAACGAAAACACGGAAACGGATATAGATGTACGAAAGTAACTAACATCAAAATCGATTGTGGTCGTATTATACCGCCACGTCTGAAGTCATTTTCGCGCAAAATGAAGGTGTATTTCCCTTTATTTCTGCTTTAATGACTAGACTATTACGCTATAACACCGCAAATCTTCATACAACCAAACTCATTACATACAATAAATCCAACCCGTTTCTGGTTGCATGTGACTGATTAATAGTTTCCTGGCAAGATTGTGGCCCTCGTAATCATGCCCTATCGATCACGGTCCGGATACGAACCGGCTATGGCCACAGCTATCGGCTAGAAAATCGTGCTAGTGTAGCGTCAGGCAATAGATTTGAATCGAAAGTAATTAAAATTTGGTGTGAACTAACTGGCTTTGGTGTTTTTACTCCTTTTTTTAAACGTACCTAGATCAAAATCAAAAACAAAGCATTTATTTCAAGTAGGCCAGTTACAGGCACTTTTGAATTGTCATAGACAATTAAAGGAATATTATTAAACACTAAAAAGTTATGGTGCTACAGTCCCAGTCACAAGACATAAAAATTGTGAAAGT
This sequence comes from Agrotis segetum, assembly GCA_036375495.1. Taxonomy (NCBI): domain Eukaryota; kingdom Metazoa; phylum Arthropoda; class Insecta; order Lepidoptera; family Noctuidae; genus Agrotis; species Agrotis segetum. The sequence continues at coordinate 602,019 of JAQSVV010000310.1, read as the reverse complement.
ACCGTAGATGCCCGTTCCAAGAAGTAGATCTCTATGGAGAAGAACGTGCAAGAAACTCCATGGTTAGAATATGATAATAAAATAATCATTATATGAGTTCCCCCGCTCGGGGCGGCACGGGACTGTCAGACTTATACTGACTAAAACCTAGTATCTTTCAGTAGCCCTTTACGTAATGGGGCCAAGGTTACCCGATAGTCCCGCGACCCCAGCAGGCTTTGACCATTTAGGCATGAAAGTCGACTCGCCGTCGACCCGATCATAGTCCATCATTGGACAACGAGTCGCCCATTACTCACCGTCCGCATACCCGCAGTTGTTACTCCTTGCTTTCGTAATGTGGAACACGTTTTTAATGCGTGCTGGATTGGGATATTGAGTTACGAGCTCATGGGTTTCTGAAGCCCTAGCGCCCCGGCCATATGCTTGTTTGTCCGTTTATGAAACATAAAAGTTAAATATAAAAAATTTTTGGACTAAAAAATCCCAAAAAACGGATCCCTACATACTTTTGAAAGATGTTTGTTCGATTTTCATTATACATATAGAACCCGTTAATCGAAAATTCAATTTTAAGATGTTTTATTAGGTGTACTTATATCGATGCTTTATTGGTGCGATGTAACGTTTGTGCGAAAAATCTTTTTACGAAGTACTCTACAATGATTGCTCATTTGTTCGATAGTATAGTTCGATGGTATGGTGGTTCGAAACGCCTGCATTTACGTAGTAATCTTTTTTTGCATAGGAGACTTTGAGTCGCGGGATTATTTCCTCACCGTGACCCCGGAACAGAAAGGGCTATTGAAGGACACCGTGGATTTTAGTCAGTAGAAGTCTGACAGTCCCGGCCCTGCCCGGGGTGGGAGCACTCATTTGATGATTTTACCAAGCTAAAAAAAAAAAAATTGTAGACTTTGAGGAAATTCCGCGGACTAACATACACATACATACAGGTCGATGTAATAACTTTGTCCATACTATAAAGTGTTCCTTTAACATCAAAATGCCATAATTCCAAAAGAAATAATACGTTTAAAAACATTTCTTTTAAACAAGGACTGTAAGTTTACAGAGGCTGTTTGCCATCACGTGTTTCTGAACGGGTCAATTAGAGACGCCATTTTTTTATTTCCACTTTTTGCGCAGGAAAAACTGCACAGTGCACGTACATTGTTTTAAGTTACAGGCGGTAGAGATTGTTGGTATAAATATTGTAGAATAAAGTATTTGGAACGAAGTTCCTTATCGCGCGTTGTGAAAAGGGGCTAGACGGAAAAAAATCTTACGAAAAGTTGTCACGACACTTTTTGGAACGAAGTTTCTGATCGCGCGTTGCGAAAGGGTGCTAGAGCTCAAAGAGTGGAGTGGAATGGAGCGGAGCGGAGTGGAGTGGAGTGGAGTCACGACGATTATTTTTGTTGAGTTAAACAGTAACTTCGTTCCATCCGGGTGTCCCTTGACACCTCTCAAGTTTTTTTACTAATGTTACTATTGTAGTACAATTGCACCGAAATAGTGTGCGGCACATTTGTTCGTGCATATCAATTGTTCGCGCACTTCAACAGTGCGCGTACCTACTAAGCTGATATCGCGTTTAGCCTTTGTGTTCACCGTCAAGGTTGTGCGAACTTTTGTTCGAAAATATTCACTGAACTAAATATCCACTAAACTAAGCCTAGCAATGGACGGACACAAATTACGAATATACCCCTCACGTGTGCGTGCATAGAAGTATCCAGGGGTGCGCGATCATTTAAAAAAATATATCAATCTCTTACAATAGGCCTCATTATCTCAAGATAGATCAACGAACTATGTACTGTTCTCGGAGTCTTTCTGCGTGATCGACTCAGAAATGAGAAGATTCGTAGACGAACCAAAGTTGCCGATATTATTGACCGTGACCCTGAAACGTAAAGGGGCTACTGGTATGGTGTTAGTCAGTACAAGTCTGAGAGTCTATCCTGCCCTGCCCTGGGTGGAAGGACTCATTTGTTGATTTTAACATGGTAAAAAGGGTAAGGCTATGTTCAGCAGTAGACGTCTTACGGCTGGTATGAACAAACTTATCAATTATTTTAATAAATTAATCGCTTTCCACTCATTTCTTGGCCTGCCTATCACAAGTCACGCTCCACGCCCAAAGGCAAGCTGTAAGGCATACTAAATGCAGTTTTTGGCGCAACCCAGCTTAACCTGGACCGTCTCCATTACAAATTGGCCTTACCGAGATTTGGAGTAGGATTCAAGAGGAAAACTAACATCTTTAGGTTTGTATTTGACCACTACACTATGACTTTTATTTTAATTTAAAGAAATCGCAACACATGCTGAGATACCTTCCCTTTTGGGGCTCATATAGAACCATATTTTTTTGTACATTTTTGTGTGTTTGAGAACAATTTCGAAATATTTATTAAAATACAGGTCTAATAGAAGATAATATAACGTGTGCATCTACCTACTGCATTGGGCTCACGTGATGGATGACGGTTCAAACCTCTCACAGAGAGGAGGCATGTGTCCCAGCAGTGGGAATATAGGCTGATTATGCTACACTTTTTTTTAAACATTAACACAACGTCTCCTCGCCTCAGCATCACGCCCCTAGTCGCCTGGATTTTTTGCTGAACTGAGGGGCACACATTACCTTTTATTTTCTACTTTAATAACTCAATTTTAATTTTGTCAGGATGGCATCTGGGAAACTAATGGCGCTAGCATAGCTAGTTCCAAGCATCGTCATTGGTTCAAATCTTAAAGGTACTTCAAAGTAGTACTTACTACCTCATTGGTCGGATTAGGACTTAGCTATGGTGGCGCCATCTACAATTGTCTTTGACCGGCTTTCCCCATTATAACTGTTTTTTCCCTTTACTATCGTGTTATTACCTTTTTAATTGAACCCGCGACACGCAGTGCTGCACCCAATCACCCAGTCACGGCGCCAACCATGCCGTCAAAATGTAATAAAGTCAAGTCCTATCCTTCAATAATAATACGAAGTCACACACAAAGCGATGCGACAAAAATATCTCAGCATTTCTTACACGAGGTTTACCGCATTCAAACCGCAATGGAGATTCGAAACTCGAGCAGTAAGTCTCCGAATGAATGAATAAACTGGTTATTTTGCGACAAAACCACTATTTTTCCTAAGTAGTAGCGATCTTAAACATAATCTGGACTGCTTCTGAATGTTTGTTGTGTGGTACACGTTATAAGCGGTAGCGTTCTGTGCTTCTTTGTGCGTTCTGGGCTTCGAGCAAGCTCATAACAGGTTTCTTGGAGACTTTTCCGTCTCATTTTATGTTAGGAGCCATTACTGAACAATATTCCTAAATGTGTTGTCTTTTGAGCCTTCTAACTTTTATTTTTTTATTATTCGCATAACGCTGTTTCTCTGTTGTTGAAAATCTTTAGAAAAGAAGGTATGTTTTAGCTGTAGGATTTTCTCTCGGATCGCGATTGCATTTATGGACAATAAACTCACATAAACAAGGAATTAAACCCAAAATTCTAACCCCAAAAAACTAACTGCAGATTTGGGTCTGCATATTTGGTTCTGTACGAGAATTGTAGTCACGAGCACAAGAATCAATTATTGTATTTATAAAAAGCTCAAAATCAAAGTTTGCACTTAACTTAGTGTCAATCCACATCGAGACGCGACGTTGCACGCACATTTCAATAGAACTAATCAAAATCAAACTCTATTTACTACACGAAAAGATACACTTTTGCAGTGCCGTCACGCTGGCTGAGCTGACCCTTAGATAATGGAGCACGCGAACACGACAGCTATCGTTGATCTGGCTGGAGCAATCGCCTTTTAAAAAATCTGTCGAATCACATAATCATCATCATTAAACGGTCTAAGATAATATCCTGTGATAGAACTTAATAAAAAGTAGTTTTGTAACATAAAGGTTCATTTTATTCTTGCCTTTGCATGCATTTCCTATAAAACGAATAGCTCTAACTTCTTTCTTATAACTTGGACCACAGCAAGAAAGTTGTAAACCAGGCCAAGTGTTACGTTTTATAGGTTTATAATGTCAAGTGGCGCACTCCCTTTTTATATTTTTGTAATAAATACTTAAACACTTTAAGGAAAAAAGAATAATCTTGTTCATACGTAAAACAAAATTGGGAAAAACTAGAAGATACGCGCATTTTAAGGAATTTCTCTCTCATGTAAACAAGTTTTTGATTACATAAGATTTTTTGATTTTTTTTTCCCCGTTCCTATACATACACGTCATACTACACTATTTTATTACAACAAAAAATGCGTTAAAATGTTAGTCTATAATTGTTATTAAATTAGACTAGGCTAGGTTAATTAAATACTTGATAGACAAAGCGTCGCGAACGCGCGTTCAAAAGATGTTTGCCACGGAAACGCGCGCTTCGGACACCCCGCCTAAACTAACAAAACATGGTTACACTAATAACAGACTGTATCAATGCCAAACTATTCGCGAATAAAAGTGTTAAAACTATAACCGTCATGTTTCACCAAGAAATACTTAAGTCTTATTTTCTTGAAACGCACCTAAATATTTCATTACTCCAAAGAAATTGACGAAACACGTTTTGAAATATATCCGGATATATTTTGTCCGAGCCCTTTGAACGTCATTTCCGTTGCGTCACAACCCGGAAATATGACTTCTATATTTTCAAATAACTGAGTTTGTGCTGAATGTTTGACAGTTTCCTGGAACTTTCTATCAACGTTTTTGCTTACAAATGTATCTTACTGCGGAAATCTATTCAGGAAAAATAATTTATTTGGCCTAGAGTAGACCTCTTATTGCTGCATTCTTAGGCACAAAAAAATGCTGTCGGTTACACTGTTTCTGTGTCGTTGTCGTTGGTGCCACGACACACGGATAATTCCCAGACTAGGGCAACGTTTTTCTAAAAAAATAAGTAATAGGTAAAAAACTATTCTAAATGATATGAAAAATATCTAGCTTTAATTCCATGACAAAAATCCAGTCTTAGATGCAGGATGCACACGGTACGTATAGTCGTATACGGAGTACAGTACCCTTAGCACGAATTTTCACTCTTTTACTTTACAGCGTCTTTCCAGTATTTACATCATTAAAGAAAAAACTAATTTTTTCATTGAAAATGGTCAGTTTGTAACGGTCAAAGTTGTGCATATGCATGAGGGTGAGAGAGTGGGATTGCATTCTGCATCAAAGACTGGATTTTTGTCCTTCAAGGACACCGTGGATTTTAGTCAGTACGAGTCTGACAGCCCCTCTCGCCCTGCCCTGGGTAGGACTCATTTGATGATTATCCCACACTTAAAAAACAAAAACTGAGAGCCACTAGCTGTTAGTGGTGCACAGCCTTTATGACCCAATCCATAACTCCTATTCACATAGCATTTGGCCGCCCCTGGAGCGATAGTTTAGAATTACTGCCAAAACATTAATTGAAACCGTATTTGGCAGACATTTGATTCGTAAACTATTGACTAAATTCACAGTATGTTTGTGGCTTTGTGCCAAGTTTTGGCTATTTGTTTAGCTAGGTATTGACTAGTGGACAGTTCTAATGAAGTGACGTGATGTTTCCAAATTGCATGTGTATTTGTGTAATAAAGTAAGGGTGCTTGTACACGGCGCATGTAACCCGCGCAAGTGAAGATGCGGGTTACCCGCGAGAGTAACATGCGCAAGCTACATGATCAAGTTACCCGCTGGGTGCTTGTACATGGCCCATGCAACCAGCGCAAGTAAAGGTGCGGGTTTGCGGTTTACTCGCGCGAGTAACATGCGCAAGCTACTTGATCAAGCTACCCGCGGGGTGCGTGTACACGGTGCATGTAGCTTGAGCATGTTGAGGCACTTGCGTGGGTTACATGCGCCGTGTACAAGCACCCTAATGGTCAACTTATATCTTTACTAATGTTATAAAGCTAAAGTGTACTTTGGTACTTTGATTCAACGCGCTAATCGAACTACTGCATTAAGTTAGTCAATTTGTCGAGTAAGTGGTAATTTTTTTATTTCTAACACTATGTTATTAAGCAAAAAAAATCACTATGATGAAGCCTTTCGATCGGTATAATAAAGCTACAAGTTATTTTTTTTTCTCGAGGCTTGACTCCCGGTCCAACCATGTAATTATTTAAAAATCTATGAATGCAGTTTTCATTGTTTTTAAAATTAAAACAATGTATTCTTTCAGTAAAATGTTCCATCTACTATATTCGAGGTTGGTCTGTGGATGAGTGCCCACCTGTATTAGAAAATTTCATCCGTGCCTCAGAAAACACGTAAATCCGTTGGTCCCGGCTGTAATTTGTAGATCTTTGACAGTCGTTAATATTGTCAGAATCTATTAAGTCTGACAACCAACCTTTGCCCCCTCTCAGAGGGCCAAAACCTGCCTGGGTCGCGGGATTTTATTTCCTCACCGTGACCCCGGAACATAAAGGGCTATTGAAGGACACTGTGGATTTTAGTCAGTACAAGTCTGACAGTTCCTCCCGACCTGCCCGGGGTGGGAGGACTCATTTGATGATTTTACCACGCTTAAAAAAAAGTCTGACAACCAGTCTTATGTTAGGGTATCGTATTATTACCCAGTTACTGGGTCGTGGAGGTCCGATAAGCAGTCACTACATGGAAAATAATTTTATTCAGCTGCATCTGGTTCGACTGGAAGCCAACCCTAATACAGTTGGGAAAAGGCTAGGTAGAAGATGATAACAGTAATATCATGCAACTTCCATGATACCGCACTCGGTAGATATTAAAAAGCAGGGTGAACCCATTTCAAAATATAAATCATACAAAGTTGGGAACAAACCAGAACAAATATTTATATTCCCCAGTGCACTATTTGTCGTAGTAATTAATTGCAATCCTGAAACAGATAAGGAAAATATGATTGATTAAACAAATATATGCGTTAATATTTACACAGCAAACAGATGCTTTTCTCAGTGAGATTACGAAGCGAGATGAAAATAGTAATGCATGTGCAGTAGCACATATTTATATCCCTAGGGACATTACTATGGTCGCGGGACTAACGAATTACCGTGATTCTGGAACGTAAAGGGCTATTGAATGACACCGTGGATTTTAGTCAATACAAGTCTGACTTTCATCCTGTCCTGCTTTGGGTGGGAGGGGAGGACTAATTTGATTATTCAACCACGATAAAAAAACAGGAATATTACTTTATTATATCCCTAGATCAATCAATGCTGTAATCATTTATGATAATTATGATATAATATAGATGATGATGTAGAGAATGCTTTGTGGCATTAAGTGCGCCTATGTACCACTTTTTGCACATGAAGTTTAAATAAATAATAAATTAATTAATAATTATGGAGGTATAGGTTATTGTATTGTTTTGTAAACTTTCCCCCTCACTACAAATTTCTCCTGTGACATTGTTGCGTTTACAAACATAGAAACTCACATACACTAACACCCAGACCCGGAACAACTACCTGCAGGTCATACAAATGTTTACAAACGGGGATTGAACCTACGACACGCTGAGCAGTCCAATCGCTCAGCAATTGCGCTCACCTTGCCGTCAATAAATTGGTTCGAGTGAACCCCGTATAAAAAAATAATAACTAAACCTACTTGCTTGAGAGCAGTGGTGGCCCAGTGGTGTCTGGCATGTTCTAGAACCAAAAATTCGAAGACATGTGACATCCACTAATCCGCACTGGGCCCGTGTGGTGGATTATGGCCCACTCCCTCTCATAGAGAGGAGGCTTGTGTCCCAGCAGTGGGAACATTATAGGCTTATGATAATGATGATAAAACCTACTTACACACGGCCATTTTTAATATTATAGGCCGTATACCTAATATCCCATATATTATCCGTATTTTAAGACTACATTGACCTTTTAAGGAACATTTTAATATTTTTTCTTTAGGCAACACCAGCGGAAAGTGATCCATTTCTCTAAGATCGTCGTAAAAACTTGTAAATGTATGTAAAATGTAAGAAATATCGAGAAGCAGTCACTAACAGTATGTGTAGTAAATATTTTGTCGCTCCAATACATTTTTCTGACACGTATTTTATGTTTTAGGTTGAAAAAGAAAATGGGGTAAGTCCAAAATAGACAAAATTCTCGTAGTTTTTTTTGTGTCTGTTAGACTTGTATTGACCGTCATATTGCTGAAAGCTCTTTCAGCAGGCGTCCGCGCCGGCCAAACTAAACAGCTGTCAAAATTTTGCTTTGCAAAAAAGCAATAAACATACGCGCTCTTTCAAATAGAGCCTAAGCTACTGCTGTTATTCATATCCTCGAAAGGTAGGAACAAAAATCGGTTGTCTGTAAAGTCGGTTTACTGACGATAGTTGAACGTGACAACGTCATAAAAAAATACTGCACTTACGTTGCTATAAACAAACAATTGACACACCGTTGCTATGGAACACTACAGAGCGAGGTAACGCCGCATGACGTCTTTTTATTTCGTGCGTGCAGTCGGTCATCGATTTATAAGACGTTCTCACGTCAAAAAAATTGTACCTACCGCAATTCGTGTAATAGCTCCGATGAATTTACAAAACAGTTTCACAAAAAAAAACATCTTAAAAAAGGAAAAGTAACGCAAAACCCATATTAGTTGCACCGAATACCAAAAAATATCAGCTCATTTTTAATCAAACCGCCAACAAAAACTATTCATGTGTAAAACAATCTACGTACAACGTCGCTTGCAATGCATTAATTTTCTGCGAAAATCCGGTTACCCCATTTTCCCGGGCAGCCGGCTTATATTTACTTCGTATATATTTTACGAGCGGCTTCCATCGGATCGACAGATGACGTCGCCCGTATATTACGTAGTAGGCGTTGCTTTTACTGCCTTTTGCACTTACCCCCAGTTTCTTAATGAGAAATGGATGTGAAATAATCTCATTTTTTTAGTATGGTTTTGCTAATAGGTTATTTTACTAAAAAAATAATAAGTCAAAACTATATAGATTATGAAAATATTTATCCCGTATATATTTTTTCTTTTGTTACGTAAACTAACATTGACGAAGATATAAATCTTCTAAAAATCGCATATCGTCGCTCAGTCGGCACAATTTTACAGACATTATGACGTCACAATCCCCCACTCCCAACGAGTTTTTTATCCTTATCAATGAATCATTGATTCCAAAAAATAAAAATAATTATGTATTTATTATATTTCAATGCTATAACGGACTTAAATATATTTTCAATTCATTTATACGGTAAACTACCCTATTTTCTTGATATTTTTTTGTCTTATTTTGTTAATAATATATCGAACACATCTCAATAAACATAAAAAAGAAAGAATTAATAACGTTAATGTAGATTTTATTCTTTGGTAATTGCTGCGCTACGCTCTCATGCTACACTGCGCCTACGAAGCTATGCGGCTACGAGGCTACGCGGCTACGAGCCTACGCGGCTACGGCGTAGCAAGTGTAGCATAGCATAGATTTGGTACACAGATAGTTTATTGGTATAGTAGTAGTGTAATTAGTGCGGGCATAAGATTTCTTTTTTTTTACATGGTTCATTAGGGTAATCTGGTAATCATCAAATGAGTCCTCCCAACCAAAATAGGACGGGAGGGACTATTAGATTTGTACTGACTAAAATCCACGGTGTCCTTCAATAGCTCTTTATTTTCCGGGGCCACGGCTACCAGATTGTCCCGCGACCCCGGCAGGCTTTAGCCCTTTAAGAAGGCCCCGTCATTTTGCTGACAGCTCTTCGAGGCGCGTGTAGATCACGACGCGGACTTGGTCCGTGGTCGGACAGCGAGTCGTCGATTACTCGCCGTCCGTCCGATTTGACACATAGATAGGTTAGTATAGTAGTAGTGTAATTGCTACGGACACAAGCTTATACAAATACATTATTTGGCCTTACAAGTTTCTATAGAATGATTTACATCACCACCAATGAGTTAGGCGCTTAATAAACAACGGAGAACATCGGTGATGTGAACGGTGATCAGTTACAAACGCTTGACAAACGTGGAGTCATTAATAGTAACAAGTGATGATACTATGCCAGTATTAATGACTGTGTGTCGCGGTGCGTGTACACTGTTATAGACATACATAATGGAGCCTTTTACTGGGGTCGCGGGACTTTGACGGGGTCGTGGGACTGTTTTATGAGTTACCCTTAACCCAGTGAAAAGTTGGTGGGTTACTTTCTCACTTTGAAGAGGACTTCAAGGTGAGAATCGCACATCCTGAAACTAGTTTGTTCAGAATCGTTTACGTAATCGATTTTTATCTTTTTTAATATAAGTATTTTTTTATCAAAAATAATTAAAATTACGGAAATTATACTTCGGTCACTTTACCCCTGTACAGTCAAAACAATCTAAGATAGACCGTAAATCAAGGCAACATGACTTGAAAGTGCAATTTTATTTGTATTATAATACAAATTCCGTCATTTACTACAAAATAAAGAAAAATAAAACTTACTACACAATAACTAATTTAGTTAATAACAATGCATTTACATGTTAAATTAAAACTTCAATATGTGTATTATGATTATAACATAATATTCTAATTGGGATGTCTGAGGGTGTGCTAATTACGTTACATGTTGTATAAAGCGCAAGTTCGGTTATACATGGAGTACTGCTCTCACTTCAGGGATGGGTTAAATGGGCCAAATACCAACTAGATGCACTTGAGTCTATTGATAAACGGGCCAAGAGACTAATCGGTAACGATACTTTGGTCAATTCAAAGCCTTGAACATCGACGCCGTGTTGCTAGCCTGTCGGTTTATTTCAGTTACATTTCGGAGAGCGTGCGATGGAACTGCTCAACTTGATTGCACCTGGCCCTTTCCCCTGATGCCCTAACTAAACACTCGATATTTCATTCAAAAAAAAAATTGGCCGTAATATAGATTATTAACAAAATATTAGACCCCTATGTTTACTTTTATTACGTAGGACGTAAAAATTGTCGAAGATAAAATGTTTGAAAAATCACGGAACGTCACTCAGTTGGTATAATTTTACAGGTACATCCCGAATTTCGAAGCGTTTTCATTGTTATACAAAAACAAAAAATATGTGTACATTATTTTTCAATACTTTGACTGAGAAACGAATTTTCGATTTATTTATGCCATAAACTGCCATATTTGCTTGAATTGATGTCAAGAAGAATAATTGACATATTAAATCTGTACCCTTATCACGAATTTTCACTCTTTTACTTTACAGCGCAGCGTCTTTCCAGTAATTACAGCGTTTTTGCATGAATAAATGGAACAGCGCCTCTGGTGTGCGAAGAAAGATCTAATTTTTTCCTTGAAAGTTGTCAAAGTTCCAGTTTACTTTACGTCTCAAATGCTGAAAATTCGAATTCACCCTTCTTTTGGCCGTATATTCCAGTCTATTGTTCAAAGCCATTTAATTAACTACAAAAGAAACAATCGAAGCTTAATGAACCTTATCTTTCTGACCCAAAGAATTGGAAACATCGGATAAGTTCCGTCTCACTGTCGAGATAACGGGACTGCGGTCCATCCCGCATCCTCTGAGATACATCTTGATCTGGGCAATTAATGATAGGTCCTTCTCTGTCAGTGCATATTAGCGCAATGTATGGAAAGATTGTTGGTTTCTCATGGAAGGGATGAAAAAGAATACGAGTACAAGCTGTATAGCGTAGGACGTCCACCAGCAAGGTGGACAGACGAATTATAAAGGTCGCCGGAAGACGCTGGATGCAAGTCGCTTCCAACCGGTATATGTGGAGATCTAAAGGGGAGGCCTATGTTCAGCAGTGGACGTCCTATGGCTGCAATGATGATGATGATGACAAGCTGTAAAAAAAAACATGTTTTAAGGTATTGCATAGCTTTTATCACGGGCATTGAGCGCGGCGACCGAATCATATAATCTTAGCGCAGAGCAGCACGTTACTAGAAGGCTATAATTTAGCACGAGATTAAATACGTCGACAAAGCAGTAAAATAATATTATTATTTAGTAATGTTGTTGTGTTGTGTCATGTTTTCAAACTGAAAATGTAAGTATGTTTTTTTAATATTAAGCCCAGACTACGGAACCCCTCACTTTGTGCGATACGCACCTGGTCGGATTTTATAGAATTCCCTCCGACAAAATATTTGCAAATGTGCCGTGCATCCGAATTTTTGGCCATTTGTAGCGGCCAACCCCAGGCAGTAATGGTGAATCCTGGGACGAGCTTTTTTGGTTAAAAAAAAAAAACAATATGTGGACGAACATTTCTGTTCACCATAGCACTGAAAATTCCCTCAAAACCATATATTACATACAAATACACTACTCGTATAAGCCTATAAACTGTTTAATTTTACACGTTTTTGCTCTTGGCGAGGTGCAAAAACTAATTAAATTAACTGGCTCATTCATTTTCTCTCTCTTTCAATATTCAATTTTAAAGGTATGCAATTTTGAAACTTTTGAAATGGCTCAAACACTTTTTTCGGACTATAAAAATCGTATGTTGAAATACGTCTAGCTTGGTTCACTTTTACTCAACTAATGTTCAGAGATAATTGAAGAAGCATTGAGAAAGTTTTCAGCTTGCCTCTAGCGCTTTTCCAAAATTTCAAACGGCTCTTTGGCTACTAGCTGTCAGCTTTTTTGAGTTGTCCATTACGAGTTTTTCGGCAATGCTGTATTTGGGTTATAGAACTGGTTAATAGTAGCAGACCTCTCTTTTACTACAGGGGATTTAGACGTAACTGAAAGAAAGTCAGATAAAAGCCTTCTGGTGAAAAGCTATCGGAAAAACCCGTTGCATCAAATGAAAGTAGAAATCATCTGCCTAGCCTTTTTCCAACTATATTAGGATCTCCTTCGAGTCAAACCAGATGCAGCTAGATATCAGTATTTTACACGAAGTGACTGCCTATCGGACCTCCACAACTCAGTAACTGGGTAATACGAAACCCCGTGGTAAGACTGGTTATGAGACTTTTCATCATCATCTTCATCATCATTTCAGCCTATTGCAGTCCACTGCTGGACATAGGCCTCTCCCAGGGAGCGCCACAGCGCACGATCTCCCGCTTTTTTCATCCAGCCACTGCCAGCCACCTTCTTCAAGTCATCGGTCCATCTTGCCGGAGGGCGTCCCACCCTACGCTTACCTACACGCGGTCTCCATTCGAGAACCTTCCTACTCCACCTATCGTCGGTTCTGCGACAGACATGACCAGCCCATTGCCACTTCAGCTGACTAATTAGTAACGACTGTCAAAGATATACAAATGACATCCGGGACCAACGGCTTTACGCGCTTTCCGAGGCACTGAGGAAACTCGGTATGTCAGATGGTCACCAATCCACAGACCAACCCCGGCAAGTGTGGCTTAACTCTGAAGATCGCCTGTGAGGCTGTAATTATTTAGCGACAAATCTCCATAAACCAAATTTATAAAAAAATCGCGCATGTTCCATAATTGGACGGCAAGTAGCCAATTACTCGCCGTCGTCCGCATGCTCACGTCTCTCTAAGGTGGCCGGAAATCGCATTTGATAGTCCCTACCACACGCAGAGAAATATCTGACAACCGTGACAGCAAGACTCACTAGTTGACTAACATTTCTAGTAATAAATACTAAGTCCTTGTTATATCTACTACTTACTTAGTATTTATTGCTAAATCCTTGTTATCTCTATTACTTACTTAGTGTTTATTACTAAATCCTTGTTATATCTACTACTTACTTAGTATTTATTACTAGAAATGTTGTAAAGTCAACTAGTGCGTCTTGCTTTCACCCTTGCAAACAGAAGCTTCGTATAGGTAGCCAGATATTTCTCTGCGTGCACCGACTTTGTATGTACAGGGGTAAGCTGAAACAATATAAAAACACAAGTATGTTCATTTCACACACGTTCACAAACAAGGGTTTAAAAGGTTGCAAAATTCGGCTCAGTCATAATTAACTGTTAAACGTGCACAAACATTGTTCTGACAGTTTATTTGTTGCTAAACAACTCGTTTGATTAATCGTTGGTTAACGCATTGTTCGTCTTAATATGGAGAATCATGTTGGTTTACATCGCATGAAGGTTTTTTTAAGGCATGTTTATGCTGGGAAATATTTAACATTTTAATTTAAGAGCGCATTTTCTGAAAGTTGGCAACGTCGCAAATGGCTGTCAAATATTAACAAAATTTTAATTATTTTTGCAAATTTAGTGTATGAAAATAAGATATATAGCTCTGTAGTGCACTATAAGACTGTTTAGGGAATGTAATAATTAATATCGTAACACCGAATTTATAGTTTAAGACGTAAAAAAAAAGCATTTGGAGACTTTCCAAATGCCTTTTATACACTTGAAACGCGGACATAATTAGATCTTTTTGTACTTATTTATTTATTTTTAAATATTCTTATATTTCAAATACATGCCAAATCTAAATATTTACAAAGGATACTAAATTAAAACTATTAAACTGAAATATTACTAAAATAAAAAACACAAAAGGGAAGAGAACTTGAGAACTTCTTTTGTACTTAGTTATGCCTATTGTCTGAACAATCTCTCATAAGTCGTAGCACACAAAATCGTAAGCAGTGTACACAGACTCGTAATTTATCGAGTCAGAAGTGCGTACGACTATAATTCTTCACCACACGTTCAACGCTTTATTGATTGTTAATGTCTCAGGGAGATTAATTGTTGTTTGTATTGCGTGTGTAGAATAGGCTTTATTGAGTACGATACTAAGTCAATGTTCAGAACGTGGTAGGTAATATTTTTGTGATTATTCTAAAATGTTTATAAATAAGAAAAAATCCTTACGTGTCCTCAAAACATTCAGCGCTTTACCCGAGAGAAGTTCTCGAAACTATCTTTATTAGAATAACTAGGGGTGATTTTTACCAACGGTTAAACATGTTTAAAATTTTATTTAGGCATAATTTTCTATTGAATTTTGTACTTAAATAAAATTTTAAACATGTTTAACCGTTGGTCAAAGTCACCCTAAGAGAAAGAAAAAATGAGAAACGATTGCATGTAGCGGAGATGAGGATGTTGAGATGGATGTGTGGAGTGACAAGAATGGATAAAGTAAGGAATGAGTTTATAAAGGGAAGTTTGAAAGTAGCGCCTGTTGCAGAAAAAATGAAAGGGAATCGTCTGTCTTGGTATGGACATGTGATGAGGAGGGATGACACCCATGTGACGAAGAGAGTGATGAGTATGAATGTTGATGGATGGAGAGGAAGAGGAAGGCCAAAGAAAAGATGGATGGATTGTCTAAGGAATGATATGAAAGAAAAAGGAGTAAATGATACTGTGACGTCTGATAGGGGAGAATGGAAAAAGAAAACGTGTTGCGCCGACCACAAGTCTATACATTACAAACAAGCAAAGTTTTCCTCTTTATAATTTAGTAAGTATAGATTAAAATATAAGGTTCATAGGCCTACCAGTATAAAATTAAATAATAAAGGAAACTCCAGCCAAAGTTTTCTCATTTATTTCTCTGGCTGGACTTTTGGGTTGCCACAATAAAAATTATGTTTTTAATTTATTGTAGAACCACCTGCTGTTGTGAGAACAAAAACAATGGTTTATGCCTTTTATTTTAACTGGTAACACTGTTTGAAATAGAAATTCTTCGTTTTATGTAATTATGAAATTTATAGTTTACTATGCTTATGACGCTGAAGACTTTGTTTCATTGAATATCAAGAGTTACTGGATCGAATTGAAATCGAATCGAAATAATTGTTTTCAGTAAAGTCCGTTTATCGACAAAAGTCATACTTAGGCTATATAACATCAGAGTAGCGGCTAGAAACCGTGGGAATAGCTAGTCATCATCATCAGCCTTTAATGTCCCCTAATCCCACTGCTGGGACACGGGCCTCCTCTCTGTGAGCAGGAGTGGGCCATAAAGGTAAGCGTCCACAGGTCGGACGCATCGCATTAAACGGATTTCTGTATCGGCAGCGATCGGATTGCCGATGCCACCTTCATCGCGTCCACTGATCGGCATTCCGTATGACGTCATCGGTACGCATCGCATGTAGACAAATTGCCGATGATCCGTCCGTACGATGCGGATTAGTGGATGCAGTTGTATGAGTTTTAATACAAGGGAAACTAAAATCCGTTACGTCCGATTCGTCCGATACGTGCGATGCGGACCTGTGGACGCTTACCATAATCCTTCACGCGGGCCCAGTACGGGTTAGTAGATGTCACATGTGTGTTTGTTATCGGGACAAGGTTATCCTAAAAAAAAGATAAAGCTAAGGTGATTGCGTCGATGTAGCCCGCGAAATTCATTTTTTTTACGTTTTTTGCAATTTGCTGGACAGTGACATGTTGTAACTTTATAAAAATATGAGTTGCGGTATTATCAAGTATAATTTTAAATATAAAAATTATCAAAAAATTCTCTCCATCAGCTCTCACATAGAAAAGGTGCACCGTAGTTAGATTTCGGAGATTTTAACATGATGCACCTTTTCTATGTGAGAGCTGATGGAGCGAATTTTTTGATATATTTTATATTTAAAATTATACTTGTTATTACCGCAACTCATATTTTTGATAATGTACTGTAAGTACGTTACCTTCTACTTGAAATAATTAAATTAAATGTTTGTTTTATTATTTACTTTAAAAGCAAAGTATAAAATTGAATTCATGCATCGTACAAGTCGCCGTATTCTTGGCAACTGTACATCGAACGTAGATGTACGAAAAATTGAGGAGATTTTTGTACAGTTATTGAAAGGGAAGGGGATATGAATGAATGTTATTAAACTAAGTATGTGTTTTCCTTCACCGTTTTGAGACCAGTGGTGATGAAATAAACACAAAGTAATGCACCTGTCGGGGTTCGAAGCCTACCACTAACTAAACCTAATTCGTAAGTCGGGACCGAAACCACTTTGCCACCACTGCTACAGCTACTTAGTAAACTATATAAATTAAATTGATTAAAATTACTATTTGTGTTTAAAAATTTTTTGCACGAAGATGTAATTTTGAAAAGTTTATTCTGTCTGTTGATGTATCACAAAAAATACGTTCGACCACTTTTGATATGACACAAAAATTTATCTAGAGATGCAACTCTTTGAAAATTGGCAAAACATCACAATTTATATTTAATTGCCACATTACCATTGTTTTGATGCATTATAATTATCTTTGTAAAATACATATTCGTTATTTTTTAAAACTCGAAATAACGACTAATTAGAGCTGTAATGTATTGGTACTTTTAAATAACCAATTGTTATAATAATTTAAAGACAATTAATTTAATCTTTCTATCCACGATTTCCTATTGAGACAGTCTCTATTGAGTACGAACGAGGTGTATGGAAGGGATATAGTAAGCGATGGCAGCGCACGGTGTGGCAGAATTGTGTAACAAAAAACTTGTCAAACGCTGTTTTGAAGATTAAAAAAACACGAAGTTATTACTCAAGTGATTAAAACTCTATTTATTGTCTTTCTATAGGTATATTTACATTATTTATTTTATAACAAAAAACATTATGCACTTCTCATTCACTGTTTGACATAGGCTGGTCCCACATTTATCGACGCGGAATCGGCTTAAGCCGGTCAAAAAATCCTTTATGTACGTAATAAGGGTGTTACTTATACCATTCGCATCGGCTCGCTTCATCCGAGCCGAGCCGATGTGAATGGCATTAGTAAAACGCCGGGCCGCCCCTTCAAAAAATGCCGCATCAACAATTTTCGTTCATTCCTGTCGTTTTTCGGTACCGCTGTCAGTTGGTGGTGAGATATAGCTGTATTTGGCATTCCTTTGATTTATCGTGTAGAGCAAGGACCCTCAGATATGGAAAAGGTGACCAATAGCTTGTAAAAATGTATTGAATTCTTGTTTTCTATGTTGCTCGTAAATTTTGGATGGTTGAAGGACCTCTTTCTTTGCCGAAAGTATTATGGCTTTGAATGAACTTTATGGGCAGGATCAAGTTCAAGTCTGAAGTGTGTGTCCATAGCGAAAACGCGGGGAATGGGAGGTTTCAGAGCGAAAGACACTTCCAAAGTGGTAAAATGTTGGTCCCGGCCCTGTAACTTCTAAAATAACTATAACATTGCACATGCAAACTTCAATTGAAAATTGGTTTGAACGAGATCAAGTAATTAGTTATTTTTTAACCAACGACATGAACTTTTATATTATGTTACTTGCTGCTACGGCACCCTTTATGGGCGAGTCCGACTCGCACTTGGCCAGTTTTTTTTAGGCTATGGTCAGTCAAATGAAACGTCAAGAAAAACAAACACCGTGCCGAAGTCTGCCGAACTAAAACGACGTTAGACGATGCAGGGTGTTAGTTGTCGGTCGTCGCGCTTGGAGCCCGCGATAAAAGCTATGCAATAGCTTAAAAAAACTTGCGCAAGTACAGTATACTGAATCAATGACGGTTTCCAAACAAAAACCTGAAGTGTTTACATCAGTTTCCTACACGTAACCTCTTAATTCATTACCACTAACCAGAAAACCACTTCAAGTATAAAGAATCTTTGACCGAAAACACTTGACAAACTAATAATAGCCCTTATTCTGTTACAAGCAAAGTCAAGGATCCTCAAGAGGGTCCTGGCTAAATAATACCAATCTCTTGGGTCAAATTCGAAGGTTGAGGAACTCTGGTATTCTCTATATGAACTATCTGGGGTGCTAAGACAGGAAACCTCCACGTGCGCCCGTAGACTGGAGTTCCCTCTCGGATACATCCGGGGGGAAGAACAGTTTTTCGGGCCGGTGCACCCTGGGATGCGGGCAAAAACTCTTCCTTAGGCAATGTGTGCCTAAGGGGTCTATTTGCCCGTATACGAATAGCCTGTCTTGTGGACGCTTCAACGCGTGTCCCTCTGATCAGCAGAGGGCACAGCGGTGGAGCGGGCTTGCGGACGGTGAGTAATGGGTAGCTCGCCGACCGACCAAGCCCGGGTCGGTGATGCGTCGTGTTTCGCGCCAAATGCCTGCCGGGGTCGCGGAACTTTCTTAATCCATGATACCGTGGCCCCGGAACGTAAAGGGCATCCGAAGGAACATGGGTGGATTTTAGTCAGTAAGAGTCTGACAGTCCCTTCCGCCCCACCCAGGGCGGGAGGACTCATTTGATGACTTTACAACCTAAAAAAAAAAGAAGGTGGTAACATTACCTATCAAAACCTCATTACTCCAAAAAATGTTATAATATTGGAATCCCTGACAACAACCGTCATAAAATTATATCGACGAAGACATTAAAATTAAAAAGAAGAATATTTATGTCATTGAAGATGTCAATAAAGCAAAATTTTCTTATGTGATCTTAAGTAAATTACAAACAAACTTTTACCAATGAAAATCTTGCGTACCCTACCACAGATCTTTTGGAAAATGTATTGAGATCCGAGATTTTTTGGTTAGTACAGAAAATTTCATCATTTTTTAATATTTACCTACCAGCTTTGTAATAAACTTCTCATAATTGACAGTATTGTAGTATTAGCCCCTTCGCACACAACGCGACTCAAGTCTCCAATACCCAACGACGATATAATACTAGACTCGAATAACAGGCGACCGATGTCTGTCAACACATTAGGCAAAAAAATCTTATATTCGTCTCATTTCGACCAATCCTGTGAGCCGTAATTATAATTACGTTGAGACAGCACAGATCTTGAGTTAGCCAATCACAACGCAGTACCCCGTCCCCCTCGCTTACGTTGTACCTCAGCGAGTTGACAGAATAGTTTTTGTTCCTTAGATCGTGCATGCGGTGTCTAGTATTATATCGTCGTTGCCAATACCTTACGACTTTGGTATCGAAGTGACAATCGCAATATAAGGCAGTGGTCCGGTCGCCGACGATGAACGAGTAGTGAGTAGAACCATACACTCTAAAAGGAGTTGGCGATCGGAAGCGAGTGTACTTTCGATAGTTTTGTCGCCGGGCGACAGCGAGTGTTCAAGTGCGACGAGCGATTACTCACGCTACTCGCCCGCGGTCGCTTTATGTGACATTTCATTCACTCTACCGAACGCGAGCAACGAGTGTGCGAGCATCGCTGAACGAGTATCGCCGAGCGAGTTAATTTTTGAAAGCTCGTCGCTCAGCGACAGAACGAGTAAAACTAGTCGTCGCCGGCAGTGTGAACAGTCAGAGAGCAACTATTAATATATGCATCTCTTTCGTTTATACGGAATGTACCTTTATTGTGCTTTTCTTGAGAGAGAAAATCATCGAGAGTTACTCGTTCTCTCGCCGTTGGTCGGACCACTGCCTAAATCCATGGAGGTTCGTACATATGCACCACGCCTCAATACCAATGATGTACGGTGTTGGACAAACAGAAGAGACGTAAGACGCAGACGGGACGCGGACATTTGACATACAGCATCCCTTTTATACAAAATGTATAGAAGCGTCGCGACGCAAAATACAGAAGATTCGGGTCGAGCGCACAACGTTTTTACATTTGCGCCTGTATGCTACACGTCCTCATCTTACGTCTCTTCTGACTGACCCGCGTAAGGTATCAAAGACTTACGTCGTTATGTGTACGTTGGACCTTAACCTTGAATTCTCCTTGCGCTGATATCAGTTGCGTATTTTTTTAGTGAGAAATATCAACTCATACACGCCGCTGACGCGCCACTGTATGGCGCTGCTTAATACACTATGTGTGTTCGTACGCGTTGCTGACGACGTTAGGCAACTGATATCGGCGTACAGTAATGCAAGCGTAAGGAACCTGTCCCACTATTCGCGAGAAGCGACACGTAATCGGGTATCTGGGGGCACGGTAGTGCCCTCGCCAAGACGAGCCAATTTTCTTGTTAATAAAAAAAAACATAGAAAAGCTTGTCGGTAGAACGTTAGGGCGTGTAACCAAACGCGTATAGATTGGAAGTCACCGCGTATATACTTAAAAAAAAAACAACTTTTGCCTCAATTCAGGATTCCGATCATTTTTTTTATGGAAATGTCATCAAATGAATTTTGATAGTGGCTCCAACCCAGGGTCTGTCAGATTCCAAAAAATCCACCCCGATCCTTCGGTTGAACTTGTGGTCCCGGGAAGATTATTTTAACCCTTAACCACCCACAAGTGTCTCGCGGACACAATTTTGCGTTTGAATCCTAATAAAATCTTAAGTATTTATTTTTGAATATTGATATTTTTTCTAATCTATCATTAATTCTTTACAAACCTAAATCTGCAAGGTTTTTTTTCGCACCGGGGATATTTCAATATTTATTAATAAAAAACGAAATAAGTAACCTATCCACCCACAAGTGTCCAACAGACACAGTAACATTTTGTTTGACTCTAGTTCAAAATTAGATTGTTTATTTACATAAACCTTTATCACATAGTATCGGGTAACCAATCGCAACTCTTAAGACCTTTGTTTTTGTTACAATCATTATCTTTGTACTTGAATTTTGTTTGTATCGGTGCTTAGAAACGTTTATTGTAATAAAGCAGTTGTTTATTCATAGGTTCTAAGAAATGGCTAAAAATCAAACAGCACAGATCTGTGCTGTTTGATTGATTACATAATCTTATATGAACCAAAAAACGACCGTATTGTTATTCTTTTTGTTTACGATGCATTATGGAAAAGAAATAGAAGCCAGCGATGAGCTATACGAACATAATCAGTATAATGCTTCAATTGCTTGGGGCACAGGCTTTCTCTCTATGAAAGTTGCAGTAATCCACCATGTGGGCTCATGCAGATTGGTAGATGTCACATGTTTTCGTATTTTTGGCACAAATTGCACTTCAAACAAATCTGAGATGATACTAAAACTAAAACCACAAGTGCGTGTCGATACGCTTTTCTAGTGTAGTAAAGTGTAGATACAGTGCGACGTAAAACAAATAGACATTTTTATATTTTTTATAAATGTTGTAGGCATCGCACTAATAATTATATGGAAAATCCTGCACCCTGATTAGTACATACGCAAGCAGAATACACAAAAAAATATTTTTACGTAAATTCGCAACTAATTTGGTAATGCGTCTCTCATTATCATGAGAAGACAAAACAAAATGACGTAACGATACGTTATCATTATCCTCTAGCAGCCATGCAGGATGTCATAGAAACCTTGTCATATATGAATCTAGAAGAAGCTTTGCCATTATTTGTACTCCAAAAATATCTAAACATCTGAGTAATTTTTTGCTATAAGAGTCGTAACATTTCCATTGAAAACTTTGAAAAAAATAATTTTTGTTACTAAAAATGTAAGAAAAATGTGATTATTTATGTAGACATAAATGCTACAGCTACTATCATAATATCAAGACACATAATAGTCTAGTTAACTCATTGTATTTTTTACCTAATTCGTTTATTTGTGTAATGTGTCTGATGGACACTACTGGGCCGTTACGTTACAAAAGCATACTGGGTGGTTAAGGGTTAAAAAGGTAAAATAATGGGTCAACAATTGCTGTTGCTAAATAGGGTCTTTCTAAGATTCTGATCTACATAATGTAGCCCGCGAATTCCTGGCGACCCTTTTTTGTAACACATGACATTTTTAAATCCCGCGCGACTGTCTTTGCCCTGAAGCGGAAAGCACAACTTTTAGTCAGAGCCTGATAGTGTCATATGCTGCACCAAGGTGGAATGTCACATTTGATGACACTAGCTTAGACTTTTTTAAATTAAAATATAAATCATTTTGGTTCAGTGATATTTTGAACAATTATTTATAAATATTGGTCACAAGCGTCAACAAAAAATCGCGAACCACTTAGGTACCCCTAACATAAACATTTATCTATCTTTTATATACAAGAACATTTCAACCCGTAAATAATTTACTTCTTATTTCTAACGAATGTTGTGTTTTTGACTGCCATTTCCATATTTTTATATTAAGTGAGTGTGTTATTCTCAGTGATTGTAATTAAGAACAAGTTTTATATTCTTGACCATTAGTGGTCGGCCCCATTAAATCAAAAGTATCTGTCCGATACTTGGCAGGAATTTAGAAATTAATTTAGAAACACAAAGTATAGGTAAAGAAAATGATAAAGATGAATAGAATACAAATATTTTTGCTTACAGAAGAGAAGAGAAGATTCATGAAATGGGCAAACATTGTGGACTGAAAATCAATGACAATAATGATGAAGACACAAAAATTCTATTCAAAAAATCAAATGCTACATTTTCGCATTCAAGAACAATTTCAGGCGTGTCACAATTATATTCAAGAAGTGGTATAATGCAAATAAAGAGGAATTCTGGAACTAACCATCATAGGTATTATACCGACAGAGGGAAAATTAAAAGAGATTTTAGTGTCGAAACAGATATTTGTATTCTGCGAAGATATTACAGAAAGAAGAAAAATAGCTTGCTCGGTGAAAACTCAGCAAAATCTAGATACTCCACATTAATTGATACTGAGTGTGAAACCATTGAGGAGTACCCAGACACAAGTGCTTGTGGAGATAATGATAACGATAACGATACTGAAAAAAGCAACACACATCTCGACATAGCATCTCTCATGATAGATAATCTCAAAGATCTACTCAACCAATGGATTCAAAAACATCTAATACAAAACAAGGACACCAAACAAAAAATAGATACAGTACTAGATTCTTTGATTCGTAAGTTAGAAACAAGGAATAATACAGTTTCATCTTCAGGTTCCACATATATTTTACATAAGGAGGCTGGCAAACAAGAAGTAAAGAATAAAAAAATTGCAACCGCTTCGCTCACTTGCCAGTGCTGCAAACATCAACCTTATTACGTCAACGTCGAATCTTCAGCAGCAGTAAGCAGTGAAAGTCAAAAGAGGTCATCAGGGATCACTGTGCCTTTTAATTACAAAGATATAAGAATCATATCTACTTTGAGCATACCAAGAACTTTCCACCGAAGATTAGAAGAGAAGAATGATCAAAACACATGGCACAGAATGCAAAAAGATAAAAACAAAAATTTAGTTTTATCGATTGGTCAATCCAACAAGCCCATAAATTCATCAAGTTTTGATTTAGTAGCGATTTCAACTAAATCTCTTACAAAGAGGTCTACGAATAATGATACAATCACTAAAAAGAAAAAAAGACACATTGTATTTTTTCCACAACCATTTTATAAAAGCGCAACTGAAACTTCAAGTGCAACGATTAATGGGAACTTGCAAACAAAAAACACCCATGTTGATAAAGACCGATGCTCAGCTATGCCAAGCCTATTGGAAAGCCTTTACGCCAACGATCCTATTATGCCTGAAAAAAATATTAAATATGCTCGTAGTACCCATAACAATACTTGCACAATGACAGAAAAGTCTATTTCCGAAGTAACAATGAGCAATCAAAAAGTACTTTCTGAATTTACAAAAGATATTCACGCTAAGCAAGCGAAAGAGAAATACTTACCTGGGAAAAATAAAACCACGTCGTTCGTTAAAATGGATTCTAAAGATCGTAGAATTGAAATGCCCAAAAAATCTAGTGTGATATTTCCAGAAATTACAAGAACTAAAAATATCCATAAGAAGGCCACCCGTAGGGGTAAAATTAACAAACTCAGGCAAAGGTCCCCATTCCAAAGCATTCACAACAAGCAATTCACATTTCTTTATAAAAAAGCTCAAAGTCAAACGTCTCCAGGAGAAGAATTTTTAAAACACTGCCAAAATATAATGCAATTCTTTGAAGAATACAAAAACAATAATATAAAGTTAGATGTGCAAATCAATGTTTATCCATCTTGCCAATCTAATAAAAAAAATGTATGCACTGGTGTAAGTTACCAGACGTTGGGTGCTTATGATATAAAATTTAATCCTACTTTACTAAACAATATAGAACCTAAAATAGACACAACAATGCACATGGACGAAGAGCCAGTCAAATTCAATATTATAAACGAAAACCGACCGAAAGAACAGCATCACTTGCCTAGCCTTTCAAAAGTACGAACTCCTGAAATCATTACCCTACTTGATAGCTCTGTCTTGCAAACTAAATATATTTTTGATGGAAACTCAAAAGAAAAAGTTGAAGCATTATCTAAACCGAACGTAGCTGAAAATAGCTATGCGGAACAAAGCACCATAACGACTGAATTAGAAATAGTACAAGAGATAAGTGAACTTAGGGCGGTAATAAGAGACCTAGCTGCAGCAGCAGAAAGATTCGTGAATGAACAGCTGAGGAGAGAATCCAATAAATCAAATGCTGAAACTATCATTTCTCGTAACCCGAGCAACTATACATCTAGTTCAAAAGTTCAAGCAATCATAAATCTTAGAAATCCGTCTAAAGCTATTCAATATTCGAAAGAGGTAATTGAAAAACAGAAACAGAAAATAACTGAGGAACCGAAAAAGAAAGAAACATTCGACTTTTATAATAAACTCGTGAAGAAGAGCACGTCATATCGCATTTTCGAAAGTGAATCAATTCTAAGAGTTACCGACATGACTTCGGGGGCCAACGAGCTGAACAAACCGCCCGACACCCTAGAGACCAGAGACACTAGAGCCATTAAAGAAGCTTTACGACGTTCCACACAAAAATCCAAATCAGCATTTGAATTGACACCCGAACCGGCACGGAAACGAAAATCGGTTTCTTCATTTTGCGAGGGTTATCGAAAGAATCTTCAATGTCGCGTTTGTAGTGTGCATCGTAATCTTTCGCCTTCATGTAGTGAAAAAAGTGGTAATCAATTCATAAAGTTGTTTGGCTGGTCATCAAAGAGACAAGAAACTTGTCAGCAAAGCGCTACCACGCCAGTATTACCACCGTGTATTTGTGGGTCAAGCACAAACCTTACTAATTCTTTGCCTGTAATCGGTCCACACCCAGATGGCGCACTCAACCAGTCTTCTTATTCCTCTGTCGAAGTTCTGGGTCGAAGTTGTCCAGATGAAGAAGAGAAAGGAGCAACAATATGTTCTTGTGAAGACGAGCAAACAGCAACAATGGAGAGTGTAGAAGATGATCAGATGAGATTGCAGAAATGCTGCAACAAACGCCGAGGAATGGGTTTTGGCGAGGGCTGTGTGTACTGTGTGTTATTGTGGATCCCAATATGTTTATTAATCTGCTTGTTCTACGCTTATGTGTTAAAAGAAAGATTAAATATTTTATCATCGCATAGCAACATAAACGTGCAACCACGTAATATAGTAATTCGGAACCAATCAGTTCGACTCTCCGACTTAGGATTTTAACACATTTATTGTCAATTTATAATTGTTTTAATATTTTTGACTCATAAATTAAAACCTAATTGATTATATTTGTTTTTACTGAAGCTGTTTTGAATTATTTTAATGAATGCATAAAGAGCTTTTGATTTTTATCCGTCGATTATTGCCACGTGTACCTCATTCCGTGTTTGTTTCAGATAATCAGCAATATTTCTAAACTAAAATGGAAACAAATAAAGAAGCAATCATGGAAGAAGGGAAAAGACCAAAAACACCAACAAGATACCCAAAGAGAATGGCAGCTTACGTTGTTGCGTTTGCTGTACAGGGAACTTTTGATGACTCACAAAAAATTGAACAAATAACTACCAATCGAAGTGTAGACAGCACGAACAGTACCAAATCATCAGAATCAATTTCACCCACTAATTCTACTTCAACAAAAACTTTCACTATCTCGCCAAGTGCAAAACTTTCAAGCGTACTTAATGTAGCAACTATAAGTGAAGTAAAAATTGATATTGTAGAAGAAAACCAAACTGGAGATGTAACAAAAAAGAAGTCTTCCCAATCAAGCAGCAACGTCGTAATTAATCAAGAGACGGACGAGCAACCGGAAATTATAAATTCAGCAAAAAACATCAAAGTATGTAAACAAAATAACAAACGTTCAAGAAAAAAGCCTAAGAAAAGTACGACGAGGAAAGCACAGCACAGTGTACATTTTATATATAAGAAACGAAAAAATAGTATCAGCAGAAGACTGGAGAAATATTTAAAAAACGCGAAATTGAATACACTGAATTCTAAACAAATTCAGACACATTGTAACGATCTGTCTCAGGTTGTTTATAGATCACAAGTTTTACAAAACGTTATGCCAAAAAAAAATTCATTAACCGATGCTGATGAGCAAATTCCATCATACGAAGATGTTAATTTTGATTACGATGATGACTCTCTTAATTCATCGCCATCGCGGTCGAAAAAGTCTTTTATAAGTTATACAAGTCAGAAAACATTAGTGAACAAAGAGTCTGTACCGTCAAGAAATGATGAAGAATATAACAGCCCAAAAACTGCAGACTCCGTCATTGAAGTGACTTCAGATAAGCAAAGATATTTTAAATCGGAAATCAATAATGTTTCTTTGGCGATAAAAGAGTCAAATACACACGCCGATCAAGTAGCCGACAGCAGTTATAGTAATGAGAAATTAATGCATAAAGAAAACCTAACAAGCTCGGAAACATTTTTACATAATAACAATACAGAGCTTACATCAAAACCAACATCTAGTGACGAACCCGAATCTTTTGAAATCGACTACAATGAATTAATTCAGAAAGATAAAAGCAATGCCACTATCACTAAAACCGTTATACCGGATTTACAAAAATATAGCGAAGAGGATAGTTTTGTAACTACAAAACTGTTTTCTGACTTCAATAAATCTAGTATTACTTCTAGTTGCACATTACAAATTAATTCATGCTCAAAGGAAAACTCTGAAAATGTTCAATCCAATTCACTTATCAACAATAACTTTCCAAGCGATTGTTCTAAACGTCCTACGATTTTAGATAGAGTCAAATCTTTGGGATTTTATCCCAGGAAAGCACCTTCAATTGATTCTGGTCCAAGTATCACCTGTGAATCGAAAAACGTGTTGTTTACTGATAATGTAATCAACAGCTTGTCATTTACAAAAGATACAATAAGCTGTGACGATCACCTTACAGATATAATGAAAACATCTGTATTAAAAAAACCCGTTGAGATGAAAAATATGAACTACTTCCACAATAATTTTGTTTTACCGAACAATATTGCTGTAAAAGACGAATTAAACGCAAGAGATGAGATAAAAAAATCATGTGCTGACAACGTCACTAATATCACAGATATGGGAGAGGTGTGGGAGCGAGTGGCGCTAGTGCTGGATTCAGCTGTAAAAAGATTGGAAGAAACTTTAGTTGAGAGAATAATAAACAACATAAGAGAATCACTAACTATTTTCAATCAGCCAGAGTACAAAGTAACAGAGGTCCATAGAGCCGCAACCACAACGGCTCCGGTCAACCACGAACGATCAATCCTAACAATGAAAAACAAAGGAATTTTTGTTAAAGAAGAGCATCTAAAACTAGATGTTGACGTATATGTGCAATGCGACTTGGTACAGAAACAAGTAATAGACCAACTGATGTTTCAACTGTCTTTGATGCCGAAACCCATTCCAGTTTCTGAGGAGACTTTCAAAATACTGAAACCACCTGAACTAGTGAAAGATTATACTGAAGTCTTGAAACCTCCTGCTCATGTAACTGATAGTTTTTCTGTCGAAGAAGGGAAAGGAGAGAGTGTTACCGTTTCCACAGCTACTACTGAGCTGTCATCAACAAGTAGTTTCAGAATTCTCAAACGCTTGATTTCTTGTCCTTTGGGAGTGTTAAGAGAAAATGCGGTTATACTTACTAGTGTACCGACTTTCTTCATTGTTCTGTTTTGTTTATACGGTGTTATTGTAATTTTAATGAAACCTTGGTAATTTCGGTGAGTGATTTTGGAGTTTTATTTATTTGTTACATCGTCTGTAGAATTGATAACCGATGGGACGAAAAGTTCTCGAGTGGCGACCACGGAAGACTCCGCATAGGTAGGCCTCCCATTAGGTGCAAGTGGCAAAATGTCGTTCGGCATAGCTGTCTAAGGGGGAGGCCTATGTTCAACAGTGGACGTCTTCCAGGTGATGATGATTTATTTATTAGTAAGCCATAACCATATTTAACTCACGGAATAAGATTGCTGAAGGGGCTGCCTATATTGGCCGCTGATCCTGAATGACCTTTGCGATAAGGAAATGCAAGGTAGCTGGGGATTCACTTGATAGATTGCAGAAACCTTGCCAACAGTAAACTTTAGTATTTTTATTTTAATTATTTTTAAAATAAGTTAAAAATAATATTTTTCTAACTAGTCTTTTTACAGTTCGACAAATACGATAATACGATAATAGTCGATACGAAAGTAAAACAGAAACTCGTTTCTATGTTATATCTCATCACGGGGAAAATAAATACACGTGGATAAAATTCAAAGAAATATTATTTTTTTTTATTTGAAAAACATGTAAATAAGAGCTATAACAGAAAGGAATAAGCAACTAAATTTTATAAAACAAAAACTATTCTGCAGTTGACAATTGAAAGAAAATACGTTAACAATTGAATATTTTAAATAATAAATAATACTTTGGTAATAAATAAAGAGATTACAGTACGTACAATTATTATATGCTGGGTTTAAAACCTGAAATAGCTATAATTTTGAACATAATTCAGCCCTTTTTTACTACAGAAAAACTTTCAAAATCATACCGACCCACTGACTTATTTGGGCGATAGTACGAATACATAACGTAAATTTTTCCGATTTTAAAATTGAAAACTCTTATTGACATACTAAATTTTCGTCACATTTACGCAACGTTTACGCAGCGATTACGTTACGTTTACACAACAATTACGTCACGTTTACGCTACGATTATTTCACTTTTTCGCAGAATTAACGTCACGTTAGATGAAAAGGTTATTTATTGGTATTGTATGTTTGCTTCCTTCCGTTTTTTTACTGTCCTTGAGCCAAAACTAAGTGTCCGGATCTGTCCACAGTGAATACAGGACGGACTCGACTTCTCCTGAAAAAAAAAACATATTTCTATTTAGACAGACTTATGGATTAGGTTTTAAATTAGTATTTTTTATTAATATAATAGAAAGTAGATACAGTCAGCTTCACAATAAGAGGACATAATCGCATAATTATAATCCGGTCAATAAAGACATTTAAGAGACCAAAAATTCCCAGAAAGCTAAGTATTTGTAGAGAGCTAGGGGTTACTAACCCCTAACTCTCTACCAATACTTAGCTTTCTTTTTACAAATTTCTACAAATATATCTTTCTACAAATAAAGTTTTAAAAGTCCCCAACGATCCTATGTGTGCTTCAAAAGTTATTCGGGGTCAACATTTTAGGATTTTTAGTTTTTTTTGGAAACGGTAACGGTAACAAAATTGGCCTTATGTTTTTTTTTCTAAGAGTTACCATTCGTGAGATATATGTACTCTCCACCAATATTTAGCTTTCCGGGAATTTTTGTTATTTAACCACTATTTGTATGTCTAAATTAACCGGACTAATAAGAGGAATTCAGATCTATAAATGTGTAAAGCTTTATCACCTAAGTTTCCCGCTCCTTTTCCTATTGCCGTCAGCGATAGCCACAGCTTGGGCTACGACAGGGCCGTCTTCTGTCACCTCCTAGAAATAACAAAATGTTATGAGTTTTTTTTTAAATTCTATAATTACATTATCTTCATCTTCAGCTCCTATTTTACTTGGAGTCGTTGCATTACGTTTTCTTTTTCTCAGACATTGAGTCCATCTTTTCTTTGGCCTTCCTCTTCTTACCCATCTGTCAAAATCTGACACTTTCTTTGTTGCGATATCAACAAATAAAGTGTACAGTCACGAGCAATAGTATGTATACACTAAGCAGTATTTAAAAGCGATGTTCTGCTACCATATTGATTAAAATTTTGCCTTTTTATTAGACTTCTATTTTGGAAGCCATACTATTACGAAATATAGGTCTTATTTCAAAGTGGAAACTAGTATTTTACGAGTAAATTGCATTTGAATTTTATTAAGTGTTATTGCTCGTGACTGTACACTACATTAATTATCAATAAGTTTATTCAATCATCTTCCTATGGCTTCCTAGGTTTTTTTTCAATAAATCACCATTAGTAACTTTTACTGAGAATTTTACTGAGAATGGGTTAGGTGTAATAGAAAAATCTTGGAGAAAGCTTTGGTTTTGGAGGTTACTTTTCATATTTACCTCAACGGGCGATTCTGTAGTAGTAACATCTCTGGGCGCTGCCTGCACTTTCGGTGGCGGGTAGGGGGCACCGTATTGAGGTGAAACACGGGGTTGAGTTCTACAAACAAAAAGATTTTTTCATGATAAGTTTAGCTTTTAATCACTATCACGCCTGATGAAATTGAATCGAATGACGTGGCATCGAAACCTTCGTACTTTTAAAATTAAATTTCTAAAAAAAATTAACGTTAAACAAAAAACCCGACTGCGTTAAAAAAAACTAAAAAGAAAGAAACAAGTCCAGTAGTTAAGAATTCACTCATTCACACTCACAGTCGGGGCCCATTCAAATTTTACTAATCAAATCTTCTCAACGGGCCCCGACTGTGAGTGTGAATGAGTGAATTCTTAACTACTGGACTTGTTTCTTTCTTTTTAGTTTTTTTAACGCAGTCGGGTTTTTTGTTTAACGTTAATTTTTTTTTTATTTCATACTTTTTAGTTACTGTTCAGAGAATTATTGTTTTGCTAAACAACTTTAAATCGTTATATATCCTAAACTATTATTTAAAATGAAAAATGATAAAGGGAACCTAAAGATGATTTTAAAATACCTATTCAACGATACCCCACATGGCATAGTTCATCGACATTTTTTTTTTTCATTTTGACAATATGGCGACTGGTTGTCGTTGTGGTGAATTTTGATTACTGTCATGTCTTTAGTGACACTCGCAAGATTATGACGAATCGATTGACGTAAAAATGATCAAAATCGGCCTGCGCATTTGGTCTCTAGAACGCCACATAGAAACAAACATACATACATACATACTTACATACAT
Source organism: Agrotis segetum (assembly GCA_036375495.1). NCBI lineage: Eukaryota > Metazoa > Arthropoda > Insecta > Lepidoptera > Noctuidae > Agrotis > Agrotis segetum. The sequence goes on along the minus strand of JAQSVV010000310.1, from coordinate 570,005 downwards.
ACATACATACATAGACTGATAAACACATTACCCTCCTTTGCGTCGCGCAGTCGGGTAAAAAAATAATACAAACAATTATGTGGATTTCACTCAGACGCGTTAACTTAATGCCCACTACTTACTATTGGTCCCCTTAAGTGCCGGGCGCTAGCTATCGCTTCTCCTACTACTGTATTGTTCCGGCGTCAGATCAAAGAAATAGGCAGAACGCTCAGAACAAGCGAGTGTGTCCACCAAACTTAATACAAAATCAAACCGTAATGTTTCCTTTGTTTTTGAGAACAACTTTTACAATGGTTAAAGACACGAGACATTCAAAAAACAATAACGACGCGCAGCTTGGTACGACGCGTAGCTTGGTACTGTCGCGACTTTGTATTCTATTTTGATTTTGTATAAACTTTGGTGGACACACTCGCGTGTTCTGAGCGCTCTATCTACCTATTTCTTTGATCTGAGGGTCCGGCTCTGCGTCGTAGTAAGTTTTGCAATATCAAAATGCCATAACAAAACCTTATCATGCCTCCAACACCACTTGACCACAGACAATGTGCCAACAGCATAAACATAAACAGTCTCATTAACAATGTGCAGGACGTAATACATTAAAATACATCAATATTCACCCTCAAATAGGGCAATGTCTCTATTGTGTCGAGAAAATTTACATTTGCTGCGGCCTTTGTACGTGATCGTTGAGTAAGATCATTCGAACAAGTTGCGATTTTGAAGTGGTTTTATTTTTTAGCTAAATTAAATCTCAGATATTATTTTGTAAAGAGCAGTGCTGATAATAAAATGCCCAGTCTCCTTTTAAATATGTTGTAAAAAATAATGATATGTTTGAAAAACTTGGAAGCGAAAAAAATATGTTAAAGTTTGTTCAACTTCTAACTGGAATAAAATCAATAGTTTTAAAGTATAACTTGCCAAAATGATACATGAATAAATATCCGTTCAATTTATAAACATAAACTATTACTTCATCCTCATCACCCAATTACTTAACATTGCAACTAACACAAAATTCAAAACACACGCCAACCTTCGAGTGCGACAAATCAGAATTATAAAACGCGACACACAAACATAACCTCGAAAACGCACATCTGAGTCAAATCTTATCCTTTACATTAAAATTCTAAAGGAACTTCATCTAACCTTGTTCCAAAGGCCGTCGCGACTGCTGTAGCCGTTCTACCTTCATCTTGGTTCCCTTCTTCTTGATCTTGAGGTTCCTCTATATCATTGCCTTGCTGGTTCACATCTATTCCACTTTGGAGAGCATCAGGACCCTGGCTTGGCTGATATTGATTCTGTTGCTGAAATTGGCCTTGGAACAACTGGCCTTGTTGGAATTGGCCCAAATCCTGGCCTGGGTAGTTAATCAGTTGGGCTTGAATGTAACCCGGTTGTGGTTGAAATTGGTTTGCTGGGACTAGCATTGGTTGCTGGTATAATTGAGGTTGATAGGCATTGACATTAGTTTCTACGTCTTGGCTCTCTTGATCTGATTGGGGTTGGAATTGATTGGGCTGTGGCTGGAATTGACCGGGCTGTGGCTGAAATTGGGCTGGCTGAGGTTGGAATTGCGGTTGCTGGGGTTGGAACTGAGCTGGTTGTGGTTGAAACTGTGCAGGCTGAGGTTGGAATTGAACCGTCTGGGGTTGATATTGATCAGGCTGTTGAGGCTGAGATTGAAATTGAACTGTCTGTGGTTGATATTGAACTGTCTGTGGTTGATATTGATCTGGTTGGGGTTGGAACTGAACTGTCTGTGGTTGGAATGGAGCTGGCTGTTGTGGTTGGTACTGACCCGGCAGTTGTTTAGCACCCTGAGCTTGAACCACTACTGGTTGAGCAGGAATTTGGGGGACTGGCTGCAACTGTTGCTGCGGGAAAGCATTTACAGTTTGATATTGAGGCACAGGTTCAGCATTTGGCTGTCCGTAGAAACCCTGAGGTTGTACAGATTCAACAGCTTGTACCGCTACGGGTTCCGCTTGGAACTGGGGTTGTTGATAAGCAGTGACGGGTTGAACTTGAGCTTGTGGTTGTTCAGCAACAAATAGAGCAGGATTTTGATACCCTTGCTCAACTTTCTGCTGTTGTAGCCGCTGTTGAGCTAAGATTGAGGGGAGAGCTGCAAAGTGTGTCTGAGCATCGAATCCAGCGACTTGTTTTTGTGACTGAACAGTTTGAAGATATAATGGCGATCTGAGCTGTCCAAATTGCTGGAGTGGGACAAACTGGGGTTGCAGCTGAAGCTGAGCAAGAGAACTAAGGAACAGTTCCCCGGGATATTCTTGTAATCTTTGTCTTGCTATTTCTACTGACACTTTGTTTTCTTTCTTAGGAGATTCGAGGTTTTCACTTTCATCGAAGCTCTGTTCTGTAGTAGTGGAAGCTTCAGTAGTTGGTTCTTCGGTTGTGGTGGTGGTGGAAGTGGTCCTGGGGGCAAATTGGGCAGGGATTTGGGGTTTTGGGAGTCTGTTCGCTGCGTTGACTTGGGCATCTCTTTGCCTTTGCCTTTCGAATTCGCGATAGCGTTGCTGTTGTTCCTGATACTGAAAAATAAATGTTTCTGATGAGTTTTGATTGTTTAATTATATTGTTCTTTTTTTATTCTGTTGTTACTAAGATGCTACCATGAAGAGAAACAATTTGATTTTTTTATTTGGGTAAACTCAAAAACTGTATAATTATATTTATATTACGTATAATATGTCTGTTTTGAGGGCCCTAACCTATCAATGCTCTGTTATCTTTAGAACCTAGACTTTCGTTCTAAATAGGTTTTGAAAATGAAGTTGAAATATGCTCTAGGCTCTCTGGTACTAAGTATCGTGGCGGAATCTTTCCTTCTAAACAATTATCACCATCTTTCTGCCTTTATCTCATTTAACTTGTGGTTGGAGAACACGATTTCTACTTCCATTAACCCTTTTCACCCTCCCACCTGTATACCTCAAGAATTATTTTATCAAAAAGTGAATCGAGCTTATTATACATTACCTGTTTCTGCCTCAATCCCTGATCCAAATTCTGGATATCTGAATTGAAATTCTGCCCAACATTCTGCCTTCCATTGATTGGTGACCGCTGGAAGAAAGGCACCTCCTCTCTCTGAGGAGGTAGGCCCTGGACTGATACGTCTTCCTCTTGAGGAGTTCCGTAGTCCACATTTATGCCAGGGTTGCGAGGGTCCACAGGTAATACTGATGGTGGCAGGTATTGTGAAGGTTGCTGAAATTAGCCGACATATTTAAAACATACATATTATGGATAAACTCACGTTTTAACTAAGAGCTGTATGATCTTAGTGCCATATTGTTACTTCATGCAAGCTTTCGTCATCAGCCTATAATGTTACCCCTGCTGGGACACAGACCTCCTCTCTTGTGAGGGGGAGTGGGCCATAATACACCACGCAGGCCCAGTGCGGGTTGGTAGATGTCACATGTCTTCGAATTTTTGGTTCTAGGACATGCCGGTTTCGCTCACGATGTTTTCCTTCACCGTTTTGAGAGCAGTGGTAATGAAATAATTTACACAAAGTAATGCGCCTGGCGGGGTTCGAACCCACGACCTACAATTCGTAAGTCGGGACGGTACCACTGGGCCACCACTGCTCCTAACTCCATGCAAGCTTTACCTTCACCTTATTGGTGAGGTTCTTAATTCTCTAAGGAACCCTATCATTGCAATAAGGTCAGAGAATGACCTTCTAGGGCATTGGATTTAGGACTGTTTCCTGCATCGCAATCATTTTATAACTATGTCTTCTGACTGAGCACTATCAGGTGGGTCACATGCTTGTTTGTCGCCATAATAATAGTTATGTATAAAAAATAAATAAATGATTTCCATACTACACTGTTTGGGAGTCGAGCCCGAAAGACGCAGTAGCCAATTGTTTTGAGCCAGAAAGTGCCGAATTTTATTGCTGTGAATTATAAAAATCAGTGTTTTGATATTTATTTACCTGGTCTTGTCCCCTCTGTGGTAAGACAAAGGCAGGTCCGTCAGGCCTCCACCCGCTAGGCGCGTAGGGCGCCGGGGGCTCCGCCACTGCTCCGCTCACTATCAACGATATCACAGCCAACAGCTCCTGAGATTAAAAAAGGGATAAAACTTCGATTATTTTAATATTCATCATCATAATGAGGACGTTGAGAAAGTATAGCGCATCCCCGAAAAGAAGAAAGGCAGAGGGAGGCCAGTAGCCACGCTGACAACCGTTACCAGGGATATGGAACGGGGCATGCGGACAGCGAGTAATGGGCAACTCTCTGCCCGACCATGGGCCATGCCCGGGTCGACGACGCGTCGTGTTCCACGCGCACCTCAAAGAGCGTCAACTAAATGACGGGGCCCCCCTCTCAGAGGGCCAAAGACTGCCGGGGTCGCGGGACTTTTTCCCTTACCGTGACCCCGGAACATAAAGGGCTAATGAAAGGCACCGTGGATTTTAGTCATTACAAGTCTAACAGTCCCTCCCGCCCTGCTGTTACATTGTTTTTTTTGTGTTCCTAGCTCAGGTTGCTATTTCGCGGCTGCGTTTCTAATAAACAAAGTGTCAAGTACCTGCATTCAAGGGTCAACCATTCCTATGTATCGTTGGTTTCATTTCCAAACAATAAATCACTTTTCTAAATTCTTTTAAACCGTTTCACAATATTATTTTGACCAAAACATAGGTTGTTTACTAATGACATGACATTTATTACGTCAGACGTCAATTCTGACAGTTCGAGGCGCCCTCTGGCGCGCTCCGATTTAACAACCGTAAAAATAATCGATATTTTAATCTGATGATCACAAATCTTTAAATAATCTGAATAAACACATTCTGTAATAATTATCAGTTAAAGAAAATAAATAAGTAAAAGAAATTAATAATAAACTAAATATCCATAAACGGAAATGATTTAGTTTTTTCTATATGGACTTGATTCGAGAACCTTCGACCGAAACGGTACATTTTTAATCTGTGAACTTTTGCGTGGATTGTCTTTGGAACTGTCAACCTTAATGTTGTCACGTTGGGTTTTGTTTTTACCCATTTATTATTGTAGGAGTGGTTTCCCTGGTTGAAACTGTTTTGGTGATCAATTATTGAGACAGATTAATAATGGAGAACGGAATAGTTGGATCTAGTCTCGTGTAATTCATTGCCGACTGTGGCAAGTGTCGTTCCACAGTATTCAAGGTGAATTTCTGGTGTGAGGTGTTTGTGGTCGTTGCCGGGATATTGGTTTCTCCGCCGAATCCGGGAGTTCGACATGGGGTGGGCACCCGACCCTTGGCCGACTTCCGGCCGGCGATTTGCGATGACTTTGCTAGGATGACGAGCGTCACTTGCCGCCAGCCTCGCTGAGGAGTTACACATAGTTTTTGGTGCGCAGTTGTAAAAGGTAAGTCGGTATCCTTAGTGGAGTGAGCGTGGTCTGTGTGTCCACCCGAAGGGTGTGTGTCTGAGGGAATAACGTCGTGCTAATCTTAACGATTATTTCAGGATTCCTAACAGCGCCTGTCGTCGCGGTTCTGCCCGATGGAACGTGCAGCAGCCCGCAGCCCACGCCGCCTTCCCCAGCAATAACCGTGAGTAATAAACCAGCTATTTTCCAATCGTAGGCCGTAGGCAATTTCTCAGGATTGACCTAGGTGTTAAAGTATTGTCCCGGGAAACGGCATAAGTCCTTGGCGTAGTGGACGGACGCCACGCGTATTTCATTTTGAATAAAGGCCATGAGCCGGCCGAGGTTCTGTCTGATAGGTTTCACAGCTCGATCACATCGAGGATAACAAATAAGTTACACTTTTATTATTTGGTCTCCGTTTGTCAATTGCAGAAAAGGCTAATCGGGGGACTCGCTTCACCGCCGGGGTCGTAGGCTGAAGCTTAGAGCCGGGACGTGAAGTCCGTCTCTCGAGAGCGCGGGAAGCCTCCTGCAGGGGCTGTACGGCTGGCAGACACCGCCTAGCGTGAGCGCAGGCGTGACGGTTTTTTTTTTTCTTTATATTTATTTTTTTTTATCACCGCACCTTGGTACACCGGTGTGATTTTGGTCCCCGGTGTTGATGTCGGTACTACACCGAACTTTATTTTGGGAATCTTGAGCTCCTGCTGCATTCCTCCCGTGGAGACAATAGAATTGAGGATATCTTCAGCTCCAGGATTCGGGACTCTCCAGGTCCCTGGCGCCCATTAATTAAATTATTATAATTGTTTTTAACTGGAAGGTTCCGGTAGTTACCTAGTTCTGCTTTAGTAAATATTCTTATAATTTAACCTTGTTGACGGAACAGTACTCGGTTGATCTCCAACGCCCACGACCTCAGCTCTTTTATATATCCATAAGTTACAACTGGCTAGCTCTAATTAATTGGAAAGGGTAAAGAATCTCACCACAGTATTTTTATATGAGTTTTATTCCCGGACTGTTGTCAAGGTTAAGGATTGATATTATTCTATTAAGAATGTTAATGTAATTAATTTATTATAATTCAATTTAGAGGTAATCAATTAATTAATCAAATAATTCTATTATACGGGAGATTGTTACTCGCAGTAATAAACCGGTTTATGTTATGTTGTGGTTTTATTTCAGTCCGACCCTCAAAGGTTAGGGACAAAATATGCTATGTAACAGTGGCGACCAACGTGTGTATTAGTTGGAGATAGAGGTTACGTCTGTCGCTGTAACTTTAAAACCGGAGTACTGTTTCTGGAACCTTCCATTTATCTTAATTTTAAGAAGAAAAAACCGTCGTGCGGAATCCTTTGTTTGTGTTTGTACTGTTTTATACAATTTATATTTTTTAAACATTTTACAATTATTGTATTACTCTATGACTGCTACTACTGTAACGGCGTTTACCTTATAATATCTTCGTAAATTGTGACGGCCAGTTTTGACTTAGGATTTTTTTTTTACCTCTATCTTTTGACATGGAACTACCCATTAAATTTAATTTAGAAAGGAAAGATGACCTTTTATGTAAAGTACTGATCCGTGACACTAAATCCGTAAAGTTTAAAAATAATAGTAAATCATAATTTGATTTTTTTTTATATACTACCATACCGAACTATCCAACCTACCATTGCTTTTCTATTGTTTACTTTTGGTCTATTGTGTATGGATGGCTTAAACCATTCATTACATTTTATTTAATATCTTAAACCTGTCGAACATACACCGACGGTTTTTGATTTGATCATGGCGCTATTCCATAGATCATTTTTAGTTGGGTAAAACATAGCTAGTTCTTACGAGCGGACGCAACTCGTTAAATAAGCCTTTGCGGGAGCGGTTGGTGACTCCTTAAATAAGCCATACACTAAAGAACATAGCTTGTTTGCCTAATACTAATTTATACACCATTTTTGGTGTTTCTTACGAGCGGACGCAACTCGTTAAATAAGCCTTTGCGGGAGCGGTTGGTGACTCCTTAAATAAGCCCTACACCAAAGAACATAGCTAGTTCATTTACGAGCGGACGCAACTCGTTAAATAAGCCTTTGCGGGAGCGGTTGGTGACTCCTTAAATAAGCCATACACCAAGGAACCTAGCTTGTTCATCTAATACTAATGGTATACACCATTCATGGTGTTTCTTACGAGCGGACGCAACTCGTTAAATAAGCCTTTGCGGGAGCGGTTGGTAACTCCTTAAATAAGCCTTACACCAAAACTTCATTTATCTTCTAAATTTAGGTTCGACTACATTAAATTTTGAATTGGTAGGTGGATCGGTATTGGTAGGTAGTTGGTTTGGAAGCTTTAAAACCTTCAGGTGTCCATTAGTAATTTTTAATCGTGGGTGTATTTATTTCCACGGTGCTAGTTTACAGTTGTTTACAGGTATTTTCCATTTTTTTTAGGGTTTGTAGTGGTACACAGGTTCCTACTGTGTCCACGTTTGTTGACCATATTTAGAAGTGGATGTGCTTGTTTAACAACCCTGTCAGTTGGGTATCCAAACCTCCGGACTGCTGATAAGGCAGCAAACTGATAGTCCTGAGATAGAAGGCCGTAATGGCGGGCGTGTAGGCTGCATTGATGGAATACGTTCTTGTTAGTATTTTTTTTTTGCCAGGCCAATGGCCGGTACTTTCCTTTTCAGTGAATTATTTGGATTCTAGCTCAGATGATTGTCGGCAGTTAACCAATTTGGGGTGTGAAGGGTGGTGTACGATTGAATAGGGTTGTCTGTCCTACATAAATATAGTGGGTCAGACTGGGACAGTTCGTAGAGACTTACTTACGTAATTTTTTTTTTAAACTCTTTGGAGCTTGTCTTTTACATGTTTGTAAATGGATTAGACTCGCACCAGAAAAAAAATTTAGTTAATATATTACAACAAATAATAATACTAATCGTACACCAGCATTCATATATTAAATTTTTACTTCTTTTCGTTCTCCATTATTCTTTTCAGGCTCGAACGGAGTGGATTTGGAAAGCGAGCTTGGTACTTTGGAGTCTGCTTTAACGCTGGAGGGCCAGCGTCGAGATTTGCCCTAGTGGGTCAAATCTCTGGTGGTTGGGGAGGTACTGTTACATTGTTTTTTTTGTGTTCCTAGCTCAGGTTGCTATTTCGCGGCTGCGTTTCTAATAAACAAAGTGTCAAGTACCTGCATTCAAGGGTCAACCATTCCTATGTATCGTTGGTTTCATTTCCAAACAATAAATCACTTTTCTAAATTCTTTTAAACCGTTTCACAATATTATTTTGACCAAAACATAGGTTGTTTACTAATGACATGACATTTATTACGTCAGACGTCAATTCTGACAGTTCGAGGCGCCCTCTGGCGCGCTCCGATTTAACAACCGTAAAAATAATCGATATTTTAATCTGATGATCACAAATCTTTAAATAATCTGAATAAACACATTCTGTAATAATTATCAGTTAAAGAAAATAAATAAGTAAAAGAAATTAATAATAAACTAAATATCCATAAACGGAAATGATTTAGTTTTTTCTATATGGACTTGATTCGAGAACCTTCGACCGAAACGGTACATTTTTAATCTGTGAACTTTTGCGTGGATTGTCTTTGGAACTGTCAACCTTAATGTTGTCACGTTGGGTTTTGTTTTTACCCATTTATTATTGTAGGAGTGGTTTCCCTGGTTGAAACTGTTTTGGTGATCAATTATTGAGACAGATTAATAATGGAGAACGGAATAGTTGGATCTAGTCTCGTGTAATTCATTGCCGACTGTGGCAAGTGTCGTTCCACAGTATTCAAGGTGAATTTCTGGTGTGAGGTGTTTGTGGTCGTTGCCGGGATATTGGTTTCTCCGCCGAATCCGGGAGTTCGACATGGGGTGGGCACCCGACCCTTGGCCGACTTCCGGCCGGCGATTTGCGATGACTTTGCTAGGATGACGAGCGTCACTTGCCGCCAGCCTCGCTGAGGAGTTACACATAGTTTTTGGTGCGCAGTTGTAAAAGGTAAGTCGGTATCCTTAGTGGAGTGAGCGTGGTCTGTGTGTCCACCCGAAGGGTGTGTGTCTGAGGGAATAACGTCGTGCTAATCTTAACGATTATTTCAGGATTCCTAACAGCGCCTGTCGTCGCGGTTCTGCCCGATGGAACGTGCAGCAGCCCGCAGCCCACGCCGCCTTCCCCAGCAATAACCGTGAGTAATAAACCAGCTATTTTCCAATCGTAGGCCGTAGGCAATTTCTCAGGATTGACCTAGGTGTTAAAGTATTGTCCCGGGAAACGGCATAAGTCCTTGGCGTAGTGGACGGACGCCACGCGTATTTCATTTTGAATAAAGGCCATGAGCCGGCCGAGGTTCTGTCTGATAGGTTTCACAGCTCGATCACATCGAGGATAACAAATAAGTTACACTTTTATTATTTGGTCTCCGTTTGTCAATTGCAGAAAAGGCTAATCGGGGGACTCGCTTCACCGCCGGGGTCGTAGGCTGAAGCTTAGAGCCGGGACGTGAAGTCCGTCTCTCGAGAGCGCGGGAAGCCTCCTGCAGGGGCTGTACGGCTGGCAGACACCGCCTAGCGTGAGCGCAGGCGTGACGGTTTTTTTTTTTCTTTATATTTATTTTTTTTTATCACCGCACCTTGGTACACCGGTGTGATTTTGGTCCCCGGTGTTGATGTCGGTACTACACCGAACTTTATTTTGGGAATCTTGAGCTCCTGCTGCATTCCTCCCGTGGAGACAATAGAATTGAGGATATCTTCAGCTCCAGGATTCGGGACTCTCCAGGTCCCTGGCGCCCATTAATTAAATTATTATAATTGTTTTTAACTGGAAGGTTCCGGTAGTTACCTAGTTCTGCTTTAGTAAATATTCTTATAATTTAACCTTGTTGACGGAACAGTACTCGGTTGATCTCCAACGCCCACGACCTCAGCTCTTTTATATATCCATAAGTTACAACTGGCTAGCTCTAATTAATTGGAAAGGGTAAAGAATCTCACCACAGTATTTTTATATGAGTTTTATTCCCGGACTGTTGTCAAGGTTAAGGATTGATATTATTCTATTAAGAATGTTAATGTAATTAATTTATTATAATTCAATTTAGAGGTAATCAATTAATTAATCAAATAATTCTATTATACGGGAGATTGTTACTCGCAGTAATAAACCGGTTTATGTTATGTTGTGGTTTTATTTCAGTCCGACCCTCAAAGGTTAGGGACAAAATATGCTATGTAACACTGCCCGGGGTGGGAGGACTCAGTTGATGATTTTACAACGTTCCAGGGTTACGGTATCTTACTTAGATAGTCCGTCCCAGCAGGATTATGACATTGTGTTTTGGAAACATTCGTTTATAGTTACTAAAAATAAAATTTATTTTAGTTAAAAACTAAAATCAATTTTATAAAAAAAAACATATATTTTAAAGGCGACTGGCCAAAATCTCCACAATATTATGTAACGTTAAGTATTTAAGCGTAACAAAAGTGATTAAAACTAGGTTCACATGGGTAGGTTTCGACCCTTGGGCGGAAACCTTCGGGCAAAGGATGCGAATTATAGTTATTTATGATACTAGTGCGGTAAGTTGGTTTTTACAAACGAGTAGACGAATGTAAGCACGAGGCGAAGCCGAGGGCTTACCATAGTCACGAGTTTGTAAAAACCAATTTCTGCACGTGTGTCATACAATGTTTTTCAACACATTTGCGAGAAAACAGTACAATATGTAATTAAACAAACTTTATTTAACAGTAGAAAAGTCGCAACAATTTTTGAAGTTCCTAATATGAAAATGGCGCTAATTTTCAAATGGCGCCACATGCACGTGGTGGAAATTAGAACTACATCTTTCGTCTCATTTACTCATAGTATTAAAGTGAGACAACATATTGAGCAAAAGCGCTTCCAAGGAGGTTCGATCAGTCAGGCTGTTTATTCTCATAATGTGAAACTCTTTGGTGGAATTCTTTTTTTTTAAATGGAAATTTAAAAAAAAACCGTAAAGAAAACGCACGGTGCTATACAACGGAGCGTGCGGTAAAGTAGGTACTTAGGTGAGAGTACCTATTTTACCGCACGCTCCGTTGTATGGTGCGTAATTTTTAACTTTCGAACAATGTATACAGGCTTCGTAAATGCATTTTTCGATCAAATGTGTTGAAAAAATTTAAACAATAAAGGGCTATCTTGGTAAGCTGGCTTTTAAAATCGTAAATAGTGAGAGTGTATTTAGTGTTTTAATTATTTAATTTTTAACTAGTAAACCGACCCGGATTTGCATGGACGCTTATACGGCATGATACGGTAGATTTTTCATAAAAACTTTTCAACACACTAGGAATTTCTTCCTGTATCGTTGGTGCGCTGCGGTAGCAAACATCAAACTCGTATACACAAACACCCAACACGGAACAACTACTTAAAGGTAATACAAATATATTTTGTTCCTCGCGGGGATTGAACCCTCGAGCAATGCTGAGCAATCGATTGCTCAGCTAATGCCAAACCGTGACGTAAATTACAAAAAAAAATCTTATGAAAATGTTTTCTATTACTGAAATTGAACCTCCAAAAAAAATCTGCACTACAAAAAAGTACTACAGGCCAGTTCCATTTTGGACATGGGCCTGTAGCCAAAATAAATCATATCCTTGGCGCGTGTGACGTACAGATCAAACGAAGGGGGTAATTTTTCCTCAATTCTTAATAGCGCTACAAAGAATCTCAAATTTGGACATTCTATAATTTAAGCTCTGTATTATATGTCATCGCAGGACTAACGAATCACCGTGACCCCGGAAAATAAAGGGCTATTGTGGGACACTATTCAGCCGTGTCAATGAAGTGAAATGTCAAGAAAAACAAACACCGTCCCGAAGTCTGCCGAACTGAAACGACGTTAGACGATGCGGGATGTTAGGTTTATTTTCGTTACGGAATTTCTTGATTCGGTCGCCGCGCTCAGTGCCCGCGATAAAAGCTATGCAATAGTTTAAAAAACAAAACCTTTGTATACGTACATTGTATTACAATATCGTTATTACTATACATGGCTTCATTTTGTTACAACAGCACGTTATGGAGTTATACAGACTGGGGTTTTTCGCGTTGCGTAAATAAATTCTACACTAATATTTGACTGGCCTGTTGGTCTAGTGGTTAGTGACCCTGACCGGTATGCCGGGGGTCGTGGGTTGGATTCCCACCCAGGACAAATGTTTGTGTGATGAGCATGATCATTTGTTCTGTGTCTAGGTGTAATTTATCTATAATATTTATGTATTTAGAAATATATATGTATGTTTATCAGTTGTCTAGTACCCATAACACAAGCTCTGCTTAGCTTGGGACTAGATGGCGTTGTGTGATAGTTGTGGAATATTATTAATATTATAAAGAGGAAAGATTTGATTGTTTGTTTGTATTGAAAATGCTCGGAAACTACTGGACAGGTTTCAAAAATTCTTTCACCAGTTGAAAGCTGCTTTGTTTCTGAATGACATAGGCAATAAGGGAGGAGGGGGGTGAGCGCGCGAAGCCGCTGGCAAAAGCTAGTATAGTAATTGTTATTTATTCTAGAAATAATGTGGAGAATTATGTTACCCGACGACGTCGAAGTAAAATGTAGGGATATATTGTTTTGTAACAAACAGAGTACCTTTGCCCAACAATGAGATAAAAAAGTAAGTAAGGGAACAACAGTACCCTTAGCACGAATTTTCACTCTTTTACTTTACAGTATTTACAGAGTTTCTTGTATGAAAAAATGGAACAGCGCCTCTGGTGTGCGAAGAAGGAACTAATTTTTTCCTTGAAAATTGTCAATTTGAAATTGTCAAAGTTCCAGTTTCCTTTACGTCTCAAATACTGAAAATTCGTGATAAGGGTACTGAAGAGGTGAAATACCTCTCTGTTACAAGAATAGGGATAAAAAATACTATAAATGAAAAACTTAATAAATAGAATTATGCGTCGTCGGACTTTTTTCCCGACAGCAGCGGAAAGAGAATTGTGTTTTTTTTTTTTTATAAGATATGTGCTTAAGCGTGTCTTGTCCATTAAATATTTTTTTTATAACACCAATAAAATTATTATTGTAAAAATAATTATATTGATTTTAGCAATCATACGAATATGTTCCGTAAATGTTTTTTTTTTTTAATAAATAGGTGAAATTTTTGATTAAACCACAAGTTAATAAAGTAGATTCGATTTTTTCTTAAAACTTAAATTATCCACAACAAAAAAAAAAACAACAAATTATGTTGAATTTCCAATTCCGAACACAAATCACAAACACATACACAAACACTTAAAAAAAAAGAAGAACGTGTAATCACCTTCATTTTCGTCGACTTTCGTTCTCATGCAGCGCCTGCGCATCGCTTTTATAGACAATAGAGTTCGCACATTGTCATTCGATGCGCGCTTTGTTTCGACCTTAAGGAACTAGGGTTGGCATATTAAGAAGGTGCAAGGTGACGAGGGCTATAATTTTAGTTTTTTGGTATTTAGCCTATTCACGGAAGATATTTGAAAAACTAACATTATATAGAAAAATGTATTTTTTTTTCCGTAACGTGTGTCGTAGGTTTACAAAAAAAATAACTCACATAATTTATGTACCTATTACGCGATTGGTCGTTTTTCCATTAGACGGCACGGCAACGGCGCGGCGACGAAAAAATAAGACGGGGCGCGGCGTGGGGAAGAAAAAATGTATGAAAACGTATGGCTCGCTTTTGCACTTACATTTTATCTTCTCAGCACCAGCACTATGCCAGCGCCGTTGCCGTCACCGTTGCCGTGCCGTCTAATGGAAAAACGCCTATTGGCTTGCTGCGTAGCGTGTCGCGGGTTCGATTCTCTCACGGAGCAAGTCACGAACAGGCTCGAATTATAATCCGTGAAATCTTTGTCAAAATGCTTTTATATGTTTCACGAAATAAAAAATAAGTGTTGCATTAATTTTCAATACTCTTCCTGACAGACAGCTGTCAAATTGTATCATCTGTCTGCCTTTTCCCAACTAAATATATTGGGGTCGGCTTCCAATCGAACCAGATGCAGCTGAATAACAGTAGGTATTTTACATGGAGCGACTGCCTGTCGGACCTGACCAGTAACTGGATAATAAAATACCCCATGGTAAGACTGGTAGTCAGACTTTTATATCTTCTGACTAACAGTAACGACTGCTAAAGATCTATAAATGACAGCCGGGACCTACGGCTTTCCGAGGCACGGAGGAAACTCGCTATGCCAGATGGTCCCCATCCACAGACCAACCTCGGCAAGCGTGGCTTAACCCGAAAGATAGGCCACTTCGGCTGTAATTATTTAGCGGTTAAATTGCATATTAAATTGAATTAAAACAAATATTCGAAAATATTTTAACACTCGATACTCGAACGAACTACGAACTCATATTGAGTTATGTTCGACATTTTAACCATTCGATAAAATAAACTTTCGAATACTTAGAACTTCCATGTTTCCACTAATCTTATCCTGATGGCCTATATGCCATTATGTCTTATAGCAAGAGTAGATCCACTGTGGGAAAGAGACAGAGGCCTTACCACGATCCAGTTTAGGCTGTGGGTAAGAGATAGCGCTAGACGATTTGTATAGCTCTATCTCTTTCCCACAGCCTAAACTGGATCGTGGTAAGAGCTCGTGGTAAGGCCTAATCCTTTTGCAATACCTAAGTTGGATGTAAGGACATTGTAACTAAAAAAATCTCAAACAAAATGCTAATATATTGATTGAATGTACAATGAAGAAGTTTTTTACGAAGTTGATTATTAACAATAAGATTCTCATCTCACGGAAACTATTAACTGATCTTACTGATAAGCAGTTTTTGTCATTTTACTAATAATTATTAAGTGTAAAAGAGTGATTTTCCCTCGCAAAAAAAAAAGTCTAAAAGAGTAGTGTGTAGAAAAGTGGTGGCCAGTAGTATCGGTCCCGACCTACGAGCTGTACGTCGCAGTTTCGAACCCCGCCAGGCGCATTACTTTGTGTAATTTATTTCATCTCAAAACGTTGACAAAAAACATCGTGAGGAAACCGGCATGTCCTAGAACCAAAAATTCGAAGACATGTGACATCTAAAAACCCGTATTGTCCAGCTACTAGTTTGTGCAGGTCCGACAGGCAGTCGCTCCATGTACAATACTGATATTCAGCTGCATCTGGTTCGACTGGAAGCCGATCCCAATATAGTTGGGAAAAGGCTAAGCAGATGATGAATTTTAAAGTAAAATTAAAACCGGTGACAACCTTATCGATAGCTTACGAAAATATGACTCACTGCCAACCCTAAGACCTGCCAAATGTACTAAGCTACGAAAAACTGAACTTTTAAGAGGATCGTCTACCGAACGCTCGTCCATACTAAAAGAGAAAACGTTTTCATAATACCCCTAAATGTTATCATCTCAATTATTTTTTAGAATGCTTCCTACACAGCAAAAAACTAGGTTTATGGGTTTTCTTTTTTTCAAAATGTATAATAGTTTGAAAGGCACCTAAGAGTTACGTTGCTTTTTTGAAAAAAAATAGAACCTATAAAAAACTAGGTTTCAGAAGCATTCTAAAAAATCATTGAGATAGAATAACATTTAGGGGTAGGAAAACGTTTTCTCTTTTAGTATGGACGAGCGCTCGGTAGACGATCCTCTTAAGAAGAACATCATCATCTGCCCAGCCTTTTCCCAAATATATTGGCAGGCCTGTTGGTCTAGTGGTTAGTGACCCTGACTGCTATACCGGAGGTCGTGGGTTCGATTCCCACTCAGGACAAATGTTTGTGTGATGAGCACGATCATTTCATATTTAGAAATATTTAAGTATTTTTATCAGTTGTCTAGTACCAATAACACAACCTTTGCTTAGCTTGGGACTAGATGGCGTGGTGTGATAGTTATGGAATACTATTATTACTCGTATTATTGGAGTCGGCTTCCAGGCGAACCGGATGCAGCTAAACATCAGATTTCACATCAACTGCTCGAACCTCCACAACCCAGTAACTGGGTAATACGATACCCCATGGTAAGACTGGTAAACTCATCAAATGAGTCCTCCTACCCAGGGCAGGGCGGGAGGGGCAGTCAGACTCGTACTGACTAAAATTCATGATCCCATAATAACCCGATACGTTCTAGGGTCACAGTTTCCTGACAGACTCTACAGACACTTCCAACACGTTACCTTAAACCAGTCTGAAAAATACAAACGAACATGAACCTTCTCTTTTTGTGATAAAGTTTAAAATTGTATTTTAGAAATACAAATTGTGGTAGGTTTAATATTTACAGTAGTAGTACTTAAAGTACGGGGTGCTATGACAGGAAACCTCCACGTGCGCCCGTGGACTGGAGTTCCCTCTCGGATACGTCCGGGGGAAGACCAGTTTTCGGGCCGGTGCACCCTGGGATGCGGGCAAAAACTCTTCCTTAGGCACTTTGCCCGTATGCGAATACGAATAGCCTAATTTGTTACCTCCAACGCGTGTCCCTCTGATTAGCAGAGGGCACAGCGGCGGAGCGGGCTTGCGGACGGTGAGTGATGGGTAGGTTGCCGTCCGATCAAGAACCAAGCCCGGGTCGGTGGCGCGTCGTGTTTCGCGCCAAATGCCTGCTGCGGTCGCGGGTTTTTTCTTAACCCAGGTTACCGTGACCCCGGAACGTAAAGTGCATAGGAAGGAACACGGATGGATTTTAGTCAGTAAGAGTCTGACAGTCCCTTCCGCCTCACCCAGGGCGGGAGGACTCATTTGATGATTTTACCACCTAAAAAAAGGTACTTAAACTACGAGTACACACTACAATACGTTTTAGCATTCCGCGGGCGTTAAAAAAGCCCTTATAGATTGTGAACACGTTCCGTACGTCTGTTTGAAGTCTGTTTTGTTTTGACATAGTTTTTATGTAATAATGGGTCTTCTATAAATTACTACCGGTGGTACATACGTGGTGGAATTTTTATGACTATTTTTATTGTGGTATTTTTATAGTGTTTAATAAAAACGCTAGTCGAAAGTTTCATCATCTGCAGCCCATAATTTGTTGCCTGTTGGTCTAGTGGTTAGTGACCCTGACTGCTATGCCGGAGGTCGTGGGTTCGATTCCCACCCAGGACAAATGTTTGTGTGATGAGCATGATCATTTGTTCTGTGTCTGGGCGTCATTTATCTATAATATGTATGTGTTTAGAAATATATAAGTATGTTTGTCAGTTGTCTAGTACCCATAACACAAGCTCTGCTTAGCTTGGGACTAGATGGCGTTGTGTGATAGTTGTGGATTATTATTATTATTATAATGTTCCCACTGCTGGAACACAGGACTCCTCTCTGTGAGAGGGAGTAGACCATAATTCACTTCGCGGGCTCAGTGCAGCTTGGTAGATATCACACGTCTTCAAATTTTGGATTCTTTGACATGCTCTTTTCCTCACGAAATTTTCCTTTACCGTTTCGAGAGGAGTGGTGATCAAATGATGAAATACAACGAACGAATAACGTTATGGGTACTAGACAACTGATAAACATACTTATATATTTCTAAATACATAAATATCATACCTAGATAAATTAAACCCAGACAGAGAACAAAATGATCGTGTTCATCACACAAACATTTGGACTGGGTGGGAATCGAACCCACGACCTCCGGCATAGCAGATAGCAGCCAGGGTCACTAATCACTTGACCAACAGGCCTGTCACAAATGGTCTAAATGTAGGTAATGCACGAACGTCACAGCTAGACCAAAGATGCATTACAAGTACAATGTAATGCACGGACAATCATCGTGGTTTTGTAGAACAACAATCAGTACCCTTAGCACGAGTTTTCAGTGTTTGAGACGTATATTAAACTTAAACAATTTCAAATTGACAATTTTCAAGGGAAAAATTAGTTCCTTCTCCGCACACCAGAGGCGCTGTTCCATTTTTTCATACAAGAAACGCTGTAAGTACTGGAAAGACGCTGTAAAGTAAATAGTGAAAATTCGTGCTAAGGGTACTGAATTTCGCGGGCATGCGGGCAGCGAGTAAAGGGCAACTCGCTGCCCGACCAAGGACCATGCCCGGGTCCACGGCGCGTTGTGTCCCACGCGCGCCTCAAAGAGTATCAGCATAATGACGGGGCCCCCCTCTCAGAGGGCCAAAGCCTGCCGGGGTCGCGGGATTATTCCCTTACCGTGACCCCGGAACATAACATACTATTGAAGGACACCGTGGATTTTAGTCAGTAGAAGTCTGACAGTTCCTCCCGCCCTGCCCGGGGTCGGAGGACTCATTTGATGATTTTACCAAGCTAAAACAAAAAAAAAGGGTACTGAATTTAAAATCAGTTTTAAATGAATTATACAACCACGAAATCCCGCTGCATCCGAACATTCAAAAGTCTTATTCAATTTTCTCAAACGATTCATCATACTCAGTGCAAAAGGCAACGTCCACATCCTTCCTTCTGGCGTATTTATTAAATTTTCATTTTATTATAAGCGGGCTAAGAGAAATATTAAAATGTGCACTGGCTGGGATCCAAGTGAATCCATTGTCGTATTTGGCTAGCACCCTGAATTGTAAATAGAATAGGGTTCGTTCACGTAGTCCGTTACGGCCAGTGTTTGATTATAATGTTTTACTAAAATAACTTTAACTTTATAACTAGTTTTTTTAAAGACAACAATAATGTTTCTAATACCCACAACACAAGAGAAATTCCTAAAGTCCAGCGTCATTTTTTTTTTAATCTCTTAAAAATTGCTAATTTTACCTCAAGAACACGACATCATTAGCTTTTATCATGACAATCTCGGACCTCAAAATCTGAATGAATCGACTGTGAATGATTCATTATTATTCATTACATACTACACATTTGGTAATGTACCCGTGCTTGAATATCAATGACTTAGTCGCTGGCAGTTCATACTGCCGGCGGCGAGGACTTTGAGCACTGCTGAGGATCGCATGCCATCAGATCGTCTCGCCAGATCGGATCGCGGACCTGCGATGCGATCCGAACATATCGCGCTCAGTCGGTAAAGGCCTTTAGTCGTGTGATTTTTTGATGGTTAATATTTTGAGGTCTACTTTTTTTTTATCATGGTAAAATCATCAAATGAATCCTACCCAAGGCAGGGCGGGAGGGACTGTCAGACTTTTACTTGGATTGTGACTAAAATCCACGGTGTCCTTCAGTAGCCCTTTATGTACCGAAGTCGCGGTATACGTGTGTCCCGCGACCCCGGCAGGTATTGGCCCCCTTTTGAGGCCAACTTGGAAAGAATTTCCATGTGCCTGTGTTCCAGCAGTGTGAATATTATAGCTGATTATGATGATAATTTGATATAATTAAATACCTTTTTTTCTTTCTTTTTTGCAGTCCCGCGACCCTGGACGAGTCCTCATTAATATGCAGAATGGAACCAAAAGCTGTATTTTCGTCACCACCTTTGTAGTTTCGTTCGAAGGTCACAGAATTACTTGCGTGTCATAATTAGGTGATGCCTTTCCTTATTCACTGCCAGCCTTTGAAAACATGATCTGAATAATCTAAGCAGTTTGAATAGTTGTTGACAACGTATTTTATAAACGGGTGTAGAACTCTGTAGCCCTGTAGCCAAACGGCAATCGACAATCGCTAACGTTCAGCAGTCGATATTAATATACAATAGGGTACGTATATAAAGTTGAAAATGTATTTATTTTTTTACTAGCTGTTGCCAGCGGCTTCACCCGCTACAACTCGAAAATTATCCCACGGGAACATAAAATCGGGATAAAAACTATCCTATATGTTAATCCAGGTTATAAACTTTAGTGTACCAAATTTTAGCCAAATCCGTTCGGTGGTTTTTGCGTGAAAGAGTAACAAACATCTGGATACATCCATACATCCATACCAGGCCTGGCTCACTCCGCAGTGTAGGTATAAAACTGCAAGCGTTGGCGGGCTCCACTTCGGAGTGGACATTTAGTCGGTTGCCGCGAGCCGCCCACTACGCACGCGCTTACTTATATAATATTTAAGTTTGGTGTTTGGTTGAATTTACGCATGAGTTTAAAAAAAATATATATGATGAAGAAAAAAAATACTGCATAACGTTTGGTTGTTTAAATAATGACAGTGATAGGAGCCTCACGTTTCACACACTACCGCGTGATTTCGAAAGGTAAGAAAAAAAGTGAATATTTATCTATGTAGTACCTACATATTTAATAATGATCAAAAAACTATCTACCTGCTTGTGGCGTGCTTATTAATGTCATTCAAGTACCGGCTAGTAATCATGATTAGGTAGGTTACAAATTTGGCCTACAAGACGACCAAGATAAATAAAATAGACGATTATCAAACCTGACATCACTCTCACTCACCTAAGCTGAATACGTAGGTAGGTCGAATTATGATCGGTAGAAAGTAGGAAGATGTTTACGTTATTGTTTAGACACGTTCAAACTCAGAAAATGGCTACACTACGCATTCAAGGTCAGCGATCGTAATTCTCTTCGCGACTTTTTTACCTACTTACCTACAAAGACACGCAACACGGGGCCTGTGACAATGAAATTAAAATGATAAGGACTAGTTACCTATTTTGCCGTAAACGATAACAATCGATCTTTAAAGTTATGACTACAGCTTGGCCAGAACGAATTGAAACGGAACTAATCTTTTTCTTTCTGACAACGTTTTAAAAGTTTTGATATTTGATGTAAACAATAACCGCAGGTTTGTTAGATTTATTATTGTGCTACAAAACTAACTTATTAAGAGAAAAAAAATAAAATAAAAAATTAATTACAGCTTGGCCAGAACGGGTTGAAACGGAACTAAAATTTTTATTTCTGACAGCGTTTTAAAATCTTTGATATTTGATGTAAACAAAGACCGCAGATTTGTTAGATTTATTATTGTGCCATAAAACTAACGTAATAAGTGAAAAAATAAATAAAAAAAATCATTCAAAGTGCTGGTAGTGCGAAGACAGTGGCGACTTCCGGTTTTCTACATTTTTATGTCAAGCTGTAAATGTGCTGGTAGCGCGAAGACAGTGGCGACTTCCGGTTTTCTACAGTTTTATGTCAAGCTGTAAATAAAATTATAGACCAAGAGCCATGGTCAAAAAAGAACTTCGAACTACATATGGTGTAAAAATGTTCGATATACAATTATACATATTTCAAAGGGCGAACGAGCCTATAAAACTAAAGAACTTTCTTATTTATGACGTATTATGAATAAAAAAATGTGTTCTCACACTTCTCACACAAAACCACTTTGTTGTTTTTTGGTACTCTAGTATGAATTAATTTCTACGACTAAATCGGGTCACTGCTCCTGTACTATTAAACATAAGAGCGTTGACGGCGTGGCGCGGGGACAGCGCGCGGTGCGGGTGGTGCCGCGCGGCGGAGGCACCGCACGACTTGGGTGGCGAATGTCACGGATGAGGTAATAAAGCCTAACATTTCAAATATTTTTAAATATTGTTCTTAAGATGAAAATATGTTTAAAAATATAAAAATAATACGTAGAAAAGATAATTATTATTATAAACCCGACTTGCGACCTGACTGCGTCATAATAACGAATTAAAATTTTATTTTTAAATTTTGAAATCTCTTAAATACATATTTTATATTATAAACGTGTTTTAGTCATTGGATACATAAACTGGGCTGCCGTTGTAAGGCGACTAAAAAGTCACGGTGTATATATTATTCCTCACGTAAGGTGCCGTAGGTACCTACTGTTAACACTCTGTGGTACCAATCGATATGAATATGAAGTAATCGATGACGAAACAGAAAAAGATATAGGCTGATGATAAAAACAAAATTCCATGAGGGACTTAAGGAGGTAATGAGGAGTGATATATATTTAAGTTAATATTAATTAACATAAATATATATGTAATTAAACAATGCATAAAATACGTATTCCTACCTAACTGTGCCCAAACTCGCGAGTCGCAACCCTATTGAGCTTGACCGACAGTAACCTTTTAATGTCGTTGGCGTCAGATAAACTAAAATGAACTCTCGCGCGTCACTATTCAGTTCATTTTTGCTTGCGCACGGGAAGTTTAGGCTATTATAAAAGTAGGTGGGTGATGCGGGTGCAAGTAAAAATGGACTCTATTCTTTCGTGCATAGATTTTACATTTTTTTGTTTTCTTTTTGGGAGTTATCCTTCTGTGCCTTTAGGTACTATTATATATTCTGTGTCCATACTTACAAACTTTCGCCTTTATAATAGTAGTAGGATGTTGAAAATGACTGCTGATCGTTAGCGAGTGTCGCTTGCCATTTGGCTACAGGCTCTGAATTTCTAAAAGTCTTAGAACAAACATAGTTCAGTAACATGGGCTGAGCTACCCCACGAGAGGTTTTACGCATTTAACGTTACACGATGTTTTTTTGTCTGCGAAAAAAAAATGGAATCCTTATAGGCATCATCCGAGTGTTTTGTGCGATAGGTGGGACAGCCCCATGCTGGCTCACCGGATACGGCTGCACACGTAGGGTAGGTGTACCCAGTCGTTTTGAATTTTGTATTTTGGTGTCTACTAACATTAGTTTTAAGACTTTTACTAATAAAATATGGATTTAAAATCTGAAATAAATAAATATTAATAGTAATAATAATAGGATCACTTTATTACCCATCTGTCTGAATGTCAAGACCCTTCCTTTCAGGAAAGGAACGCTTAGTGGTATCAAGCTGAAATATAGCTACCACACGACACGGTGGCATAGTGACTGACCGATAGCCTGCTGCGCAGCGTGTCGTGGGTTCGATCCCCGCACGGAACAAATACTTGTATAATCTACAGGTAGTTGTTCCGGGTCTGGGTGTTTGTGTATATGAGTTTCTATGTTTGTAAACGCACCCACGGTACAGGAAGAAATAGATAGTAATACATAGTGTGGGTCACGATTAAAAAAAACCGGCCTTGAAAACTGCATTTGCGCATTGATTTTTGACTTCAATAGAATATTAAATCCTGCCCAATTTACCTGGAAATAACCTTAGATTATTATCAAAGGTCAGTTTCCTTAAAAATACTATGACTCACTGAAAATAAGGAATACGGATTTCATCTTTTTTTTCTCTGTAATTATTTTACTACGCCCTATAAGACCATTATGTAAGACAATAATTAACACACAATAGAAAATTATCTAACACATTACCAGGGCCAAAAAGAGTAATTAAATTCGCCAATCTCGTACATTTATGTAACCAAAGGTATTTTTTTCCATCGTGTAGGTATTAGTTTTCTCACCACGATCTGATATTGACCCGAACAAGACATGCATAATGATTATGACCTAGACGACATGGCGCAGTGGTTGAACGATTGACAGCTGTGCTGCCTGTCGCGTGTTCGATCCCGCCTTATCATGAGTTTTCAAATATTCTGACGTAAACTGGAACTTTGACATTTTCAAATTGATTTTCAAAAAAAAATCGAACCGAAATTCAAGAAAAGATTTTTGTTTCTTGGTACACCAGAGGCGCTGTTCCATTTTTCCATACAAGAAACGCTGTAAATACTGGAAAGACGCTGTAAAGTAAAATAGTGAAAACTCGTGATAAGGGTACAGAGCGGAACTTTTTTTTTTTTTTAGGTGGTAAAATCATCAAATGAGTCCTCCCGCCCTGGGTGGGGCGGAAGAGACTGTCAGACTCTTACTGACTAAAATCCACCCGTGTTCCTTCCTATGCCCTTTACGTTCCGGGGCCACGGTAACCTGGGTTAAGAAAAAACCCGCGACCCCAGCAGGCATTTGGCGCGAAACACGACGCGCCACCGACCCGGGCTTGGTCCTTGGTCGGACGGCGAGCTACCCATCACTCACCGTCCGCAAGCCCGCTCCGCCGCTGTGCCCTCTGCTGATCAGAGGGACACGCGTTGGAGCATCCACACGACAGGCTATTCGCATACGGGCAAAGAGACCACTTAGGCACACAGTGCCTAAGGAAGAGTTTTTGCCCGCATCCCAGGGTGCACCGGCCCGGAAAACTGGTCTTCCCCCCGGACGTATCCGAGAGGGAACTCCAGTCCACGGGCGCACGTGGAGGTTTCCTGTCATAACACCCCAATAGCATACAGAGCGGAACTTTGATTATCATTAAACCTTTTGCTAAGTCGATAAAATCATCAAATAAGTCTTCCTTCCGAGGGCGCGACGATATTGACTGTCACACTCTTACTGACTAACATCCACGATGTTCCTTTTATAGTCCTTTACGTTCCAGTGTCACAGTAACCTATATCGAGGTTGTAACTCAGCGGTAGTGTCTGCTTCGCATACTGAAAGTCCTGGGTTCAAATCCCTTTAAATGTTCTTTTGGGTCGAAGCCTGCCGAGGACGCGGGGCCGCCTTATCAGGTAACCGTGGCCCCGGTACGTAAAAGGCTATTGAAGGATACCGTGGATTTCGTCAGTACAAGTCTAACAGTCCATCCCGTCCTGCCCTGTGTGGGAGGACTCATTAGATGATTTTACCTCGTAAAAACAAAATATATTTAGAGGGATAAGACAGTCCCGCGACCCTGGCAGGCTTTGCCCCTCGAATGATAATATAATGATGCCCGTTAGATTGCTGACGCCTTTATGGCGTCAGTAGGTATATTGTCAAACAGACAAGCTTGGCGAACGCGAAGCGAGGCGTTTTTGTTTGTAATGTATGGAATTGTTTGAAGCCAGTCATATAATCTATCGGATCGCTTTCACTTTTCTATGTGACTGTATTGAAACAATTCCATACATAACAAATATTTATAAAAACGATTCGGATAGCATTCGCCTTCGCCTGTCTGTTTGACAATAGCTTTATAGTTGAACTACATTATAAATAAAACTACTCCATAACTTTTAATCTTTATATTCCACTTCAGAAACGGCGTTTGATTTTTGTTCGGGAACCTTCGGGACGTCGCCGTCGTTCGTATAGTCGACGTCACTAGGTCTTGACCACACTCCTTCCACCTCAACTGCCTTCTCCAGACCTGTTAGAAATGCAAAGAACGCATCTTCTTTTACCCTGAAACAAGATAACACAATAACCAAGACCGATGGTGTAGGTAAAGGGAAACTTTATGGATCATCATGCCATTTTTCTTTAATAAGTAATGGGGAAGGCCGGTCAAAGCTAATTGTAGACGACGCGAAAATATACGCTATTTTTATTCCTCAGTTAAAAGTTATCTGACTATTAAAAACCCCTAAGATGAAAAGTTATATTTTAACAGGGAAATGATTTTCAATTATTTTATTTATGGCTGATTAGAACATCATAACTTTTATCTGAAGAATTAAAATAACTTTTTGACATATTATTTTCCATAGATAAGCAGCTTTCAAACCGCCATTTTAATTCCTCAAATGAAAGTTATCTGACTATTGAAAAATCAGGCCTAAATCGTTTTCAACAAAAATCCAAGCATTCTGTCCATTTCATTCTGACTAATTAATACAGCGCCATCTAGCATATTATGACGGTACTGCCGAAGCTCCAACAACTTGGGATACTCTATCTACGGGTCCTTGGGATACATACGGTACTAGGGTAACTAAATTACGGTCAGTTCACACCGAGACGCGAAGCAACTCGAATACATACTGCAAATAATCTTTATTTTCGTGTAGTAACCACTGCGCCGCGCTGCGATGCGAATGGTGCATCTTTTCATCATGAAAAGATGCACCATTCGCATCGCAGCGCGGCGTGAACCGGGAACGTATAGGGCTATTGAAGGACACCGTGGATTTACCTCTAAAAAAGAGGCAATGTAACTCTAGGGCCCCGTGGCTACATTTGCTACGGGCCCCGCACCGGCTTAATCCGGCACTGTTTTCATGTAGTAAATAGAGATAGATTTTGAGTAGCTCTGTTGAAATGTGCACGCAGCATCACGTCTTGGTGTGATTTGACCCTTAACCGTCATCAAGAGCAATCAAAACCTTACAATTTGATTTAAAGTTACCAACAACCACTAAATTTTATTTATTGAATAATATGAGACCTTACTGGCAACATACTATCAGAATATCGTTAAAATGCCTTTCAAAATTGATCCTATTCAACCAGTTTCAATTTTTACTTACTCGCCACTTACAGTTTCAACCCGTTCGTCTTCTGTTTCACTGGCCTGAAACAATTAATCAAATTAAAAAAAAACAAGATTAAATCAAAACAACATCCTCTTAACAGGATCGTCTACCGAGCGCTCGTCCATACTAAAAGAGAAAACGTTTTCCTACCCCTAAATGTTATCCTATCTCAATGATTTTTTAGAATGCTTCCTACACAGTAAAAAAATAGGTTTATAGGTTTTCTTTTTTTCAAAATTTATAATAGTTTGAAAGTTACAGGCGCCAGAGTTAGTTTTGAAAACAAGAAAACCTATAAACCTAGTTTTTTACTGTGTCAGAAGCATTCTAAAAAATCATTGAGATATGATAACATTTAGGGGTAGGAAAACGTTTTCTCTTTTAGTATGGACGAGCGCTCGGTAGACGATCCTCTTAAGCGTACGAGTCTGCCTGCCGAGTAGCTGCACTGCAATAACTTGCATTGTTTGAACGTTACTTAGATTTCGAGTGACTCGTACTTGCAAATAATAGGTGGTTTAAACAGTGCGAGCTACAGAGCGAGTCGAGAGCGGGCAGGCGATACAACTCTCGGTTCTAAATTTCTAATTACAAAGTTTGAATTTGAATCCCATTACTTAATAGCAATATGCTCGCCCTCTACTCATCATCATCATCATCAGCCTATAAAGTTCCCACTGCTGGGACACAAGCCTGCTCTCTGTGAGAGGGAGTGGGCCATAATCCACCACGCAGGCGGTTGGTGGATGTAACATGTCTTTGAATTTTTGGTTCTAGGACATGCCAGTTTCCTCACGATGTTTTCCTTCACCGTTTTGAGAGCAGTGGTGATGAAATAAATTACACAAAGTAATGCGCCTAGATGGGTTCGAATCCAAGACCTACAACACCACTGGCCCTGGCTAACTGTAACTTTGCCTTTACCTGGAGACTAGTAATTTCACTGTCTGTGTTCACCAAGTGGTCAGATAGGTACTGAGTGACGTGGTCTTCTCGATCCACTACATCTATGACATCTTCACGGATGACATTTCGGGGCATCCCTTTTCCATTATCTAGTGGTATATTACGCGGTACAGGTTGTTTTGTTGGTATTTCTGAAAAGAATACAACAATGGTTAAGAGGATTGTTTAGCGGCTGCCTTTTCAAAAAATAGGTATTTAGAAAAACTCGTGCTGTCCCTCTCGCTCGTTGAAAAACCCTCGATCGTGCGATAGCGTTGCAGCTCGCGACTGACTGCGAGTATTTTTTATATGAAATTTGTCTCTCGGGAGAAAACGTTTTTCACATACTAAATCACGTCCAATCTCTTACCCCCGTATTTATAAACAAGTAAAAGGTTTTACTTGAGTAAATGTCATTTAATTATGAGACGATTTTTAATAAGTACTTTAATAATTGCTTGAAGTTTGAACTGTAATAATATAGAATATGCCTTTGCTTTCTTTTACAGTACCCACTTTGTTAAGATTCAGGTCTATTGCTTAAAAAAAATTGCACAAGTAATTGCTTAAGCTAAAGAAATTACTTTGACTTGACTATAAATACGGCTGTTAGATTCGTTTCAGCATATTTTAGGTTTTTGGTTTTGCTTTTTTTCTAAAACTTCTTTGTTTTTAAAATACAAAGGTTTTACTTCAACGAAGATTTTGTCAAAAAATAATAACTTTTAGGCGCCTGTTACTTTCAAACTATTATAAATTTTGAAAAAAGAAAACCCATAAACCTAGTTTTTTACAGTGTCAGAAGCATTCTAAAAAATCATTGAGATAGGATAACATTTAGGGGCAGGAAAACGTTTTCTCTTTTAGTATGGACGAGCGCTTGGTAGACGATAGTCTTAAGTTATTATTGACGGCGCCGCCGAAAATCGGTTGCCTCCTTCTGCAAAGCAGTCATGCTAGCGAAGGAGGAGGCGGGACGCATGAGGGAGAAAGACAGCGTTCACCTGACAACCCAGCCACAGTAGTAGACGGGACGAACGGGGCGATTTCCGGTCACCGTATCCGGGCATGCGTACGGCGAGTAATGGGCGACTCGCTGTCCGGTCAGGGACCATGCCCGGGTTGACGGCAAGTCGTGTTCCACGCGCGCTCCAGATAACTGTCAGCAATATGACGGGGACCCCTTAGAGGGCCAAAGCCTGCCGGGGTCGCGGGACTATCGGGTAACCGTGGCCCCGAAAAGAGTGCTATTGAAGGACACCGTGGATTTTAGTCAGTAGAAGTCTGATAGTCCCTCCCGTCCTGCCCTGGATGGAAGGCCACGTAAAAAAAATAAATAAAAATTCATTATATTTTGCTGGTAACTGTAGCTATGAGTCATGTAGTATCGTGTATAGTGTCTTTATTTTTTCTTTCTATCTCTCTCTTTCTCTTTCTCCCTCTTTCTCTTTCTTTATTTCTTTCTCTCTCTCTCTTTCTTTTTTTCTTTCTAATGCCACACAAATCAGGGTTGATACAAACCAGTTGTAGTTTTCTCAGTAGTGCCTGTGGTAGTGCTAACATCTTTTTGTGGTTGTTCATATTTGTCCACTTGCGTCACATCTTTCTGTTCTCTAATGGACGTCATATGGTCATCTCTGCCTAATTGTTCTGTAAAGTCCGGGGTCATATCATCTTCGCTGAATAGTTTGGCGATATGCTGTGCCTGCAACTGCCAAGTAAAAATTAATTTATTGGTAAAAAAATACTTACGATAAATAAAGTTTGTACTCCTCAAGACGAATCAAAAGGGTCTAAACTCGATTGATTTGCGTCGGAAAAAAAGGTTGTTGAATAAATCAGTCTCTATTTTAAGTCCCGATATAATACATATGTCACAGTCAAAACTCTTAACCAGTCAAAATTACTATTGACTAAGAAAATCTGTCAAAACTACTTTTGACTGAACAGGCTGGTCAAAAGTGGTTTTGACTGAAAATTATTGGTTATAAATACTTTTGACTAGTTAAAAGTACTTTTGACTGACGCTCTTCGTGAAAAGTAGTTTTACTGCAATAAAGCATCAGTCAAAAGCACTATTAACTCGTTAGATGTGAATAAAAAAGATATTTATTAAGAGGAAATGAAAGTTACGACACAAGGAACAACAAATATCTATTAGGTAATTGATGGACTGCACTTTTAAGAGCGAGCGAAGCGAGTTCGGGACTTGCTGGCACCCGGACTCGGACAATTTAGGTTAGAAGCCATCCTCTTCGTGTTTATTTTTTTTTTAAACCACCCAGAAGCAGGAGCCCCGCTAAGCGGGGCTCCGTCGATCTGCTTGTTGACTATTTATCTAGTAATTGTCAATTAAAAATATTTTTGACCAGCTCCATTGGGCAAAAGTAGTATTGACTGTTATTTTAGTCAAAAGTATTATTGACTTGAAGTAGTTTTGACTTATAACAGTAGTTTTGACTGGTTAAGAGTTTTGACTGTAACACATACGCCACGGAAAATGGGTAATGTCGACGGCGCGTCCCGGGTCGACAACGCGTTGTGTCCCACGCGCTCCTCAAAGAGTGTCAGCACAATGACTGGGCCCGGGGTTTTGAGGGCCAGAGCCCTCCGGGGTCTTAAATTACCGTGTATATATATACCCCGGAACGTAAAGGGCTACTGAAGGACATCGTGGATTTAGTCAGTAGTCTGACAGTCTATCTGCCTTGCCCTGGGTTAGGACTCATTTAATTTGTATTTTACACGCTAAAAAAATGGGAGGATGGCACCCATCGACGGTTACGACTTAAATGATAAATGATATTTATTTTACAATTTGGTTGTTAAAAAACACTTTTACACGTCCTAGGATATTTTTTTAAAGCTAGATGAGGCCGGTGTTTCGTACCTGACTACTCTGAGGTTTCTTCTCAGAGTAGTCTATCCGAAACAAACTCAGAGGTCACTGTCTCTTTTAAAGTCCAAGCCATACGAAGAACATGTAGGTGTCTGAAATGGTCTTTTAAAGAAAGAACCACACAGATTTGAGGCTGACTTACATTGAATAGATCTTCATTCGTTTCTCCGGAGTGCACGGAGCTGCTTAGCAATGCCGTCGCGACCAATAGCATGGCCAACTAAAAAAAAATTTAAATGGTCTATGAAACTCTGACCGACGGATTTAAAAATGGCAGAGCCGTTTGCATTAGCTTTTCTTTTTGCTAGCCTCCTCTTTCCCACTCCTGTACAAAGGCCTCCCTCCACTCCTTCCACTTCTCCTTCTAGGTCGGAAGGAACCTATCGAGTTCGTCCCGCCATCTCCTTTGTGGCTTGCCGCGATCCCGCCTCACTGTCTTAGGGCACCAGTTTTGAGCTATTTTGGCCTACAGTTTGTCAGACATGCGACAGACATGTATAGATAAATAAAAATCTTACCATTAGAATTTTATTCGAGTTGATTTTTTTTTAAACCGAACGCACTGAAATCTGTAATAGAACTAAAGGAGATAAAACAATCCATACCTGAGAATATTTCAAATAAACAATATCACGATAAATAAGGCTGAGAACAGATGCCCAGACTTTTGTGTGCGATTGTCGCAACATAGATAATATAATTATCGGGTGCGGTGCTTCACTTAGTTTCTCCATTACCCGTGGGGCCTTAGGATTAAAAATAAGATTATGAGTGCAAGAAAAAAATGTAACCGCCTTCAAAAACAACCACAAAAAAGTGTAAAATAATCTACAAAATAACTTTTCTTTCGGAAGTCGGTGCCTTTGTTTTTTTTCTTTTCATTGTCTTTTTAGCCACCGACTTCCGAAAAAAAAGTTATTTTGTAGATTATTTTACACTTTTTTGTGGTTGTTTTTGAAGGCGGTTACATTTTTTTTGAAAAAGTTTTCATTTTACTCTTTTTAGTTTAAATATTCAACCCGAATTCTTGTCAAGAACATTATTCTCTTACATGTGCACTATAATTTTGTAATCCTTCGCACCAGTACTTACATCACTCATGTACACATTAAGCTAATAAAATTCCATATCTCAAAAATTACTAAACCGATTTTGATGAAACTTGCAGTATTCTCTAAGTTAAATGATACCTAGTACAACAAAAAAAGAATTACTTAAATCGGACTTGTAGTTCCGGAGATATGCGAACACAAAGTAAATCAATCGATGCCTACTCCTTACTGTTAAGGAGTTGTACCTTCCATCATCAGGTCATCCACCTGAGATGATGATTATCAGATGCAAATACTTGAACAGCTTTAGAAAATATATGAAAATGGTACTATGTGCCTATAAAATTTGAAGGTTGCCCTCGATTTCCCTAGGATCCCATCATCAGATCCTGACCTGGTGATCATGGGACCAATTGGAAAGTATACCCTTTCAAACAAAAGAAAAAAAATCCAAATCGGTCCAGGCGTCTTCGAGAAATCGGGGAACATACATAAAAAAAAAAAAAAAAAAAAAAAAAAAAGATTCCGACGAATTGAGAACCTCCTCCTTTTTTTGAAGTCGGTTAAAAAATGAACTTCGGGCACGTCTCAATCGAGATGGTAAGGACCCCTCTTTGAGGAGTGGCTGGAGAGTCGCCACGGCGACCTCACCTTCAGCTTGGCGCAGGTCCTCACCGGACAAGTATGTTTCTGGAGTTTCCTGATTGGAAAGGAAGAAACGCCTGCTTATCACCACAGCGAGGATAGCACGGAGGACACGGTGGAGAAGACGGTGGTGGACCCCGCTTGGGCAGAGTGTCCTCACGGAGGCGAAAGTTGGCGACCTCTCGCGCCAGGCATTAGTCGTGGCCACGTTGCGGCGCGAGACGGTATGGAAAGCGGTCACCTCTTTCTGCGAAGCAATCATGCTAGCGAAGGAGGCGGGATGTGTAAGAGAAGGGACAGCCGCACATACCCCATGACCCTACGAGGTAATTTATGAGTTGTAAGAAGAGAAACCGCTGAAAATAGCCAGTATAATAAAATAGTAGTACAACAGCAAAAATAGAATAATGCTTCCATTTTTCCTCATTTTTTTTTTGTTTATTTTTACCTTAACTTTTCCTATTTTTAAGAAAGGAAATTTCTTTTTTGCTAAACTGAAAGAAGTTAAATAATTTACTTTTCTTCCTGTTAGGAAATGAAAGAAAATTATGTTATCAAGACACGTTTTCACTTAGTAATCTGAAAAAAAAATAACATTCTTTTGAGTTCTATTCAAATGATTCATTGTTTGGAAGACGGTAACTTTATACCGCAAGGTTTATGCCGTTTGAGGAGGCGGACGCCGTGAGGGAAAGGACAGTGTCATCACCTCTCAACCCAGCCACCGCGGAAAACGACCACGGCATCGGCCGACACGTAGCAATTTCCGGCCAGCGGCCTTAATGCGATGCGTACCGATGACGTCATACGGAATGCCGATCAGAGGAAGCGATTAAGGTGGCATCGGCATTCCGATTGCTGATACTCGCGTCGGCAATCCGATCGGTGCCGACACAGAAATCCGTTTGATGCGATGCGTCCGATACGTACGATGCGGACCTGTGGACGCTTACCATTAAAGGTATTAAGCGCAAGTCTACAATGTTCTTTCATGTTTTGTATGTCTCTTGTCGATTTAGTTTTCTATTTTATATAATGTGTTGTCCTTGTTGAATGTATGTACATGTCTGTGGCAAATAAATTAATTTTTCTTTCTTTCTTTCTTACAATCGCATCATCTGTGCCTGCCCTAATGGTGTGTTGATGAATCGCTTCTATTGTTTACACGTCATTTGATATTGTCAGGTGGTTATTTGGCATAACAAAGGCAACCGAATAATTCATATTGAACGGTGCAGTGATACTGTTTACAGTATGGATGTATACAGGGTTATTTCTAAAATATTAACAGCCTTTCATGGACTGAAAATCATCATCATCATCATCATCAGCCGGAAGACGTCCACTGCTGAACATAGGCCTCCCCCTTAGACCGCCACGCCGAACGACAATTCGCCACTTGCATCCATCGGCTGCCCGGGACCGTCACGATGTCGTCGGTCCACCTAGTGGGAGGCCTGCCTACGCTGCGTTTTCCGGTCCGTGGTCGCCACTCGAGAACTTTTCTTCCCCATCGGTTGTCAGTTCTACGAGCGATGTGGCCTGCCGACAACTTGCAAATTTTATGAGCTATGTCGGTGACTCTGGTTCTTCGCCGAATATCCATGTTTCGGATTTTATCCCGCAAAGAAACTCCAAGCATAGCTCTTTCCATTGCTCGTTGAGTGACTCTAAGTCTCTCTAAAAGGCCAGCAGTCAAAGACCACGTTTCGGAGCCATATGTCATCACTGGCAACACACACTGGGTAAACACCCTTGTCTTGAGACACTGTGGGATTCTCGATGAGAAGATATCACGTAACTTCCCGAACGCTGCCCATCCGAGTTGGATTCTTCGGGCGACTCTTTCTCGAAGTTGGACCTACCTAACTGAACAATCTGTCCGAGGTAAGTATAATGGTCTACAACTTCGAGAGTATCGCTCCCAACAACAACCGGTACGGGTGCCACATGGACATTCGACATGACTTTCGTCTTGTCCATGTTCATTTTAAGGCCGATTCTTTGGGAAACGATACTAAGGTCGCTGAGTTCCAGTTTACTCTACGTCTCAAATACTGAAAACTCGTGCTAAGGGTACTGGGAAACCAAGAAGTACTTAATGGGTACGGTTAGCCGATACAAAATCTGGACAGAAATTGAAAATGCTTAACAGCATTCAACCTATGCTGACTGAATTTTCGGCTGAACCATGCTGAGTTCAGACGAGAGTGAAGCATTTTGACAGTTGTCTCAGCCTATGCTACTCAGCATTCGCCATTTTTCTTTTAGTGCTGCTCAGATATTGTATCGGCTAACCGTACCCAATGTTTCTTCCGAGAACATAAATTATATTACTGGAAGGTGCTTCTAAAATGGTAATGACTCACCGCAGTATTCGAATTTGAGGGTAATAAAGGTTTCGGAATGCCTCAAGGTCTTATTTTGGGACCAAAAAAATCGCATCTTTAAAAGAGCCTGACCTGGTGCAATCCCACTTACTCTCAGTCAGGTCAGCATTTCTGTATTTAGGGATATTTGAAAAAGTTTCAGAGTGCCTGAAAAACTTTCGCAAAAACGCGCGAAATGTAGCTAAAGTCCAGGATATCTTCTGGCTGCGGATCAGAAGATGCCAGGAATTCAATTACGTTTCGGCGTTATTTAAATATCTTAATATCTACATGGACACTTAAAGTTCATCATCTGCCTGCCGTAAATAAAATTCTAAAACACATAAAATATCAGTCGGGTAGGGTTTCCCTAACACACTTTGCATTAACAAAAAAACATTCAGTAAATTGTATTATATTTATTGACAAGATAACTTAAAATAAGTATAGTAAAGGCAAAGAATATAATAAAATATTTATTTAATGTGGTCGGTGAAAATAGTTAAAAGTAGTAAAAAATTGAAATGAAAGAACCAATGCACACCCCTCGTGTGCCAACACACGAGGGGTGTGTCTGCTTAGGTTCTTTACCTACTTTTTTTGAGAAAACAGTTGAAGTACATGTCGTTAGTCACGTTACTTCTTCCTCAGTAGACATCTGTTAAAACGAATTTTATCATTAAAGTAACTGTAACCTACTTCTAAAACAAATACAAAAAAAACCGGTATATGTCATGCAAATTCAAATACACTTTCAAGCAAGAATCAAGCATACTGTCCAATATTTTAGCCGCTGTGGTCGCCAGGGAGATTGGGCGGTAGTTCAACTTGTCCGAGATATCTCCTGTCCTGTTCTTCACAATAGGTATTACAATAGTTTGCATCAGCAGGTAAATGAGAGTGACTGATGCACATTGTGAAAAACCAGGACAGAACCCTCGGCAGGTGAACCCCCGCATATTTGAAATGCTCGATGC
Source organism: Agrotis segetum (assembly GCA_036375495.1). Taxonomy (NCBI): domain Eukaryota; kingdom Metazoa; phylum Arthropoda; class Insecta; order Lepidoptera; family Noctuidae; genus Agrotis; species Agrotis segetum. Next base: position 534,484 of record JAQSVV010000310.1, on the reverse strand, counting down.
TGAGTCCGTCGTGGCCGGGCGATTTACCTCTGTGCATGCCTTGGATGACGGATCTGACTAGTTTTGCTGAAAAAAGTGAGAGTGTATCCGCACCTCCACTGTCAAACTCAGCACCGGCCATAGCAACTGAAGGACCCAGTGGAGATTGCACCTTAAAATGTTTCATAAACATATTATACAATACAATATTGTGTCTAATAATTTCGTCTGTTTTGTTTCAAACACGATGTGCTTTTTGGACTTTCTTATTCTTCCTTTCCTTACCTACGTGAAACTACGTGATGAATCTTAAACGATGTTTACCTTTATTATGAGGTAGGTACGGCAACATCACATCTGTCACCTTTATAACCTGCTGTACATTGACACACTGGCTCTCTGTTCTCGTTCAGGGTACAGACTCCGTCGTTCAGACAGTATGCCTGACATGGGTTAACTTCACACCTTGCCCCTGAGTATTCAGCATTACATCTGAAATATAGCATAGTACATAAATATATATACAGTGTGTTCAAACGATTTATTGTCAAAATGGGTCATGATTCCACTTTGTCGACTGTACAATCGAAAAACGAAAAATCGTTTGAATCCTTCAAATTGACAAAGATCAAAGTCGTTTCCATGGATATGTATGTTCACGCGAATGTGGACCTAATTGTTTTTTAATGTCTGTCAGAAAATAAGCTAAAGGTTTGTCGATAGTACAATGTAATTCAAATATCTTTGAATGCAAGAGAACCTACATACATGCAAATAAGTTTATTGAAAGAAGGTAAGGTTGAGGCTTCTGAAAAACTTACTAAAGTTTTCTTAAAAATAAGTGAAAAGAAACGAAAAACATGGGAAGACACAAAATTGTACACAACTGATGAATATAATTTCACATTTTTGAAAATATTCATCAGTTGTGAGTAAGAAATGAAATTGTTGCTGCAAATTACAAACACATACAAACACATTTAAAATTGATTCTTCATCAATTGTATATAGATAGTGATGAAGAATCAATTTTAAATGTGTATTGCGTATTAAAAGCTATACTTCAAAAATGTGTAAATCGCGCGGTCTATAAGAAATGTTCCGTAATAACAAGATGATCATGTTTTATTACATACCTGCATTTGGGTTCTCCCTCTGCAGTCACAGTGCAGACTCCTTTGAAACAGTAGTTATGACACACTGAGACATCGCATCTCTCACCGATAAAACCCAGTGCACATTCACAACGAGATTCCCCGTTAACTTTCGTACCGTGCACACAAAGCAGGCTTTCATCTGAGTTATTTGGTAGCAGACTCTTCAAACGGTCACAGTTAGGAACTCCACGAGTTACATCTTCAATGTTGTATTTTGCGGCTATTCCCCAAATATACTGATCACTTTCAATTACAAGATTAGATTCAACAAGAACATCTTCGTCACTCGGCGCATTCTTTGGTATTTTCCAGACGGAACAGTTCCTGATAGAATTATCACAAATTCGCCAGTAGATATGATTCTTTGAAAAAGCCAACCGGACCCTTTCATAGTAACCTCGCGGTCTTACTTTTTGGTGTACTCCTCTTGCGTTGGTCCCATTTAAATCTGCACAATATATAATACGCCAAGAGACTTTACGTAAGTCCTTGAAAAAAGACCAGTACATTTTTTGTGCATTTTGGTCAATTTTTACAAAGTGCCCACTGGCTGGATGGGCCACAGTTTCCCTCTGGGAACCATTGAATCGCGCCCTCTGTACATTGGAGTATTCCGAGATCCAGTGAATAAATCTGAAATAATTTGAATGAGTCACTCAAATCAGGTACTATTGGTAGAAGCGCGACGTTATCTTACACTACTATGAAACATCATCTTCCTGCTCTTATCCCGTTTTACTTGGGGTCGGCGCAACATGTTTTTTCACTTCCATTCTCCCCGTATATTACGTCATAGTAACATTTACTCCTTTTTCTTTAATATTATTCCTTAGACAATCTATCCTTATTTTCTTTGGCCTTCCTTTTCCTCTCCATCCATCAACATTCATACACATCACTCTCTTAGTCACACGAGTGTCATCCCTCCTTATCACATGTCCATATTTCATTTTTTCTGTAACAGGCTCCACTTTCAAACTTCCCCATATAAACTCATTCCTAACTCTATCAATTCTTATCACTCCACACATCCATCTAAACATCCTCATCTCCGCTACATGCAATCGTTTCTCATCCATCTTTTTCACATTCCGATCCAAACAATACGACAGGTCTAAACACGGATTTGTATATTTTCCCCTTTAACTTGAGGGGCATCCGTGGGTCGCAAGTTGTTCCGGTGACCTGTCGCCATTTCATCCATCCCGAGTTGATCCGGTGTGTTATGTCCCGGTCTACATCGCCATCTCCTTGGACAAGCGACTCGAGGTACCGAAAGTCGGAACAGACTGGTATGGTCGTTCCTGCAAGAGTAATAGGTACCGGACTGGAGAGACCGCCAAAATCGCAAAACAGATACTCTGTCTTGGTTCTGTTTCATTTCAGGCCAACATTTTCCAGTCAAACGTTACTAATTAAATTACCAATTATCACAAAGATGTGGATTAGTTGTACAACTTTAAAATAACATTGTAACTTACCCTCCGCAGATATCAACAGCCATGTCGTAGACAACTTCCGGCAAAATTAACTGTTTTTCGGCAACTCTGCTATTAAATCTAGTTTTCAATGAAATCGAGTACATGCCTGTATATTTTTCACTCCAGAAAAGTAACTCTGAGACCGGATCGTAAGCCAAACTGTTGACAATATTGGTTGTATTTTCAACTATAGTTTCTATTGTTTTTGAATCTATATCAAAGCTGTAAATATTATGGTGGTCAGCAAACAGTACCCTGTTATGAACAGGGTCGTAAGATAATGTTTTGACTTTGGAAGCCGGCGGAATTACTTGTGAGTGTGTTAGTGTTCCCTTTGTATCATAAAATTGTAGTCGATCGTACATGCGGGTGACAAAATCTGAAATAAAAATTTAGAAACTCAATTTCGGGATCTATAAATCACTTGGGCAATGCATAACATTCACTTTAGATTATAGAATGTACAGATTCCTTGGCTGCCACTGACAATTGAAGCCAAAAACACGGTGGAAAATCACATAAAACAAGTGAACATCTCCAAGGAAAACATTTAAACGTGAGCGTGGCGTTCACTCACACATAATAAAAAGAAAGAAAAAAAAATATTTAGCACAAAACCACGACTGAGAAAAATGGAAACTTAAGCATAAACAAAAAATAAAAGAAAAAACTTAAACGAAAAAAAAAGCAAAGATTTGATGTGTCCATGGCTGCGCCAAATAGGCCCAGTTCAGTAATATGTGGAGCGTCACGTACATTTACCGTCTTACCACAAGAAAGATAAGTATTTATTCTGATGAATACTTGCTTAAAAAACTATCAACTTCAAAACGACATTTCACGTTGATATAAGGGTCGTTTTTAAGTTACACTTTTTTTAAACAAGCGTTCAACAGATGTTTATCTTTTTGTGGCAAGGCGGTTATGATCTAATATGAACATGTACTTATTCATTTGAAATAAATGAAAATTTGTGGTCTTTGACTGCTGGCCCTTTAGAGAGACAGAGAGCTATGATCGGAGTTTCTTTGCGGGATAAAATCCGGAACATGGATATTCGGCGAAGAACCAGAATCACCGACATAGCTCATAAAATTTGAAGTGGCAATGGGCAGGCCACATCGTTCGTAGAACTTACAGTCGATGGGGAAGAAAAGATCTCGAGACCACGGACCGGAAGACGCAGCGTAGGCAGGCCTCCCACTAGGTGGACCGACGACATCGTGAAAGTCGCGGGCAACCGATGGATGCAAGTGGCGAATTATCTTTCGGCGTGGCGATCTAAGGGGGAGGCCTATGTTCAGCAGTGGACGTCTACCGGCTGATGATGATGATGACATTGATGACTCATTTGAAAATGTGCATTGCTATTCTTCGCGGTCAACCCGTTTTCTTCTTTTTTACTTACCCCAATCGAAGGAGTGCGCCAACCCCGTGTACAGCAATAACAACGACAACACACATTGTGTTCTAAACATTTTGTACAGACAACGTTCTATCAACAGATTGTAATGTTATGTTCACTCGATGGATATAGAAAACAATATGATTTTTCCCCATCCCGGTCATTTTATTTATAAGTGCTAGCTGAACAAGATATTCCCCAGATTGATAACCCTAGAGGTCCTTGATAAGAGGCAAAATTCCAATTGGATTTCCCAAATTCAATTGTTCCTAGGCAGAACTTCATTATTATTACCACAGTTCGGAATAAGGTAGAGTTATTCATGTACTTGTCCTAAGTAGATATACACCGTGACTTTTTAGTCGTCTTACAAAAGGGGTCCACTTAATGTATCCGACCTAAAATACCTCTAGGCGAGTTTTTTTTTTTTTAAATCGTTAATAATAACTTTTATTTTTAATAAATAGGTCCATTAGAAATATGAAACACCCAGTTAAAATGTTTACGAATCAAGCTGTAGAGTATACCTACCCAGCGCAATAGTCGGGCAGATCAGTCCATCTCCATTTTCTATGAGACAAGGGTGTTTTTAACTACTTCTTGCGTCATAATAATGAATTAAAATTTTATTTTTAAAATTTCTTAAATACCTATTTTTTTGTTATAAACGTGTTCTAGTCGTTGGATACATGAACTGGACTGCTTTTGTAAGACGACTAAAAAGTCACGGTGTATATGAGTTAACAACTTCGAGTACCGAGTTTCCAACAGAGACTGGGGTGGGCACAACATTGGCATTTGACATAATTTTCGTCTTGTCCATGTTCATTTTCAGGCCCACCCGTTGTGAAACTCGGTCGAGGCCATCGAGCATCATGCTGAGTTCCTCCATCGACTTTGCCATGACTACGATGTCGTCGGCAAACCGAAGGTGAGTGATGTATTCGCCGTTGATGTTGATGCCAAGTCCTTGCCATTCCAGGAGCTTGAAGGCGTCTTCCATTGCGGCAGTAAACAGTTTCACGGAAATAACGTCCCCCTGTCTCACGCCTCTTCTCAATGGAATCGCCTTCGTGGTCTGCTCCTGTACTCGGACCGACATGGTGGCGTTATTATACAAGCACTTCAACACCTCGATGTACCGATAGTCAATACGGCATCGCTGGAGTGACTCAAGTACCGCCCATGTTTCCACCGAATCGAAGGCTTTCTCATAGTCCACAAACGCTAAGCATAATGGCAAGTTATACTCTTCGGTCTTCTGTATAACTTGCCGCAGCGTATGGATGTGGTCCATGGTACTATAGCCTCTTCGGAAACCGGCTTGTTCGGGAGGCTGGAAGTCATCAAGTATGTGTTCGAGACGGTTCGTGATAACCCTTGAAAAACCGGCCAAGTGCGTGTCGGGCCACGCACAGTGTAGGGTTCCGTAGTTGCCCATCAAAATACTTATGCGAACTAACTAAACTGATTCGCTGAATTTAATTTTAAAAAGAAGAATTTTCAAAATCGGTCCAGGAGTCTTTGAGAAACATAAGAAAAAAGATTACAACGAATTTAGAACCTCCTCCTTTTTTGAATTTAGTTAAAAATAGTTGACGATAAAAACCTACCTATCCCCAAATAAAAGCTGTAAAAATAAAGTTGACAAACTTACATTTACAGTTGTCTCCGATACATTTTGTTTAAGAAAATATGATATCAAGTACATTTTATAAGTTGGTCGACTATTACTCGTAAAGTTGTAAAGCCTACTTAGTCATGATAATTTTGCTTTTAAACTTCGTTATATGTACTACTATTGTGAATTTTTTCACACCCCCGAACATAACCGTTTAGCTGGTAGAGGGGGGGGGACACTCGAATCGAGCAAAATTTAGCACTATAAAGCTTAATATTTCACAAACGAATTTTTTATAAAAAAATTGTTAATGGAAACTATCATTATTTTTTAAAGGCCTATTTAATGATACCTCACACTAAGGGGTACGCGAGAAAAAAAAAATCCTCATTTTACGTGTAAGTACTGGAGGTACCCTAAAAAAAAATATTTTTCGAGATTTTATTTTACCACTTTTTTGGCACAACAAATCCCTATATTTACACCAAATTACAGCTCTCTAGTACTGTGCGTCTCTGAGCTAAACTGCGGACGGACAGACGGACGGACATGGCGAAACTATAAGGGTTCCTTGTTGACTACGGAACCCTAAAAACTACTACTTAGGACAAATAGTCCAGTTAGGTAGGTCCAACTTCGAGAAAGAGTTCAACCGCCGAATCCAACTCGGTTGGGCAGCGTTCGGGAAACTACGCATGTCTTTTCGTCCGACATACCTCTTTTGTTTTTTTTTTACGTGGCAAAATCATCAAATGAGTCCTCCAACCCCGGGCAGGGCGGGAGGGACTGTCAGACTTGTACTGACTAAAATCCACGTTGTCCTTCGGTAGCCCTTTGTGTGCCGGAGTCGCGGTATACGTATGTCCCGCAACCCCGGCAGGACTGTGGCCCTCTATAGGGGGGCCCCGTCACTATGCTGACGCTCCTTGAGGCGCGCGTGGGACACAACGCGCCGTCGACCCGGGCATGGTCCTTGGTCGGGCAGCGAGTTGCCCTTTACTCGCCCCGCATGCCCGCGCCTACGGTGGCCGGAGATCGTCCCGCGATAACCGTCGCCGTGGGTCTACCACTGCAACTCGGGCGGAGGGAGGACGGTATCCTCTCCCTCAAGCGGCCCGCCTCCTCCTTCGCGGGCATGACTGCTTCGCAGAAGGAGGCGACCGCCTCCCACTCCGTCTCGCCCCGCAGCATGGCCGCAACCAATGCCGGGCGCGGTCCGACATACCTCAGTGCCTCAAGACGAAAGTCTTCAACCAATGTGTGTTACCAGTGATGAGTTACGGCACCGAAACGTGGTCTTTCACTATCGGCCTCATCTCAAAGCTCAAAGTCGCTCAACGAGCTATGGAGAGGGCTATGCTAGGTGTTTCTCTACGTGAACGAATCCGAAATGAGGAGATCCGTAGACGAACTAAAATCACCGATATAGCCCACCGGATTAGCAAGCTGAAGTGGCAATGGGCAGGCCATATTGCTCGCAGAGCAGATGGCCGATGGGGTCGAAAAGTGCTAAAGTGGAGACCACGGACTAGCAAGCGCAGCGTAGGACGTCCACCAGCAAGGTGGACAGACGACCTTATAAAGGTCGCCGGAAGACGCTGGATGCAGGTCACTTCCAACCGGTATCTGTGGAGATCCAAAGGGGAGGCCTATTCAGCAGTGGACGTCTTATGGCTGAGATGATGATGATGATTCATGTACTTTTACAGCGAAAGAATTAAGTGGATATTCCCAAAATCACGAAATTACTTTTAAAGATCAGAAAAATCCCATGGTTTGTTAAATAAAAAAAGTTTTTACTTTCACACAATTCATTTATCTGATCTGTGTCTGATGTTTGATTTTTCGAAATTCGGCCCCTAAGGGGTTGTTTTTGGGGTTCATAGTTTGTATGAAACTCTGTTACTCCAAGTGCGAGGAGCCTCAAATTTTGCACTGGGTTCCTTTATAGGATTTGGTGCTAGGCGTCTCGAATTTTAGGAGGGACCTTTTTTAAGACCTAAGGAGACTCAAATTTTGCATAGAGATTCTTTTTTGGGCGTAGTTGCGGGTGTTTTCTGAAAATAGACACCAAGGGGTTGATTCAGGGGTTGATATTTTGTATAAAACTTCGTTTCTACAAATACTAGGATATTAAATTTTGCAAGGCTGTTCTTTTATGACGCAAATACACCAATGCATTGTTTTCTGAAATTCTACCCCTAAGGGGCTGTTTATTGGATTGACAGTTTGTATGAAACTTTGTTGCTGCAAATGCTAGTAGTTTCTCAGCATGGGGGTTGTTTTAGGACCTAGGTTCTCACTAAGACGAAATTTTACAAGTTCAACCCCTTAGGGGTTGTCTTTGGAGTTTGTAATTAGAGGACTCAACATTGCTGGGGGTTTCTATTTAAGATACAGATTCTCACTAAGAGAGGATGATCCGAAATTCAACCCCTAAAAGTTTGTATTGCGGTGGATAGTTGGGAGTCTTAAATGTTTAGGACCTAGGTGTTACTTAAGAAGCAATATTGCGGGATGATAGAATTTTTGTTGAATATTGATTTCGTTTTTCCAAAAGTATCCCACATAGAGGGTGGCCGGGACTAGAAACAAAGGCAAAGTTCGGAAATCACGCGGACGAAGTCGCGGGCGTACTGCTAGTAATTACATTTAATATTATCCTTTTAGAGAGAACAACAAGTGATATTGTTTTTCCCTATCGTTAAAACATTGGTGATAACATTTTGATGTTAAAGGTAAATAAAATTATTAATCCTGGTTATTTAATTAAACGAAAACAAAAACGTCGTGTCGATTAAAGTATGGCATAATACATATACCTATAATACGTAATTGTATTCGTCATTGTCGTGAACATACAAAAATTCAAATTCCAAGCGTGTATGGGAAAATTACTCCAAATGTTTAATGTTATGTCACACAAATCGTCTCGTCTCCCACGGAGCGTGGGGCTTGAGAAAGTGCAGCTTGAGGCGCGCTGAAAACTTGCTCAATACTTCTTCAAGTATCCCTAAACATAGAAATGCAGACCTGGCTGAGAGAAACTGGTTTTGAAGGAAGCCAGACATATTCGTAGATGCAATTTTTTTGGTCTGAAACTTTTATATCTTTCAAATGCCTACATCCTTCTAGTACCAAGGGTCTCTGAGTCAGGTAGCCGTGACCCTGGAACGTAAGGGAGTGGACCCATGTCTACGGTGCGGCGTCGTGTGCCGTGCAGCGGCACGGAGTGCGGCGCCGCCGTGCCCACTCAGCAAGTTTATCAAAAAACAAAAATTACAGATTTGGTTTGATATGGACCGCGAAAGACGTATCCTGCTCCTGTTGCTGTTAAGACGACGAGAACTGAAGAAAAAACTAAATTAAAGAAAATATTGGGTAACGCAATATCGGGTACGCCGTGACGCGGCACGGCGCCGTGCCGTCCGCCGACGGCGGTGCCGTACCGTTGCGCGGCGAGCGGCGCCGCACCGTGGACATGGGGCACAGAGTACATTATACTATATTGAAAACATGGGGCCACGGCCTAAAGGGTCGTTGAAAGATCACCGTGGATTTTGGTCAGCACAAGTCTGACACTCCCTATCGTCCTGCCCCGGGTGGAAGGACTCATTCGATGATTTTATCGCGATAAAAAAGTCTCAGTTAACCTGTACACAGACAGGCGGACTGACATGGCGAAACTTGTCCGCTACGGTACCTTAAAATCAACGCAAATTCGGGCAATCAAATAACTGTTGAGGATAACTGATCGGTATTTGTAGTTTGCTTCTTATCAGAACACCGATGATGTCATCGATTTGCGTGGTACCTAATGAAGTTTACGTATAGGATAACATGTTTAGGAAAAACCATTGTGCACTGCTACGTCCCACGAGTGGTGACCAAGTGTGGACACAATATAGAATATCGTGCTGGATTTTCGTGATATTTTAAAATAACTAACAGACTTCTTGTAAACGTGGTGTGACTTTTTATTGTTGACAGTTCAGTAACCATAGACTTACTTCATAGACTACATGACATTCATTTTGACATAAGAGTTCCACAGATTAAAATAGTCATTACATTTTACCCGGGATATTTAAATGTTATTATTAAGTACATGCTTTTATTAAAAGCAACTCTATATAAAGAAGCCAAACCAGGGAACGCAAGATCTATCATAAAAATAAAATTGGTCATTGGCGTTTTTTTCTGATAAAGCGACTATGTAAATACTGAAGCGACACACATGCGTTATGGAGAAAAAAGGAACTAATATATTATGGTGATCAAACACGATCCTCACCCTTATAATAGGGCGTACATTTTTACACCACCCCTCAACATAATATTTTCCTGTTTTCCCTGTTTAAAACATAAATATTAAGCTATTTAATCCTAACTAAATTGTTAGTAATGCATCTTATATTGGCACATTCAAATACTTAACTTGCTCCCTCATTTTTAACGGAATGAAACTATAAAAATGCATCACCAACATTACATAGATTATGTGCATAGCCTATATTCTTAAAAAAATAACTTAACAAACTTCTCAAAAACAGTTTTTCCCAATGGCTTAGTTAATAAATCAGCTAAATTATCTTGTGTTTTAATATACTTTACTGAAATACACTTATCCTTTATTTTGTCCATAATGAAGTGATACCTAATATCCAAGTGCTTTAATCTTTTATTATTTTCATTTTTATAAACAAGTTTTATTGCTGACTGCAGATTGTCTTCATACAAGATCACTTCATTACCGACAATATCAAAGTCACACAAGTTTTTCAGCCAACATGCTTCTGAAATAGCCATACTTAATGCAATATATTCGGACTCAGTGGAGGATAATGACACACTAAGTTGTTTTTTACAACACCACACTACAGTACAATCAAATAATTTAAACAAATAACCAGTGGTAGATTTTCGGTTACGTTAACAACTCGTCTCATTTTCTATTTCGTCTCTTTCCCTATTCCGTCACAATCACTAATACGTCACCTTGTGCATCTGGTCATTTTTATTAACTCGTCTCATGCTCTATTTCGTCTCTTTCCCAACTCGTCCGACGCATTTGTACAGACATGCACATCAATATATCTCTTAATCTGTTTTTCGTAGTTTTTCATCTTTGTCACAAACTGGCTTAAGCCCGCGGCTTCGCCGCGGTTTAGCTAATTTACTTTTGATTTATTGTACTAGTAACTAGTTTTTACAGCGTAGTAAAATCATCAAATGAGTCCTCCCATCCCTGGCAGGGCGGGATGGACTGCCAGACTTGTACTGACTAAAAGCCGCAGTGTCCTTCAATAGCCGTTTATGTTTCGGGGTCACAATAATGAGATAAGTCCCGCGACCCCGGCCGGCTCCGGCCGCCATCATCATGCTGACGCTCGTTGAGGCACGCGCACACCTACAGTCTGTTCTTCCCGATACTTTTGACGTTGACTGTACGTCGTCATATGCGTCGGACGAGTTGGGAAAGAGACGAAATAGAGCATGAGACGAGTTAATAAAAATGACCAGATGCACAAGGTGACGTATTAGTGAATGAGACGGAATAGGGAAAGAGACGAAATAGAAAATGAGACGAGTTGTGAGCGTAACCAGAGGTTACGTTAACAACTCGTCTCATTTTCTATTTCGTCTCTTTCCCTATTCCGTCACAATCACTAATACGTCACCTTGTGCATCTGGTCATTTTTATTAACTCGTCTCATGCTCTATTTCGTCTCTTTCCCAACTCGTCCGACGCATTTGTACAGACATGCACATCAATATAATTATATCTTAATCTGTTTTTCGTAGTTTTTCATCTTTATCACAAACTGGCTTAAGCCCGCGGCTTCGCCGCGGTTTAGCTAATTTACTTTTGATTTATTGTACTAGTAACTAGTTTTTACAGCGTAGTAAAATCATCAAATGAGTCCTCCCATCCCTGGCAGGGCGGGATGGACTGCCAGACTTGTACTGACTAAAAGCCGCAGTGTCCTTCAATAGCCGTTTATGTTTCGGGGTCACAATAATGAGATAAGTCCCGCGACCCCGGCCGGCTCCGGCCGCCATCATCATGCTGACGCTCGTTGAGGCACGCGCACACCTACAGTCTGTTCTTCCCGATACTTTTGACGTTGACTGTACGTCGTCATATGCGTCGGACGAGTTGGGAAAGAGACGAAATAGAGCATGAGACGAGTTAATAAAAATGACCAGATGCACAAGGTGACGTATTAGTGAATGAGACGGAATAGGGAAAGAGACGAAATAGAAAATGAGACGAGTTGTGAGCGTAACCAGATTTTCTATCTTGTGTGTCACCGGCCCAATCTGCATCAACAAGGCCTTGTAATTCTGTGGATGTGCTATTATATACCAAAGAGTAATTTAATGTACCTTTTATATACCTTAGAATACGTTTCAATGCCTTGTACAACATAATACTAGCACAGTGTTGGTACCTACTGAGGAAACAAACTGATACACATAGATCTGGTCTTGTACCACAAACTGCATACATTAAACTGCCTACGAGTTGTCTACATTTTTTCTCTATTTCTGGACTTTCAGATTTTTCCCTTTTTAGTATTTCAAACTTAAAGTTTTGGTCTATTGGAGTAGAAACTGGTTTGCAATCTGACATATTATAATGCTCTAAAACTTTAGTAAGATATGTTTTCTGACTAATTACCGTTGTACCTTTCTTTTGATCAATATCGATACCCAAATAACATTTGGCTAAACCTAAGTCCTTCATATTAAAGTTACTGCTTTTTTTTTTTTTTTTTAGCGTGGTAAAATCATCAAATGAGTCCTCCAACCCCGGGCAGGGCGGGAGGGACTGTCAGACTTCTACTGACTAAAATCTACGGTGTCCTTCATAGCCTGTTACGTTCCGGGGTTACGGTAAGGGAATAATCCCGCGACCCCGGCAGGCTTTGGCCCTCTGAGAGGGGGGCCCCGTCATTATGCTGACGCTCTTTGAGGCGCGCGTGGGACACAACGCGCCGTCGACCCGGGCATGGTCCTTGGTCGGGCAGCGAGTTGCCCTTTACTCGCTGCCCGCATGCCCGCGCCTACGGTGGCCGGAGATCATCTTGCGACGTCCGTCGCCGTGGGCGCCTACCACTGCGGCTGGGGCGGAGGGAGGACGCTGTCCTCTCTCGCTCGCGGCCTGCCTCCTCCTTTACGAGCATTACTGCCTCGCAGAAGGAGCTGACCGCTTCCCACTCCGTCTCGCCCCGCAGCATGGCCGCAACCAATGCCGGGCGCGAGAGGTCTCCGCCTATCGCAGCCGTGAGGACACGTCGGTGCTCCGCCCAAGCCGGGCAGTCTTGCACCGTATGCTCCACCGTGTCCTCCGGGCGATCTTCGCAGTGGTGACACCCAGGCGTCTCCTCCTTTCGCATCAGACACAGGTACCTCCCGAAACTTCCGTGTCCGGTGAGGACCTGCGTCAAGCGGTAGGTCAGGACGCCATGACTTCTCTCCAGCCACTCCTCAAAGAGGGGTCTTACCGCCGCAATTGCGGCGTGCCCGAAAGTTACTGCTTAGCTCGCTTTTAAAATCTTCCGAAACCTTGTTTTCAGTGCAAAACATAAGAATATCATCAACAAATAATAAAACGTATAGCATACATTCATTTACCTTTCTGAAATATAAGCAATGATCATTTTTAGATTTACTGAAATTTTCTTTACTCATGAAGTCATCAAACTTATTATTCCAATATTTAGGAGACTTTTTCAAACCATACAATGATTTCGGCCATTCTCCGGTTGCAAGTTTTTATTTGTCCGCGCTTACTTAATCCGTAACATGATCATATTCAAGCGTGGTTTTTTTTTTATATGTTAGATTACGGCCGTATCTAGCCGTACACAAAATATTGAGTTCTATTTTTAACTAGTAAGGCTAAATTAATTGAATCTCTGTTCGAAAAAGCTCTTTTTTCTAATTACCGAGGCCTGTCCGCACTCCGACTTGATGTTAAAACTTGCTTGTAATTTCTCAAACCTGCAGATTTACTTTGATCCATTCAATGTTTCAAACAATACGAAGCAACGTGTATCACCTACTAAAATATGGACTCAATACAACCAGCCTATAAATAATAATAATTAAATAACCGCGTGTCCGATAGAAAGTTATAATTACCGTGACATCATCTGTTCTCGGGTGCACATGCCTAACTATCGGTATTTGGCACATCAGTACCGTACGTGTCGAATGTTCTTAGGGTGTGCTGCAGCCCATTAGCAGTCGTACGTCTCAAACTTTACTGTAGCGCCAAAGAAGCACTTGAGTATATAATTTCCGTAGCCCTTGGTTCAAAACTTTTCTAATTACCGTTATACTTATTTAAATACTTGATTTTTGAAGTTAGACCCTAATTGATAATGTAAATGAAACAGGACTTTGGCTTACGTATGTTATGATAAACCAGTATTTGCAGACTATGTTGGTTTTCGAAATTTTGAAGAAAGTCTATCGTTTTCTAATTACCGTATACTAATTACCATGTGTTAATAATTACCGTAGTATGAAAAACTTATACCGAAAAAATCAGAGTAGAGAGTAATAAAAGACAAAAGGAAAACGGAAACTTGGAAAGAATCGAGGAAGAAGTAGTCATAGATCTAGACGTGCTTGATAACAGCATATCAGATCCTCTTGAAACTCTGTCAAGACCATTTATCATCTCAGCCTATTGCAGTCCACTGCTGGACATAGGTCTCTCCCAGGGAGCGCCCCAGAGCACGATCTCCTGCTTTTTTATCCAACCACTGCCAGCCACCTTCTTCAGGTCATCGGTCCATCTTCGCGGGGGACGTCCCACCCTATGCTTACCTACACGCGGTCTCCATTCAAGAACCATCCTACTCCACCTATCGTCGGTTCAGAGGCAGACGTGACCAGCCCACTGCCACTTCAGCTTGCTACAGATTTGGAAAATATCTATAACTTTGGTCTTGTGCCGTACCTCATTCCGGATTTTATCCCTTAGTGAGACCCCAAGCATAGACCTTTCCATAGCACGCTGAGTGCCATGAAGTCGGTGGACCAGCTTGACTGACATGTTCCACATTTAGGCTCCGTAGGTTAGGACTGGAAGGACGCACTAATTGAACACTCGGCTTTTCAGACATTGTGGCAGTGGTGACGTGAGGATATGACGCATTTTCCCAAATGCCAAGCTGCACTCTTCTGGCGATTTCCCGCTCGAATTTTTCTCTACTTAGCTGTAATACCTGCCCGAGGTAGATGTATTCTTGGACAACTTCGAGTGTTATACCTTCGACGGAAATTGGTTCTGGGATGACATGGTCATTGAACACGACCTTGCTCTTGTTTCATCCCAAGACCCACACGTCTCGAGGCAGCATGAGACTGTTCAGCATTTGTTGCAGGTCTTGCAGCGATTTCGCCATGATAACTATGTCATCGGCAAAACGTAGGTGCATTAGGTATTCACCGTTGACATTGATACCCAGTCCGTTCCAGTCCAGCTTGAACAACAGGGGATATTACAACTCCCTGTCTCACACCTCTTAGCAGCTGGATGGTGGTTTTGTACTTGGACCGACATCGACGCCATGCTATAATATAGTTTCCTTAGCACCTTTATGTACCGCCAATTGACTTGACATCGCTGCAAGGATTCCAGAACAGCCCAGGTTTCGACGGAATCGAAGGCTTTTTTGTAGTCCACAAAGGCTAGACACAGCACGAGCGGTTATACTGCTCTGTCTTCTGTATAACCTGCCGCACTGTATGTATGTGGTCTAAGGTGCTATAGCCTTTGCGAAACCCAGCCTGCTCCGGTGGCTGGAAAACTTCAAATCTAGCGGAAAGCCGATCTGTGACGACCCTTCGAAAACATGCTTGTAGACGTAACACAGGAACGGGATTGGTCTGTATAGTTTTTGAGGAGATTTTTGTCTCCTTTCTTGAAAAACAATGTCACCACGCCCCTGCTCCACGCCTCCGGGGTAATCCCACTGGCTATGACGAAGTTGAACAGCCTCATAAGCTCGCCCAGCACAGGTTGGCCCACAGTTTTTAAGAGTTCGGAGGTGATGCCAACACTTCCATACCTACCTTAATAACATCAACTCCGCGTCCAACTAGTGCTTTTTCTACTAGTTCTTTGTCATTATTAAGCAATATTGAGCAATTGAAAGAAAATAAAGATACAAGTATGGAGATACAAAATATTTTCTAATTACCGTAACATCAAATATTCAACTTGTCTAATTACCATACCCAACTTTTTTTTAAATCTCATTATCTAGAAAACCATCAGTAATAGTAAAATGCCAAAATAACTATTGAATTCCTATCTTTGATGTGTTTCATATTCTAATGTGTTTATCTTGATATCAGTGAAATTCAAGGGTCCACCCTTTATAGCAGAACTTTTTACGTCATAATTTTATTTTGCATAGCAACGGATAGCATAAACCTCTTTTCGCAGAAAATCGTTTGGAATACACTCATTTACCATAACACCGAAACCCATAATTTTAAAAGTCAGAATCATCTTTAGGTATAAATTTCATTTCCATAATAATCAATAAGTATAACCATCATATCGTAGAAAGTTCACAACCAGAATCATCTTTTGGCATATATTTTATATCCTTAATAATCAAAAGTACAACCATCATATCGCAGAAAATTGATTTAATAAAGGATGGTATTTAATACTTTAACTGTAAATCCCCTATTTTCAATCAAAATATTCGAAATTATCACCAAAAATACCGAATTGCACACTAAATTTGCACATCAATTATACTATAATAACAAGTGTAATAAAAAAAATTTACCTAAGCAGGGTCGACGAAGCCCCGCTTCGCGGGGCTTCTATTTCTCTGTACAAGGTTTAAAGGAACCTAACCAAACCGAACTTCGGGGTGTCCCTGAAATCTTGCTAAAGCGAGTTTTAGATTTGGTGCACATTCAGTATATTTAATACAAAAAAAATTATTGATGCGCATTTAAATTTTATCCTTTTATAAAACATTTTTTTTTATTATGACTAAATTATTTCTATTCTGAAATTCTGTGATTTCGAAGTATACTAAGTCAAATTATTCCAAATAATCGGCGCTCTAAATAAACGTTATGCTTAGTGAAAATATGCAAAATTATAACTCTGACAAAGGTAATTATGCCCAATACAATTCTGCCATCTTAAAAGTATCCCAATTTAAATTCGGACATAAAAACATTAGGCCAAAAAACAATTCTATTAAATATTTTTTATACCATAACAATGTTCGTATAAAAAAGTTTCTGCCAAATGAGTTCTGCCAAATAAGTTTCGGAGCAACAAGTTTCTGCCAGATAGAGGGCACCCGAAATTCAAAAAGGGCACGGTAATTAGGCAAATAACACCTATCTGGAGAATGGCCGATTTATTTAACTTGCACCGCTTGGTAACTTGATGTATACAGTCTCATCAATGTCACCATGTAGAAAGGCGCCTACAACATCCATCTGATGAACTGGAAGTGCAACTGCTATAAAAACTCTAAAAGTAGGCAATTTAGCTACAGGAGAATATACTTTTAAATCACAATCAGACTGTTCAAAGCCTCTTGCTACCAACCTAGCTTTATATACTTTATTAGTACCTACTTGTTTAACTTTAACCCTTAACCACCCAGTACGCTTTTCTAACGTAACGGCCCAGTAGTGTCCATCAGACACATAACACAAATAAACGATTAAGGTAAAAAATACAATGAGTAAACTAGACTATTATGTGTCTTGATATTATGATAGTAGCTGTAGCATTGATGTATACATAAATAATCATATTTTTCTTACATTTTAATTAAAAAAAATAAAATTCAAAGTTTTCAATGAAAACCTTACGACTCATATAGCAAAAAAATACTCAGATGTTTAAGATATTTTTGGAGTACAAATTATGGCAACGCGTCTTCCTTTGTCCAGTAGATTCATATGGGAAGGGTGCAGTAGGTTCCTATGACATCCTGCATGGCTGCTATAGGATAATGATAACGTATCGTTACGTCATTTTGTTTTTTCTTCTCATAATAAGAGGCATTTCCAAATTAGTTGCGATTTTAGGTAAAAAGATTTTTTGTGTATTCTGCTTGCGTATGTACTAATCAGGGTTCAGGATTTTCCAAATAATTATAAGTCCAATGCCTATAACATTTATAATATATAAAAATGTCTATTTGTTTTACGTCGCACTGTACCTACACTCATGATCTATCTGGTAAAGCGTATCGAGACGCACTTGTGGTTTTAGTTTTAGTATTCCATCTCAGATTTTTGAAGTGCAATTTGTGCCAAAAATACGAAAACATGTGACATCTACCAATCTGCATGGAGCCCACATGGTGGATTACAGCACCTTTCATAGAGAGGAAGCCTGTGCCCCAGCAATTGAAGCATATTATTGATTATGTTCGTATAGCTCATCGCTTGCATCTATTTCTTTGCCATAATGCATCGTAAACAAAAAGAATAACAACACGGTCCTTTTTTGGTGCATATGAGATTATGTAATCAAATCTGTGCTGTTTGATTTTTAGCCATTTCTTAGAACGTATGAGTGAACGACTGCTTTGTTATAATCAACGTTTCTAAGGACCGATACAAACAAAATGCAAGTACAAAGGCAATGATTGTAACAAAAACAAAGGTCTTAAGAGTTACAATTGGTTACCCGATACTATGTGATAAAGGTTTATGTAAATAAACAATCTAATTTTAAACTAGAGTCAAACAAAATGTTACTGTGTCTGTTGGACACTTGTGGGTGGATAGGTTACTTATTTAGTTTTTTATTAATAATTATTTAAATATCCCCGGTACGAAAAAAACCTCGCAGGTTTAGGTTTGTAAAGAATTGATGATAGATTAGAAAAAATATGAAAATTCAAATATAAATACTTTAGATTTTATTAGGAATCAAACGCAAAATTGTGTCCGCGAGACACTTGTGGGTGGTTAAGGGTTAAAAACCCAATTACTAGAAATTACTTTATTCCCCTCTGGTACGCAATTTACTTCTGTCCATGTGTTATTTTCTATCAGAGTATCTAGCTCAGTCTTCATAGCAATCTTCCACTCTTCTTTTTCTTCAGAGCCAAGCGCTTCCTCTAGAGTAGCTGGCTCTGTACCGATGGACAGAAGGTTTGTATCGTAGTCATCTAGCCTTGATGGTTTCTTTATTGCTCTGCCTCTCCGTGAATGTGTTAGTACTTGAGGTGTTTCTTCTGCCTCTTCTTCTTCTGACTGGGATGTTTCTTCTGAATTTAGAATTTCCTCTGTTTGTACTTCTGTATTTTCATCAAGATCTGATAACTGTGTTACATCTTCTTCACCTTCCTCATTAAAACTGTGATATTCTTCTCTTATTTCATCCTCTTTATTATTTATTTCTTCTTTTAATAATAGTGGGGTTATCTTGAAAAGTATTGCCTAACTTTTGACTACTAGAATTGCCTTTCAGAAATGTTACCTCTCTTTTAATCAAAACATCATTTTTATGGGGAAAATAAATTCTAAAACCTTTCGTTGTTTCACTATAACCTGCAAAGTATCCTATTTCAGCTTTGCTATCCCATTTCTTGCGATAATGATCTGGAATGTGTACACCTACTTTTGAACCAAACACATTTAAATTATTTATATCATATAGTCCCTTTTTATACCAGAGCTCATATGGAGTTACATTTTTAATCCTACTTTTACCAGTTCTGTTTATAACGTATACAGCTGTATTGACAGCTTCAGCCCAAAGAGACTTATCTAAATTACTTGATAATAATATTGTTCTGGCTGCTTCGGTTATTGTACGCATTTCACGTTCTATGCAACCGTTTTGCTGGGGTGTGTACGGAGCACTATTTTGATGTACAATACCTAAATGATCTAGGAGAGACTTCACCTCTTTATTCATAAATTCAGAACCACAATCTGATCTTATTACTTCAATTTTATATTCTAAGTTTTTAGTAACAAAATTTAAAAAAGTTTTAATTTTATCAACTGTTTCAAACTTATTTTTCAGAAAATAAACCGTTCTATACTTTGAAAAGTCATCCTTTATGAGTAGATAATACCTGGATCCACCTAATGAGACAGTATCCATAGGTCCACATAAGTCCATATGTCAACATTGACCGGGCTTATCTGCCCTATTTAAACTTATAGGAAACGGTTTCTTATGTAACTTACCCAAAAGACATGGCTCACATGTTATTTCCTCTTGTTTACCAGCACTGAAATCTCGGGCACGCCGCAATTGCGGCGGTAAGACCCCTCTTTGAGGAGTGGCTGGAGAGAAGTCATGGCGTCCTGACCTACCGCTTGACGCAGGTCCTCACCGGACACGGAAGTTTCGGGAGGTACCTGTGTCTGATGCGAAAGGAGGAGACGCCTGGGTGTCACCACTGCGAAGATCGCCCGGAGGACACGGTGGAGCATACGGTGCAAGACTGCCCGGCTTGGGCGGAGCACCGACGTGTCCTCACGGCTGCGATAGGCGGAGACCTCTCGCGCCCGGCATTGGTTGCGGCCATGCTGCGGGGCGAGACGGAGTGGGAAGCGGTCAGCTCCTTCTGCTAGGCAGTAATGCTCGTAAAGGAGGAGGCAGGCCGCGAGCGAGAGAGGACAGCGTCCTCCCTCCGCCCCAGCCGCAGTGGTAGGCGCCCACGGCGACGGACGTCGCTAGATGATCTCCGGCCACCGTAGGCGCGGGCATGCGGGCAGCGAGTAAAGGGCAACTCCCTGCCCGACCAAGGACCATGCCCGGGTCGACGGCGCGTTGTGTCCCACGCGCGCCTCAAAGAGCGTCAGCATAATGACGGGGCTCCCCTCTCAGAGGGCCAAAGCCTGCCGGGGTCGCGGGATTATTCCCTTACCGTAACCCCGGAACTTAACAGGCTATGAAGGACACCGTGGATTTTAGTCAGTAGAAGTCTGACAGTCCCTCCCGCCCTGCCCGGGGTTGGAGGACTCATTTGATGATTTTACCACGCTAAAAAAAAAAAAAAAAAAGCACTGAAATCTATATGACATTTATTTAACATGTTTTTTACCTGTTCAATATCCTGGTGGCACATTCTAGCATGCCATTCAGATAAGCTGTCACTTGATTTACCAACACAAGCACTTTGAACTTTATGAGACCTAAACTTCATTATAAATAAGTTATTTTTCCTATATGCTAGTGCACAAACACTGTTATTGTTATTTTTCCTGAAATAACACATTTTACTTGTAATTGTCAAAACATAACCTCTATCTGTAGTTGAACTTGCTGAAAATAGATTCATCTTGATGCTAGGAACATGTAGAACGTTATTTAATGTTGTATTTATCCATTGTTTACCTGTAAATGCTTCTAAAGAAATAACTCCAATACCAATGGCTTGTATGATTTTGCCGTCTCCAATTACTATGGACCTAGGACATTCTAGTTTTTTGTAGTCTAAAAACATATTAAAATCATGACACATGTGCTCTGAAGCTCCACTATCCATTACCCAACAATTATCCCTTTCTAATTGACTGTAAAACAATGATGATAGCTCGAACACAGAGAATGCATTGCTTTGATTTCCTTTGTTTACATTTTGACTTTTCTCATTTTTATTTTTAAACCAACAATCTGAACTTTTATGATTATTTTTCTTACAAATATTACACTTAGTATCATTAATTGTTGTACCTTTACTTTTTGATTTGCAGTCCTTTTTCAGATGTCCTAGTTTGCCACACCGATAGCATTTTCTTGTAGACTTGTGAATGAACGCAGACGACTCATCTTTTTTGTTTTTGGTTGAAGCACGTTGCTCTTCTATCAGTAATCTCGCCGCTAGCTCGTCCATGGTCCTTTTTTCTGCTGGCACCGATTCCCACGCTGACACAAAGTGCTGGAATTGTGATGGGAGAGATGAAGTTATCTTTGTGATGGCCATGGTTTGACTCACTTCAGCGTTCAGATTCTTCAATTTACTCAGGAGAGACTCGAACCTTCCTAGAAACTCTGATACGGTTTCCCTTTCTTCAAATTTCATTGAAAAGAACTTCTGCTGAAGTATATGCACAGACAGCTCACAGCTCAAATATTGTATGTAGCTTATCCCAAATCTGTTTTGACGTTTTGCAGCTTACTATTTGTGGTATAACCTTTTCAGATATGCTTGTGACCAACATACCTTGAGCTTTCGCACCTTTCTGCATCCATTTGGTCTGATCTTCGTTGGCCTGGAATGTGCCTTCAACGACGTCTAAGAGGTCCATAGCTCTTGGGAGGACTCGTATTTTGAAACACCACGCTGTCCAGTTTTCAACACTTTGAAGCTGCTGATAGCTTTGTCCAGTAGCCATATTTCCGACGGAATCCATCGCCGTATTATTGTTGCTTTACCGCAATCACACGTCTCACGTGCGTTATTGATATATTGGCCTTCACCGACCAAACCGCCGACCGCCACCGGAGCCCCGAGCTGGCCGACGTATTTATTGCCGCTTGACCGCAGCTTTCTTGATAAAAAACTAATCCAGCACGATTATTAGGCCGTGAGCTATGTCGGGGCCCATTACCTATAAAATATCGTGCTGGATTTTCGTGATATTTTAAAATAAAAAACAGACTTCTTGTAAACGTGGTGTGACTTTTTTATTGTTGACAGTTCAGTAACCATAGACTTTCTTTTTTTTTTTTTCTTTGCCCTTTTTGGGCAGGCTAAGGTCTTAGACCATACCGCCTCGTCTTCAGTTTTCTCTTCTTATTTAACAAATAAGTAAGGCCGAAGCCTCGTCTTCAGTAGTATAACCATAGACTTACTTCATAGACTACATGACATTCATTTTGACATAAGAGTTCCATAGATTAAAATAGTCATTACATTTTACCCGGGATATTTAAATGTTATTATTAAGTACATGCTTTTATTAAAAGCAACTCTATATAAAGAAGCCAAACCAGGGAACGCAAGATCTATCATAAAAATAAAATTGGTCACTAGCGTTTTTTTCTGATAAAGCGACTATGTAAATACTGAAGCGACACACATGCGTTATGGAGAAAAAAGGAACTAATATATTATGGTGATCAAACACGATCCTCACCCTTATAATAGGGCGTACATTTTTACAACAAGCCCGTGCGTGTTACCGCTGGCAGGCACCGCGCGTAGACCCACGCGTGGCTCCGCGCGTGGCCCCGCACGTGGCTCCGCGCGGGTCCCCGCACGGGTCCCCGCGACGGAGCACTTTTGTATAGAACCGCGCGTGCATCCGCGTAACGCAGCGTCGGGCCTTAGACCGCCACGCCGAGCGACAGTTCGCCACTTGCATCCATCGGTTGCCCGCGACTCTCACGATGTCGTCGGTCCATCTAGTTGGAGAGCTACGCTGCGTCTTCCGGTCCGTGGTCGCCACTCGAGAACTTTTCCTCCCCATCGGTTGTCAGTTCTACGAGCGATGTGGCCTGCCCATTGCTACTTCAACTTGCAAATTTTAACAGAACAAACTAAATAAAAGCTTGTAATAATAATCATAATTATTATGATAAAACGTTGTGCATGAGTCTTGACTTTTTTAATAATTTCTTTTTTTAATCTTCTTTTTTTCTTTTTTAGTTTATTACCCACTAGGATTAGAATTAAGAGATGTTACCAATTATTGTTTTTATCTGCTGTGCATTTCCATTTTTTTTTCTACTTGCTTTTAATATTGGTATACTGAATCAATAACACAATAACACGTGCTATTATGTCATCCATTATGATAGGGGGCCAGAACTGTATTTCCTAAACCCAGGCTATTCTGTAGCCTGTCTAGGAGAACAGTACTCAACGGTACTATTATATGTTCTGTGACTCAACCCATTCACTAGATTTATATACACTGTATGCATGTACTAAAACTACTTTGTCATGTAATCTAGCCCTAGTTACATAATAATAAATAAATAAAATAAATTTCGAATTGTGTTAGAACTGTATCTAATTTAAGCCTCTTATCGAGACAGAAGAGATAACCTCTTGCTTATTGACTTCAAGAAGAATAATGTTAATTAATACCATTATTTAAATCGGTTAGCACATCAATTTTAGACCAATTTCTGTGTTTCCCACTTTTAGTAAAATATTAGAAAAGCCGATACTAGATCAAAGCGAATTT
Source organism: Agrotis segetum (assembly GCA_036375495.1). Classification (NCBI taxonomy): domain Eukaryota; kingdom Metazoa; phylum Arthropoda; class Insecta; order Lepidoptera; family Noctuidae; genus Agrotis; species Agrotis segetum. The sequence goes on along the minus strand of JAQSVV010000310.1, from coordinate 510,661 downwards.
AATAAGCACAAATCATCAAACAGTAAACAATTCGGTTTTACAAGGGGACGCAAGCGTTGAGCTACTTAGGCACATTTATGATGCATGGGAAGCAGGATGTCTTAGGTATCTTTTGTGACTTGACTAAAGCATTTGATTGTGTTTCTCATGATACATTGGTCAGGAAATTGCATCACTATGGTGTGAGAAACACTACTTTTGGATCTTCTTTTTCCTTATTTGGATAATAGGATCCAAAGAGTTGACGTTGATGGTGAACGATCTCCGGGTTCTACTGTCACTATGGGAGTTCCGCAGGGCTCAATTCTTGGTCCTTTTTATGTCTTGTATATATTAATGATCTTCCCTGCCATATATACACATATCATGCTTTAAAAAGCATGAATGATGTAGTGTTATTTGCAGATGACACATCACTTTTATTAAGCTTAAACGGCAACATACTGTAACTGACGATGTAAATAACGCCCTCTCCAGAATAGTAAATTGGTTTAGTGTGAATAATTTGCTTTTAAACGAGAAAAAAAGGTTAGATGTATGAGATTTCTGAGGCCTAATGTTAAGCAGGTTAAAACATGCTCGGTAAGTTTTATCATTAAAAACATAGTCAAGTTATTGAGACTCAGACATAGAGAACATCACCAAACAATAACTTTAGCGTGGTTACCTATCATAAGATCGAAAAACGTTTGACCGAATTTCATTTGACCGAAAACTTTTCAACTATTGTCGTTTGGTTTTTTTTTTTACTTCATCGAAGTCACGTTTGCCACTGTTTCAGTTAATCTATTTGTTTGTTTTCGTTACTCTAACACTTCATTTGACCGAAAAACTTTTTACCGATGTTACACTTACTCGAAACGTCGGTTGTTCGAAGTATTATGTTTCCAAACAAGCAGTAGCAAGCAAGCAAGCATGCGGCATGCAAGCAAGCATGCAGCGTGCAAGCAAGCATGCAGCATGCAAGAAGCAGCAAGCTCGCAGCATGCAACATGCAGCATTCAAGCAAGCATGCAACAAGCATTGTTTCTGTCATGGCTTCGACACTGCGGGGTTTTGATTGGCCCCACGCGAATTTATCGTCGCAGATGATTTGAACATTCACCACCGCAGCTTCGGCTTACTGGCCGCCTTCGCCGGCCAGCCTCTAGCATCGTTCTAACCACCTGGGCCCCAATTCTGCTAATTTAGTAATGACTCAATTGAATATCAATTGGATCTTAGTAGCAGTTTTAACTACATTTTGGTATTCTGCTACTAATTTAAGACCAATGGTTTTCCAGTGACATTCCATTGAACTGCTATCAGAATATTTGCTAGTCTTCTCTTCAATCGTCTTACAATTGTAAATCGATTGTGGACTTTATCGGTATTCTACTCTCTAATGGCAATACTTATAACTGTTCAACTGAGAGTCAATTACAATTACACTACGATTCCATTACGACTCTATTAAGCTTACACAAGTTTTTGCAGAATACCAAATTTGTTCTAATCGTAATGGAGTTGTGATTGAGTTTCAATTGAATATCAATAGCATGTGCGTTAAATAAAATTAGCAGAATTGACGCCCTGCTCCTATGCTCGCGGGCCGGCAGACAAGACTACGTACATGGACCTAAAAAAAAGGCGGACGGAACTTCACTAAGAAACGATTGAAGCACCAAAATGGCGACCGTGTTTATATGTGTGAGTTTGTATAGGGATGCCAGATGAAGGAAAAAATTACCCATTTTTAAACAATATTTAATTAAGATCTCCCTTGAACTTAAGTTTAATTACATTTTTTTTTGTGACAGATACCTATTTTTAAAATAAAGGTAAAATAATTTAAGCACATTGGATATAAAATATTTACAACTCGTTTAATATTAATAAAGTTTTACAATCCCTTTTGGTTATTTAAATTTTTATAGACTTGTCTTTTGCTATTGACACATCTAGAAATCCCTTCTAATTTACTTAAATGGTGAAAACGAATGTTTAAGTATTTTTCGCCTATAAATATTTAATTAAAGCTATTTTATGTTTCATTCCTACACGCCTACATTCCTATTCCATGTCTACACTCCCTTATTATTTTTATATAATCATTTTTCCATGCATCATTTGCCGTGGGGAAACTTGTAAAAAAATATTTAACGAAAAACAAAAAACTCGACTGCTTTAAAAAAAACTAAAAAGAAAGAAACAAGCCCAGTAGTTAAGAATTCACTCATTCACACTCACAGTCGGGGCCCATTCAAATTATACCAATCAAATCTTCCCAACGGGCCCCGACTGTGAGTGTGAATGAGTGAATTCTTAACTACTGGGCTTGTTTCTTTCTTTTTAGTTTTTTTTTAAGCAGTCGGGTTTTTTGTTTTTCGTTAAATATTTTTTTTATTTCATACTTTTTAGTTACTATTCAGAAATTATTGTTTTGCTAAACAACTTTAAATCGTTATATTTCCTAAACTATTATTTAAAATGAAAAATGATAGAGGGAACCTAAATGATGATTTTAAAATACCTATTCAACGATACCCCACATGACATAGTTTATCGACATTTTTTTTTTCATTTTGACAATATGGTGTCTGGTTGTCGCTGTGGTGAATTTTGATTACTGTCATGTCTTTAGTGACACTCGCAAGGTCAAGACGAATCGATTAACGTAAAAATTATCAAAATCGGCCAACGCATTTGGTCTCTAGAACGCCACATAGAAACAAACATACATACATACATAGACTGATAAACACATTACCCTCCTTTGCGTCGCGCAGTCGGGTAAAAATACAGAAGAATACAATAACGATAAATAGTAACAAAATATAAATCTCCCAATTTTAAAATAATTTGAACCTTGAAATAGTTGCAACACTGATTGATTTCGAGATGTTTATAAAATTTATTGACGTAAAATCGAGAAATAAGCTTCAAAATGACATGTTTAACTATGAAAAGTGATCCCCTGGCTTTTTTAATTGAACTACTATGGTTTAGACAACTTTTTGCAACACATGACGGCAAACTTTGATTTTTATTAGACAAAATAACACCGTATGAAACCGCGAGTGTCGTTCGAAGCGTAATGGCCGACGGCTGACTTACTATGGTGTGAATGTGTGTGTGCCGGCTTGTGTGGACAAGCGCACTGACTTACTATGGGTGCTTCAATTCTTTCTTAGTGAAGTTCCGTCCGGCTTTTTTTTTAGGTCCATGCTTATCTATTTGTGAGTTTCTAAAGGGATGCCAGATGAAGGAAAAAATTACCCATTTTCAAACAATATTATAATAAGATCTCCCTTGAACTTAATTTTAATCATAGACCTAAAAAAAAGGTCCATGGGTTTAATTACAAGTTTTTGTGACGTATACCTATTGTTAAAATAATTAAAACAAAATTAAAATAATAGTAGATTGTATGACAAGGGAGCAAAGTAATATTTTTACGGCGAGGGCGCTATTTTAAATCCAGAGCGAAGTGAGGAATTCTACAGTAGAATCCTGAGCGTAGCGCTCTTATAAAGAGGATTAAAAACTCATTACTGCCCGCTATAAGTTCCCTATAGAAAACACCAGTTTTGGGCGCACTTAAAGGCGAACCAAATCTTCCTTTTCGAATAGGTGGGACATGGACCTAAAAACAAAGGCGGACGGAACTTCACTAATGCCGGCCACTCACATTCGCGCGAATACGCAAACCCACAAGTGTAGGACGACATTTACAAATGACTTTGCGAAGTTTTCGTGGCATTCGTGCTTTTCCAAGCTGTGTCGGTTTTTTAACGCACATCAAAAGGTGCGAACCTCGAACCTTCGCGTAGTCTCCTACACATTCGTGTGACCAGTTGCGCACACGATTGCGAAGCAAACGGTCGTGTCGTCGTTATATTTTGTGTGAGGAAATACTGATCAGTATAAGTAAAAAAAAAAATGTTATTATAGTTTTCAATCCCTTTTGTTGATTCTTGTAGATTTGTCTTTTGCTATCGACACATCTAGAAATCCCTTCTAATATACTTAAGTGGTGAAAACGAATGTTTAAGTATTTTTTGGCGATAAATATTTAATTAAAACTATTTCATGTTCCATTCCTACACGTCTACATTCCTATTCCATGTCTACACTCCCTTATTAATTTTATACAATCATTTTTCCATGCATCAGTTGCCGAGGAAAATCTGTAAAAATATAGAAGAATACAATAACGATAAACAGTAACATAAAATATAAATCTCCCAATTTTAAAATAATTTGAACCTTGAAATAGTTGCAACACTGATTGATTTCGAGATGTTTATTAAATTTATTGACGTAAAATTGAGAAATAAGCTTCAAAATGACATGCTTAACTATGAAAAGTGATCCCCTGGCTTTTTTAATTGAACTACTATGGTTTAGACAACTTTTTGCAACACATGACGGTATACTTTGATTTTTATTAGACAAAATAACGCGGAATAAAACGCGAGCGTCGTTCGAAACGTAATGGCCAGTAATGGCCGACGGCCGACTTACTATAGTGTGAATGTGTGCGTTCTGGCTTGTCCATATTAGCGCACTGACTTACTATGGGTGCTTCAGTTGTTTCTTAGTGAAGTTCCGTCCGCCTTTTTTTTTAGGTCCATGACTACGTAAAGTCGGCTTTGCAGCATTTCGTTTCCGCCATAATGTTTTGTAACACAATATATTGAATTTTTATGACAGTAATTTAATTTTTCAGTAAAATTTTGTTTCGGTACGGTGGAAATATGGCAAATAAATCATTTGGCAACTGAAAAAAGTTTAAAAGATGCTTCGGTCAATAGTAAAAAGTTATTTTGTTAATCGGCGGAACATACTTCGGTAAAATCTAATCTCTCTATCTTTAAACGAGCAATTCTTGTACATTTATTTATATATAATCAGGATCTCGGAAACGGCTCCAAGGATTTTCATGAAAGTTACAGATTAGGGGTTTTTCGGATTAAGGAAACGATTTATTAAGGTCCCAGGTTCGAGAAAAGCTCGGTTCCCAAGATATAGACATTTTAAAAACCGAGCGAAGCTCGGTCAACCAGATATTAATACTTATGGCTAATGATACTTCGATGAGATGTCGGTCAATAAGTTTTCGGTATAATGAAATTCGAACAAAAAAAAATCGGTAAATTAATCGGTTCCCCTTTAGCGTCTCTAAATCAAATTTATTTTGTAGAAGGGTTCACCCTTGTTTGGCAGAACAACGTTTCGTCGAAAATCACTCCGGCTACTTCTGGTTACAATAAAGTCGTTTCATAGAATTATTAATTTCACCGATAATTAATTGTTATATTTTTATTTAGCCTAATTATTTCTTAGAAATAATTTCAGGTCATATTTCTTTGAAATAATTTCAAACAGGTCTTTCAGACCCCGCCATCCCTTCGTGTTAGGTTACTTTAAACCTTGCAAACAGAAATAGGAGCCCCGCGAAGCGGTTCTCCGTCAAGGTACCTCGGTAAGTGGTAATCGGCAATTTGACTAAGGATGCAAGGGCGAGCGTATATTACTGATGATACTGAATGAACCACCTACCGAGGCAGCTTGACGGAGAACAGAACAGAACACTGTTTGCTAACACTAGATTATATTTGATACTATATTAACACATATCGACACCGGAAGTATCAATTAACGTAAGGGACATTTTGGCGAAAATGAGTTATATATATCATTGGATTCAGAATTTCGCGCTCTATCGATTGGTATTATTAAAAAAATTCTATCTTTAAAAAAATGCCCTTTACAGTACAAAAATTTTGACCGCGAAAAACGATTTCAGAAAAAAAAATGTGATGTAACAGACATTAATACTGTTTCTTCTCAAAAAATTGAAGTAAGTCACCGTATTTAATAATTTACACCCTTATCTTAATCAAAAATAAGTCGATTTAAATGACTATGTCCCTTACTTTAAATAAAATGCCTCTCACTTTAAAAACCATGTCCCTTACTGTAAATGAATTGTCTCTCACTGTAAAAAACATGTCCCTTACTTTAAAAAATTGTTTGACGAAATCTGAAGTTTACATAAAATGTTAGGGATTGGTGACACTTACGACATAAAAAATCCGAATAATGACCTCGGAACAATATAAATGCACCAGAAAAGGGTAAAGAGATTTGGAAAATTACGGCTGTTAGACAACACAAATCAATCTGCAGGTGTGAAATTCATCATCATTATCATTTCTAAATAAAGACCAGTTTTGGAAATAAGCTTCACCCAAGGAACACCACAGCCCACGATCTCCATTCTAAGTCGAAAAGAGCTGAAATTACTGCAGATGAAATACGTCAAAAAGATATTTATTGCTTCATCTTTCACACAACCCATGCACCTTGTATTCTATCTATTCCTCTTACGACCTCTCTACTCGTCCCTTCTACTTTCATTGCTATCATATTTATTTCATGTTTCGCACAATTTCTATGCCTTAATTCATCGACCTTTCGTTTCCATTAAATTAATTCAATATCGGGTCTGAAGAAGATAAGTATCCTCTTAAGAGCCGCTACCATCATCACTTCTTGCTAGGTGGAGAAAAAGTGGTAGTTAGCAATAAATCCCAAGAAAACTTAAATATTTATTAATACACATTAATAAAATTATGAAGCCAATTAAAGCCGGTCAGAGTGTGCTCAGACGGAGTGGGCTCAAACGAGTAAGTTACATACAACGTGTACTCAGATAGTGGTTAATACTGTTAAATATCTTATAGTCAACAAAGACAATAAAACGGATATTGTTTTAAATAGTATCTGAATTGTCAGAGACATGTTAATCGAAGAGTTAAGACGGGAAAAACTTAAGACTTTTATAGCAAAAGGATCGTAATCTGAAGGAGAAGAATTCAGACTATTTCTTTGACTCAGCGATCACGAAGAACATCACACATCTAGCAATTTTAACAAGGAACAGGTAAATCCTGCTTCATAAACATCGAAAACTATGTAGAACTACTCTGAGCCTAGAAACCGAGCTAGCTCGGAGCATTAGGTCGCGGTCCGACTCGAATCAGACTTGAATCTTAGATAGCTAGCAGAAAAACCTGAAACTGAACTCATTTACTCTTTAATCTCATTTCCATAGTGCTAAAATAGTATAAATTTTAGTACTATAATCTAGTGTTACATTAAATTGCAACACTGATGAAGTCCTTTACAATAAAATTTTGTATAATTTTCTATTTCTCTTGCTGCTTACACTATGCTCGGCGGATTATCTATAAAATATTAGTAACGTAACGGTCATCTAAACATTTTTTTTTTAGTAAATACATGCTATTTTTGAAACTACTGGGTATTCCTAAATGTTTCGTATAAAACAAGAAAGAAGGGGAAATTCTAAGAAACATTGCTCTTAACGCCATAAAAATTGGACAAGACAGTAAAAAGGTAGTAGGTAGTTTTTTGGCTCTCCTGAAAAGTCGTATTTTGTCCCTTACGTTAATTGATACTTCCGGTGTCGATATATTTTATTACAATACTATATATACTATATTAACACTAGTAAAATTATATCAAAAGTTGTTCTACCAAACAAGGGTGAACCGAAACAGACGCCTTCTACAAGGTTCACCCTTGTTTGGTTGAACAAATAAATCTAGTATCAAATATAATCTAGTGTTAATATAGTATAATACAGTTGTGTGCAATTTCATACACTACTGTAACTACTCTCATTGAACCCAAACATAATTCAAATCAAAGATAAAGATTGACACAGTTTATTTATTGATTTTTGTATAAGTGTTCATTTTTCAAAGGAGATGGCCCATTTTCTTAGGGCACTCTGCCTAGCATATAAAAATCATGTACAGTAACCAATTTTGGTTTATTTTAAACATAATATGCTGTAAAATTAACTGTGAAAGTTACATAATCCAGTAACTTCAGATTTCTTAGTAATTAACAAAAAGCATCAATTGGTCATGAACCTAGTCGGGCTCTTACCTCAACATTATCCAGATTACTTTGCGTGGATATAAAGAGACCACTGTCACTGGATGGATATCCATTATATTCTACAGTTTAAATCAGTATTACCAAGTATAGAGTGTGTGTATAGTATGTTTTATTTGTAGGTTTTCATAATAAGTTTTAAGTACATGCCTGAATTGTTAGCAATTGCACAAGCATCGTTTGGAAAGGCATGTCTAACGAAGATACAACATGTTTTCTTAGCCGTCCCGTAGCTATACCGCAGTTAATACACCTCATTTATTTATTTAAACTTTCACGTACAATTGAGGTACATGTTGTATTATTGTTGACAGTGTCCAAAACGTAAGCACAATCAAATCCGTATGAAGAGCACTAGATAATCGTTGGGCAATGGAATCAGTCCGTGTAGAATAGCAATGGTCGGTATAGAGAAAAGATAATCGCACACTTTACAAACAAAAACTAGCCCCCGGGGCACAAGCTGCGAACACAAATGAAAATAGTAGGGATGAGCGTTGAATCAACGAACTAGTTGAATCAACCGTTGATCTCATGTCAACGTATTAACGTTAACTGAATATGAATCAACTAGTTGAATTCGTCAACGACGTTTACGAGTTGAAGTCGTTCGTTCGTTCGTTCTCGTTAATTCAACGAACGAACGAGTGTACAACTAGTTGAATTCGTCAACGACGTTTATGGGTTGAACTCGTTCGTTCGTTCGTTCTCGTTAATTCAACCAGTTGAATCAACGAGAACGCAAACGTTATCTTCAACGTTGAGTTTTATGGTTCGATATTTTTAAAGTCATAGATTGCGAGCGGTTGAATGAGTTGATTTTCGAATTATTTATTTTAAGAATAGTACATAGATATTGGTGGAGTTTGTTTAATTATCCCAATGTATTATTTGAAATGTACTATTTTTTTAGACGCACTAGGTATAGTGAACAGCCCTCTGTGAAAAATGTAATAATAATATTTTTATTTCACACTATTTAAGATGTTAGTTTGTACATAAAACGTTTCCAATACACAATTTGAATCAAATTGTTTCTTAAATTAAACGCGCAATCGTTGATTATGAAGCGTTTAATGAATCAACGGTTTACGTTGCAAGTTGACAATTAAATTCGTCAACGAGATGAACACGTTAACTCATTCAACTCGTTGACGAATTTAACTAGTTGATTAACTAGTTGACAAACGTGAATCAACGTTAACGTTTCGTTGACGGAAAAACCGTCAACGACCCATCGCTAGAAAATAGTATGAATGTCAAACCAGAAACATGACGGATGTCAAGCAATTGTCGAACCTGTCATGTCGTTTCGTTTCGTTGTAGCAGGAAAAAGTTATTAGTACAGTAATTTAAAATAAATGTTTCATAGCATTCGAGTAACTTACAAAAATGTTTTTATTATAATTGCAAAAGTGAATAATCATTTTACAGTCAGAATAATGTTAAATATTAGTCTGACAAGGCATTCATATCATAGCTTAACAGGGAACTGGGAATGGAACGTTTATCCGAAATGTGCTGCCCCGATACACCGGAAACGTAAAACAACTATTTATTTATGTCGAAATATTTTTTCGGAAGTTGTACGGAAACGTAAATCATTTAGTTATTTATATTTTTATTTTTTATGTATTTATAACTAAACATGTAAAATGTACATATCACTGAGTAACTAGGCAGAAACTGGCCATGTCATTTAATTTCAATTATCAAAAGACCTCTCGGGTTATCAATATGGGTGATATCTTATTCAGCTAGTATAAATACAATGACCGAAATGTGAAAAACCATATCGTTGCTACTACATCTCACGAGTGGTGACCAAGTGTGGACACAACATTACAATCTGTTGATGGAACGTTGTGTGTACAAAATGTATAGAACACAATGTGTGTTGTCGTTGATATTGTTGTACGCGGGGTTGGCGCACTCCTTCAATTGGGGTAAGTGAATACAAGCAGGTTTACCACGAGATTATCGATGCAAGTTTTTAAATGAATGTTCTTAGATTCAGTAGTAGTAGTTGTAGTTCTTCGGATTCCTTGTTCGAAACGATAAATAACATTTTGTGAAGTCACTTTTTTATAAATGTGTGAGTGAACGCCACGCTCAGATTTAAATGTTTTCCTTGTAGATGTTCACTTGTTTTACGTAGGAATCGAACGACGGACGTACGTGGTACGTGGTAACTTTTCCAACGTGTTTTATAATGCCTGGGAATCTGGACGTTCTAAAATCTAAAGTAAATATTATTATTATATTTTATTTCTTTAGATCTCTAGATCTCATTAAAAAATGGTATTCATTAATTTGAAACTAACCCGGTATAGATTTATTTTATTTTATTTCAGATTTCGTCACCCGCATGCAAGATCGACTACAATTTTATGATACAAACGGAACACTGACTCACTCAGAAGTCATTCCGCCTGAAGAGCACATTAAAATATAATCTTACGACCCTGTTCATAACAGGGTACTGTTTGCTGACCACCATAATATTTACAGCTTTGATATAGCTTCAAAAACAATAGAAACTTTAGTTGAAAATACAAACAATATTGTTAAAAGTTTGGCTTACGATCCGGTCACAGAGTTACTTTTCTGGAGTGAAAAATATACAAACATGTACTCGATTTCATTGAGACCAACGGCGGATACAAGGGGGGGGTCATGGGGGTCATGACCCCCCCCTGGGCGACAGGCTGGGTCATAGGTGGCCACTGCAATTTTATCTAAGTTTATAAACTTAAACAAATTATAAACGGAAGGGGCACATAATCATAATAATGCAATTCTATGCTGTTATTAGTTATAGATACGTATTATAGCAAGGGTGGCCAGCTTGATTAGACATAAGATCTACTGTTTACTAACGAAACCTGTGCGATCAGGGCCCCCGCTTCCATTTGTGCAATGCACACGGGCGCCATCCTCTAGGGGCGCCAAAGTCATCCTCTAGGGGCGCCAAAGCCAAGAGCCCATATTTTTTTTGAAAAAAAGAAAACGAAATTTTTTTTAAACAAAAGTTGATAACTTAAATAAGATAAGGTTTAAGTACCTACTAAAGACTTCAAATATTTGATCTCACTTTTAGATTAAAACTTGAACTTCGGAAACGTTAAACTTTTAGATCTCACTGCGTTCGTTCTTCTGTGAAGAATTGCCTTGTCCTATTCCAAAAAGCTAAAAAATTTCGCGCTCGCTTCGCTCGCGCTTCTAATATATATGGTTGACATTTACGCTTTTCGTGACCTCGCTTTTGATAGCTCATTATTCAATAGCAAATGCGTCTTATGTTAGTTAATCTTGTCTTAGTCCACAATTTTTTTTTGTCTTCTTTAAGATGGTATGGAATTCTGGCTGTGAAGTTTCAGGTACTTGATGTTTTTTTTTTGTGTTTAAGTTCCGAGGCGGCAAGCTTTACATCCCAAGGGCGCTGAATTATAAAATACACCATGCACTGACCTACCTACCATAAAAAAGATAATTCAAAATGCTTTAAAGGGCGCCAAAATCCTTTTTGCACACAGGCGCCAATAGCCCTTACGGGGGCTCTGTGTCATGTGTGCGATCTACCAATTACATACTTCTTGAAGTCTTAAAAACATAAAAACAGCATAGTTTAGTACACAATCATGTAGAAATTTTTATTGACCAGTCTTAAGAGTTTCTTTTCATATCACATGTGGGATTGTTTCCTTTTTACTTAAATACTTTGTATTGGAAGTCCGAGTTGGTGATGTTTAATCAACATACTCGACAATATAACATATACATAACAACATTAGCTCTTTTTTGGTGTTTACAATTTTGGCGTGTTTATTTTTTGGTCAAGTGTGAGTTTCCCACAAAAATGAGTGAATTTGGGCATTTTTTCGTGCCAGTCGACTCGTTGCGTGACTAAAATCCACGGTGTCCTTCAATAGCCCTTTACGTTCCAGGGTCACGGTATTCGGGATGTCTTTCTTTGAAATCTATCTGAACTAAACTACGGAAATAAGCTGTCTGCGACATGGTGACCCCCCCCTGATATAAAAGCTGGATCCGCCCTTGATTGAGACCTAGATTTAATAACAGAGTTCCCGAGAAACAGTTGATTTTGTCGGAAGCTGTATATGACATGGCTGTTGATATCTGCGGAGGGTAAGTTACTAACAATAATATTGTAAAGTTTTACAAGAAATCCACACCTTTGTACGTAATACGTAATTTGAGCTATCGACGTATATACGTTGAGCTTCACTGTCTCGGCGCTTTTCTGGTGGTTGCCACTGTTGATTCTGGCTTTCAGGAGTTGTAGTGGTTTTGTCCCAAATAAAAAAAGTAACGTAACATAACCAAGCGCCTGTAGCGATAGTGATTTGAGTGACTGAAATTTCTTCATTTCGATTTATTTCAGGTTCATTTACTGGATCTCGGAAGACTCAAATGTACAGAGAGCACGATTTAATGGTTCCCAGAGGGAAACTGTGGCCGATGCAGCCAGTAAGAATTTCATAAGTATTGACCAAAATGATCAAAAAATATATTGGTATTATTTACATTCAGACCGTACGTTGTCTTGGCGTTCCATAGTTTGTTTACAATTAAATAGCAAGAACGCAAGTGAAGTACATCAAGATGTACGACCACGAGGTTACTACGAAAGGGTGCGGATGGCTTCTTCAAAGAATCATATCTACTGGCGACTTTGTGATAATTCTATCAGGAACTGTTCCGTCTGGAAAATACCAAAGAATGCACCGAGTGACGCAAATGTTCTTGTTGAATCTAATCTCTTAATTGAAAGTGATCAGTATATTTGGGGAATAGCCGCAAAATACAACATTGAAGATGTAACTCGTGGAGTTCCTAACTGTGACCGTTTGAAGAGTCTGCTTCCAAATAACTCAGTTATAAGCCAGCTTTGTGTGCACGGTACGAAAGTAAGCGGGGAATATCGTTGTGAATGTGCACAGGGTTTTATCGGAGAGAGATGCGATGTCTCAGTGTGTCACAACTACTGTTTCAAAGGAGTCTGTGCTGTGACTGCAGAGGGAGAGCCCAAATGCAGGTATGTAATAAAACTTGTTCATCTATAAGGAACATTTCTTATAGAGCGCGTGATTAACTCATTTTTGAAACAGCTTTTAAGAGCGCGTATCCAAAAAGTTGCCACTGTCACAAATACTCGTAGCTGTCAAATATTTACGAGTACATGTTTGAATTAATTTGGTATATTTACTGTATGAAAATAAGAAATATGGCTCTGTAGTGCACGAAGTACAGTACATACAGTTCTAGTTTTAACTAGTTGTAACTGGGGAAAACGCGTTTTTCCGAAATGAGTCAGTTAAAACTGTTCGAAGGTCGATGCCAGGAGCACCCCAAGGTTCGTTTTTGTTAGCTTTTCCTTTAAACCCTGCAAACAGAAATAGGAGCCCCGCGCAGCGCGGCTCCGTACAAGTAGGTACTCGTTATAGTCCAGACTACGACAGCTACGCTGAGTGTTTTAAGATTACTGATACTGATACTGCTATCCTACATCATCCCACTGCTGGGCAAAAGCCTCTCCCCATGATTTCCAATTTTCACGATCCAGGGCCAAAGTGGACCACTGGTCATAGGTTTTATCAAGCTCGTCCCGCCATCGTCTCCGAGGTCTGCCGCGACGCCTTCTGGCTGTGTCAGGGCTCCACAAAGTGGTTATTTCGGCCCACAGCTCATTGGGCATGCGGCAGATGGCAGGTTTTAAGATTAGGTTCCAATAATAAATTTTCCTCAAGAACGGTGCGTTGACTTTACAGGGAACAAGTTATTATTATTGCTTAGTTCTAGTAGGGGAAACGAGTTCACTCTGAAAATGGGCTTTAACTGTAACATGTATTACGCTATCTTTCAGATGTAATGCTGATTACTCAGGGACGAGATGTGAAGTCAACACGTGTCAGGGATACTGTCTGAACGACGGAGTCTGTTCCATGAACCAAAACAAAAAGCCAGTGTGTCAATGTACAGGAGGTTACGAGGGGGACAGATGTGATGTTTTCACATCTCTGACCAAATTTCACGATTTCGCAATGTCAAAGGCAACCGGACCATGGAATTCTTTCAAACTTCTATTTTCTGCTCAAGTTCTGGTGATGACATCGCTTTTAAAATAAACAGGCATACATTTTTGATACTGTACAGTCAGAAATGTGTAATGTAAAGATAGAAAATTAAAAACTGAGCAATGTTCTAGAGTGATCAACACATGTAGGAATTAGGTAGATTATTCATGTACTTTTTTTTTAATGATGATATATGTTGATACATAAATACTTCTCTTTGTTAAATATCTTTACATACTCATAAACTAAACCATAAATAAAAACTAACTAGTAATATGTACAAATAATAATAATAGAAATATTCAAAGGGAAATATTCAAATATTCATGTAAATACACTGATTTCATACAGCGAAAGAATAATGTGAACCGTTTATGTTATAACCTATAATGTTATTCTGATTCATTGAAAAATTAAACTGTTGATTAAGTGGTGTTGTTATTTTAATTATTGCAATGAAATATCCAGTGGTATTGGTCTCATATTACGAGTTGTAGGTTGTGGGTTGGAGCCAGGCGCATTACTTTGTGTAATTTATTTCATCACCACTGCTCTCAAAACAGTGAAGGAAAACATTGTAAGGAAACCGGCATGTCTTAGAACCAAAAATTCGAAGACATGTGACATCTACCAACACGCGTGGTGGATTAAGGCCCACTCCCTCTCACAGAGAGGAGGCCTGTGTCCCAACAGTGGGAACATTTATAGGCTGATGATGATGATGATGATAATGAAATAAGCATTGTCACCCGCTTTATATCTGACGTCTGGCCCTATGAAGGCCCCGTTAGGCCCTTCGTCCATTAGGAAACTCCGGTATCCGATACTCCAGTCGCATACCTAAGTCGCGCGACTCCAGTCGCGCACGGTCCGTACACAGCGGCGACTCGAGTCGTAAGACTCAAATCGTCTATTCGGCCACCATTCTATATTCAACCTTAATAATACATTGTACAAAACACAAAATGTTCATCTTATAACATAAATTAAAATGCTACTATTTTAAAAATGACGAGCGCATTCCTTTTTCAAATTTTTGGAATTAAAAATTGGCGCGTATAGAGGAAAAAATCAATCTAGAAAGAATATGGTTCATAATTTCGCCGCGCCAACCGGCTACAAGGTAGCTCGATTTGTTCAAGCTTTGACTTCCAAGGTGGTGACCATGGGTTCAATCCCCAGGTAAACATAGAATTTTTCTTTTTTCGTGTTGTTTTTTAGAGGTTTATTCAATTTTTTTCTAGGTTTTTTTTTATAGTTTTCTTTTATTTGCACTGGAACGCTAACGCTTACTGCTATGATGATGACCGTGGTTTCAAATTTCAGATTTGAATAGGTTTTTTTAATGTTTTCGTTTTCTTAATTACTTTATTTTTGTCGTATGTGCAAGTACATGACGAAGCTGGGTTAAAGTAGTAATGTTTGTAACGAAACCATAATAATTTATAAAAGTGCAAAAAGTTTGACACAATGCTCGATAGATGGTCGAGTTAGATCGCGCTATCGTTTTGTGAGGTTCTATTGAAGGACACCGTGGTTTTTAGTTAGTACGAGTCTGACAGTCCCTCCCGCCCTGCCCGGGGTGGAAGGACTCATTTAATATGATTATTTTACCACTTAAAAAAAAAGCTTATTCCATGCTTATTATCTATTAGAATATTCTTTTGAATTTGACAAGCCTGTTGGTCTAGTCGTTAGTGACCCTGACTGCTATGCCGGAGGACGTGGGTTCGATTCCCACCCAGGACAAATTAATGTTTGTTTGATGAGCACGATCATTTGTTCTGTGTCTGGGTGTAATTTATCTATTCATCATCATCATCAACAGCCGAAGGACGTCCACTGCTGAACATAGGCCTCCCCTAATTTATCTATTATATTTATGTATATAGAAATATATAAATATGTTTATCAGTTGTTTAGTACCCATACCACAAGCTCTGCTTAGCTTGGGACGAGATGGCGTTGTGTGATGGTCGTGGACCATCGTTTACTTATTTGAACGAAGACAATTTAATCAATGAATTTTAGGTCCTTATATACTTTTGGTGGTAACGAAACCATATCGCGATTCAGAAAAACTAACAACGCCATCTAGTTACACATATGGAACTAAAATAAGTAAATATTATCAAAATACATAAACGTAAGATTGTACAATTATTATTATTAATTGTAATGATACAAACAAGGATATTTTTCTACCTCAGATACTTTAATAATACATTTTAAAATAATAGATACAAATTTTTCGTCGGTTAAAAATCGCGAAGACTTGGGTATCGGCGATCTTGATAGATGAGTAGCGAGCGACTAGAGTCGGCGACGCATGTCGGCGACGCGACCTGTGTACGAGCCTCTATGGATTTGTATTGCGATAGTCGCCTGGAAACCCAAATCGTAAGGTATCGGAAACTTGCGTCGCCTCGTGTACGAGCCTTCGTACGCGAGGCGACGCAAGTTTCCGATACTAGAGTTTCGCCACTACTCATGACCCGCGGAAAATTCGAGGTACTAAATTTTTATAATGCAATTTTATGTAACGACATAGACACTAGCGCCGCGTCAAAAGGTCATGATGGGTGGTCAAGAATATGAATTTATAAAATGGCTGACACATGACTGTGACGATCAAAGTATATATTTTAGGGTTCCGAAGGTTCAAAAAAAAACGGAATCTTTATAAGATCAAACGTGTGACAGTCCGTCCTTCACAGTTAATTTCCTGGGAACCTAACATTAATCCAAATCCAAATACTATAACATAATTTAAAAAAATATTCAATAAAATAGAAAAAAAAACCATCTCTCCCAACTTTTTAATAAAACTGCATACAAAATTATGATTTGATAGAGGATTGTAAATATTTTTCTATCGTTTTAAAATAATGACTTTCCAAAAATGATTCAAGAATATGCTACGGAACCCTTTATTCTGTGAATAAAATTAAAAATGGTAAATAAATTGTTCCGCCATCTTGAAAATCGCGGAAACTCAAGTCGCCGCGATGTCAGCAGATGGGTAGCGCGCGATTGGCGTCGCGCGTCGCGTGCCTGTGTACGAACGTATATGCATTTCTATTGCGAGAGTCGCCTGGATACTGAAGTCGTAAGGTATCGGAAACTTGAGTCTTATAATGGACGAAGGGCCTTAGTTTCCTTGGGGAACGCGTGGAAACGACGCACCGTCGACCCGAGCATGGTCCATGATCGAACGGCAAGTCGCCCATTACTCGCCGTCCGCATGTGACGACTGACTACTCAGTCGATCCTTTACTTCTGTTAGGGTAGCCTAGCCACTGGCCACTCTCTAGCAAGGCCTAAGTAGTAAGTACAGTAATCACTCTCACTAGTTTTCAACCTCTAAATTATTAATTTACATAGGTACCTACCTTTTTTTTTTTAGCGTAGTAAAATCATCAAATGAGTCCTCCGGCCCCGGGCATGGCGGGAGGGACTGTCAGACTTCTACTGACTAAAATACATGGTGTCCTTCAATAGCCTGTTACGTTCCGGGATCACGGTAAGGAAATACGAGTAATCCCGCGACCCCGGCAGGCTTTGGCCCTCTGAGAGGGGGGCCCCGTCATTATGCTGACGCTCTTTGAGGCGCGCGTGGGACACAACGCGCCGTCGACCCACATACCTACCTTTAAGAAAGGAATGAAATAAAACAGTACTTAAAGTTTTCGTTTATAAAACTAAACCACGAACAATATAAATAACATTTTATTAAATTTAGCAGCCACGAAGGCACATCACACTATTCGTCTTTAGCCGAAAGACGAATACTCAAAGCTCGTAACTATTCGTCACTCGTCGAACGATGACACTTTTTTCTTCATTTTTTTCCCCTTCCCTTCATCCGTCACTTTGCAACGTCCGTAATTGGGCGTCAAATAAAATAACTGGTCACTAACAGCGTCATAGTAAATGACATTGTTGTAATTGTCGAATACTGTTCTAAAAGGTGATCCATTTCCAAAAGCGCCTATTTCAGTCAGAATACCAGTTTTGTAGTCAATTTTATACAAGCCTCTGGTTTCTCTCTGCACAAAATATGCATTATCATTTATATCTGTCGTGAGAGTATATATGATACTGGAGAACATCGTAGCTTTGGTCTCCCCCTTTTTCAATTTGTACACTGTGAAATTGCTCATAAAATAAATATCATCCTTCTTGTCAACTATAAAATCATCAATGTTATAATCTTTGAGCGCAGCAATGATCTTCGATTGTTTCTTCTCGAACGTGTAAAGTCCTTTGGTCATGAAGACAGTGTAATATATCTTGTCTTTAAACTGCATGTGCCAAATAGTCTTGTCGAAAAGGCCGAAACGAGTTGTCTCATTCGTCTCAGGGTTATATTTGTAGATCCCATTCGCACCGCCGATATACACATCTCTTGTCGACTGATCAACAGTTCGAGCGAAGGAAAATTGAATATCCGGGATAGTCAAGAATCTGATATCGTCTAAATCGAAAGCAACAGTGTGGTCCAAAGGTTGGGAATCTTCGTAGTGGAAATAAACAACGTTGGCGACCCTGTCGACGGCTAATTGTCCGGAAATTGGATAGTTTTGAAATATTAGAGCTTTAGAATAGCAAATGCTGTCGAAGCAAGCATGACAATGACTTTTGCCGGATATTAGACTCGTTAAAGCCGACAGGCAGAATAGGATCAGCAGTTGTTTCATTTTCGTCCTGAAAAAAGAAAAAGTTTAGTGAGTGTGTGTTGGTTTAAAATGGGTAAAATAAATCTTGACAGTAGCGATAGGGATGGATGGACCTGCCGGGGTCGCGGGACTGTCTCACGTCATAACCTTGGTCCTGGGACGTAAAGGGCTATTGAAGGATCACCGTGGATTTTTAACCGACTTAAAAAAAGGAGGTGGTTCTCAATTCGTCGGAATCTTTTTTTTTTAGTCGGTTAAGTCTGACAGTTCCGTCCCACCCTGGGCGGGAGGACTCATTTGATACGTGCGCGACACTGGAAATTCTATAGATCTTATTGAGAACGAGTCTGACAGTCCCTTTCTCTCCATCAAACGTGTGAGGATTACATGGTGGAGCATACGGTGCAGGACTGCCCTGCTTGGGCAGAGCACCGTCGTGTCCTCACGGCGCGGCGGCAGCGATAGGCAGAGACATCTCGCGAGCGGAAAAAAAATAGGGTGCGAGGATTCATTTGATGACTTTAACAAATTAATAAAAAAGAGCGAGTTGGCGTCGTAAACGTAATGCAGTTTTGTTGAATGTAACAAAATGTTTGCTATAAACCTTTTTATAAGTATTATGTGTATTCGGCTCTATAAAAGAAATATAAGTACGTCTGTCTGTGTCAAGCCTTCCGTTGTTTTACTACAAGTTTGAATTTTTTAATCAACATTATTACTGGGCCACCACTGTTCTTCGCTCACTGCTCTGCCTAACTCTTCACAAATTACAATCGCAATGTTAGCTAGTTGTACCGTGTACGCGTATCAAAATTTATGTTTTTACTAATTATCTGTGTTTGGTATGGACAATAACTATAAAGCAACCTTTTGACCTACTCTTATCAATTAACTCGAACTATAATCTACTATAATAATATTATTATAGTAGACGCCTTGTCTGGGGTGAAAGGGCCGGTCAGACTCTTAATAACTAAAAATCATCCTGTTCGTTCACATGTCCTTTGTGTTCAAGAGCTGCGGTGCCCTTTTAAGACAGTCCAGAAGTGACGACGAGGAATCTCGCCGAAAAATTTAGTAAAAAAGACGTAGAGACCTTTCACATTTACGGGAGTTCTCGGTATATCTCGCCGTAAGTCTGTTTTGGGCTTTAGATTTTTTTCCGGAATATCACGTATTAAGGGGGATGCTCCAACCAGCCCGCGAAATTCAATTTTTTTTTACGTTTTTTGCTATTTGCAGGCCAGTGACATGTTGTAACTGTATCAAAATATGAATTGCGGTAATAACAAGTATAATTTTAAATATAAAAAATATAAAAAAATTCGCTCCATCAGCTCTCACATAGAAAAGGTGCATCATGTTAAAATCTCCGAAATTTAACTACGATGCACCTTTTCTATGTGAGAGCTGACATGCTACTGGCCTGCAAATTGCAAAAAACGTAAAAAAAAATGACTTTCGCGGGCTACATCGACGCAATCACCTTAACATTATCTTGAAGTAAGTAAAATAAAAAATACAAAAGAGGTGTCGTGGGTTCGAACCTCGCCAGGTCTATTACCTACTTTGTGTAATCACCACTGCTTTCAAAACGGTGAAGGAACACATCGTGAGGAAATGTTTATTTTTGCTGGGAAGTTTATTTTTAAACTACGCACATAGTGTGAAAAAATAAATAAACTTACTTGCACCAAATAAGACAATAACACAAATATTTTGTAATTTCACGTTACTGAAAACCACTCATTCAACCGTCTGCGTCTGTTAAAACTGCACTAAAATACGTAGTTTGTAAAATTAAACTTGTTTTCACATTAAACTGATATGTTTATTCCACAAAGTTCTGAACAACAGTGATAACTAATAATATTATTATTATACTATGCCCTCTTATCAAATCGAGTCAGTTGTTGGATAGAGGCGTAACTTCAAAATCTTGAAGCACGAATTTTCACTCTTTTACTTTACAGCTTCTTTCCAGTATTTACAGCGTTTTTGTATGAAAAAATGGAACAGCGCCTCTGGTGTGCGAAGAAAGACCTATTTTTTTCCTTGAAAATTGTCAATTTGCAATTATCAAAGTTCCAGTTTACTTTGCGTCTCAAATACTGAAAATTCGTGCTAAGGGTACTGTTTTAATGACGGGGCCCCCCTCTCAGAGGGCCAAAGCCTGCCGGGGTCGCGGGATTATTCCCTTACCGTAACCCCGGTACATAACAGGCTATCGAAGGACACCGTGGATTTTAGTCAGTAGAAGTCTGACAGTCCCTCCCGCCCTGCCCGGGGTTGGAGGACTCATTTGATGATTTTACCACGCTAAAAAAAATAAAAAATAAAAAGGGTACTGTTTATGACGAGATACGTCACTTTTTACAAGAAAAAATCAATTTTCACGAAATAAAAATAATTGTTGCGAGTAATACTCGAACCCGCGTCTTCTGGATAAGTACTCCAGACGTCTTACCAATTAGGCCATCGCAACACACTCGTTTGTAGCTGAATCATTCATTCCTTTCATGTTCCAGTGTGGTTCGAGTTCAATTCGTAGCTAAAATTTTCTTTCCTCAAAAAAATCTTTATGAAAATCCCGACTCAGGCGTTATTGCGTATTGTATTCAATGGTTTGGTTATAGCTATGCTATTCTCTATAAGAAATCTTATCGCTGGACTCTAACATAATTTGACTCTACTCTCTTTGACGATGACGATGTGCTCTTCGACAAAGCGGCTTTGAGATCGTCCGATCGTGCAGCGCGAGCTGTGAACGTTACAGCCGTTTCACACGGCAGTCCAGTTTTGCAGGACCGTCTTTTTACTGGATCCTGCAAAAACGGACACTGTGTTCACACGGTAGTTCAGTTTTGCAGGATCCAGTAAAAAGCCGGTCCCGCAAAACTGGACTACCGTGTGAATATGCATCCTGTTTTTTGACCATTCCTACGCGGCTATGATCAGGCGAAATGGACGTGAATACTTTGCTAATATTCTATTGGTATTATCGGCGTCGCGCGTCGTCGGCAGCGAAATAGAAGATTCTGGGTTCATCCTATCGTGATACAACGCTCGAATTTAGGTATTTTTGTAAATCTAATGAACGATAGGAAAAGAGAGAGAAGCGCGACGCGGGGGCTGCCACCACTTCACTATCCCGTAAAAAACAATGTCCAGCAAAAAACCGCACGCAGGAAGCCGTGTGAAATGTAAGTGTCATTAAACGGGATCCCGCTTTTTACTGGACGACGAATCCAGTTTCCGGTGACAAAACCAAACTGCACAAATCGACGGTATCAGCATTTTCCTGCAAAAAACTGGACAGCCGTGTGAAAGGGCTGTTAGTGTAGCAAACTTTAGTACCACTAAGGCGAGCATCTAGGTAGTTGTTATTATTTTTATTAAAGTACCTTCCTATGTAGGTAATTAGTTAATCATTTACACCATTGAATAAATTTTAAAATTATTCACTTACACCATTATTATGGTCAAAGCGTGCTCTGTGCAGTAAAATGTCCTATCGAGATCTCACAGATAGGTCTCCATGCATTATTGTAAAGAAAAAAACTTGAGGAGCTCGTGGACAAATAATTACAGCCGCACAGGCCGATCTACCGGTTCTACCGCTCTTGCGTATAAGTCTGACAGTCCGTCCTACCCTGACCTGGGTGCGAGGACTCATTTGATGATGATTTAACACGTTAAAAAAGGAGTCGTTGACTCTCTGGAAGTCTGGAGAAACCGACTATCGTAACCGAGGTTTATTCACGTAATACCAGTTTGAGGGCATGATCCATAATCGGACAACGAATCGCCCATTACTTGCTGTCCGCACACCCGCCAGCGAGTGTACAACTGTGTTTACACTTGGTACGGCAAATACTGTTTTCTACATTACGATTTTTTGGCTTGAAAAGTATACCGGAAGCTAAAGTCAAGACACTCATTACGATTGATGACCTTACAGGGTCGCGTTATCTTAATAAAAATAATTAATATTTTGTGTTTTAACTTGAAAATCACAAGGCTAACTGGGGCTGTCAAAATGTGCAGTATCAAAGTAACTGGATATTATTTTTATTGAGATGAAATTCGCTAGATGCGAAGTACTAGACTAGGTGGGATAACAGAATCGATTGCAGCATTCATGGTGGCAAAGAATAGAAATAAATACGGCTGTATCTCAGAGTACATTCAGCTCTGTCATCCTAAATCCTGTATTTGATATTTTTCTACTTTTGGCATAATTTTTTTTTTCATTTTCGTTTCGGTTCATATAGATCGCTATGGATCCAAAACTAAGTGATACAAAAAAACAGTCAGAATTGAGCAGTGGTGGCCCAGTGGTATCGGCCCCGACTAAGTTGTAGGTCGTGGGTTCGAATTCAGGCAGGCGCATTACTTTGTGTAAATTTTTTCATCACCACTGCTCTCAAAACGGCGAAGAAGGAACCCGGCATGTCCTAGTCGACATGTGACATCCACCAATCCGCCTTGAGCCTGCGTGGTGGATTATGGCCCACTCCCTCTCACAGAGAGGAGGCCTATATCCCAGCAGTGGGAACATTAATAGGATGATGATGGTCAGAGCCAGTAAAGTTGCGAAAGGAACGTGTCACTAAAGTCGTGCACGGTGCCATTATGGCTTTTACTAGGGAATTAAATTAAAAACATTACATTTGATAGAAACTTTTAATCTAAAACACTTTGAGCGTACAACGTAAACTGTTTGACGATAAAAAACGAAAAAAAAAACATTCAAATGGAAACGCATAAAAATTAACAATTAAGAAGAAAGAAACTTAAAATTATCAAATATGGGAAAAGTTTTTAGACTCTGTAGGCATATAATTAAGGGCCAGCGCACACTAGAGCAGTACAAATAATAATGTGAAGAGATAAATATGTATACTTCGAGGCACAAAACGGGATTTTTCGTGGCATTGAAGAGCTCGGTAGAGGATGGCATGCGATGGCATGCCTTGGTAACACTGTTGGCATGCCACGGTATAGCCAATGTGCCTTAGCCGGTGGTAAAGGTTGCAGTACTAACAAATACCGTGACCCCGGAACGTTAGGACTATTGAAGGACACCGTGGATTTTAGTCAGTACTACAAGTCTGACAGTCCCTTCTGTCCTAACATGTGAGAAAAGACTGACTCATTTGATGATTTTACCACAGTATGAAAAGCCGGTGGTAATTTTTTTATTTCTAAGGGCTGATTTTTCAATAGTCAGTTAACTCTTATCTGAGGAATAAAAATGGCGGTTTGACATATTTTCTATAGATAAGCTGTCAAACCGCCATTTTTATTCCTCAGATAAGAGTTAGCTAACTATTGAAAAATCAGCCCTTAATCAAATAATTTTAAAATCTATGGTTGAAACTTTTGTACCTATCTGTGTTTTCCATCCGCCTTACCACAAAAAGATGAACATCTATTCTCTTGAACGCTTGTCTAAAAAAATAGTAACTGCAAAATGACCCAAATGAACACATGAAAAGTCGTTTTGACAGATTTTAGACAATTGATCAACAGATGTTTATATTTCTTGGGGTAACACGGTAAGTGTCTATGGTTATTTAAAACTCAATTCCGTCTGTTGAAAAATTAGAAAACCACGTGTCTATTAATAGCCTCTAGTGTGCGCAAGTCCACGAAAATTTTAGAATCTATATCTGGTTGATTGGCCCAGTTGGGCCCAGACAGGATAAAATATGTTCTCTCTTTTTTTGGTTTAAAAAAATAAACTTATTTTTTAAATTGCGCGTTACGCAATTTTGCAAATTTGCAAATTTGGAATCAATTAGGCAAAAATTTAAAACAATAATAATTTACCAGTCTTATAATTTGTGAAAAAACCTTTGGTAGTTTCAGCCAATTGTCAATACAGACCAAATTATATCAATAATTTAAATAAGAAACTTAATTATATACCAATTAACCAAAACCTCATGAAATAATACATATTTAATTGCTGTTAAAAAAAAAATTACCAAATAAAATTATATCAAATTTGAAATATAATTTCTAAGAGATACGACATTATATTACGTATTTATATTATATGAATACATTACAAGATATAATAAGCTCAATCATTGCTTATATTTGATATATTTTTAGTTATTTAGTATTTCATATAAGAAATTACATAATTATTTAGAATAAGCAAAGTTCAGACAGCAAATATTTTGGACGCAATTTTATTTCAAATTCTTTTTTTAGTACTATTACACAAAGTAATGCATCTGCCTAGATATAAACATTATCTGTAACTCGTAAGTGGGGTCCGTTATTGCCCTTATTCATTGTTCACCTGTAGCGTCAAAATATTCCCGTCTGAACTAAACTTTATAATTTTCATAAACTTTACTATATTTTAAGTATTTAAGAGTCGGTTGCTGATCAGTAACTAAGTTAACTATCAGTTAAAAATCCAACAAATGGTTAAACATTGTCAAGGATTTTAGCAAATAGTTTACAGAACTAATGAACAAGTGGCCCATAAGTAATAAGAAAAAGTCACCTTGTCATGATATATGTTTACAAGACCCATATTATTTAAAAATACAACAATTATTTAAATATATTCATCCTTTGCAAAATCCAATCCACTAACGATTTTAATCAATAAGTTTCAAATGGACGGTTTATATAAAAAAAAAACAACAATTTGACATAAATATGTTTAAAAATAAATATTATTTTAAATACAAAAAAAAAAATCAATGGTCCCAAAACCAATAATTTACAACACTAATAAAGGCTTTTAATAACGTACAACAATTTTAGTTAAAAATTCTTCGTTTTAAGACAATTTAATATAGTAACACTCGAATTAAGACAACTGCCCTAGCTGTAACAGGCTTTTAACATCAAATTCTTAACACTATCGCACGAAAATAATAAACAAACTTCTACGAAACATTATTTTTAAAGGCACACAACAAAGTCTACAGGACCTTATATTTAAAAAAATATAGAAAAAAAATACAAAATTACATTAATGTCGCTTAAAACTTCAAACTCGAATAAATCCACTCTACATTGTTAGGATACATTAAAAAAAAGTGATAAAAGTCATGAATAAAAAAAGATAATTTCATGAATTAAAACACATTACTTTTTTATTATGGAAACATTATTGAAGGAAACGATCCTGTTTAGCCAAATCAGTATTTAAATCACTCATCCTTTCAAAAATTCAATATTTAGATTGAATTTACCTTTAATTGGTAGAATGGAATGCAATTTATATATGAAAAAAATCAGCGTGTGAATGTATGGTGTTACTGTCGCAGAATTACGTTGACTGACGGCCATGTTGAAAAAATGCAATTAGCTGATTGGCTCTCATGGACTTAACTACATTTGAAAAAAAACTGTTTCATGGATCTATCTGACTTAGACAACATTTTATAACTTTGACGGTTTATTTCTCAAGAACCATGCGGATTTATACAGAACTGATAAAAAAAAAAAACATTTCTTTTTCCCTTTCGTTTGACACCAAAATCTTAAAAAATCTCAGAATTGGATTTATCCGAGTTTGAAGTTAAGCGACACTTTTTAAAACATCAGTCTCATAGTAAAAAAAGTCAAATAAAATCGTCAATGGATTGGATACTACACCCAAGTTGGTTTACATCGTCTTTCCGTCCATATTGCGTGGATTGGAGCCAGCGACGATGATGATAAGGTCTTCAACCAAGGCCTAGGGCTTCGCTTCTGGCTGAAAAAGGGATAATTAGTGCCAAGTCAATTAGTGTGTCTAACTACGATGGTTTTCAAAGTACATATATGACGCTGGAATTACATGATTATTAGCAAAGCCCGGTTTAGGAAGATTGATTTGGGGTCAATAACTTGAAACGTATATATTAATATGGACATGGCTCCAGTATACCGGGATTTTAGAGATTTGAATTTTAAAGTTAGGAATATGTGGGATGGAGACATTATTATAAGCACTTGCCCGTGTGCATTTCAATTCAATCCCGTAATTACTGAAATGAAATCCCGGGAAAAAGGCTTATCCATGTTATGATTTCTATGATATTTCGTGATACAAGTGCATAAAATCAATCTACCTACTCAGGGCTTGATTATTACATACAAATATACTCTACCTGAAAGAAAATACATTATCAACATGAAATTTTTGCCCAACAGCGTAGCCTATTCTACTAAAGACTATAATATAATAGCCTAGCCAGTAGCCTGAGAGCAGTGGTGGCCCAGTGGTTTTAATCCCGACTTACGAGTTGTAGGTCGTGGGTTCGAACCCCGCCAGGCACATTACTTCGTGTAATATATTTAATCACCACTGCTCTCAAAACGGTGAAGGAAACCATCGTGAAGAAACCGGCATGTCTTAGAACCAAAAAATCGAAGCCATGTGACATCTACTAATCCGCACTGGGCCCGCGTGGTGGATTATGGCCCAGTCTCTCTCTCAGAGACGAGGCCTGTGTCCCAGCAGTGGGAGTATTATTAATAGGCTGATGATGATGATGTAGCCTATTCTATTCTACTAAGAATCAATCTGCCTAGCCTTTTTAGAATTATGTTGGTCGGCTTTCAGTCGAACCAAATGCAGCTGAATATCAGTATTTTACACGGAGCGACTGCCTATCGGACCTCCACAACCAAGTAATACGATACCCCTTGGTAAAAGTGGTTGTCAGACTTTAAAGCTTTTGACTAACAGTAACGACTGTCACTGATAGAATAGAATAGAATAGAATAGGTTTTTATTTGCTTAGAATGTAGGTACATAAAAATAAGATGTTGAATTATAAATGGGATCCATGTACATTCTGCCATAACATAGCATGCAAAGTAATACAATTATAGGATTATTAAAATGTCACAGAAAACTATCATTTAAGAAATCCTGCACGGAATAGTAACATTTGTCTACAAGTAATTTTGTTAAACAATTTTTAAATTTTTGTAATGGCAAGTTTTTGATTTGGTCAGGTATTTTATTAAAGATTACAGGGGCCATACAAATCACATTTTTTTTTTAATAAGCTAGTTTTATAAACGCCAGTGCATAGTAGATTCTGGTATTGAGATCTCATAGCTGTATTTCGTTTTCTAGTTTCTGTCAGAGTTGCAAAGAGACATCGATTGCTTATTACAAATATTGCTAATTCAAGGATATAAAGGCATGGGAAGGTAAGTAATTTGTGAGACTTAATTATAGGTACGCAACTGTCTGTTGTTTTTAGACCAAACATAGCTCTAAGGCAGCGCTTTTGAGCTTTGAAAATGCTTTCCCGTTCACTGCAGTGACCCCAAAATATTACACCAAATCTTAAGATCGAAACGACTAGACCATGATAGGCCACTAACATTGTCGACAAATTTACTTTTTTGGACAAATTATGCAACATAAACGCGGCTGTGCTCAATCGTTTACATATGTCTTCCGCTTGTGGCTTCCAAGTCAACTGGCTATCTACTGTGATTCCTAAAAATTTCGTGCTGGTTACATTTTCTATGGGTTGACCATTGTAGTTTATGTCCATATTATTTCCTGAAGATATTCGCTGGTAAAAGTGCATAATTTTTGTTTTTTGGAGATTAATAGCTAAATTATTATTGTCAAGCCACTTTACTAAACTGCTAATTGTGTTGTTAATGTCATTTACGTATGATTCTTTATTGGTACATGAAACAATTGATGTGCTATCGTCTGCATATAAAATCATAGGATAAGGTATATGCTGTGGCAAGTCATTTATGTCTAGTAGAAATAACAAAGATCCGAGGACGCCGCCCTGCGGGACACCATATTTTACTTCTCTAAAAGACGATCTACATTTTAATTCCCTATTTTCATTATCCCATTTTAATTGA
The DNA here is from genome assembly GCA_036375495.1 of Agrotis segetum. Lineage (NCBI taxonomy): Eukaryota > Metazoa > Arthropoda > Insecta > Lepidoptera > Noctuidae > Agrotis > Agrotis segetum. The sequence continues at coordinate 482,043 of JAQSVV010000310.1, read as the reverse complement.
TCTACAAATGACAGTCGGGAACAACGGCTTTATATGTTTTCTGAGCCACGGACTAAATTTTCCATGATAGATGGTCACCCATTCAAAGAACTACCTTTGTAAGCGCGGATTAACCTTGAAGATATTATATCGATACAGAGGTCATTCTAACAATAATATAGAAAGTTATTTTTGTATAATTAGAGTTTTATTAACCTTATTATAAACCCGTAGACGATTCAGAAATATAAACGTTTCTTTTCCACATTTTGAACATCGCCACGCTTAGGACGATCGACAATATTTCTACGTTTTGTATTTTTTTCTATTCTATCGTCGATAAAACTTGTAACTACGGTGTCTTGCTACGCGTGTTGGACAAAGAACTACTTTTACATAAAATCTAAGCGAAAATGAACAAAGATATTAAATAGATCGTACATCCGCTATTGAAGACGGGACCTTTCTCAGATTCTGAAAAAACAAATAATTATAAGAGAAAAGATTTGATTGTTTGTTTGTATTGAAACGATTCCGAAACTACTGGACCGATTTCAAAAATTCTTTCACCAGTTGGAAGCTGCTTTGGTCCTGAGTGAAATAGGCAATAAAGGGGGGGGGGGGCGAAGCCGCTGGCACAAGCTATAACCCGGTTCATTAAAGAAAGGAACCTTAAATGGCGGCGCTTATCGTATTTTCTCGCTCGCACACTAGTGCCGTTTATACTCACTCCCACGCGTAGCGTATCAGAAAAAAAAATAGTCGTGATGTCTTGACGCGCTCAATGATCTTTTTTAAGAATATTTACTAAAGTTGTTTATTATTTTTCCGTTGATACCTGTTGATTATTGTTGTTGAATTTTGTTTTATTGTTAGGTTTAGTTTGAGAAATTATTGAGATCCATTCTTGTTTTTATTATTTTTAATTTGAAAAAAACTTGAACTAGAAATCTTGTATGCTGACTGTACTTATCTGTCAACGCAAGTACAAGCCGCCATTTTAGATTCCTTTCTTCAATGGACCGGGTTATAGTTACGTAAAGTCCACGCCACCACTCAAGACCTTTTGACGCGGCGCTAGTGTCGATGTCATTACAGTCATCAAATTGCATTAAAAAAACTACCTAGTACCGTGAATTTTCTGCAGGTCATTATTGTGAAGTTTGTTCGCGGGACTTATCTATTTACCGCGACCCCAGAACATAAAGGGCTATTGAAGGACGCCGTGGATTTTAGTCAGTACAAGTCTGACAGTCCCTCGGACTCATTTGATGATTTTACATATTTGAGTTCCATTTTTTTTTCAAGCTTTTGTGTGTCACAAACATTCTAGCTATCCACAGAAACTTTAAGAAATATTAAGGCGTAGACATACGTGAATTGGGCATCAATGAGGTTACGTTAGAACCTTTTTTTTCCGTAACCCTTACAAGATTTATTTTCAAAATAATATATTATCATTCTACACAATATGAAGCTTGTCCTCTTGGTGTCAAAATAATAATAATAATAATAATTTAAATATCATAAATAAATACGCAAAGTGGCCTCTGTTTTCATAACTTAAGAGCAAACAAGTCAACATTTTTTCCATAGAAACTTGTTTGGGGTTTTACTCCACTATTTGACAAAGTATATCCAAAGTTAAACATGGTATCGTTTTGTCTCCTTATAAATTTTGTCGGTACGGAAGCAGAATTGTAAAATATGAAACCATTAAAAAGTTACGAGCTCCTAAAGATTCATTATTTTTTGCTAATTTTAACACAACTTTGGGCGTAAATTTGAAATAAAAGAAGCATCAATTTCCAAAACGAAGCCTGTACCGACACAGCAAATTTATCGAAGAATTTAGTAAATGTTTCTTGAAATTGATTGATGCAGTGGTTGTTTCATAAAACCCCAAATTCCAAAGGCCTTTTTGTATTTTATCACGTGCGCCTTTTACTCGTGAAATATCGTGCATCTCACTGAATAGTTGCCTTCGGTGCGGTGCGGGAGGGTGACGCGCACGCACACATGCATACTATGAATAGACATGGCGCCGCGCCCGGCTGTCTCCGTATGACGTGTACGTTGACAACCTATAATATCTATGGTTTACGATAATACTCTTTTGAACCTGGCTTGAATTTTGGATTTTGATTAAGCCGATATTACACAGGTCAATTTCGGTTCAATATTGCTTTCCATTCCATTGCTTCAATGGCATTGACGCATCTAAACACATTTCGATTTGATTGTCTAATATCATTGAAAGTTTAGATTTTTAATTGCCTTTCAATGGAATGGAACCAATATTGATCAATCGAAATGTCGGTTAAAACATGTAAACACGAACATTGAACAATGACCAATCCGCGAACGGCAGCGAAGGAATCGGACGTATAGGATTGTGTAGTTTCTAGCGTGCGCTAATGTTTATAGTTTTAAAAATGGTTTTTGAGTGGCGTGACAATCATGTTCCTCATTTTCTGGAACTTTTTCAAAAGTATGAGTGTTTGTGGAATACAAAATCCAACTATAATACTTGTGACGCTCCTATGGTCGCTCTTCGCTAAATCCACGGACGTACCCACCAACGCCGAGTTTTTTTTATTTAGCAGTTTAGCTCATTCATTAAATACACTGACACACAGAGCAGTGGTGGCCCAGTGGTATCGGCCCCGACTTACGAGTTGTAGGTCGTGGGTTCGAATCCCGGCAGGCGCATTACTTTGTGTAATTTATTTCATCACCACTGCTCTCAAAACGGTGAAGGAAAACATCGTGAGGAAACCGGCATGTCCTAGAACCAAAAACTCGAAGACATGTGACATCCACCAATCCGCACTGGGCCCGCGTGGTGGATTATGGCCCACCCCCTCTTACAGAGAGGAGGCCTGTGTCCCAGCAGTGGGAACATTAATAGGCTGATGATGATTAAATACAAATAAGGGAAACACCTGCACGCACGACTTGACGACGCGACATCGTTAGGCAAATGAACATTGAATGTCTTGTTGACTGTTTTGTTTGTAAATAGGAAATATGTGCAATGTTCAATGCTTTTCAACGGAATTGCTGTCAATTTAATTGAACCGTGTAATACCGCCTTTAGACTTACTTTATCTGTTTGACTTGAAATTGTTTGGACTCTGAATTATTATAAATTGGAAATATTGGAATAGCTTTGAATGGATTTTAGTGCCAGTAAGATTGTGTTGGTTCATTGTAGAACACTTGTAAACAAATTAAAATCAACATTGGGTAAGTCATATAATTTGTTACAACTAATCTCTAGGTTCTTACATACTCGTATTTGATGATCTTTTATGACGTGGTAAAATCTAGTAATATAGTTCAATGGGTATAAAATCATCAAGTGAGATCTACCACCCCGGGCAGGGACTGACAGTCTTTTACTAATCAAAATCCACGATACTGCGAAGATCGCCCGGAGGACACGGTGGAGCATACGGTGCAAGACTGCCCAGCTTGGGCGAAGCACCGACGTGTCCTCACGGCTGCGATAGGCGGAGACCTCTCGCGCCCGGCATTGGTTGCGGCCATGCTGCGGGGCGAGACGGAGTGGGAAGCGGTCAGCTCCTTCTGCGAGGCAGTAATGCTCGTAAAGGAGGAGGCAGGCCGCGAGCGAGAGAGGACAGCGTCCTCCCTCCGCCCCAGCCGCAGTGGAAGGCGCCCACGGCGACGAACGTCGCTCGATGATCTCCGGCCACCGTAGGCGCGGGCATGCGAGCAGCGAGTAAAGGGCAACTCGCTGCCCGACCAAGGACCATGCCCGGGGTTGTGTCCCACGCGCGCCTCAAAGAGCGTCAGCATAATGACGGGGCCCCCCTCTCAGAGGGCCAAAGCCTGCCGGGGTCGCGGGATTATTCCCTTACCGTAACCCCGGAACATAACAGGCTATGAAGGACACCGTGGATTTTAGTCAGTAGAAGTCTGACAGTCCCTCCCGCCCTGCCCGGGGTTGGAGGACTCATTTGATGATTTTACTACGCCAAAAAAAAAAAAAAAACAAAATCCACGATGTCCTTCAATAGCACTTTACGTTCCGGGGTCACTGTTACCTAATAAGACTGTCCCGCGGGGGCGGGGCAGCGAAGCCGAGTTCGGCTGTAGGAACACCAAGGCGATATAAATAAGTCTCCACCGTAAGGATTATTTTGAGTTTATATTTAAAAAAAATGATTTTGTTGGTGCGTAGTTTTGCTTGATAATTTAACCCTGAATCCATGTTTAGATCAACACGAAACGCATTGACATCGATTGATGATTGACATGTTAATGTAAACGAAGAACAGTTTAATTTCACGAAAGCTGGAGGAAGTCTGTAGTCAGCTGAATCAAGCCATAGATTCAGAAGGCAGTTCTCCTGGTCACAGCGCGTATTGTTAGAAGGTTTGTCTGTCTCCGATGTTGATGGGATAGCTATTTTTCTTTGTTTTTATACATAGTTTAATAAAACTGTTTAAAAATTTAAAGAATAAAATATAATTCAAAGCCCAAAAATGTGTTCATACTTTTTATTTTCAGTTTAATAAATAATCAACAAATATTTACGAAACAGTTTATTTTATTTGTTTTATTCAATAAATATTATAGTTATCTTAGCCGTATCCGGTAATAGCGATCCAGGTACTAATTTTCTTCTGTTTCTGTAAATAAAAATAAGTAATGCAAAGAACTTTCAGTAATCAACTTAGGTACAACCCTTGTAGCAATCTGCATTACTCGCTCTACGTTTTATAAACATGTTAAAAAAAACGTTTCATGACACACATGTCATATGTCACAATGTCATGTGATGACGGCGAGGCGGACGGTGTATGCATCGTGTAACTTCGTTTTTATTCGGAATGGATCGGAGCGCTTTATGTGTGGGTGCAAAGCAGACGTGCGTAAGGACTAGCGTCTAACTGCTCATCACTGATACTATCTCTTTCGGGCACGATGACAGGTGAAACAACATGCTTTATGGCCCCGCCTGTCAGTGAGTTCGTGTTCGCACAAAGAGCCACCTTAAAACCATTTTTCTCCTAAATTATCAATCACAGGATTTTTTTATTGCCAGCAAAATATTATATTAAGTAATGCAGATGGGATCTTGGACTTATTTTTGACAATAACTTTCTTGATTTTTTCCTACGAATTTTTTTAGTCGTAGTCGCTATTTCAAATCGCATAGCTACCCCTCCGGCGCCCAATAATCAGTGCGGGACGAGACGCGGTGCTGAACGGACCTGTGACACTTTTCTCCGCAAAACAAAAATAATCGATAGTGTGACCAACTAGTTTTTTTTTTACTTTATGTATAGTGTGTGTGTAAATATTAGATTATTTTTAGAGTTTAATTAGGTAGAACCATAACGTTGTAAATTATAATATCAAAATGGGTGATAAAAAGACGCAAGAAGCGTAAATTTGAAAATTGCATACAAGAGGAGAGTGCAAAATACAAAATGGTAAGTACTTATTTAATATTTATGTGCATAAGGTTAAATGGAAAACTGAATCATTACTGAATCTACAAATTATTCAATATTTAAAATATAAATTATCATCAGATGCTCATAAAATCTAACAAGCTTGACGTTTGCCTTATCTCTGAATCACACACTACATCAAGAAGCCGAATATGCATTCCAGGATTCTCCGTGTACCTAACCTGCCATCCCGATGGTGGAGCCCATGCTGGCACCGCAATAATTATCAAGAACAGTCTGAAGCATTGCCTTTTGGAACCATTTGCCACCCCTTATCTTCAAGCCACTACTGTAAGAGTGGAGGATCGATCAGGACCCCTGAATCTCTCCGCGATATATTGTCCACCGCGGCACACAATCAGTGAGAAAATGTTTTCTGACTATTTTAAGTCATTAGGCAACCGATTCATAGCTGGTGGCGATTGGAATGCCAAACATTCATGGTGGGGATCACGACTAACACTCGCTAGAGGACGAGAATTAAAAAAGAGTATTGAAGCCAACCACCTTTTAGCTATGTCATCTGGGGAGCCTACGTATTGGCCCACAGACAGAAACAAAATACCTGACCTCCTAGACTTTTTCATCACAAAGGGCATCAACGAACTTAACACTCTCATAAAGTCAAGTCTCGACGGTAGTTCTGATCACTCACCTGTCTTATTGATGGTTAGTCCGATGGCCATACTCAGTGATACCCACAACGACCATCTTCACAACCACAAAACTGATTGGCAATGTTTCCGAGAATTCCTGGAATCTAACATCAATCTTAATGTCCCACTTAAATCCAAGGCCCAAGTGGACGACGCGTGTCTCTATATCACAAATCTTATCCAAGTGGCGGCCTGGTCTAGTACTCCTGAGTTGAGGGATTCACCAGGTGGGGCGACCGGTGTCCCACTCGCAGTAAAGGAAAAAATTGCCGAGAAACGTCGCCTTCGCAGAATTTGGCAGACGAGCCACAGATGTGAAGATAAAACCAAATTAAACAAAGCTACGAGAGAACTGAAAGATCTCCTGGCTTATGCTGCAAATGAGTCGCTCAAAGAGAGACTAGTAAAAATGTGTCCAAATGCAAGCGGGATCCACAACCTCTGGAAAGCAACCAAGTACCTCCCACAGCCGAAACAGTGTTCTCCGCCTATTAGAACTGGAAATACCTGGGCACGAACTGACCAAGAAAAATCCCAAGCCTTTGCTTCATACCTAGCCGGAGTCTTTACACCCAACAAGTCGGATGGTCTTGAGGATCCAGAAATAGATGAAGTTCTAAATCAAGATCTACAACTATGCTTGCCATTGAGTCCTACTACACCGAGGGAAATAGCTAGAGAAATAGCCAAAATGAACCCCAATAAAGCTCCTGGGTTTGATTTAATAACCCCTAGGCTACTAAAAGAGCTCCCTAAGAAGTGTATAGTCTTTCTGACCATCCTATTCAATGCCACATTGAGAACTTCACATGTTCCTGTACTCTGGAAAACATCCCAAATTGTGATGATCCATAAGCCTGGTAAACCGCCTCACGATATCTCATCTTATCGCCCTATTAGTCTGACACCTGTGTTGTCAAAATTGTGGGAAAGGATCATCCTTGCACGATTATCCCCTTGCCTAGATTTGAACCATGTAATACCCGACCACCAATTTGGTTTCCGAAAGCACCATTCGACTATAGAGCAGGTTCACAGAGTCTATTGTACAATAAGACAATGTCTGGAAAAGAAGGAGTACTGTTCGGCAGCTTTTCTCGACGTCCAACAAGCGTTTGACCGGGTTTGGCATAAAGGACTGCTTTACAAAATTAAAAAGTACCTTCCACACTCCTATTACCTACTGATGGAATCTTATCTCAATGAGAGAATGTTCCAAGTGAAACTCAACGATGCAAGATCTTCTCTCTTTAACTGCAGAGCCGGAGTACCCCAGGGCACCGTTCTTGGTCCAATCCTCTACAATATATTTACAAGCGACCTACCCCAATCAATTGAAACATCTGTTGCAACATTTGCCGACGATGCGGCCTTCCTGAGTTGCAACCGAGATCCAGAGCATGCGAGTAAAATGTTGCAAACCCAACTCAATACCACCAATGCTTGGTTGAACAAATGGCGAATGAAAGCAAGCGCACCAAAATCCCACCACATTACATTTACCCTAAGACGTGGAACTTGTCCCCCGGTCAACCTAGGCTCTGACACATTACCGCAATCAACCTGTGTTAAATACCTTGGGTTTCACTTGGACCGCAGGATGACATGGAAAGATCACATAAAATCAAAGCGCAATGAAATCAACCTAAGATTTAAAAACCTACTCTGGCTCCTCGGTAGACAGTCTACCTTATCTCTATCCAACAAGCTCAGGGTATATTGCTCTATAATAAAACCGATCTGGACGTATGGAATCCAATTGTGGTCGACAGCCAGCCGATCAAACATTACGTGCCTCCAGAGAGCTCAAAACATCATCTTAAGGGTACTCTCATCGGCACCTTGGTACGCTCGCAATTCAGAAATCCATGAGTACCTGGAAATTCCAACCATCTTGGACGAAATAAAGCGGTATTCAGCCAACTATAAAGACCGACTGATAACTCACCCAAATCCGTTATCCAGTATGCTCCTACAGCCAAACCCATTTAGAAGACTCAAGAGAGCCGAAGTGCTGACATGCTAAGGGGAGATGGAGCAGTGGCTCTACCTCGCCAAACGACAACCGCTCTCAACCTTCCTGATTATAGTCTAGACGACTGATCGCAGGAATAAAATATAAAAAAAAAAAAAAAAAAATTATCATCTTGTAAACATGAAGTTGCCGGTAATGTCAAATCACGCCGGGCTGACGTTGACGATACGTCACTCTGACTTGTCTTTGCTCGCTGCATTGATGTTAAACATTTTGTCAACTTTATTTTGATAGTGTAGATATCTACAACATTATTTTTACAAGCTAAAAATATTACATATATTTACAGGTCCATCTACCGGTATGGAGTCAACAATTATCATTTCAAAAATTATCATATCAAAAAATCAAGAATCGGCACCTATGAAATTAATAAACAACATGATTGGTACTATCAAGTCCAAGGACAATTGCATATCACAAAAGCAGAAAAATGCGTATTCGGCTTATGGTCTGGTGAAAATGTACCAATCAAAACAGAAATCAGACGACGAGTTTTGAAAAACCAAAATGGAATCCAAAGTGACAAGATTTTACACAGACTGCATATTGCCAGAATTAGTTGATCCTCGACTCCCAAGAAAAATGAATATACGGGATCCTGAATACATAACTCAGGCTATAAACCAAAAAATAACACAAAAAGATGGGAAGGAAAATAAACAAAAACGTGAAAAAGAAGAATTTTCAAAATCTCCTGCACCGAGGAGTCTTTGAGAAATCGGGGAAAAGACATAAAAATTTTTTTTTTTAATTTTTTTTTTTTTAGAATTTAGAACCTCCTCTTTTTGAAGTTAGTTAAAAAAATATTTAACGAAAAACAAAAAAACCCGACTGCGTTAAAAAAAAAAACTAAACAGAAAGAAACAAGCCTAATAGTTAAGAATTCACTCATTCACACTCACAGTCGGGGCCCATTCAAATTATATTATACCAATCAAGTCTTCCCAACGGGCCCCGACTGTGAGTGTGAATGAGTGAATTCTTAACTATTAGGCTTGTTTCTTTCTTTTTAGTTTTTTTTAACGCAGTCGGGTTTTTTTGTTTTTCGTTAAATATTTTTTTTATTTCATACTTTTTAGTAACTATTCAGATAATTATTGTTTTGCTAAACAACTTTAAATCGTTATATATCCTAAACTATTATTTAAAATGAAAAATGATAAAGGGAACCTAAAGATGATTTTAAAATATCTATTCAACGATACCCCACATGACATTGATCATCGACATTTTTTTTTTCATTTTGACAATATGGCGTCTGGTTGTCGCTGTGAATTTTGATTACTGTCATGTCTTTAGTGACACTCGCAAGGTTAAGACGAATCGATTGACGTAAAAATTATCAAAATCGGCCTACGCATTTTGTCTCTAGAACGCCACATAGAAACAAACATACATACATACATACGTACATACATACATATACAGGGTGACTTTTTTAGCACCGTCCAAAATTTTTCTAGGCATTAGGTATCAATGACTAACCCCATTTTTGAAAAAAAATCGATACTTCAAATTGTCATATTAAATCATTTTCTCATCCGCTCTGCGTGGTCACTAAGCTAAACGTTAATAATATACACTTTCCGACGCATGAAACGGGCAGAGCACACCCCGCTGACCCCCCCGCCCCGCCCTGCTTCACCTGAGCGACACATCACAGCGCGGTGTCCAGATTCATCAACTTTTTATAGATAACATTGAGACATGATATCTCGATATTTTTGTATTGAGTGATACAAAAAGAAAAAACACGTATTCAATGATTTTCGCCAAAGATTAATATATTAAAATTTGGATGGTGACTAAAAAATCACCCTGTATAGACTGATAAACACATTACCCTCCTTTGCGTCGCGCAGTCGGGTAAAAATAGTTGACGATAAAAACCTACCTAATCCCAAAACACATACCTATTATAGCTGTAAAAAATAATTTAACGAAAAACAAAAAACCCGACTGCACTAAAAAGAAAGAAACAAGCCCAGTAGTTTAGAATTCACTCATTCACACTCACAGTCGGGGCCCCTTGGGAAGATTTGATTGGTATAATTTGAATGGGCCCCGACTGTGAGTGTGAATGAGTGAATTCTAAACTACTGGGCTTGTTTCTTTCTTTTTAGTGCAGTCGGGTTTTTTGTTTTTCGTTAAATTATTTTTTTATTTCATACTTTTTAGTTTATAATATTAGTGTGAATTAGTCTCTCTAGAGACCTAACTCGGCTCAAAGCTACATAATTATGCTTGATGAAAGACCTTTAGCAAAAATGCGTGAACTTAAGTCAACCACAGTTCGATCCAAAGTAGTTCCTTGGTGCTTGTGTATTCTTAGATTATTTTTACCAAAAATATTTGTTCGCCATGCTTATTCACTGTTTCTTTTTTGGTTGGAAAACCGTTTATTTACGAGTACTAGAAATAAAAACTTAAATCAATAAGTAAGAAAATGAGCGAAAATTATTGTTTTGTTAAAACTTTAAATCGTCATATATCCTAAACTATTATTTTAAATGAAAAACGATTAAGGGAACCTAAAGATGATTTTAAAATACCTATTCAACGATACCCCACATGACATAGTTCATCGACTTTTTTTTTTTTCATTTTGACAATATGGCGTCTGGTTGTCGCTGTGGTGAATATTGATTACTGTCATGTCTTTAGTGACACTCGCAAGGTTAAGACGAATTGATTGACGTAAGAATTATCAAAATCGGCCCACGCGTTTGGTCTCTAGAACGCCACATAGAAACAAACATACATACATACATACATACATACATACTTACATACATACATACATACATAGACTGATAAACACATTACCCTCCTTTGCGTCGCGCAGTCGGGTAAAAATAAAAATTGACAAACTTACATTTGCAATTTAAGAACATGTTCTCCGATACATTTCTCATTTCTCTCCGATATTTTTCTCATGCTTTCGATCTTGGACATTCAAAATGTTTTACACCTCTGTATTAGAAATGGCTATTGAAAGCGATATCACGGTAATAATATCTATCAGTACTTGAACTTCATACAAACGGACGAAACGCGAGCTATACCTACGCGCCTCGATGTCTCGGGGCGCGCTCGGGGCGCAGACAGTCACGGCTGTACCGCAGTGACGAACGGACGGTGTATTGTTTTTTTAACAAAATCAGTTCAAGGACATAATTTAATATGACGAGTATTAAATATTGTGCTGTTTTTGGGTGTATGAATTCGTCAATAACGTATCCAGTCATAAGTTTTTTTAAAATACCATATTTTCTTTTATCTCACGAAAAAAAGGGTATTTGGATTTGATAAATTAATACAGTGAACAGAGTAAAGGAAAGTTACTGCGACGAGTGAAATAGGTAAGTTATAGGCGGTTCTGAATGAATCATGATACGGTAGGTACTTACGCTTGTGTTAAAATCCTTCCTATTCAATATACAAAGTATTTTATTTGTTTACTGATATAAGAAAAGTTAAAGTTATTTACAATCAAAAAACTAAATAGAAACAGAAAGTAGGCAAATGTAATTAAAATGCTGGAGACGGGCAGCCCTAACGCATGTTGACGTACCGCGCGGCTGTAGGCATTTATTTCTATCATGCGGCCGAGTTCCACTACTGATAGATATTTATACTGTGGCGATATGTAGATAGCGCTGCGATTCAATATAGCAAAAAATTATAGTTCGCGGTGCACGTGATTATTGTAAGGTGCGGGAGGCGCGCGCGGGGGCTTTTCCTTAGCCACACCCACATGACCAAGGTCAATGGCGTCCTGCCCGCCCTTAAGTTAGATACTTACAGTGCACTCCTTTTCGTCTGCTTTTTTGTTGGCCATTGTCTCTGGATTGTATTCATTTTCCAGACCGAAATGCTGAAAAAAAATTAATAAAAAAACAATAAATATTACAGTTATATAACTATCTGCCTAGACTTTTCTCAAGTACACACATCCAACAATGCTATCAATGACTTTTAAAAATCGAAATCTTTTTTTTTACGGTAGATGTTATTATTATTTCTTCTTCTTTTTAGATTATTTATTAAAAAATTAATAGATTTAAAATATAACAATTCAATTGATAGTAAAGGCGCTCCCTCACCGCGAGCTGTAATGTAACATAAAAGTGCGCAATTTGATGCTCTATTGCCTTCGAATGTTCGAATCTGTAACGTTACATTACAGGTTTTATTTTGAAAAAATGTGTACATTATTAAGTTTTTAATATTATTATTATGACTAGTACTTGAGAAATAAGGACTAGACTTGCTACGTAGACCTCAAACAAATTAGGATGCGAACAGAGAAAGAAAAAGTGTTTATACATTTTCATATACAAACCTGCAAAATATCCTTATTGGACAAATGGTCACCGGGTCCAGTCTGAACAAAATGGCGGAGTAATTTCCCGCCCTTCTCAACCAGTACAGCGCCCCCGGTTTGCACCCAATCTCCCTTCAAATCACCACCCAGTCCTATTTAATTACAAAAATAAAGAAAAAGTAAGAAAAATAAACCTTTAATATGTCCACATTTGGGTATCGGTCAGCAGGGCCCATTTGTACGAAGTGGTGCACCAACTTCCCGCCTTTTTTGAAAAATAAAGCGCCGCCATTTTGTAATCCGTCGCCGATTAGGTCGGATTCCAGACCTGTGACGCACTTTTAATGTTATTTTTTTAAGTAACTTTTACTACAAAAAATACTAAGAGAGAATTTTATAAAGCAAACTAAACACGATCACAAATCTAACAGCTCGTTCATGAGCTTGCCGCTGTGTGCAATGATTCTGCGCGTGGCGGCAAGTGGTAAACAAAAATGTATAGATATGTTTGCAACACGCCATGAGGCGTCGCCAATGGCGAATTCGCGAACTTACAACGTAATGAATGTCTTATTTTCGTCGCCTGTCGCATCGCTAACCGCTTAGATCAAGTCGTAAAGACGTATACCGTATTTAAGAGTGAAACAGGATCGTAATATCCAAATCGGTCCAGCTTTCTGCGTAACAAGCAACAATCCATCCATCCAAAGTTTCGCATTTACAATATTAGTTGATCGCCAATAATATACAGTTTCGTTCATGAAACTCGCCTTAAAATGGTGTCAGAATCGGCAACGAATTTTCAAAATGACTAAGGTCCAGTATGCACCAAAGCGGAGAGGAGATGTGTTTGAATAACCAATCAGATGTCCACATCTCCTCTCCGCTTATTGACAGACGCTTATTACAGAAATCTGATTGGTTATTCAAACACATCTCCTCTCCTCTCCGCTTTGGTGGATACCGGGCCTAAGGCCCGTATTACAGAATGTCACTCAATACTTAAGCATTACTTAAAACTAGATTCAAGCCATTTGATAAGTGGAACTAGTTTTAAAGCTTGAATTTTGGGTTGCGTTCTGGAATACGGGACTATATCTACAAACCTACATGATCAATTTTCGCATAACTAATGGGGGATTTACACAGTTTGATGTTTCATGTGTCCGGAGTTCGTGGCTAAATAATTACAGTCGCACATGCTGATCTTCCGGGTTAAGCCGCGCTTGCCGAGGTTGGTCGGTGGATGAGTGACCATCTGTCAAAGCGAGTTCCCCCGCGTCTCGGAAAGCACGTAAAGCCGTTGGTCCCGGCTGTCATTTGTAGATCTTTGACAGTCGTTACTGTTAGTCAGAAGCTCTAAAGTCTGACAACCAGTCTTACCATGGGGTATCTATCGTATTACCCAGTTACTGGGATGCGGAGGTCCGTCAGTCACTCCAAGTAAAATACTGATATCCAGCTGAATCTGGTTTGACTGGTTATAGCCAACCCCATTATAGGTGGAAAAAGGCTAGGCAGATGATAATTTTTCATGTGTCCCATCGCTTGCAAAAATAAAGTTGGGTTTACGCTGAGCATAAGCCGAGTCTCTCAACTCACGGTGTCAAGTGTACAATCTTTTTCCTCGAACGCCTTTGGGTTTGTCAAAAAACTGACATAAGCGGAAAACAGTCGAGCTCGAAGCACGCCCCAGTTAATGTAGGCCATACACGTTAGGTTTTGCTGGTGGTTTCTACATTATTACATGCACCGATAACTGTACAGTTTTAACACATACGAACGAACGAACGAATACCAACTACAAGTGAAATACAACCTTACCACTATGACATAAGACATAAAACACGTTGTTATCTATGGGTAGATGAAAAACAAAACACGATGGCCATGACAATGTCAAGTCAATCGAATTGCATCTTTATTTCTTAGTGACAAGGTTGATTTTTGGAATTCGTTCAAATCGCGTCATGGAGAAGCTCTCTAAAGGGGAATAAGTTCTCACCCATTCCACGTCCTTTGAAGATGGCGTCACGGGATTGTTTCCAGAAGAGAGATGTAATTATAGTGACCACGTTGAACCTCTTGAAGCCGAGCGTCTGGTACGTCGAGATGTTGTCCACGTAGTACAGTTCTGAAAGTTTCATTTATATGTTATTTTAGAGTATAAATAAACAGAAATCTCAGGTAGCGTACTACTGAAAATAATAATCAAAGAATGTTGACAAAGATAAAACGCTTCGAAATGCCAGAGTTGGGGTTTCATCACCATCAGCCTATAATGTTCCCACTGCTGGGACACAGACCTCCTCTCTGTGAGAGGGAGCGGGCCATAATCCACCACGCGGGCCCAGTGCGAGTTGGTAGATGTCACATGTCTTTGAATTTTTTGGTTCTAGGACATGCCAGTTTCCTTACGATGTTTTCCTTCACCGTTTTAAGAGCAGTGGTGATGAAATAAATTACACAAAGTAATGCGCCTGGTGGGGTTCGAACCCACGATCTACTACTCGTAAGTCGGGACCGATACCACTGGGCCACCACTGCTCAGTTGGGGCTTGGTACGTCATAAAGCTTGTAAAATGACACGGACAGCGTGAAGTTTTGTGATCCTTAGGAGCGTCGTATTGTCGTTCATTTTGGTTTACATAACATCAAACATTTTTTGATAATCAAACTCTTCGTGAGTTTGATTATCACTGGAACTACTAGACGAACTAATTAGTTTTTTTCAGTAAAATGAAATTGCGTTATTTTACAAGATTTTTGTATGAGAAAATTCGTTTCCTTAGATCAATGCTAGGTTTACTAAAAAAAAACCGGAATGCAACTTCTTGGGTGGGATGGTCTTTGACATATTTGGACTAGATTCGTTACTAGATTTATCGTGGTAAAATCATCAAATGAGTCCTCCTACCCAGGGCAGGGCGGGAGGGACTGTCAGACTTGCACTGACTAAAATCCACGGTGTCTTTCAATAGCCCTTTGTGTACCGGAATCGCGGTATACGTGCGTCCCGCGACCCCTTATCACTTTTGTACAGAGCAAGAAATGTTCGATTCAATCACTTTACGGAATGACTTTTCCGATGAAGATTTCAGGCAACAGGTTTAATAAACGTTAGGCAATCAAATTATTATAATATTCCACAACTATCACACAACGCCATCTAGTCCCAAGCTAAGCAGAGCTTGTGTTATGAGTACTAGACAACTGATAAACATACTTATACACTTATTTATTATATACTTACATTTCTAAGTACATACATATTATAGATAAATGACACCCAGACGCAGAACAAATGATCGTGCTCATCACACAAACATTTGTCCTGAGTGGGAATCAAACCCACGACCTCTGGCATAGCAGTCAGGGTCACTAACCACTAGATGACTAGACCAACATGCCTGACAATAATGGACCTATTACCTATGAGAAGAGTTAGAAACTTCTAGAAAGCTTACCTCCATCGAAGTATTTCCCGTCGATGAAGTCCTTGGATCCCGCCTCCTCGACACCAATGCCAACCAATTTAATATTGTGCTTGTTCAATACTGGCGCAATTTCTCCCAACTGAAAATTAAAAATAATTTATATGATAATACGCTATGTGCAAAGTTGTTAAGGGTTATAATCGAAGAACACCGCGGATTGTCAGCACAATACTGGCAGTACCTCCCGTCCTACCCTGGGTCCGAATTCATTTGATGGTATTACCACGTAAAACGAAGCCCCGTTTTTAATCCGTTCAGTACATTGGTCAAGGCCATGCTGCGGGGCGAGACGGAGTGGGAAGCGGTCGCCTCCTTCTGCGAAGCAGTCATGTTCGCGAAGGAGGCGGGCCGCGTGAGGCAGGGCAGCGTCCTCCCTCCGCCCCAGCCGCAGTGGTAGATGCCCACGGCGACGGACATCGGCAGACGATCTCCTGCTACAGTAGGCGCGCGCGCCTCAAAGAGTGTCAGTATAATGACGGGGCCCTCCTTTAGAGGGCCAAAGCCTGCCGGGTTCGCGGGACTTACTCCGAATTACGGCGACCCTGAAACGTAAAGGGCTATTGAAGGACACCGTGGATTTTAGTCAGTACGAGTCTGACAGTCCCACCCGCTCTGCCCTGGGTGGGAGGACTCATTTGATGATTTTACCACGCTAAAAAAAATGGTGCTACAGTCCCAGTCACAAAACATAAAAACTGTAAAAGTACCGTAGATGCCCATTCCAAGGAATGAAGAACGGAAAAGACTCCATGGACACTCTTTTTAGATCACCGAATAAAATAAATATCTATAGGCCTAATTTTTAGGGTTCCGGAGTCAACAAGGAACCCTTATAGTTTCGCCATGTCCGTCCGTCCGTCCGTCTGTCCGCAGTTTAGCTCAGAGACGCACAGTACTAGAGAGCTGTAATTTGGTGTAAATATACGGATTTGTTGTGCCGAAAAAGTGGTAAAATAAAATCTCGTAAAATATTTTTTTTTAGGGTACCTCCAGTACTTACACGTAAAGTGAGTTTTTTTTTTTTCTCGCGTACCCCTTAGTGTGGAGTATCATTAAATAGGCCTTTAAAAAATAATGACAGTTTCCATTAACAGTTTTTTGATAAAAGAATTCGTTTGTGAAATATTAAGCTTTAAAGTGCTAAATTTTGCTCGATTCGAGTGTCCCCCCCCTCTACCAGCTAAACGGTTATGTTTGGGGGTGTGAAAAAATTCACAATAGTAGTATATATAACGAAGTTTAAAAGAAAATTATCATGACTAAGTAGTCTTTACAACTTTACGAGTAATAGTCGACCAACATATAAAATGTACTTGGATATCTTATTTTCTTAAACAAAATGTATCGGAGACAACTGCAAATGTAAGTTTGTCAACTTTATTTTTACAGCTTTTATAGGTATGTTTTTGGGGATAGGTAGGTTTTTATCGTCAACTATTTTTAACTAAATTCAAAAAAAGGAGGAGGTTCTAAATTCGTCGTAATCTTTTTTCTTATGTATTTTCCCCGATTTCTCAAAGACTCCTGGACCGATTTTGAAAATTCTTCTTTTTAAAATTAAATTCAGCGAATCAGTTTAGTTAGTTCGCATAAGTATTTTGATGGTCAACTACGGAACCCTACACTGTGCGTGGCCCGACACGCACTTGGCCGGTTTTTGCGTTTGTATTCAACTGATTGACTTTTTAAGAGGCACCTAGCAGTGTTATCGGTCAGATAAACGGAAAATTCTAACTGATAACTGATTCCCTATATCAGTAAAGTCTAACAATAACAGGGGGAAAGGTGAGTCTACAACCTAATTTAGGCCTTATCTCTTGAGGATTATGGGAACTAATTCTGTGGGGTTAAAAAGGATTTGTATTGACAAGCGAAACATTGTACAAAAAAAGTCCAAGTGCGAGTCGATTGGCGCCCGAACGGTTCCGTACCTACCATTATCTATTATAAAAGTTTTTAAGTTTTACTATTATTTTTATACTTATATTTACGTATTGTGTTTTTATGGGCCTTGGTTGCCTGTAGTATACTGTGTGCGAATTTTATGGGGTCTCCTTCAGTGCCAGTAAGTCATGTAAGTATTTGTTTTCAGCCAGTTGAATTCAGTACACGATTCTGGTTCCACTGCCATAAACGTCCAGGCTTGAAGGAATGTTTTAGGGTTACCACGATCCTGGAGTGCAAAGGGCAATTGAAGGAACAGGTAGAGTTATAGTGATTACTAGTCTGAAAATCCCATCTGCTCCATCTAGAGTGAGGTGGAATATGGCTTCCCACCCACAAGACCTATAATTTGTCGACAGTTATTTTCAAATAATGATTTCTGGCAATTTTATTAATTACTTTTCGTTGATTACACCGTTTTACAGTAGTACAAAGACAAACAATTTTATATCAATTAGGTTATTATAAAAGACCTTTTGGAAAGTCCAATTTTAACAAAGAAATAGTATTGATTTTTTAATCATTTCATGGTATTGTAAGGCCTCCTCAAGTCCTCAGCCTGCCACGAGCTTCTCAATGTCAAACCATTTATTTCAGTTAGGCCAGCGGTTCTCAAACTCACGGGCATGCGAAAGACAAGGGTGACTCGCCGTCCGATCATGGGCCATACCCGGGTCGTGTTAGCGCGCCTTAAAGAATTGTTAGCAATCGAATCATATCACTTATTTCAAGTAGGCCTGTTACAGGCCCTTTTTAATTGTCAAAAAAAAAAAATATTTTTAAAATAGTTATGGTGTCCCGATCACAAGCTTTGATTATAAAAGGTCACAAGACATAATAATTGTGTAATAAAGTACCGTAGGTGCCCGTTTCAAAGCGTAGATCTCTATGGAAAAGAACGGGCATGAAACTCCATGGACACTCTTTTCCAATCGACAAAATTATAAAACCTGCCTGAATAGAGGGCCAAAAAAAACGGCGGTACTCCGAACTGGTGCTCCGTTTCCATAGAGAAGAACCGACAAGAAACTCCATGGCTACTCTTTTTAAAAATATTGTTTTTGTTACTCTTCAAAGTCAAAACATTTATATCAAATTAGACAATTATAGGCCCTTTTGATTGTCTCAAGGAAATAGTATTGATTTTTTTATTGACAATGCCTGTATTTTGGTGTCATTGAAGGACACGATATTTAGAAATGTCTTTTATTTATGTTCAGGCTACTTTGGCCCATAGACATATTACCTTACAGGTGTCTTTTTGATACGGTAATATATTGTGTCCCCTTCGAATGCTATGGTCGGCTTCCAGTCAAACCAGATGCAGCTGAATATCAGTATTTCACATAGAGCGACTGCTTATCCGGCCTTCGCAACCCAGTAACTGCGTAATATGATACCCCTTAGTAAGACTGGTTGTCAGACTTTCAAGCTTCTGTCTGAGCCCTGTCGTATCAACGCCACGCAAGTCTCCGATATCTTACGACTTTAGTATCTATTGACGCGTGCCTGTGTACGAACATCTATGGATTTGTATTGCGATAGTCGCCAGGATACCAAAGTCGTAAGGTATCGGAGACTTGCGTCGCCTTTTGTACAAAGGGGGTGACAGTAACGACTGTCAAAGATACATACATGGGTCGACTGCCTATCGGACCTCCTCATCCCTCGGTTGTCAGACTTTCGAACTTCTGACTGTGATTAATGACTCGAAAGATCTACAAATGACAGCCAGGACCAATGGCATTACTGATATTTTTCGAAAGATTTATGAATGCATGAGAAAGTCAAAGTCAAGTCAAATCATTTATTTCAATTAGGCCATCAAAGAGGCACTTTTAAACGTCGATTTTTTAAAATTAAGGAAATGGGATGGGATTGAATCTACACCCATTCGCAAAGGTAGGTTGTATGAAGAAGAATGGACAAGAAACTCTATACTTAGTCTGAAATATACGCAGAAGTTGTGGAACAAGCCAATCCAAAGATAATTTTATAACGTAAATATCGATAAAATAGTTACTGTCATGGATAAGTACATAACATTTTATCTATAGAGCACATGAGAACCGCGTGTTTTCGTATTCGCAACATAATATTTTTCTAAACTCTCTACTAATATTTAAGTATCAAAGTAAGTCTGTCTGTCTTCTGCCTGTACGCCTTAACGGTTGAGCAGATTTTAATAAACTTGGCATAGGTAGACCACGGAGTGCTATGCCAGGAAACCTCCACGTGCGCCCGTGGACTGGAGTTCCCTCTCGGATACGTCCGGGGAGAAGACCAGTTTTTTGGGCCGGTGCACCCTGGGATGCGGGCAAAAACTCTTCCTTAGGCACTGCGTGCCTAACGGGTCTCTTTGCCCGTATGCGAATAGCCTGTCGCGGTGACGCTCCAAAAGGTGTCCCTCTGATTAGCAGAGGGCACAGCGGTGGAGCAGGCTTGCGGACGGTGAGTGATGGGTAGCTCGCCGTCCGACCAAGGACCAAGCTCGGGTCGGTGGCGCGTCGTGTTTCACGCCAAATGCCTGCTGGGATCGCGGATTTTTTCTTAACCCAGGATACCGTGGCCCCGGAACGTAAAGGGCATAGGAAGTAACGCGGGTGGATTTTAGTCAGTAAGAGTCTGACAGTTCCTTCCGACCCACCCAGGGCGGGAGGACTCATTTGATTATTATACCACCTAAAAAAAAAGGTAGACCACAGGTTCGGACTTAGTGCTGTTTTTGTGTATGATGATACCAGCCGTATATCAGAGCTATTATCTATCTATAAACACAGCTATTGACAGAGAAACTGGCGCTTACCGCTCGTGCTGCACTATCGGACCTTCGAAGTGCACATCGTGGAGTTCAGCGATGATATTTCTCATACAGATTACAGAATAGCATAGCCAACCACAGGCAAAGCAGCAGGCAGAAACTTAACGTGGTCGACAACGGATTTTATCAATACGTAACGTCATCTTTCTAACATTTTTATCGCGATAAATTAGATAAACAAATTGACATGTACTTATTTGTGTGTAATTTGAAACATATATCTTAAATCGATTTACTAATTAAGCAAAATCTTTATGGCTTAAGCCGGGTCCAGACTGGTGTAACGCGTAATGTAATCCACCGTGTAATGTAACGCGAATTCTAAGTGTGGACGGCACACCGAGGATTACATCGGAAACTTGCGTCACGTTGTGTACAAACCTTCGTACACCAGGGACCCGACATTATATGGCTATAGGCCCCCAACGCCCAGGGCAGAGTCCCATACTTTGATGCCCATGCATCTTGCAAGCTTGTTCTTACGATCATCATCATCATCATTTGACACTCCTGGACATTGGCCTGTCCCAGGGAGCGCCACAGCGCACGATCTCCAGCTTTTTTCATCCAGCCACTGCCAGCCACCTTCTTCAGGTCATCGGTCCATCTTGCCAGGCGTCCCACCCTACGCTTACCTACACGTGGCCTCTATTCGAGAACCTTCCTACTCCACCTATCGTCGGTTCTGCGGCAAACATGACCAGCCCATTGCCACAACAGCTTGCTACAGGTTTGGACAATATCTGTAACTTTGGTCTATACGTTGAAGTGTTACTAAAATCCATCCTGCATGGGTGGATGTTGGTTAACTCCTCAGCAGGACGATAAATGAATGAGTTGTATCTTACCTCCTTTGCCCACAATCTGCACAGCATGCAACCCCAGCGCCTGAAGAATATGATGGCAACATTCTGGTCCTCCCAAAAGTTTTTCAACTCAAGCGTCTGGAAAATAAAACATGTTTTGTGTTAGCAGAAACTTTGATGAGATGTTGATGGGGAACTGGAACTCCTGTGCAACGTTGGAAACATAGTGAAAATGGTTTGGCAACGAAATCGACAGATAGGATGGTGCTCGATAGCCAGGTGGCCGGTGGCAAGTCAAAGCTAATTGTAGATGGCACCACCATAGCTTAGTTCTAATCCGACCAATGAAGATTTTGAAGTACCTTTAATATTGGAACTGATTTGAACCAATGAGGATGCTTGGAACAAGCTTTACTAGCGCCATTAGTTCCCCAGTTGCCAACCCCATTGGGATCGCACAGCTGTCAAAGCAGGTCAGGTGGACCATGACATCTTAAAGCGTGAGTGGTTCAGCTCAGGGAACGAGATGACGCTAGACGACTTGTATAGCTCTGTCTTTTTCCAACAACCTTACTTCTCACGCTTTTTTAAGATGCCATATTAGGCCACCAGGAAACTTGGGGTGGAAGCTGCAGAAAAGAACAATCTTTTACATTAGGTGGTTGAAGGATCGTGTTGCGGTTTCGATCCCCGCACGGATCGAAGTGTTATGTTCGCAAATGCATACCAGAGAAAATCTTAGTGATGCCACTTTTTCTTTATTTAAGCAATGTAATGAAAAAGACATAGGGTGACACCACATCTGGCAGGATCGGAATTGCCTTTTTCCGTCGCCCTTTCTCTTTCTGTCGCTTAGAACTGCCATTTGCTAGACCGCAAAGGGCAACGGAAAAAGGCGATTCCGTGCTGCCAGATATGGTTCAACCCATACAGAATCACTAAATGCTATCGTCCTAAGCATGGTCATGTAGAATAAAAACTCTTTTCTTTAGTTGGGTTCTACAGATTGTGCCATACTTGGGCAAAAATAACGTCTGATTGTACAGAAATTAGTTTGTCCAGTATTGATATAGGTGGTCATACTCATGTGTGCGCTGATAAAAAAAACAAGCTGATTGCTGCATATACCTATTATGCATCTGAAATTACGTTACCTTACCAACATGGTCTGTGTATGTATTTTTATTACTGCAGTTTTGCATAAACACAGACTGGTTGATAACCTGTCGCCTTTCAATCTTTCTTCTACCGATAACTATGTTATTCTACTTTCTTTGTACAAAATATGATAATAAAAAAAGAATAATTAGTTACAGTCAGAGGCCAATTGTGTTGTCTTATGTCCCTGCTTGACGCAGAGATGGCAGGTGGAGTAAGTGACCAAATGGTGGCCAAGGTTCAACCAAACACACCAGGGCAACCTAAAAGCCGGTTGGGTTGACAATATTGTCAAGATTGTGGGGAATATATGGATGAGAGATGCACAGAACCAAGAGATAATGCAAAAAAGGGGAGAGGTATATGCAGCAGTGGGTGATCCTGAGTTGATATGATGATGATGATGCCAACTAGGGAGACAGAGAATCTTGTTAAAGAAGCCAGAAGAAATAGGCTAACCATGACACAAAAGTGCCACAAGTAGAAACATAGGGTATTGGAAGAAAACTTCAATTGGTATTATACACATAGTCTGATCAATAATAAATATAATATATTTAAACCAATACCAAAAGAATTTGAGGCTGTGGAATTTTTCACAGACTTATAAGTAATTTTCATGTTTGGTAAAAAAAAAACGAAATTCTGGAAAAAAAAATTGGATAATTGTGCATCTGTAATGAAGAACTATGAATGGAATTTTTCAGAACACATAAATGCCTTGTTGACTCGACTATTAGGTGACTAAGGTTGAAGATGGCTTGATGGCCACTCTTTGGGCGAGCTTCCACAGTTGTTCATCTACTTGACACATGAGATACCAGCATAGCATATTCGAACTGTAGAGTTTCCACTGTTAGGCCACAGGCCTCGCTCTTTATTAAATACATTTACTCTTTGGTTAAATCCTCATAAAATATAACCAAAGAAACTTGTTCATAACTTCATACACAACAGCTCTGAGAGAAATAATGGGCCAGATAACTCCGCAGGACAAAGGGTAATTAAATATATTCATTTTCAATGGACTTTGAGTCATTAATCATGAGAAAAAAAAAACTGAATCACTGAATTAATTAAAACTGAACTTTTGTATTGGCTGAATAAAACCTGTTCTTTGCAAGTCTAGGAAACAATTTAAAAAAATTACATGACTGTTAGTCTGTTACTAATACCGGAAAATGGAAATGAATACGTCCTGCAATTAAATGCAAATAATGGGTAAGTAAGTACTACATACTTACTATGTAGGTAAAATTTAATTATTACAGCTCATAAATCTATCAGCATACGGATGAAAACCTCAAGTAAGGCCGTAAATACGTGGATAAATGTAATTAACATAAATCCGAGTTTAATGCTAAACCAGAAACTCTGTTTTGACTGGTTCTATTTATTACAAGTTACGATTACGAAACTTGCAGATGCAAGCTGGTTTTCCATTATATTTTACATAAACAATTTAAAATGATAATATCCGCCACAACACAGCGCTTTTAAAACGTTAGTAGACCAGAAAAATAACTTTCAAACATTATTTTGAAAGCCAAAATGTAAATTGTAACATCGGAGCGGCGTAAATAAAAAAGACAATTAGATGTAGGAAAAAGAAAAGATGTCTATTTACCTCGCCGCTGGCGATGCTTTTTACTTTTTGTGACCCGATCTGAGCGATATCTGTAGACATTTTCCTTGTTTTTAATAAACTTTTGATTACTGTAATTTTACAAAACTCAAAAAGTTCCGGTCTCAACGAAGTGAACAACATGAATGAAAAAGTCAATTGTCAAAATGAAATGAATGAAGAGAATGAATGAATTCTGTGCCTAAACTTGACGTTGCAAGGTTGCTAGTTGTAGTTTTTAACTTTACCCTAAAAATCCTTTTTTTGCAATTCTATTTTCTGCCGGGCAGAACAAACTACAGCTTGACAAAAAACTGTAGAAAACCGGAAGTCGCCATTTCTTCGCGCTACCAGCACTTTGAATGATTTTTTTTTCACTTATTACGCTGGTTTTATGGCACAATAATAAATCTAACAAACCTGCGGTCTTTGTTTACAAAAAATATCAAAGATTTTAAAACATTTTCAGAAAAAAAAAGATTAGTTCCGTTTCAATCCGTTCTGGCCAAGCTGTATCTATCTAAATAATTATAATATAAAATATTTAGGATAAAACACTGAAGATATTAAAAAGTTAAGAACTCACATCTCATAAGCTTGCTTACTCAATGGGGATGGCAACTCAAAGCTAATCGTAGATGGCGCTGCGATAGTTGGTCCCCACGTCTACCTTGTACAAAAAAACAAACAAGATTATTTGTTATAAAAATTGAGTATAAATACAAAATAAATATGGAAAATTATTCGTCCATGCAAGTACTATATACTAAAAGAAGAATTAAGACGCCACGGCGCATCTACAAGAGGAAAAAAGTGATTTAATTGAGTGGTTATACATTTGATTTTACCGTAATAAATCCACAATTACTTGTAGTTGAGGTTTCAATTTTTGAGTTTAGGTATGTTTTACCTGTCCTCTCCTTTATCAAGAATATAATGCTGGTTTTGACTTTCTATTTTGATAAAATATCATAATGTTTTAAGTCAGTAATTTTAACCTTTTTTTCTATTTAGATTCGAGAAATATCACAATATATTTAATTTCTTAAACACCACAACTATTACAAAACTCGTTCCAGGTGATAATTCTTCGATTTTCGAGCGATGCAATACTGGTACATAACCTCCAAAAGAAAAGTAGATATTATTTTGAAAAGTGTATTCCATCATTTTTACAGCTTATTACACAACATCTAGTCATTTTACATCAATAAATGTTTTTTTTTTTCTGAAAATTCCTTTGATTTTACAGTTCTTTGGGGACCAAACTGTCATTTTCACTTTGACACTTGCCTTCCCCATGGTGTCAGTCCTCTCGCCTTCTGCCTTTTAGGTGCCTGTACCTGTCCTAAGTATGTTTTTATGTAATTTATTTTGTTTTTATTGTCTCTCACTTTCTTAGTAAAAAAATGCGTAATTATTCATTTACCTTCTTATTCACAGTTTAATACTCCGATATAATTATATATAAAAATTGAGAAAAAAAATGGCGTTGTCCACATTTTTAGTCTGAATTTGGTCATCGCCTGCTCCAGATTTATTTGCAATCTCAAATCTGATACAAGGGGTCTGTTAAAAGATTTTTCCTATTAATATGGGAGAAATTTCGCTAGCAACTGTCAATTGAATGAACATGTGAATGGCTAAAATCTTTTGTCTGTCATTCATTTCATAGATACAAAGAATGGCGAGCACAATATTCTCTGTAAAGAAAGAAACTGAATAATGGGTATAAATCCATATCTTTCTTAAATGACATGGTGAGTGACATAAAAAAAAATGAATGCAACCAATAACTTGTTCCTTTAGCTCTCTCACACTTGCCCGCTTGCCCGCTTTTATTTGACGTTTGGATGAAAGGACGGGACGAGTCCATTTCCTTTATCTATGGTTGCCATTCCTAAGGGTTGTCAATTGTGTCAAAATAATCGATTAGAATTGTATCGATATTAATAATTAATTACTTTTTTTAACCTATATTGTCCCACGACTGGGCAAAGGTCTCCCCCATAACCTTCCACTGAAGAGTGCAAGGCTTTCTCTTGCTTTTTTTTTAAATTAATTTCTTATGATTATAAAATTTATTTCAAGTTAATTGTGGAGTCCTACTAATATTATAAATGCGAAAGTTTGTGAGGATGTATGTATGTGTATGTAGGTATGTTTATTACTCTTTCACCCAAAAACCACTGAACGGATTTGGGTAAAATTTGGTGAGCCGCTGGTAACAGCTAGTTATAATACGCAAGCGCAGCGTCGCCGCCCCACCACGCCGCGCCCCGCCACGCCACGCTGGCTGTGTGCAAAGACCTTAAGAGATATTGAATGTAAACAACTTCCAACAAGGAAGAATATCTTAATCTGAAGTTGCGTTTGCAGGCTTTTTTGTTGTTGTAACTTTATTTTAATCACTGCATCGTGATATTTTTTGTTGATATTAAGAACATTCCTATTGTTTTGATGTTTTACAATAGTTTGTGTTAGAAATCGAAGACGTATTGTCAAACTCATTTTATTTCGGAGCCCAAATATTCAGTTGGACAATTGCTTAGGTATTTTTTTCATGTTCATCCTACCCATCTTACCCTAAATCAGATTTACCCTACATAATATAGATTAATTACACCCAATCACACAAACATTTGTCCTGGGTGGGAATCGAACCCACGACCTCCGGCATAGCAGTCAGGGTCACTAATCACTAGACCAACAGGCTAGTCCATTGAACAAAAATGAAAAGCAACTACAAATAGACTTAAATCCATCCAGCCATACATGGTGTCCCGGGAAGGGTGGATCAAATGGAACAGATGCATGAGAGAGGAATTTCCAATAATTTTCTTGAGAAAATGTTACACTAGTGAAAGTTGCTATATTATGTGAAAAACTTCTCTAACACATACGCATTATTTATAGCCATAAATTTCGTCCTACGGATATTCTAATAAGTTTTACAGTTAGAGAATTGAATTGAATTGCAATCTCTAAATATTTTGTTGCCTATCTTATCTGAACGAAAAGTTGTCATAACTTTTGAGCCGTAAAATATTGCACCGTATGTTTCAGAAGTAAAATGAATGAAAATCTCACTTCTCGGGACAACCTGTTTAAAATCCTAATCCTCATTGATGATGAGGAAGGAAATAGATTCAAATTATAAAACGATAATGAAAGATCGGACCTATAAATTCTAAAAACTTTCTCGAAAACATCAAATCGCATCCACAAAGAAAGATAAATAAGAATCGAAAAATAAATTAATTTGAAGTTAGAAAATTATCGATACTTTTATTGACAGTCTTTTGGCAACCCTATCTGCCTACTTTTCATTCTGCCTTGATTGCTTGTCACCGCGTGTTTCACCGGTCTGAAAACTTTACTACTTATCTCCAAACCTGGTGAGTATTCATTTATTTTTAAATAATATTTAGATTCTAGTTACTTTTCTTTATCTTTGTACAAAATTTGTCAAATACAATAACTTGTTAATTGGATGCATTTTGACCTTGTACATTCGAGTCATTTCGATTGATTTTTTGTTACGTGTATTAGTCAGTTTTAAGAGTTTTATTGCGTTGTTTGTCTGTTTTTGTTGTGAAGAACTGGTTGGGTTTCCATCCACGCCCATTTTCATCAAAGACGAATGAAATGAAAAGTTGAAATTTTGGAAAAGCTGAAAGAGAATAGACCTAATTTTAAGCGTCCTAAGGGCCAGTTTACTTGGAGATTGTCTCAAGCGTCTGTTTATTGATGTACCTACTGTCAGCTACGTCATTAGCGCAATTACGACCTTTTTAACTGTACCTAACTTTACCTATTTAAATATTTCTTATTAGAATTTCTCTAAATCACACAAAGGTAAAACAGAATTAGAACTCAATGAAGTAATTGCATCATAATTATTGGAATGAGCAATTTCCTTACTAATAATGGTAGTGAGGAAAGTGGGTCACAAAATCTATGGTGGCCTATGTGCTTTTTATCTGTATATGGCATTATTTTCTATGCTCACCATAATGAATCTTTTTGGTGATGTTCCAGTTTTTCAAATTTCATATTTATATACATTGAATGGACTTGTGATAAATTGGTGAGAGATTGGTGATAAAAAGTTTTAATTTCTGATTTCTAAAGTTGCCCCCGAAAAGGTATAATCATAATACAAAAGTACTCTTAGATGACGAGTGTCAATTTAACCAATTTTGAGAGTGTCGAAGTAAGGTAGGTAGTTGTTTAAAAAAATGCTGATTAAACTGGTAGTTTCCTCAATGTTAGGATAAGAGTACTTACCACATTTGTTTAAATTCATGCTTTTCTTCTTGAAAGTCATGTAAGCTTTTTAAGTAAACAAGTTAAATACAAGTACCTATGTAGGTATTTTTAATTTGCCCAATATTTTTATCAATGTGATAACTATAAATTGTTTGTCCGCAAGCAATGTGGTTTAATATCCCATGATAGGCAATAAACAATTTTTACTCAATAAAATTAATAAAGTCCAAAATATAGATTATCAAAAAAAATATTAAACCATAAATTTTTATATGTAAACCAAAATTCACGAACATACAAAACTTCTAAAAATCACAAAACATTTGTTATAATTTTACAAGCATTATGGCTAATGAATTTGTAATAAAATCTTTATCAACACACAATCAAATCATTAAAAAAAATGTATTCATTATTTTTCAATACTGCAACTGAAACATATTAATATAATTATGTACAATTAAACAGATTTTCTATTTACTTATGCAGGTAACTATTCTATTTAAACTCACATCATTTCCATCTAACAGGAAATTTTTCTAACTGGAATGTTTAATTGCATAATTATGCAATATTACTATTTATCACGAAAATATAAAAAGCAGGATGTAACTATATTTCACTACCAAAAAAAAACAGGGCGTCCCTCTAATAAACACAGCCGATATGGTGGTAGCTACACCCATGCTATTTTTTTTTTTTTTTTTTTTTTTTTATATTAATAAACGATAGATTTGTGTATGACCACTATCCCACCTGATGGTAAGCGATGATGTGGTTGACGGTGAAGCTTGCTTGAATTTGCAGACCTGAAGTTTATCATCTTAAAGTATACTAATCTAACATGTACCTTCTCAAAAACTCCAAATAATTATTCACCTCATACTTACTCAATAAAATCTGTATTAATCTTGCATTCTGATAAAATACTGATAAGTTATTAGATTATTTGCTAGATTACAGTAAATTATCTGAATGGTAGGTATAAGTAAGATAACATTATCTTATATTGCAATGTTTAAATGAATGTGCAGTTTATGTATTTGGTTGATTTATGAAAAACTAACACAAGTTTTGTGAAATTATTTTAATATGGGGAAACGGCAAAAAAAAATCATAATATTTTGTATTCATCTAACTTTATAGGTACTGTACTATGTAATTATCAAAACGACTAAACAGATTTAGATGTAATTTTGGTACACAGATAGTTTATAACCTCGTTTAACACATCAAATATTTTATGGAAAAATGTCTTTAAAATCCATGCACATAAATATGGTTTAGCCCTAACTTTAATGTTTTACGACTTATTCAATCGTACCTGACGATTATTTAGAATCTACTTAATTTTCATTGCCATAAAGTTGATATTCGTTCGTACATAATAAAGGCTATGTCTTGACATGAATGCCATTAATCAGTTCATTTATTTCCTTAAGCACAGCATCACAGTATTTTACACCTTATGCTTGTGTAGTAAAGCTGAAAGTTTATTGTAGTGTGTGATATACAACTTAATATGCAGACAACTTCGTAGTATGACCATGTTTCATGAGAAAATCGTCTTTTAGAAAAAGGATTAGATCATGTTTTGATTGCCACAACAACCAAGCTTTTATAAAGAGGATAAATATCTGGTTGACCAAGCTTCGCTCGGTTTTTATAATGTCTATATCTTGGGAACCAAGCTTTTCTCGAACCTGGGACCTTGATAAATCGATTCCTTTAGAAGAAAAACCCCAAATCTGTAACTTTCATGAAAATCCTTGGAGCCGTTTCCGAGATCCTGATTATATATAAATAAATATACAAGAATTGCTCGTTTAAAGATATCAGATTTAGGATAATTAGATTTAGGATAATGATTTTTACATAAATCTGGGGTTGCGGTGTTTGATTTGATTTTGATGATGATAAAAATGCTTCCAATCCTCCAAAACGACTCCACCCATTTTAAATAGTTTTTTTAAGACTTACATGTAGAATCTCCTTAAAATTGTCAAACTCTTTCGATAGAGAGGAAAGTAACGATCATCTATCTCTTTCCTGTAAAACAGAGTCCCCCTTATTAATAAACGCGACGTGACGTCTGTTGACGTGGGTGTCTCCCGAGGCGGCTGGGCCGTGAGGTGGACTCCGTCCTCTCCCTCACGCGTCCTGCTTCCTTCGCATTCCGTCTCGCAGCATGGCCTCGACCAGTGCCGGGAGGCGTCAATAGGCTATGGTGATCACGCACCATAAAGCGGGCTGTATGCTCATTTATCAACCGTTATTACTTAAAAAACGTACTCGTTATGTTTGTTTACTTGGTAAACGAGAAATTCTGCACCTGTGACGAATTTAAGTTTTTAATTCTATGCAAAAGTGTTTAAGAGGCCGCATGTTCTGAACAAACGTGGAAAAAATTAGGGTCATTTCAATTAGTCTAATTTTCTTGCTTCGTACTTTGTCTCTGCCATGTTGTTTTAAAATAGTCATGCGTTACTTTTGAGCAAGAGTTTGTTTCGAGTCCCAGGACGGGCAAAGTGTTATTGGGTTTTTCAATCAGAAATTCTACAATAGCAGCCACTAAGTCTAATCACTAAGGGCAGCGGTGGCCCAGTGGTATCGGTCCCGACTAACGAGTTGTAGGTCGTGGGTTCGAACCCCGTCAGGCGCATTACTTCATGTAATTTATTTCATCACCACTGCTCTCAAAACGGTGAAGGAAAACATCTTGAGGAAACCGGCATGTCCTCGAACCAAAAATTCGAAGACACGTGACATCTACCAATCCGCACTGGGCCCGCGTGGTTGATTATGACCCACTCCCTCTCACAGAGAGAAGGCGTGTGTCCCAGCAGTGGGAACATTATAGGCTGATGATGATGATGAACCACTAAATCTGGGTTTGTGCCGGTTATTGGCAATAGGTTAGCCACGCCAGCTTTGGGATTTAAACATACATACTTGCAAAATGTGAGTGCTTGGACTGGCTTCTGAAATTAAAAAAAAATAAAACTTGGGTTTCCGACCCACCTCGTAACATCCATCAAAATCGGGCCTGCCCCTGGTATTTTTTTCGGCTTACTAGACAAAGTGCAACAAATAATTTATAGCCATTTAGCCCTCAAGAATAGGAATAATGTAGCGTCTTACAAGGATTGTTTATTTTAAACTAGGTGTTCAATAATTTGGTTCGGGAGGTAAACCCCCGGTTTTACAAATTTTACCTTTTTATAATATTAGTATGATTTTAAATAATGTCTAATAGTCTTTTATAACTGATTTAGGTCTTCTACCTAAAATTATGATTCAACATGCTAAACTGGAAGTGGACATAGTTGGCAAAAAGCCAACATGACATAAAATATTCGCCAAAATCGATATCATGTCTGTATTTTGCGAACGGCGCCATAGTTCTGACGTCAGTATGTCTCATTTCACAAGCTCGGAACGACCGCTGGGCTGTTGTCGGTCAACATTGACTTTAGCACACCATAAACAAAGTCTTAAAGGTCATAAGGTCACGGTATTCCCATGAATTCTAATACCTTACAGTTATCTTTAATTTTCTATTGTTTTGTATATAGTTTACCTCATTACCCAAAAAGTTTGTGCTAGCTATGCTGTTCCAAACTTAGCAATTGCTTAGGGCCTGTTTTTAATATTTCTGTGCTTAGGGCATCACGTCTCAGGGTGACCATTAACTGGACCAAAAATATGTTGGCTGGAAGCTTTGGGTTGGGGTTAAAGTCCCGCGGAAATCTCGTAACACCTCTATAGAAACCATAACTATCTAAGGCAAAATGGTTAATTTCTGGCACGCTTCGCTCGTTATTGCATTCCCTTAGTTCTCAAAAAGTTTCTACTTTAACCTACTAAACGAAGTACTTACTTAACTACATAACACCTTCCTCATCACTAACGAATGCGTTAATAAAAAATGAAACGCAGAATCTACTTGACCGTGGATAGGCGAGATCAATAGTCTTGGGTTGCTTAGGTCATCAAGTAGTCTAAGGATGGATATGAAACAAAAATGAGTAAAAGATACTGTGAGTGTGACGTCTGATAGGGGTAATGGATGAAGAAAACGTGTTGCGCTGACCCCAATTAAAACGGGATAAGGGCAGGAAGATGATGAGGGCATCAAGTAGTCTTATTCCAGCACATAG
Organism: Agrotis segetum; assembly: GCA_036375495.1. NCBI lineage: Eukaryota > Metazoa > Arthropoda > Insecta > Lepidoptera > Noctuidae > Agrotis > Agrotis segetum. The sequence continues at coordinate 449,275 of JAQSVV010000310.1, read as the reverse complement.
TCGACAAGTGAGAGCACCATTAACATGATTGTAATCGGCTTTGATTTAAAAATTTAAAAAGTTTCCTATAATCGTTTTTTCCCACAAGTCAATCTAATAGCCGACTCACATCATTGTCATAATGTCATCATCACTTCATCAGAACTGACGAGTGACGTAGCGGAAAAATAAGGGAATAAGTAAATCATGCGATCTCATTCAAATCTTTTTCATCATCATCGGACAAAATTATATTGTCAGCAAAAAGAAAGGTGATGCATCAGTTTTCATATCATGCATAGGTTGAACAGTCATAAAGTTCTTTAATCGAAACCATTATAATCTGATCTTTTATTATTTATCCGTACTCCGCTAGGCCAGCTCAAGGTCAATGTGTCACCACAACACGTTAGCTCCATGCTCGATCTATTAGCATAATTTATCGTACTTGTGTATCGGTTATGGACTCAAAATATCGAGTTCCATCACTCATTCGAAAATGTTCACCCAACTGACTACTGGAAAAGTCGAAAACTAGATGTATATGACTTTATAATCATCGGCAACCCTTTTTCAGACTCTGCTATATTTCCTGATCTGCTCAAGTCCAGAGGCATTTTGCCCTACCTAATCGCATCTAAATGCCCAAAAGTCTTAGTAGTAAATTCAAATGCTCCTGTTACGAAAAAGGTTCAATCACAACAAAATCAAACCTCATAGAAGATGGCGGGACGAGCTGGGCTAAAGTGACGACCAATGGGTCATATGACCCCTGAATCGGAATAGTTGGAATTGGAAATCAAGGGGAAAGGCTTTTCAAAGCAGTGGGACAACGACGATATAATACTAGACTCCGCATGCACGATCTAAGGAACAAAAACAAATTTGTCAACTCGCTGAGGTACCTACTACGTAAGCGAGGGGGATGGGGTACTGCGTTGTGATTGGCTAACTCAAGGTCTGTTCTGTCTCAACGTATGTTTACAGCTCACAGGAGTGGTCGAAATGAGACGGATATAAGACTTTTTTGCCTAATGTGTTGACAGACATTGGTCGCCTGTTATTAGGAGTCTAGTATTATATCGTCGTTGCAGTGGGATGACACAGGCAGAGCTTGCCGTAACGTGATTCCACGCAATTCGACCTATTCCAACTACAAACGCAAATCACCGTAACCACTACGACATATGACATAAAACGTGCGTTTATCTATGGGAAGATGAAAAGCAAAACACAGTAGCCACGACGACGTGAGACAGTCGAATTGCATCGTTATATCGTAGTAGCAAGAACGATTTTTAGTTTTAGTAAGTAGATGCAAATCGCAGAGCAAGCTCCCAAACAGTACCACCAAATCTGCCGTCTCATGGCAATGATGACATAATACATATACCTTTATAACGTTTCGCTACTACATGAGTTGAATCACCCGACGATGAATTTGTTATATCATTATCTATTAAACCACAACAAAGTCACTTACTTATCTACTTTTAAGTCGATCATGTTTAAGCTCTCATTGAAAGTAAAACGTCACTGACTACTCTTGATTATGCTGCGTTTTGAGAAGTTCTCAGAATCGATTTTATTTCGAGATAATCAGCAAATTATCGAACAAGTTTAAATCTTTCTTAGATACTTACTTGTACGAATTTAGCTGGAAATCCGTAGCAGATTATAATCAGTAGTTTTGTCAAACTGTTGACCTGCGTGATCATCGTGTGCAATAAGTTGACAAATACTACTAGTTTGGAAAAAATAGATTGCAGAAAAAAATTGATTTATGATTGAATGTCTTAAGACGTTTTTTGGTTTGTAATGAGAGAGTCTATTCTATACCTAATGGAGGTGCTGGCTCATTCAAAACTAGTTATAAGAAAAGAAAACCACTTAATATACCCAGTATCGTTTTGATGCAGGATCACCTACTGCTAGTGATGTGAATAGAACTCCTCCTTTTTGCCTTTATATTATCTCCAGTTACATACTTATATTTCATAAAAGTAGGCTTTGTCTCTGTCTTGGCAATTTATATTTTGTGATATTGGGAAAAAATCATGCTCAAAATCTTTTGAGCATGAATAGCAATAGCTATCGAGCTGTTGCAATTAATGGATTTATAACTACTCTAAATATTGATGCTAGTAAATGCGTGGGATGGGGTTATGACGGATGGTGGCCAAAAAAGTGCACTCTCGGATGCTTAAAAACAAAGAACGATTAAATGGACTTAACTCAATGTAGTAAAAGTGGATTATTTTTTCACGGAAGACATAATATCATCAAATGAGTCCTCCCGCCCTGGGTGGGGCGGAAGGGACTGTCAGACTCTTACTGACTAAAATCCACCCGTGTTCCTTCCTATGCCCTTTATGTTCCGGGGCCACGGTAACCTGGGTTAAGAAAAAACCCGCGACCCCAGCAGGCATTTGGCGCGAAACACGACGCGCCACCGACCCGGGCTTGGTCCTTGGTCGGACGGCGAGCTACCCATCACTCACCGTCCGCAAGCCCGCTCCGCCGCTGTGCCCTCTGCTGATCAGAGGGACACGCGTTGGAGCATCCACACGACAGGCTATTCGCATACGGGCAAAGAAACCACTTAGGCACACAGTGCCTAAGGAAGAGTTTTTGCCCGCATCCCAGGGTGCACCGGCCCGAAAAATTGGTCTTCCCCCTGGACGTATCCAAGAGGGAACTCCAGTCCACGGACGCACGTGGAGGTTTCCTGTCATAGCACCCCATAATAAGCCGTTTTGCAGAAGATTTTCGAATCATAAGAAATAGATAATTAAAAAAAAAAAAAAATGCCCAATGATTCTGATGGGAAAATGGGTCATAGGCACACCCCAAGATTTAGCAGTTCTAGATGATTGAAGATTGATATGTGTAGCTTTCTTGATCTGAGCTTTCAAGTGTAAAATTGGACCTGCTGGTAATTTTATTTTAAATTAGTGGGTAGGTATTTGATAAAATAGGTCAAGTATGGCTTAAAAGTTCTTTGAAAAGATAGGTGCTTATTTGTTTAATAAACTTTCGGGTTTCATAATATTCATCGATTCCATTGCCTTCTATCTTAGTGCTTGTAAAACTAGAACAACAACTTTTTTTTTGTAACTACTGGGCAATTTCGTATGGTAGGTAATTAACTTTTCTAGAAAATCTCTTGCTACGTTTTACAGCAAATAAAACATTAATAAACCAAAATAGACCTAAACTGTGCCTAAACTACGTAGGGAAAATAGAGAAAATCATTTGCTTGTAAACATTTCCAAGAAAATATTGATCAGGAGAACAGGAACGACTCATTGTTAAATTATTCTGTCGCAACATTTTCTCAAAATGATCAACTTCATGAAAATACAACTTCCACAGTCACGATGACTCACTAGGAAAAAAAATCAAAATTACGTCACTGAATCGAGCCGGCAAGTTCGCAAGAACAACACAGATCGTCAATATTATAAAAGTCTAAACATAATGACACAGATAGATTTATTCCGCGTCACGCTATAACACTGTCCTTGTCATAAATACGATGTGTTGTTCAAGAGAAAAAGAAACGGCAACATTTTGCACGCGATGTTGCCACCGCGAATGAGACAGCATTACGAACAATTAACGCGCCAAAATACTACTGTATAAAACTTTGCCGTAGTCTATAACCCTCAGTATTCATTTGATAGCCAACGAGTGCGGACGTGTGTGAATATAAAAGGCAAAATATCTAAGTGCCTAGTCTGAATACAACTGTGATATTATTTTCTAAGAGTTCTAAAATAACTAACGGTGAGTAAAGTGAAACAATGTGGTTTTTAATATTATCTTAATACAATGTGGCGTTGAAAATTGTTTATGGTTTTTCGCACGTATCATACTTAACATAAATAAGTATCATTAAGTCTGTGTTTGAAGTTTTAAACATGTTATTTGCCCGTGAAGGAAAACCACCTACCGTCGCGATTGTTATATTTTTTATATACAGTTATGTCTTTAGGAACAGTCTAGAATTTTCTGAAAATAATTTGTATTTAAGAATTTTAATGGATTCAATAATTCACTTGAAGACAACTGCATAAAAATTAAGATTGATTAAAGGAACTCTGTTATGTTAGCCTTTTTTTTTGCATAAAATTAAGTACTTACCGACATTTTGCCATTGAAATACTGTTAGATTAGGCATGAATTTGATGTTTTTTTTTTGCATTTTTCCCTCCATAACTACTCCGATGATTTTATGAGGTCATGCATGGATTTAAAACTGACTTAAATATGATAGAAGTTTTACTGTGCGGATTGCAAATGAATATGTATGATAAGGGTCTAATAATGTCGATGACTACTACGGAAGCGTTAATTGTATTATTATTCTCACTCCTTAAGTGGCCTACACACGACCCTAAAATCAGAGGCGATATCGGGGAAGTGGTGGGGGAGCGCCCCAGATCATTCCCTAAATCGTAGTGTGTAGCACACTTTAATCTTACTAGGTACCAATATAAACAAGCGTGACAATTAATAAAATATGGCACAAAAGTGGTTTATAACCATAATATATATAATGGATTAACGTATTGGATATATTTTATCCCGGGTAATCTGATCAATACCGAACTCAACGCTCTCGAAACCGCTTGCATCAGCTAGTTTCAAATGTGCTTAGTCAGCATGCCAATTAGAATAAATAAACACACCAATTATTGACACCCCATCAATTATTGATCTTTCCTTCTTTTATAAATAAAAAAGCTCTTGTAATGTTGCATGTTTTACTGGAAAGGAAGTATAATTTATCCTTTATTTTATTGACGGTACAGTAAAAAAATACCTCCACCAAAATCATATGCCGTACATTGTATCTTTACAGCGCACAGGGCGCGCGCCCGGAGCGCTTTATATATCAAGTCCTTAAAAATCGTACTGTATCAGCGACTATGGGCTCCAGCACCTCCAAGGGTGTGTATCTGCATGCCTGCATCCTCTGGTTGTGAAATTTCATCAATAAATCTAACATAGTTATAGAATTCTAACCTTGTTGAAGATAGGATCTTAAGTTTCTGGTCGACTCTAACATTCTCTTAATTCCTTACCTTTTATATGACTTGTTTTTGCCCGCTGTATCGCTCACATTCATGTATTAACAAAATGTAGGTAACCTTTATCAGTCTCTAAGGTCTTATTTATATCTGTGCCAAAATTGACTAAACTCCGTTTAACGATACATCAATAACACACTCACTTTTCGCATTTATGATATTAGTTATCATGTTTGACTAAAGTTTAGATTTATGATTGGACTGAATAACTTTCCTCGCACTTGCACCCTATGTTATCTTAATTTGTTTGTTTATGCTGACAATGCTGAAAATTTCTTACGAACTAAATCCTAGTCCATCCAAACTGTTTCAAACACGCTTGGAGGAGGTAAAACCATAATTATCTCTTCAAAATTATCTAGCATCCATGTTATTAACACCTACAGTATGATACAGTACAATGAGGAAAATTATAGGATTAAAGAAAAATATGAATTACTAGTTTAGATTTAGGTACTTATTTACCCAAACATTAATACATTCCTAATAATTAGTAAAAGCTCTCCTGATCAGCACTTAAAGGGTGTCAATAAATTGGTATTTATTATGACAATAATTTGGGAATGCGTGCCGATAACTGATCAAGTGACTTGGTCTTCTTCATACATCTGGTAATATGCCGGTTGTATTGCTAACGCTATTAATTTACATACGATTTATTTCAGTTACTTCCAAATAAATACCGTATATGACATGACGTAAAAAATAAACATGAAAAAACTATAACTTGATAATGTACCCATTATATTAATTTCTTTACATCTCTTTACTTCTAGGTACAATGTCGATCCACATCAAAGATTCCGATGACCTGAAGAACAGGCTGGCCGAAGCTGGTGAAAAGCTGGTGGTGATCGACTTCATGGCCACCTGGTGTGGACCCTGCAAGATGATCGGGCCCAAGCTAGATGAGATGGCCACAGAGATGGCTGATTCCCTTGTTGTTCTAAAGGTGAGAACTTTGCATTTTTTCTAGTACTGGTGACTGAGCCTCATGGACGTAGCCACGGTGGGGCAGGGTGGGGTGCTTGCCCCACCCTAATATACACGATATATAGACATTTTAAAAACCGAAGCTCGGTCAACCAGATATTTCTGGTTTACGTAACAAAAGAAAATACATGTCTCATTTTTTTTTTAATCTAATCTAGGTAGAGATTTTTTGTATACAAGCCTATTGTGCTACACTTCCACTCCTATCTTTTCCCTCGTGCATAACATTCGTGCATTTTCGTCTAAGTAGAAATACCGTTTCTAAGTTACGGTTGAATGCAAACAAAGATATAAGTACATAAAATTTAATAGCACAGATCAATAATGCCGTGTAATGTTTCTACCGCAATGTCCAAGGATTTATGCGGTTTTAAAACTAGCATAATGTGACTTGCTATACTTATAATATGACCTTATAAATTACAAACTGTTGCCAGCAGGTTTGCCCTCATCTAACTCTAAAATGCATCCCACAGGAACATAAAACCGGGATAAATAATAACCTATGTGTTATCGCAGACCATAAGCTATCTCTGAACAAAATTTCGTTAAAATCCGTTCAGACGTTTTAATGTGATGAAGTAACAAACAGTTTGCTCAAATTTTCAGATTTTTGTTAATTAAAATAATAAGATAAAATTGGGATAAAAACTATCCTATATGTTAGGTTATTTTTTATCCCAAAGTTAACCCTCTGTAGCTGATGCGGTAGTCCAACAGACACCGCGAAATACAAAATCCCGTTTTTTACCGGCAATTTTCAAATTTGAGCACCGCCGCTGCGAGTACCTTACTGTAGTGGGCTCAGACGTCGGTCAGTGTGCAGCGGGCTGTCGCATTCAGCTCAGGCTTGCGTAGCGGAAGAAAAGTGTCCACGAAACTACCACGTCAGCGTTAAAGCATGTGTCCACGAGACTACCACCTCAGTCAAATGGTTATATCTGTATAGTGTCTCCTAAACTACTACGTCAGCCAATAACGTTAAATGATGAATTATTTCGCGTTATTTTCCAATTTTCATAAAATAAACTATTTACATAAAATACATTGTATCTAACTACAATTAGGATAGATTTGTACTTTTTTATGTCATCAATTAACGATTAAAACCTAAAAGAATTATAATACACATATTATAACTGAGTATAACACAGGATGGAATAGTAGTTTATGTAACTGGTACATAATGAGGGGTATTATACACGAGTGTGAGTTTATAAAACGAGCGAAGCGAGTTTTATAATAGTATCACACGAGTGTTATAATACCTAGTTATGTACAGTTTCATACACTACTTTATCTACTCTCATTGAACACGAACATATCAAATAAAAGATAAAAATTAATAAACACTAATAATCATCCACCGAAACACAAACGTCAAAATCCCAACATTCCCTTAGAAAGCGCGCGCAGCCACAGATAAAAAAGTAAAAAAATGTATCTATGATCAGTAATCTGTATCATAATGAAAAAAATTTAAATTATAACATTGTTTTGTTAGACAAACAGTGTTATAATTTAATTTTTTAATTTCATTACGATACTCTATGGTATAAAGTATGTCATTATAAACTCGTTTTGAGTTTTGTATTTCGAAGTTTACGACATGAGAGTAGATAAAACAATATATGAAATATATGTAAGCTATATAGCACACGAGGGTGTAGTCTCGGAGGAAGGCAGGAAAGAGATGATATCACAAGTAACAACCCTAAACAAAGGACTTCTGCTCATAAAAGTAGAACATCAGCTGAAACTTTTAGACTAAGCTGATTGACCCCACAATGTTAGAGTCAGTGTTTATCTAGTATTTCTTTCTGAAATGAGGAAAGGAGTTTTTTTTTGTTAGTTACAGTGCTGGATCAGAAAAACCGAGTGTATAGTGAAAGATTGCCAAGGAAGCCGCGAATGATTATCACTAGAGTTTTAGGCAAGGATACCCCCCCTCCACCACCACTAGTTTGGTCAGTTCTACTTTTTATCAAAAAATAGATTATATTTGTCCAAAAAAACAAATAAATACCGTTGCTGTCAATGTTCGAAGGTAATTTGCCTTCAGTGCTCCGAGCCACTGTGTGATAATTTGTCAAAAAAAGGTGTGACTTTGAAAGTCTCTTGTTTCAAAATTGACCAACGAATGTATTTCATTTTTCCTATACTGATTAAAAGAATTGTGAACTTTCAAAATGTATCATTTTAAATTTGAAAAAACGTTAAAATGATGTTTTTTATGTCATTAATTGTCAAAGTAGAAATTTATAGACTGATTTATGTTATGTAAATAAATGTTATTTAATTTTAAAAATACAAATTTTTCTTTATTATTTCAAGTTAATTTGACATATTTATTGGCTAAAAATTTAATAAATAATAATAATTTATCTGAATACTTTAAATCTACAAAAATATTTGCTGTTGAAATGGTGTCTCGTGTACTACCACGTCAGTTGAATTGTAAAACTTGAGTCACGTCAGTTGCAGAGGGTTAAGTTCCTAAAGTTAGTTATAATACTAACTTTACCAAATACGAAGCCCCTTAAAACACGGAATGTTATAATTCTGATTTTAACATTAGATACTTCAAACTAGAACTATAATTATCTCCTACGCAAGTACGATTACAATCCAAATAAAATTAATAGCATAATCACTGTTATCAGTTTATCAGATAAGGCAGGTCTATGTTTACATTTGCGTAGATGTACGTCGTATACTCGTAAAATTGTTGGTATATATTTATAAGATATTGGGGTCGGCTTCCAGTCGAACCAGATGCAGCTGAATATCAGTATTTTACATGGAACGACTGCCTATCGAACCTCCACAACCCAGTAATTGGGTATACTGTTTGTCAGACTTTTAACTTTGACTAATAGTAACGACTGTGAAAGATCTACAAATGCTTTCCGAGGCAAGGAGGAAACTCCGTCAGCCATCCACAGACTAACTTCGGCAAGCGCGGCTTGATCCGGAAAATCGGTCTGTGCGGCTGTATTTAGTCATGAACTTCTCAAATCGTTGGTTTGATACCAATCATTTGAAGAGCAGTGGTGGCCCAGTGGTATCGGTCCCGACTTACGAGTTGTAGGTCGTGGCTTCGAACCCCGCCAGGCGCAATTACTTTGTGTAATTTATTTCATCACCACTACTCCCAAAACGGTGAAGGAAAACATCGTGAGGAAACCGGCATGTCCTAGAACCAAAAATTCGAAGACATGCGACATCTACCAACCTGCACTGGGCCCGTGTGGTGGATTATGGCCCATTCCCTCTCACAACGAGGAGGCCTGTGTCCTAGCAGTGGGAACATTATAGGCTGATGATGATGATGATTTGAGGAGCTCGTGAAAAAGGGCGCAACTGACAACCCTGTTGACAAGGCGGGCCGCGTGAGGGAGATGACAGCGTCCTCCCTCCACCCCACCCGCAGTGGCGGACGCCCACGGCAACGGACGTCGCAAGACGATCTCCGGCCATGGCAGCAAAGGGCAACTCTGTCCGACCATGGACCATGCCCGGGTCAACGGCGCGTAGTGTTCCACGCCTCAAAGAGCGTCAGTATAATCACGAGGCGGCCAAAGCCTGCCGGGGTCGCGGGACTTATCTCATTACCGTGACCCTGGAACATAAAGGGCTATTGAAGGACACCGTGGAGTTTTGTCAGTACGAGTCTGACAGTCCCTCCCGCCCTGCCCGGGGTAGGACTCATTTGATGTTTTTTTTTTCCTAGCCTGCTCTGTCCCTCTCCTGGGCAAAGGCCTCCCTCCACTCCTTCCATACTTCACGACTCTGTGCCTCCTCCTTCCAATTCGGGTAGAATCTGTCTATTTCGTCCCGCCATCTCCTGCGTGGTCTGCCACGGCCTCGCTTCACTATCTCAGGGCACCAGTATTGCGTTATTTTGGCCCACAGTTCGTCTGGCATGCGGCTGACATGTCCCGCCCAGTCCCACTTCAGTTGGGCAGCCTTCTGAGCCACGTCAGCTATATTTGTTGATGATTTTACCACGCTAAAAAAAAGTCACAAGGACTGTGTTTAAAGCAGCGACGATATAATACTAGACTCGTAATAACAGGGGACCGATGTCTGTCAACACATTAGGCAAAAAAGTCTAATATCCGTCTCATTTCGACCACTCCTGTGAGCCATAAACATACGTTGAGACAGAACAGACCTTGAGTTAGCCAATCACAACGCAGTACCCCGTCCCCCTCGCTTACGTAGTACCTCAGCGAGTTGACAGAATAGTTTTTGTTCCTTTGATCGTGTATGCGGAGTCTAGTATTATATCGTCGTTGGTTTAAAGAGCCACTACAGAACAGCTAGTCTTATAAAAACCATTTGCTTGTCTTATCGATCTGTTGTCGTTCTTCAACGCTCGTATTTGGCGGTCACTCTCGAAACTAGTTTATGGGGTCACTTAGCTTGCGCACTGTTACGTAATATAATGGCTAACGGCTGACTCATGAGTAGTAACGAAGTGGTGACGTCATGTTTTCTTCTATCTGGCTCGCGTTTGATTTTGTCATAATGCAGAGATTTACTTGATGTTGATAAACTTGTTGTTTCACTCTTCATTTCTTTAAAAAACTTGTTTTGAAAAAAATAAAATAAATATAATAAGTTAAGAACATTATTTATTACTTATTAGAATTATTCACATTCTTGTAATGTGTTCACTTCTAATAAGTGATTTTTAATTGGATTGTTCCTGAGATTAAAGCGTTCAATCAAACACACTTCCCTTTATAATTAAGTATAGTTAAGGCATAGTGTAAGCAAATACTTCTATAAATAATTATCATCATCATCATCAGCCTATTAATGTTCCCACTGCTGGGACACAGGCCTCCTCTCTGTGAGAGGGGGTGGTCCATAATCCACCACGCGGGCCCAGTGCGGATTGGTGGATGTCACATGTCTTCGAATTTTTGGTTCTAGGACATGCCGGTTTCCTCACGATGTTTTCCTTCACCGTTTTGAGAGCAGTGGTGATGAAATAAATTACACAAAGTAATGCGCCTGCCGGGATTCGAACCCACGACCTACAACTCGTAAGTCGGGGCCGATACCACTGGGCCACCACTGCTCTCTGCTAAATAATTTTAAATACATCTATTTAATAGGCATACAAGTTATTATTGTTTTCATTTCAAACCATATTATTTATTCTTAAGTCAATATAATATACCTATTAAATAATATCACACATTATGTTGTAGTTCTAAATACTTATGTACCTAAATCAAAACAACAACAGAACTGAGTCACGGTTGAATATTTCGAAAACATTCGGTCATGGGGAACACCCAATGCGATTTCTATTTTGATATTTCCTTCTCAAATTTTAAATATAGAAACTTACATCATTGCTTTTTAGGATTACTTAGACTACAACTAAAATATAAGGATATTCTGTGTAAAAATCGAATATGCAAATCTAGTATAAGCTGACCGTTCAATGTGTGGAAAGAAAATATAAAGCGAGTCCAAGACAAACTGGTTTTGTATACTTAGCGTGATGTGTAGCCGTGTGTACAATCGACAAAATTGAATCATGAATCATGACCCAATCGTAAGCTTATTTCATTACAGATATTCAAATACAATTAGGTCGACAATTCTGTAAATAAATATAAGTACATATTGTGGTAACAATCATGAACTCATGATCTTTATTCTTTAATATTTTAACGCTAACGGTTCCAAATGATTTATTATTAAATTGGGTCCTCTGTGCACAGTTTGCTTTTCACAAAGCTACTAACAACAAGAGTGCTTACCCCTGGCGCTGCACGATCGGACGATCTCAAAGCTACCTCGTCAAATAGCACATCGTTGAATACAACGCTGAGATTTCTTATACAGAATAGCTTGGCTGTGTCCCAGCAGTGGGAAATAGGCTGATTAAGTATTTAAAAAGTGTGAAAATTATTCTCTAGAGGCGTCACTTGTCGCCTTATCTGACCAACGATCTAAGTTATGTGTTTAGAAGCTTTTAGCGGAATGAAACCCCGCTTGGTGAGTAATAGGACTAAATTACTCACTCAGTCTATCCGTTTGTGCGTTTATTACTCAAAAACCACTTACCGTAGTTGTCTTTTACAGTAATGGAATAATGGTCTTGGACGTGTACTGTTTTTTTGGTAGTTTTTAAAACATTTTTAACCGACTTAAAACAGAAAACAATTCGTTGGAATCTTTTTAAGTTTTAAAGTTTTTTTTTGTATTATAAAATTCTCTTTTTAAATTTTGTTTTCTATTTAATACTAGCTAAATAAATCAGTTTGGCAGACACCGTGAATGACCATTATTGTATTGCTTAAAATATGAATTTATATAATGTGTTCAGCAAAACAGATTATGCAGGCAGGAATTATCAAACGGTTTTCCAATGTTCTGTTATAAATTTCAATGTGACAAACCCAACTCTATGGCTGCATGTAAAGCCTCCTCTTCACAATCGGCTATGATGGCCGTGTTTGCCGAACAGAAGGAGACGGCGCTTTACTAAGAATCGAGATAGAATTATTTGCATCTTGCTTTCTGGTATAGCGCCGTCTCCTTCTGTTCGGCAAACACGGCCATCATGGCCGATTGTGAAGAGGAGGCTTAATATTTACATTCAAAACGTGCATACATAGTATGTATATGCACTTTATAGTACAGGAAAAACGTTTGAAAGTTGCTGCCTGCTTACCTGTTTTGCGGACTGTACATGAATAAAAATAACATGTCATTGTTTTATTTTAAGCGCTATCACTGAATGCCTATACCTATGTCCGCTGAATAATGGCCACACATTGATAAAAAAAAACCACATAAGTTTAGTCAAATATATTGTTGTTCTTATTCCATATACATATTTTGATAAGGCTTGGCGATCACCTACATTAAATTATGTTTCTATTTTCGAGCAGAATAACTAAACCTAGCCCTGGGATATCGGCCCCGAATAATGCTGAAGAGTTTTTTTTTGTTTGAAATCGGTATTTTCAGGAACTACTTGTTCGAATTGAAAAAATCTTTTTGTGTTGGATAGTATATTTAACATCACGCTAAGTTTAGTAGGAGCCAATCAGAGGGGGTGAAACCATGAGAAAGAGCTAGTATTGGCATAGAAATATACAAAATAGTAGCATCCTATACCGATATATCGGCGATAATTTTGTGTTAGCCGCCGATATATCGGTATCGACGATATTTTTGTGACCGATTCAACGATACTTTCTAATTGAAAAAAAAAAAACCAAATTCTAAAAAAGTTTCTATATAAATAAATTGGAGAGACTATTTTCCAGCACAGGTCTTATTCAAACAGACTTGCGAAATCGCATTTCTCTTAAAAAATTAAGATTGCTTTGTTTTTTAAACAGAAATCTTATCAATGTTAATTTTAATAAATTAATATCTAAAATTTATAATCATCTAATGTCAATTTATATCACTACTTTTTATATTAATAATAAAAAGTAATCTGACTTGTGATTTATTTATTTTATCTTATTTTTTTTTTTAATTCAGAATAAGCGTATCGGTATCGCTGATATTTTTTATGAGTATCGGTATTGTATCGGCGAAAAGGCGTATCGATGCATCCCTAATAGATATAGAAACATATAAATATTTTTTATAGGAATATTTAGTATAGGATGATAATGTTAATGATATTCAATTAGGTACCTTTTAGCCTAGCAATCCACTTATAGTCTGGGTGGGGCATTGTTAGTTATTACTTCGCTGCCCAGCCCTGTTTTTCAGACTATTCGATAGGTGCAATTGTGTTGGGTCAATGACGTGATAATACTGGTAGCCTACTTCATCCCACTGCTGGGCAAAGACCTCTCCCCATGACCTCTAATTTTCGCGATCCACGGCGAAAGTGGACCACTGAACGTTGGTTTCATCTAGTTTTTTTTTTGTCAATGACATGATTAATATTTATCTCTGTTGCTGGGGAGTTCTTCCCAGCCAACACTAGGAAGTGTCGAAGGGGGTTCGGTTTAGGGGACTGTCTAATGTAAAAATTGACCTTCAATAAGTACTGATATTTATCAGTAGTTTTTTTAACTTTTTAGAATGATCACATTCAACAGTGACCATTGAGAAAAAATAATGTAAAAAAAAAAAATGAATCGAGTTCCGAAAGTAAAGTTATCCAGCACTTTTTGTGTTTTTTAGAAGTATTTTTTCATGCCAATCACGCATTTTTTTTACAACTATACACAATTAAAATTTAAACCCACCAAACAGCGCAGCAGTTTGACGGCGGGTATAAGTTTTCTCACTATTTCACTAGAATCAGACAAAGATTTTGTGACGCATTTCAGAAAAAAAGTGTAATTTATGTTGAACCCCGATAGACCGGTTTTTTTTATATTTCGGCACTCCAGCCAGTTTTACAAAAAAAAAATCTATGAAAAAAAATTGGCACTGAAAATCTAGGTATTTCATATTCTGAATACTAGTCTAGATAAACTGAAGTGGGTCTAGCACGTTTGCCAACAGTTCTCAGTATAGATATTCGATGATGCATTACATTAAAAACAGACTGTTTTTGTTGATGATGACATCAACAAAAACAGTTATATCATTAAGTATTTCAATTTATTCCGAAATAAAATCGGTCATTTTGTTAACTGACTTCAAAAACGGAGGAGGTGCGAATTTCTCCTGTGTCATGGATGCGTTTTTACAAACATATAATAAAATTATACCTTGTAGGTCATACAAATATTTTCTCCGTGCGGGAATCGAACCCGACACGGAGCGGAGTAGTCCAATGGCTCAGCCAACGAACCGTACCGTCAAAAAAATCGTCTGTTTTTCGTTGTTTGTTACTCGATTTCTCAGAGACGCCTGGACTGATTCGGAAGGAATTCTTGTTTTTTTTTTAAATACTTTCAATGTGGTCCCATGATTATCAGGTTAGGGTCTGATGATGGGAAATTGGAAAAATCTAGGGAAGTCTTCATCGCTGCTATCGCATGTATATGCAAGAACTGGCATCATCAATAAGGTCCTCCCACTCCGAGTGGAGTGTAAGGAATTGTCAGACTTGTACTAACTATAAAAGCTGTTCTCTCAATTGATATTTACTTGGAGGGGGAGAACTCTTTTGAACAAATAATGTGTTACTCTGTTCGTAGAAGAACTCTGGTATCTTCTTTTTTGAGGCCTACACTGTACTATGACTATTATCATTATCATAATTATCACCTCTAGGACGACCAATGCTGAACATAGGCCTCCCCTATAGGCCCCCCTATAGATTACCAATAGGATCGGACTATTATAAATTACTTATATACGGCAACTTTTTAAAATATATGCCACATTGATCAGACTAAGTCGTTTTGTATTCTTGAAATTGAAATAAGCAATAAAAATTGCCGCGTGGCTTGAGAAATATGATTAGATATATTATTTCTTATCGGACGTACGTTTATATTTTACACTACAATAATAAAAGAAGATAGGTAACTGCTATAAATATCTATGATTTAACTCCACAATTATAGATAGTGTCAGTTTTCGCAAATAGTGAAACATTTGAATTAAAATTGCAGAACACGAAATCCGATAGAGCGCGTTTCATGATTAAAATGGCTCAGATAACATGATACAAAGGTTTTTTTATTAAGTACCTATGATGATATGCGAAAAGTAATACAGAAATAGCTCTTAAAACATGCAAGTTGAAGTGGCAATGGGCAGGAAACATCACTCGTAGAAAAGATAACCGATGGGGAAGAAAAGTTCTCGAGTGGCGACCACGGACCGGAAGACAGTGGCAGTCTAAAGTGGAGGCCTTTTGTTCAGCAGTGGACGTCTTCCGGTTGATGATGATGATGCGAAAAGTTTGTAGGGATGGATGATGTTTGTTGCTCTTTCCCATAACTACTGAACGGATTTGATAATTCATAACTTGGATTACCACTTGATATTAAATTTCATGGTATTATGTTTTTTTTTTAACGTGGTAAAATCATCAAATGAGTGCTCCCACCCCTACTGTCAGACTTCTACTGACTAAAATCCACGGTGTCCTTCAATAGCCCTTTATGTTCCGGGGTCACGGTAAGGAAATAATCCCGCGACCCCGGCAGGCTTTGGCCCTCTGAGATCATGGTATTATGTTAGTTATAATAAGTATTGAGTTAGCTGGCAACAGCTAGTTTTAATTATTTTATATAAAGTGTATTAACAGTATGTTTCTTTTATCCTAAGGTGGACGTTGATGAATGCGAGGACATCGCGACCGAGTACAACATCAACTCCATGCCTACCTTCGTCTTCGTGAAGAGCAGCAAGAAAATAGAAGAATTCTCAGGAGCAAACGTTGATAAACTGAGGAACACTATTCTCAAGTTGAAGTAGATCGAAACGCGGGCCTTGTACGCTAACCGACACAACGAAAAACCTTACAAAAAAAGGCATTTTACAGCATTTATGAAAAGAAAAACTATTTATGTATTTTAACCATTTTAAAACGGCATGTATTGTTGCTGGTTGACTTAAATATACCTATGTACGTAAACATGGTTTGTCGAGACGGCCAATAGAGTAAGATACGCTTTGCTGCCCCAATTACATCGCTAAGACTGTATCGTTAGAAGTTGTTTTTATTAAAATCAGCCGTTTTTCGATTGTGTCGAATTTGCAAGGTTTTCCGTTGAGGGTTACAAAGCAGCTGGCAAAAAAATCTAGCACACGGCACTTAATTAAATGCATAATAATTACGTTAATTTTTCAGCCATCAGAAGGATCACAATTATTTTTTTGTTTATAATTTTTTATAATGAAATTTAGGTAGACGTATTTTTGTAAAGCAAGTGTCTTACTAGCACTTAGTGTGCTTAAATTTTAGCACTTCCTGCTTTCGGTTCAGCGTACAAACTCTATTTTCGTATTATTTGCCGTGTATTTTTCATTATATGTATGTTACAGAGTATTGTTACTTCAATAAAATATTGTCTAAAATATAAATTGGTTATTTTATTTTTTCCTTACCGCCATAGCTTTATGAATAGGTAATTATTTGACCACCTCATCGATTGATTTCCTTATGGAAAATGTAACGACCTATAAACTCCCAAGAACAATACATAATATCTGTAGCTCTTTGTAAAAAGTAGGCTTTGTTTTTATTTCATTGAATATGGCCACAACCCTCCTAAAAAAAATCGAACTTGCAACACTCGCTGGTGCATTAATAAAATGTTTTGAGGTTTTTAAAGGATATACGCACGAGCACTTTTTTTGGCGTTAAAATAACGCTGAATTTTAACAAAAAAGTAAATTGTACTATCACCGCCTAGTATTTAAAATCAAATGCATTTCGTAAAAAAAAACGCCACGTTTTTAAAGCGCTGACGTGTGAACAGATACAGTCATGGGAATGCATTTGTTCTATTTCCGGCGCTTTTTTAACGCCCAGAAAAAAAAGCTCGTGCGAATGGGATCTTCTAAAAACATCAAAACATTTTTAATGCAACAGAGAGCGGGCGAAACCCGTAGTTATCCGGGACTGCACTCCTAAGTCGGCTGAGTCACCACTCCTCATAATTTTTATGTCCCTCAATATCACATTTTCAAAAAAAACAAATAGGTACAACACATATTTTACTAGCAAAAATTGCAGAAATCATATAATAATAATTACACATAAAACTTATACTTGTATATGAATGTTCTGTACAATACAAAAGCACTGTTGAACGTCTTATTGCTATTTGAATATTATTAGCGTTTTTAATCCTTATATACACCTGCCATATCTGAAACAACAATAAATTATAGTTATTAGTAATTCTGTTCACGTTTTCCATCAATATTTATACAGATTGGTTGTTATGGCGCCTGGCTATAGTCGGAATCATAGACAACCTTGATAAGGGTTCCGTATACCGCATGCGTCCGCCACACGACTTAAGTCCTACTGAAAATTCGCGGTACAAAATTTTCTTTACTGCAATGGGGATGGCAACTGGGGAACTATTGACGCTATGTATAGTTCAACGACGATATAATACTAGACACCGCATGCACGATCTAAGGAACAAAAACTATTCTGTCAACTCGCTGAGGTACTACATAAGCGAGGGGGACGGGGTACTGCGTTGTGATTGGCTAACTCAAGGTCTGTGCTGTCTCAACGTATGTTTACGGCTCACATGATTGGCCGAAATTAGACGAATATAAGACAGTTTTGCCTAATGTGTTGACAGACATCGCTCGCCTGTTATTACGAGTCTAGTATTATATCGTCGTTGGTATAGCTTGTTCCAGGCATCGTCATTGGTTCAAATCTTACAGGTACTTCAAAATAGTACTACCTCAGTGGTCGGAATACGACTTAACTATGGTGGCGCCATCTACAATTAGCTTTGACCGACCTTCCCTATTCTTGATGTAATGACATAGACACTGGCGCCGCGTCAAAAGGAACTTAGTCACGGCGTGGACTCCATGATCAATCCTATCTCTATTCTATAATATAAGAATAGACAAAAACATGTTTGACTAAACAAAAATAAAAGATGGCTCTGGTACACCACATCGTTAGGCTTAGATAAACATTGATATTACTTATTTGTTATGGAAAGCTGCAAAGTTGTTTTTTTTGGCGCGACTACTTGAATGGGGAAAGCAAGTCAAAGCTAATGTAGATGGCGCCATCATAGCTTAGTCCTAATTCGACCAATAACGTAGTACTATTTTGAAGTACCTTTAAGATTTGAACTGATTTGAACCAATGACGATGCTTGGAACAAGCTATACTAGCGCCATTAGTTCCCCAGTTGCCATCTCCATTGAATCCTGAGCGTATCGAAGGTTTCTCACTCACGCAAAATAACTTTGCTGCCTCACGCAACACACAATCTTTCCGAACGTGCGTGGTGAAAAAAATAATATTTTTATCAAAACTCACAACTAATCCCTCCGCTTCTTCCCATGTTGGTCGTGTCTGTCGTGATGGTCGCGCTTACGTCCCGACTTGTCGGCGCGCTTGGCCTCGCTCAAGAACCGATCCAGACCAAACGGATCGAAGTCTGCGTCGGGTTGGTTACGGGATTGTGACTGCGGGGAAAACGAAACTGTTAGATGTGAGGTAGAATGTAATAGTTCTCGCAATGTAGACTATAGGTTTTTTTTGAGTTTCAGACTCCGCATGCACAATCTAAAGAACAAAAACTATTTTGTCAACTTGCTGAGGTACTACGTAAGCGAGGGGGACGGGGTAATGCGTTGTGATTGGCTAACTCAAGGTCTGTGCTGTCTCAACGTATGTTTACGGCTCACAGGATTGGTCGAAATGAGACGAATATAAGACTTTTTTGCCTAATGTGTTGGCAGACATCGGTCGCCTGTTATTAGAAGTCTAGTATTATATCGTCGTTGACCGGAGCCCTCTTACACTTGTTAGTCTGTCACCAGGCTGTATCACATGTGATAGTTCATCATCAACAGCCTATAAAATGTTCCTGCTGGGACACAGGGAGTGGGCCATAATCCACCAAGCGGACCCAATGCAGATTGGTAGATGTCACATGTCTTCGAATTTTTAGTTCTAGGACCTGTCGGTTTCTTCACGATGTTTTCTCTCACTGTTTTAGAGCAGCGGTAATGAAATAAATTACACATAGTAATGGCTGTGTCCGAAGCCACGACCTACAACTTGTAAGTCGGGACCGATACCACTGGACTACTGCTACTTTGTGGGCCTTAGTTGAAAACTAAATGATTGATTGAGCAAAATAATATAAAAGATACTAACGGGTTCTTCTCGACTGGCGGGCGCGTCTTTCTCAAACTGAACGGGACCCGCGCGGGTGTTACTACTGCTGGTGCCGGCGAACTCTTTGTCCGCCACGAATCTGAAATAAAGAAAGAATAATTATTTATTTAGCTCACTCTAAACACAATAAAATAAGTGCGAATAATAATACAAAACAAAGTAAAAAAAACAATATGGCCTCGTAAGACCAAAGTGTTTTTTTTTTATTATTACACTAGATGTTTCACCCGCTGCTCTGCTCGAGGCGGAATGTTATATTATAGCCTTCCTCGATAAATGGGCTATACAACACTTAAAGATTTTCAATTCGAACCAGGAGTTCCTGAGATACGCAACTATTTTAACTCTTCTGCTTTATAATATAAAGTACTAGCTGTTGCCAGCGGCTTCACCCGCTGAACTTGAAAATTATTCCACGGGAACATAAAATTGGGATAAATAGTATCCTATGTGTTAATCCAGGTTATAAACTATCTGTGTACCAAATTTTAGCCAAATCCGTTCAATGGTTTTTGCGTGAAAGAGTGACAAACATGCTTACATCCTCACAAACTTTCGCATTTATAATTTTAGTAGGATAGATTTCGGGGAGTGTGCGACAGAACTGCACATTTTGATTCCGTCTTCCATCATTGAACTACAAGACATCGGACATCAGTTCATGTCGGAGATCCCATCCATACATAAAAGCGTTTAGAGAAGACAAATTCACTGCTTGTTTCTTTGTTTTCTGATAACTAACCTTAGAGTCTTTAAGTCAAGAGTGAATAGGTTACTTCTAGGCAAGCGTGCAAACTATCCACCACAACATCGCTTGCTTATTTATAAAAAATAGCGTACCTGCGTGTATTGACGATGGCGTCAATATCTCCGCCATAGTTATCCTTGTCGGCGTTTCTTGAAGGTCTGTAGATGTGTGCGCCGACATTGTCCTGGTTACGCCATGGTTTGTCGTACACATTGTACGCTTCGTCGTCGCCGTAACCTGGACATGGAAATTATTTGTTTTAGGATTAGATTAGTCAAAGCTATCATTTAGAGTGGCTATGCGGCGAGTAGCGCGGGCAAGCACACGGCGAGGAGCGGATGACTCGTGGTACGTTCCATGGAGCCAACGACGATATAATACTAGACTCGTAATAACAGGCGACCGATGTCTGCCAACACATTAGGCAAAAAAGTCTTATATTCGTCTCATTTCGACCAATCCTGTGAACCGTAAACATACGTTGCGACAGCACAGACCTTGAGTTAGCCAATCACAACGCAGTACCCCGTCCCCCTCGCTTACGTATTACCTCAGCGAGTTGACAGAATAATTTTTGTTCTTTAGATCGTGCATGCGGAGTCTAGTATTATATCGTCGTTGCATGGAGCATTACAGAATAGCGGCGTTTCGTCCACGCGCGACTCGAAGATTAGACGGCGCGCACAGTAGGCCAAAAACCTGCGAGGTCACGGGACTGTTTAAATAGGTAACAGTGACCTTGGAACGTAAAGGGCTTTTGCAGGAACACCGTGGATTTTAGATAGTACGAGTCTGACAGTCTCTACCACTTTACCGAGGGCGGGAGATCTCATTTGATGACTTTACCACAATAGAAATATATGAAAAACATAATAAAATAAATACATACCACTGTCCATTCCTTTACTGTTGTTGAAGAGTCTCTGGTCGAACATGGCCTCTCCTCCCTGCGTGGTCTTGGCGGGCAGACCGAGCGCTATCTGTTCAGATATGTCACGCTCACGGTCCTTCACTAGCTTAGATCTGGAAAAATAAGATTATGGTTAAAAGAGAGATGAACCATGTATGCAAGAAACATAGTTTAGGGGTCTTTTAGCAGGAATTGCCCATGATCAACGCTTCGATGTGCGTGTGTGTGATGGCGAAACCATAAACGCGTCAGACAGCACGCGTCGCATGACCAACTCTATCTCTAGTCCACCAAGAATAGACAAAGTTACGTTATTCGTTTTCAAATCGACTGTTTTTTCGCACCTAAATGACACGATTGGTACACCATTGAAGAAAAGAAACATTTATTTTTGTCTTTTCTTTCGTCGACAAATCTCGTTTCTACGGCGACATGCTACACGTACAGGGGCTGCCTTAACGCGGATGAAACGGCAACCCATGTAATCCTGGAATGCGAAGGCATTGCTAACCAGCGGGCAGAAAACCTCGGCACTTTGAGGTCGCTCCAAGAAGTCGTCGTTCCAGAAGTCTTCTTCTGAGCTTCTGGAAGGAGCTGGGTTGGCTCGTATAGCATACCGTCGCACCTCACGCATGGCAGAACTCCTTCAAGTCCAAATGCGGGAAACGGAGCCCCTAACTATACAATACTCTTGCACGCTTTCAAATAAACAATTGTCATTATGTAAATAACTCAAACGAGATAATATACACTCTTAAAAGTAAATTTGCAAAATGTTTTTTATTGCTTAACAGTATTTTCAAGTGGCAGTTGACAGATTGAGATCACTGACACTCTCCTTCTAATTTGAACCGCATAGTAAATAGTCTGACTGATGTTACCTCTTATCAGGAGCAGCTCTGGCCAGGTTCCGGTCTCTCTGCCTCTCCTTGTGTCTGTCAGCCCGGAGCTTGTCTCTCTCGGCAGCAGTCAGGCCGCTCTCGTCCACCTCGTTGGTCTCCGGCTCATCTTCAGGAGCTCTTATACCTGAGGAAGAAGGTCTGATTTGAGATGTTGAAGATATGTGTTTGGAGAACGATTGGGGATCCAGCTTCTTGGATAAAATAGCAAGTTTTCAACTAAATATCCTAGCAGATTAAGTTGAAAATCTTATAATAGTCAAATTATTCAACAATTATTGCCCAGAAACTTAAAAACATATAAGGAAGAGAGCCAGTAACTGGGTAATACGATACCCCATGGTACGACTGGTTGTCAGACTTTAGAGCTTATAATAGTAACAACTGTCAAAGATCTACAAATGACAGCCCAGACCAACGGCTTTATGTCAGCTTTACGTTCTTTCACTTTGACAGATGGTCACCCATCCACAAACCAACCTCGGCAAGCGCGGCTTAACCCGAAAGATCGGCCTGTGCGGCTGTAATTATTTAGCCACAAGCTCCTCAATAAATCAGAAAAATATAAAACTAAAAACATTATAAACACCAACTCACCCGCTCTATGGTCTCTAGCCCTCTGCGCCAACATCCTCAAATGCTCCTCCTTCTTCTCCTTCTCCCTCTGTGCCAATCTCCTCTCCAACTGCGCTCTCGCTTCCACCGCTTCACGCGCTTTCCTGTCAGCAATGTACAGCGCTTCAGCGAGCTTGGAAAAGTTCTCGTTGATGTGAACTTGTTGGAGACCGCGTCCATCGGCTGCTAGACGCTTGTCCAGGGGGATTGTGTAACCTGGGAAAGTGAAATAAATCGTAGTAAATGAAGTATTGAAGATCATCGTATCTGCTGAGCTATAAAACTCTTCTGTGAGAGAATGGGCTGTGAACCACCAGGCGGGCACAGCGCGTTGAGAGATAATACATAGACAAAACCTTCAAATCCTTTTAACATGTCCTTTAACAAGCAGAAGTGGACATTTGCACTCGTTCTCGAGGCAGGAGCAAGCTATACGCGTTGCGTCGTGTACAAATACAGTTGTGCGGCATGTTGCGGGATAGAGTTCGTTGCACCGTTACGTATATTGAGTGCTGCGCGTCATTTTGCGAGACATGTTCTCTAGTGTATCCTGCGCTTATGAAACACACATCATCATCATCAGCCGGAAGACGTCCACTGCTGAACACAGGCCTCCCCCTTAGAACGTCACGCCGAACGACAATCCTCCACTTGCATCTCGGCTGCTCGCGACCCTCACGATGTCGTCGGTCCACCTAGTGAGAGCGTCTTCCGGTCTGTGGTCGCCACTTGAGAACTTTTCTTCCCCATCGGTTGTCAGTTCTACGAGCGATGTGGCCTGCCTATTGCCACTTGAACTTGCAAATTTTATGAGCTATGTCGGTGATTCTGGTTCTTCGCCGAATATCTATGTTCCGGATTTTATCCCGCAAAGAAACTCCGATCATAGCTCTTTCCATTGCTCGTTGAGTCACTCTTAGTCTCTCTAAAAGGCCAGCAGTCAAAAACAAACATTACCATAGAGGGGCAGTACCTTTCGCGTTCTTCCAGTGACTGACGCAGGGCGGCACCTTCCAGTCCCGCTGCTGCTTGACGGACACGCGGCGCGGCGGCGAGTGCAGCACGGGCGCGGGCGGCGACGGCGCCGCGCGCGGGATCTTCTTGTTGATCTGGAAGCGGGGCGGCTCCATCGGGTCCGACTGGGCTTCTACCATCCTGGGGGGGGGTTGAAGAACGAATCAATATTGGCGATCACCAGAAACGTGTACCGGTGAGACAGTGCCAGAGTGGTTCCGCTCAGAGAAAGCAGACTTGTATAGCACTGTTTCTTTCCCACAGCCTAACTACTCACACTTACGCCGGATCCCAACGACGATATAATACTAGACTTCTAATAACAGGCGACCGATTTCTGCCAACACATTAGGCAAAAAAGTCTTATATTCGTCTCATTTCGACCAATCCTGTGAGCCGTAACATACGTTGAGACAGCACAGACCGTGAGTTAGCCAATCACAACGCAGTACCCCGTCCCCCTCGCTTACGTAGTACCTCAGCGAGTTGACAGAATAATTTTTCTTCCTTAAATCGTGCATGCGGAGTCTAGTATTATATCGTCGTTGCCGGATCCACACGTTGGCCGTGTTTGCCGAACAGAAGGAGACGGCGCTATACCAGAAAGCAAGACGCAAATAATTCTATCTCGTTTCTTAGTATAACGCCGTCTCCTTTTGTTCGGCAAACACGGCCAACGTGTGGATCCGGCGTTACAGATGTCATGGTAGAGGCCACCAAGCAATGAAACTCGACGTAGCGATGCTACTCCCGTTGGAGTCTGCCTTTTCTTTAAATAGTCATTATTTTAGCAGTCATTCTTGACTATTTTGAGCGAAGATATCCTGCCGCTTTTAGTAGGCTAATGATTACTAGAATAGTTACCTGACCCGGGGATATTTAGTCGGGATTTGTAGTTGTCGCCATGTTAATTTTATTTCTTCCTTGACCATAGAAATATTAAGAAATTCATGGATCCCGTTTCGTCTTGATAAACCATGGAGCATTGGACATTATGTTTTAGGATGTAGTTTTTTGACTTTTGCACTATCATTATATTTGAGGCAATGGTTGATCCGCAAAGTAGGATGCCACATGTCCAAATTGGATAATTCTTTTATTGGCTTGTGTTTTATTTACACAACAACTATAATAAAATTTTTGAAAAGGTGGGTCGCAAAATTTTAACTCTTTCTATGTCGGGGCATAGTAGCTAGTATATCCACAAACCCGCACTGGGCCCGCGTGGTGGATTACGGCCCACTCCCTCTCTCAGAGAGAAGGACTGTGTCCCAGCAGTAGGAACATTTATAGGCTGATGATGATGATGATGTTGGGGCAAACCAGTAGTAAAAATATATGTTACAAACCTGATCACCCTCTGCTTAGCCCCGGAGTTGAACTGTCCTCCTTGCTGCGCCGGAGTGTATCTGATGTATTGGGCCGGGGCCTGCGGACGTAATGTACTATCAGAGAGATTGATAATAACATGTTCTTCTCTTTAATTCGAGAAGATTGGGCATAATGTGGGCATATTTTATCGGATCAACAGAATCAAAATAGAGGAGCTTGTGGCTAAATAATCACAGCCGCACAGGCCGATCTTCCGGGTTAAGCCGCGCTTGCCGAGATTGGTCTGTGGATGGGTGACATAGCGAGTTTCCTCCGTGCCTCGGAAACCACGTAAAGCCGTTGGTCCCGGCTGTCATTCGTTCATTTGCAGCTTCTGAGTAAAAGCAACGACTGCACGTTGCTTTTACTCAGAAGCTCTTAAGTCTGACAACCAGTCTTACCATGGGGTATCGTATTACCCAGTTACTGGGTTGTGGAGGTCCAATAGGCAGTCGCTCCACGTAAAATACTAATATTCAGCTGCATCTGGTTTGACTGGAAGCCGACCCAAATATAGTTGGGAAAAGGCTAGGCAGACGATGATTTTGCGGATCAACATGATCAATGCGTGCAAATCGCGAATCTCACAAGGTGGACAGATGATTTGGATTCACCGGATTACTGGATGCAAGTTGCTTCCAACCGAGAGGCTAGTGTTCAGCAGTAGATAATATGATCTTGACGAATATAAAGCCACTTGCACAGCTCTTCCCTTTGCTTGGTTTAAATTCTTAAAAGTTGGTTGGTTCATTGGATGTGCAGGTTGAGCAGGAGACAGGAGATGGCCAAATGACAGGCGGATTTCTGCGACTCTCTTTTCTCTAAACAGGTAATTGTGACCCTAGAACGTAAAGGGGAATTGAAGAAACACTGTGGAATTTAGTCAGTTTGAGTCTGACAGTCCCTTCCACTCCACCTAAAGGAGGACTGGACTATTTGTTGATGTGAAGAAAATGGTGGAGTACTTGTGCAAAGGGGCTTCACACTGGAACCATGCAACCATTGGTTAGGTTAGAATAGGGTTTTAGACGCCGCGCCACGTTTGCGCTGCGTTCTATATTGACCCCAGAGAAAATGCCGCATCAACACAACACTTTCTCAGCATTGTGTGTATTCTGTGCTGCGCTTAGGTTCATCGAACACCAACGCTAGGGTGAAGGCGCTCAAGCTTTAAAAACTAGGCTGTAAAGTTACAATCCTAACTTCAACTCACAGCTTTGGGAGCAGCTTTGACAGGCATCGCAGCAGAAATCTTAGCATTGGTCAGTTTCTCCAACGCTTGCTTTGTCTTCTCCGTGATATCCTGGATGTCTTCATCATCAGGCTTCTGAAGAGTTGGGTCATCTTCCGCCAGCACTTCTGCTGGTAGTAAGTCTGTGAGTTTTGAGTAGATAATCTGGAAAGAAGAGATGTAAAAGATTAATTTGGTGTGGACAGTTATGTTTACTTAAATGAAACAACATTTTAGTGTGATTATGTTTTCTTTCAACTAATATTACGACATTATTACACCAGTTTTTACATGTGGCATCACCCATATGGAAATAATCTTTTTCCTATGAAAAGAGCAAAAAAAAATGATCCCGTGTTAATCCAGGTGTGGAATCTCACTGTGTGATTGCCTTTATGGCTTAAATAATTATGTGACTGCTAAAGTCCTCAACTTGCTTCCCAGGCTGGTGAGTATAATTGGGTCTGGATCTATGCCTGGTTGATGAATAGGCTCACCATACATGGGATTTCAAACATAACTGGTGGAGTGTTAGGTGTGCTACTAAGTACACTTTTGTTTAACTCTTTATAGATTAAAAGTGATATATGTATAAGTATAAGAAACTAGCAAACCCGGCTCCAAATCGCTTCGTTACTTTGCTATAAATCTCACAGAGCTCAAGACCTTTCCAACGAATGCAAAACCATGGAAATCGGTTCGTGCGTTCTGGAGTTATAGCGTCAGGAAGGAAATTCGACTTATTTTTGTATAGTAGATTACTGTTATGGCTAATGTACGAAACATTTGGAACAATATTGATGGTACTGTCATTCGCAGATACCTACATGATTTCCCAAAGAGTAACAACAAGGCAATTTTAATTTACAATAAGTTGTGTAATAAAATCAAACCTTATCAGCACTATGTCCTTGTCTTGCAATAGCAGAATATTTAACTCTCCCAGATTCATCTAGTTGTACCGCTAAGGCATTGGATGTGCTCTCCTTGCCTCTGGCGCCCATACCCAGTGGGTACTGCGCCACATGGATCTCTGGGAAGGCACCTCCATCTGCAAATATTATTTATTAGTATTCATCATCATCAGCCAGAGGACATCCACTGCTGAACATAGGCCTTCCCCATAGACAGCCACTCTTAATGACAATTCGCCACTTGCAGCTATCGGCTGCCCGCAACCTTCACAATGTCGTCGGTCCACCTAGTGGGAGGCCTGCCTATGCTGCGTTTTCCGGTCCCGGTTTATTAGTATTACATGGTCCATATTGTCCAATGGTTGGGTAAAAACCCTCACAGGGATTGTAGGACTGTCTGAACAGGTTACCGAGACCCCGGTATGTAAAGAGCCATTGAACGAACACCCTGGATTTTAGTCAGTTTGGGTCTGATGGTCACATCTGCTCCACTCAAGGCAGTAGAAATTGTTTGATGATATATCCACATTAAAAAAAAGGGTTTTTTTTTTCCATTTCTTCCAAGGTGTTACCACGAAACGTGTGAAGTGTGAGTTCACACTGCAATGTAAGCTAATGGTTTGTTCCTTTACTGTTCTTGATTTCTGTCAGTTCTTGAATGCCTTTAAAAGAAACTAAGTACTCATTTTTTAAATGCCTGATGTAAAGCCAAAATGACCTAAGAATATTACGCAATTGATCTTAATGATAATAGTTAACATTCTGACCTCCAAAATCCTCTTCAGCTCTTGGGATCCATCCCTTCCTCTGTCCATAAGGTGGAACACTGGTCTGTGACACCACCAAGGCACTTCCGACGCGTTTGGCCTTCCTCTCATCATCACGATCCCACACCTGCTGTGTGGGCGCTGGTAAAAGGCTGGAAACGAAAATATGCGATTATATCGCGAAAAATGCGAGAATTTGATCGATAAGGTTATCTTCTATCCGTAAAACTTTATGGGAAGTTGTGGATAGTTTAATGACTGTCGTAGAAAGTTATTGATAAAGTTTGAATGGCTGGTATTACGAAATTTTGATTTGCCATGCAGTATTTACCTCAAACAAGAACAACAGTTTTATCAACACGTATGTATCTTAATGGTTAGGCATAGTTCTTAGAACATAAAACATTTTTCGTATACAAAATTTGTAGCGTAGTTTATAATTAGATTATTTTTAACAGTTAATATTTGTCATGATATTCGTAAACCAAAATAAAATAGAAATCAGCACGACTCACCTCGACAACGACGCCATTTTCTTTGATGACTTTTGGTAGATTTCGTTTAGAAACTGATGAGTCAGATAAAAATTAATTCTTGTAAACAAAGAGTACTAAAGTGACAATAAATATGTTTGGATTGAAAAAAGTTTTGAAAATTGATTATTTACCTTCAATAAAATAACATATCCAAATTAATTAGCTTGAATAAAATTTGTTAAAATACACTGCTTTGTACTGTAGTTTCCAAACGTAACAATAAAGTTTTTAAAATGGATTACAAAACATGGCCAAGTTTAAACTCATTCAGCCAACTGAAATGTTTTGTGGAAATATCTTGCACAAAAAATGTTCTTTTATCTTAAAAACTACATTTTTACAATGGTGAAACAATAGAGCTCTTATTTCAGCCAACATATTTGTGGGTTACGTGGATAATCGTAAAATGACCATAAAAAATGGTGGAGAAACTGTCAGATTCGTATATAAATGAAGTGGGCTGCGAACGTCCCCCTTTTATAACCTCAAAAATGCGCGAGAAGTGTTAACATTCTGATGGTGAAGTGAACTAATTTTATCATTTAATTGGTGTTAAAGTGAACGGATTATCACAATGCCTTCCAAGAAGAGAAAATACAATGCAAGGTTCCCTGCCGTAAGTTGAAAAATGTTAATAAACAACCATAACAAAGAGAAAATGGGTTTTGTTTTCGTCAATAATTTTGAGAGATTGGTGATATCATGACATTGTTTGTTTGTAGGGGCGAATCAAGAAGATTATGCAGACTGATGAGGAAGTGGGGAAAGTGGCCCAAGCTGTGCCAATCATAATCTATATCCTTTTTAAAATAGCACTGCTATACAATTCTATTAAGTCGTTATAAAACGTATGTATTTACATTGTTTGTAGGTACTATTACTAATTTAGGCTTATAATTACTCCATACGGTATGTTATTATCTACTAAAATGGTAATTGATGCGGTCTATAAAAGTACAAAAGTTATAGTGTAACCTTTTTGAGGGTTTATGTAATCACAAACTTGCTTTAATTTAGGTTTGTTTGTTTTATCTTGGCTGAATGTTTTGGTGTTGGTGTCAGATAAAAATAAGCTTTTACTTTCTGTCACAGACTATCCCATAATACTCCAGTCCAGTTAGACAGAATTCTAATTGGATTGCTACAGAAATCTGAAAATTTTAAATTGTGAATAAAATGTGAAATTTCATAATATAAACAAACGATTACTGTCCCTAATTAATTTATTACCATAGCCAGTTATTGTTGATATACCCTTTTTATGCTTTATATTAAATTCCCAGATGTTAGTACCAATTATTGATATAATCAATCAAAAATTTTACATTCCAACTCATTGTAATTTGTAAACCTCTGTTTTTAGTGAACTGAATGTTAATGAATTTAATCATTATTCTATTATGGAACTCAACAAAATTAATGTTGTATCCCTTCAGTATTAAAAACCAATTTTATTATCAAAAAAACAAAATCAAACAATTTTAGCAATGAACCTTGCTTTTATAGAAGTTGAAGTCTTCCCAAGTAATTCAAATCATCACTAAGACAGTGCAAGAAATTGCTTGCAAGTTGCACATTGCAACCTATTAATGAACAATAAATTCAGTAGAACAAACAAATAGATGAGCTGCAGGAAAACAAAGCAATGCTTGCACCAACGACAATATAATACTAGACTCCGCATGCACGATCTAAAAAACAAAAACTATTTTGTCAACTTGCTGAGGTACTACGTAAGCGAGGGGGACGGGGTACTGCGTTGTGATTGGCTAACTCAAGGTCTGTGCTCTCTCAACATAATATATGTTTACGGCTCACAGGATTGGTCGAAATGAGACGAATATAAGACTTTTTTGCCTAATGTGTTGACAGACATCGGTCGCCTGTTATTAGGAGTCTAGTATTATATCGTCATTGGCTTGCACTGACTGGACAGATCCACTCAAACTGAGTGGTTCTTTCTTCAAAAGACCATCTGAAACACCTGCATGGTTCTCATAAGATTTTACCCGTTCAAAATGTCTGGACTTTAAAAGAGACTGTGACCTTTGTGTTTGTTTGGGCTGTTTCTGTCTAGAATACTTAGGTATGAAACACCAGCCTCATCTAGTTTTAAAACATGACAAATCTATAAGGGTTCTGTTTTTTCCCATTTGGCTTCTTCCTCAGTCCCTCAATGCTGAGGATCGCGACCACAACAGCGAGCTCTCCATTCGCTGTGGTTGTTGCAGCTGTGGACTGCCATCGGGATGTCCGGCCCCACAGTTTTCCTGATGGCATCCGTCCATCTTGAGGGTGCTCTGCCTCTGGCTCGTCTTCCCTCCATCTGACCTACTATGATGTACTTCTCCAGACTATGCTTAGGAAACTGCATGATATGTCCGAAGAAGCGAAGGGCCTTTTGGTGGCAGATTGCTGAGAGCCATTTGGCTACAGAACCCTAAAAAGAATGTGTTTTTCATGAAACACTGTAGTCAAAACAAACCACAGAAGCAAACAAACTCTTCAGCTTTATAATATTAGTATAGATTCAGTTTATTTCAGACAATGACTTTTATTTTTTGTTTTTGCCAACTGCTGACATTTTATATAATTTATCTCGTAAGGGTCAAAGTTGAAGAATTTATTTCAATTAATACTATTAGTAGGTATTCTTTAAAAGTTAGTTGCCATGTTTAATAAACGGGTAATAATATAAGTTTTATCATAATATGCAAAATGAAATTGCAAGTCATAAATTAAAAGTTTTTATGCTTAAATCGCTAAACTGATTCTGATGAATTTTGATACGACATAGAAGGAACTTTTGAGATAGGTACACACCTTTGTACAATCGTTCCGAACTTTGAATGGTCAGCTTATACTAGTTTTGCATAGCTTGATGTGTAGCTGTGTGTACAGCTTACATTTAAAGAATATCTTGTTTTCATCCAAGTATGTAAACTATCTGTGTACCAATCATCCGAATAGGTCCAGCAATTTAAGTGTAATGAAGTACTTAACAAACTTTCACATAATTAGACGAAAAAGTTGCGCAGTAGCTGAGCGATCGACTGCTGTGCAACGTGTCGCGGGTTCGATCTCCGTACGGAACAAATATTTGTATGATCTGCAAGTATTTGTTCCACATCTGGGTGTTTGTGAGTTTCTATGTTTATAAATGCACCACGTCATTCGCATGCGAGATAGTCGCTGGGCTAAAATATGCACTCAATGGGTGCCTGAGAATGGACGACGCCGCCGAGGCCGGCCCAAAAACAGGTGGTATTAGAAAAGAGCACTTGGAAGGATATGGGGGAGGCCTTTGCCCAGCAGTGGGACATAAAAAGACAGAAAAAAAAATGCACCCATGATACTACAGGACAAATGACTTCTTCTGACTGACCGTCCGTCAGTCCGTCTGTCCGCAGTTTACCTCAGAGACGCACAGTACTAGAGAGCTGTAATTTGGTGTAAATATACGGATTTGTTGTGCCGAAAAAGTGGTAAAATAAAATCTCGTAAAATATTTTTTTTTAGGGTACCTCCTGTACTTACACGTAGAGTGTGGATTTTATTTTTTCTCGCGTACCCCTTAGTGTGGGATATCATTAAATAGGCCTTTAAAAAATAATGATAGTTTCCATTAACAGTTTTTTGATAAAAAAATTCGTTTGTGAAATATTAAGCTTTAAAGTGCAAATTTTTGCTTGACTCGAGTGCCCCCCCCCCCCCCTCTACCAGCTAAACGGTTATGTTTGGGGGTGTGAAAGAATTCACAATAGTCTATATATATAAAATTCAAAACTGACTGACTGATCTGACAACGCACAGCCCAAACCGCTGGGCCTAGAAACTTGAAATTTTGCATAAGCCCTCCTTATACCACGTAGGTGAGCACTAAGAACGGATTTTGCGAAATTCGGCCCCTAAGGGGTTGTTTTTGGGTTTGATAGTTTGTATGAAACTTCGTTACTACAAACGCTAGGAAATTTAAATTTCGAATGCGGGTTCTTTTGAGGACGTAAGAGTTACCTATGACAGGATTTCGCGAAATTCGACCCCTAAGGGGTTTGTTTTTGGGGTTGACAGTTTGTATGAAACTTTGTTTTTAGAAGTGCTAGGCGTCTCAAATCTTGCATGGCGATTCTTATTAAGACGTTAACGCTCACCAAAGTGGAAATTTTGAGAAATTCGACCCCTAAGGGGTTGTTTTTGGGGTTGAAAGTTTTGAGACTCAAATTTTACATAGGGGTTCTTTTTTGAGCGTAAGTGATACATAAGTCGGGATTTTGCAAAATTCGACCCCCAAAGGGTTTGTTTTTGGGGTTGATAGTTTGTATGAAACTTTGTTACTATAAGTGCTAGAGCCCTCAAATTTTGCATCGGGTTCCTTTTTGGACGTAGATGCTCACCATGACGGGATTTGGAGAAATTCGACCACTAAGGGGTTTGTTTTTGGGGTTGATCTTGATTGTTTGTACGCAACTTCGTTAGGTACTACAGGTGCTAGGAATTTCAAGTTTTGCATCGGGTTTCTTTGGATATAGATGCTCACCATGACGGGATTTTGCGAAATTCGGACCCTAAGGGATTTTTTTGGGGTTGATAGTTTGTATGAAACTTTTTGAATAAAAGTGCTAGACGTCTCAAATCTTGCATATTGATTCTTTTTAAGACGTAAATGCTCACTAAGGTGGACATTTTGTGAAATTCGACTCGTAAGGGGTTATAATGGTAATTGTGCATTGGGGTCATTTTTAGTAGGCGTGGGGTGCCACCCAAGACGGGATATTGCGGGGTGATAGAATTTTTGTTGAATATTGACTTAAATTTTCCAACAGTATCTCATATAGAGGGTGGATTGATTAGAAATTCACAGAGGCAAAGTTCGAAAATCACGCGGACGAAGTCGCGGGCGTAGTGCTAGTAGTATATATAACGAAGTTTAAAAGAAAATTATCATGACTAAGTAGACTTCACAACTTTACGAGTAATAGTCGACCAACTTATAAAATGTACTTGCATAATATGTTTTCATAAACAAAATGAATCGGAGAACATGCTCTTCAACTGCAAATGTAAGTTTGTCAACTTTATTTTTACAGCTTTAATAGGTATGTTTTTACGGTATGTTTTTTGGGGATAGGTAGGTTTTTATCGTCAACTATTTTTAACGAACTTCAAAAAAAGGAGGTTTTTAATTCGTCGTAATCCTGGACCGATTTTGAAAATTCTTCTTTTTAAAATTAAATTCAGCGAATCAGTTTAGTTAGTTCGCATAAGTATTTTGATGGGCAACTACGGAACCCTACACTGTGCGTGGCCCGACACGCACTTGGCCGGTTTTTTACATAAGCTTTTGGCATGATAAGGCTTTATTTACAAACTAGCATTATTAGGTCAATACCCGTAACATTGGTATGTCCTTAATTACGTCACAATTGAATTAATTAAATTACTAGAGCAACAGATGTGTAAATGTTACCAGACAGCTAGGTATTCATTACCTTAATTACTCATTGAGCCATCTGTTTGATAACCCCCAAATTGTCCATTTAGTAAATGACTGTAAGGTGTGTTTATTAGAGTTTAAACACCTATTTTTTTGTGGTAACATTTTTGTTCTTAAAATATATGGTGCTGCTCTTTGTATTGGGTAAAATTATCCAATGAGTCCTCCCACCCAGGGCAGAACGAGAGGGACTATCAGATTGGTACTGACTGAAATTCACGGTGTCCTTCAATAGCCCTTTACGTTCCAGTGCCACAGTTACCTGGGTGTCGAGTCTGCTAATTATTAGTCAGAATGGCGCCACAATGGCGTTTCAATTTTCGACCCATTTTTTACTCAGCAGTAAAAAATGGTTCGAATAAGCACTACAATTGAAACGCCATTGTGGCGCCATTCTGACTAATAATTAGCAGACTTGACACCCTGATAACACGGATCCGCGACCCCGGAGACAGTCCGGCGACCCCGGAAAGTGTTGCCTAAAGTATAAACTCATCTAAAGTGCATTATGGGACCTTAATATACACTGAGACGCTGCGCGCACGATTCAACAAAACTCAAGATCTCGTAACTTTGAGGAACTCGTGGTAGTGGCTAAATAATTGCAGCCGCACAGGCTGATCATGTGGGTTAAACCGCGCTGACCGAGCTTGGTTTATGGATTGGGGACCATCTGTCATAGCGAGTTTCTTCCGTGCCTCGGAAAGCATAAAGCCGCTGGTCCCGGCTGCCGTTACTATTCATCAGAAGCTCTAAAGCTTCGTACCATGGGGTATCGTATTACCCAGTTACTGGTTTGTGGAGGTCCGATAGGCAGTCGCTCCATGTAAAATACTGATATTCAGCTGCATCTGCTTCGACTGGAAGCCGAACCCAAAATAGTTGGGAAAAGCCTAGGTAGATGATGGTGACTCAAAATATAACTTTATTTATTACATGAATAGATTATTTTTCAAATGCTACTTTGCTATGACCAATGTTACAGGCACTTTTATAAAAAATTAAAAACGTGAATATCTAGATCCTGGCCTGCTTTTTCTCGTAGGTATTTATGAAGCTGGAGTATTATAATTAGCGCAAAAATATTTCATTCAATTCGTGCAATAACAGGAAACTCTTTGAATAAAAAAAAATCTTTGCGGCTTGTAGGTAGGTACGTGACATTTATATGAATTATATATTTATATCGATAAATTGTTAAAACAGAGTAAGAAACAGTAAATCCCCGAAAAAAAGTATCTACAAGTCGAATGTCGAGTTCAGATAAGGAACAAAATACTTAGTATGCAATCATTTTTTCATGAAAACACATAGTAGGTACTTAGTATAATTTCATTGATACTGTTACGAGCTGGGTATTGGGATAAATTAATTAACACCAATTAAAACCAAATACAACTTTATTCACAGACAAATCACAAATTAAAACAATCACAAAACACTACTCAACACTTTAACACTTATACACACTCTTAATCACACGTAGAACTCACTTAGATATCGCTTGTATTTCACTTCGAGTCGCCTCGATCGTAGTCAAAACTAGACTGACTCAGGTCGACGTTCGACGCCCTTTTTATACCCCGGCCGGACCCACTAGATGTTTCTAGAAAGTAGTCGAATGTTCTGGAAACATCCATGGACTTCGACATTGTCCCATACCTTCTGGAACATTCCAGAACCATCTCGAAACATCTAGAACAGGGTAGAACTTTCTAGAATCTCCCAGACCAATCTTCACTAGAATAGTCGAGAACCTTGTGGAACCTTCGAGAACCTTATAGATTGGTCTCGCAATCCGACCGACGTAACACTGCCCCCTCCTTAGACATGCTCGTCCCGAGCATCGTTAATCCCGATCACTCCCGAGCATGCACAGTCCGTCGTAGTCGTCGTTGTATCGCGCCAACCATTTAACGTGGTCAAACTTAGGCGCACCACCTTGACCACTCTGTATGCGGTAGGAAACATCATCCTCCTCCTCATCGCTCCTGATCGCAACTCGGCATAGTCCATCCCGTTTAACTTTCGATTTACGGGACTTCCGTGTACGGCGCACTGGTTTATGCACAACAAGTGACGCTACGTCAAAACCACTACCGTTTGTCTGGGGTCTTTTCACACAGTTGTCCAGGTCATTTTCCTGCGCAGGCTGTAAGGTTTCCTTCCGTTCATTGCCGAGATCCGTGCTTCCTTTTAGCGTCCTCACGAGCACTACTTCCTTAGGCTCTTTCTGGATGCTGTGCTTGCTGTCTTCAGGACAAGGTCTACAAGACAGTGTATCAGTCTTACCATGGGATCTCCAACTGTGATGCTGAGTAGTCATATCAGCTGCCCTTCGCTTTGGACAGCTTGAGCGAAGATGACCCTTTTCTCCGCAAGTATAGCACCTAGGGCTGTACCCTCTCGAACGGTCGCGCATAGAAGATGGCACAAACTCCCTACTACGCTGAGTTCGATGGTCTTGCCTCACTGCCTCCACTTCCAAAGCATGGGCCAAGGCGCCCTTCAAGGTCTCGTGATGCCCAAGTCTAACAGCTGCTCTAACTTCCAAGTCACGTATCCCGTCGATGAAAGCCTGTACCAGATTGCAATCGATGAGAGCCGGGACGGACCGATATGCTTTCCGGACCATCTTCTCAATTTCTAGGGCCCACTGTTGCAGGCTCTCGCCACCTCGTTGAACACGATCCCTTAGCTTAGCACGAAATACGTACTCCAGGTGCGCGTCGCCGTACCTGGACTCCAACGCTTCCAGCAGCTGCTCATATGTCACCTCCTTGCCAAGAGCCTCAAGTACGGTCAGGGCCTGGTCTCGCAGACCTAAGATGAGCGCGGTCGTAGCTTGCTCCTTGGTCCACCCATTCGCTTTCATAACGGCCTCAAACTGCATCCTGTAAGCCGACCATGATGCTGTTCCGTCGAATGGCGGCACCTTAAATCCTCGTGCCGAAGGTACCGCAACCACTGGACACACAACCCCGTCTCCAGTCTTAAGTTCACCCAAAGTCTTCTTCATCTCAGCAATCTGAACTTCAGCTTCTGAGATACGACTCTCTAGCTGGTGAACTTGTTCTTTCATCATCTTGAACTCCTTAGAAAATGTCGAGTGCAGGTCTTTGATCAGGTACATCTGCTCCTCTTGCCGACGGGCCTGCTCCTCCTTATCCTTCTGGAGCTGCTCTTGCAGCAAGCGGACCTGCTCTTCTTTGTCCTTCTGTAGCTGTTCCTCCAGGCGGCGAGCCTGCTCCTCCTGGCGGCGAGCCTGCTCCTCCTGGCGGCGGGCTTGTTCCTCCTTGTCCTTTTGTAGCTGCTCTTCCAGGCGTCGAGCCTGCTCCTCCTGGCGGCGAGCCTGCTCCTCCTGGCGGTGAGCCTGCTCCTGCAGCAGTGCCATAAGCGCAGACAGGTCTGGACCCGCTGGTGCTGAGGAGACTGTAGATGGACCAGCGGCTGGTTCCGTCGTAGGCTGAGCACCACCCGGCGTCTGTATCGGGGAACCTCCAAACCGCCTCTGGTCCATGTCTTGCTGGCGCTGACTCCTGGTACGAATACCGTCTGTGTCGTCCTTTGGTAAAATCGGCATTTTATCCCTCAATTCTGACACCAAATGTTACGAGCTGGGTATTGGGATAAATTAATTAACACCAATTAAAACCAAATACAACTTTATTCACAGACAAATCACAAATTAAAACAATCACAAAACACTACTCAACACTTTAACACTTATACACACTCTTAATCACACGTAGAACTCACTTAGATATCGCTTGTATTTCACTTCGAGTCGCCTCGATCGTAGTCAAAACTAGACTGACTCAGGTCGACGTTCGACGCCCTTTTTATACCCCGGCCGGACCCACTAGATGTTTCTAGAAAGTAGTCGAATGTTCTGGAAACATCCATGGACTTCGACATTGTCCCATACCTTCTGGAACATTCCAGAACCATCTCGAAACATCTAGAACAGGGTAGAACTTTCTAGAATCTCCCAGACCAATCTTCACTAGAATAGTCGAGAACCTTGTGGAACCTTCGAGAACCTTATAGATTGGTCTCGCAATCCGACCGACGTAACAATACACATTATTAGCGTTACTTATATAATTTTAATGAATGAATTTATGATACATATCTTTTTACTGATAAAAGTTTCATGCGACCAAGATTCTTAGAAAATACTACAATAACAACCAGAATAATCTATCTAGGTATTATTATTACATAAATATGTTTGAATAAAAATAAATTACAAAATGTGTTGTTGACGACTGGAGAAATACGGCTAAGTTTTTTTTGTTGTGTCTGAAATTATTGTCGGGGCAAGATATACTTATGTATGAATAGAAACAACTTTTTTTCCTCATTAATAAATTGATCTCGTGCAAAACTGGGGCAGGTCACTAGAATCATAACAAAATTTAAAAAAAAGATCTCATTTCGGAAGAGTTATCCAACCTATATTTTATAAATGACCGCTATTATTAACTTCCTTGTTAATACAAAATGTCTAATCGCTTATTTCTAAACCGTAAATAGGTATATCCAAGGGCGTTGATCAAATGTAGCTAGCCTCAAAGCGACCAAAGTGCGATCAATTGACTTCCTTACCAATTAATAAACTCCGCATCGCATGACAAAATGTAGAAAGTATTGAAATGTTCAAAATAAGGTAAGATCCGGCGTAGCAAACACAAAACACATACCGTCGAATTGATAACCTCCTCCTTTTTTTGAAGTCTGTTAAAAAAGGAAGGATGGACTCTTGAACTCTTGCTATCAAATTCGCACTTTAGCTTTTGGACTGTGTCTGACTTCTATTAAATAATATACTTACTTAACGCATGTTTAAATCACATTATTACAAACCCGAATTTTGTTTTTTTTTTATCACCACTTCCGTTACAGCTCTTGAAGTCATAATGATAACTGGCGATCTTTGATAAATCTATTATTAGACCAAAATATGCATTTATTTTATTACGGAATTAAACGCCAAGCTTAAGTTCTTATCTTCAATGTTAAGCTGTGTTTGCCAAGTTCGGGCCTGGATGGCTCATAATTACATGCAGAGGCTCCTTCGTGTCATTACCGGTACGAGTGACAGCCCATCATCATCATCGACATCAGCTTTGAGAAGCTTTCTTGACTCTTACTCGCACAGTCCCATTACAAAATAATAAAATGTACCCAACTTCCCAAGTTATTTTCCAACATGGGGCCTCGCGCAAGCAGTGGAGGCGCTAGAACTAAACGCTATCATTGCGACATCAGCATTGCGAGGCTGATTGTCAAGATTTTTTCTCCTAGGGTCCGCTTATCCCCCGCCTAGCTACTGTGTATTGTTATGATCAGACTAGACCCTACATTTTGGGCCTGGTAAGATAAAGGCATTAAATCAGTCTTCCCTTCTTGGATAGAGCGGAAAGATCCACCCTGTTCTTTCCGTCACCCTTAGATTCAGTCAGGGCCACAGTGTCCTCTCTAAAGACATTCCCGTGACCCCGGCAGGATCAGATAAGCCCCTGGGTACTGAAAATCAAGATTCAGAAGAAATCAGATTACCACGATCGTATGAAAGTGTAAATGAAGATCCCTTAAAATAACTGGATGACAGAATTCGTTCCCTAAAATAGACCTAACATCGGTAAGCCAGGGTTACATTTAGGTCGAAACTTATTCTTACCTGTCTAGACAGTCGTATTGATCTAAGTATTTCAGATCACCTTGGTATACTTCTTTTATTAGGTATCTAGTTCATATTGAGAAGTTTGCCCTTGTATAATTGAAGTTGTTGCTTCAAATTATTTTTGATGTTCCTACTATTTCCCTGCGGGATCCAAGGCAGTCATAAACATTCTCCACAATTTCTTGTAGCTATGAAACTCCCAAGTTATGAAACTTCAGGGCTTTTCTGGTGGTCATAGTCATTCTGGCATCCAGAAGTTGCAGTGGTTTGGGAATGATTTGGCAATTTTGCGAAACTATCACGTATTTTAGCTACATTTTGGATTTTGCTAATGGGCAAATGCAATACCACTAACAATATCTTGTTTGCCAGATATTCTGATTATGAATAAAATGTTTCTTCTAATCTCAAATCGTGATGGTGTGATTCCAATGAAACAGTGTGCGACAGATCTGTTCGTGCAGTTTGGACGTGCGCGTACTAAGTTGGTATCCTATTTTCCCCTCAGTGTCCACTGGCAAGACAGCGGGAGCGCAGTGACTACTCCCACTCAGTACCGCGATAGGGACGGTCAGACTCGTACTGACTAAAATCCACGATGTTCCTTTAATAGCCGTATGTTCCTGAACGTCACAGTTACCTGTTATGACAGTCCCTCGACCTCTGAAAGTTGCAACCTCAGAAATGACAGATCGGTAACCTTTTTTTTTTTAGCGTGGTAAAATCATCAAATGAGTCCTCCGCCCCGGGCAGGGCGGGAGGGACTGTCAGACTTCTACTGACTAAAATCCACGGTGTCCTTCAATAGCCTGTTATGTTCCGGGGTCACGGTAAGGAAATAATCCCGCGACCAGATCGGTAACCTTGTGCCTAAGTTATCTACAATCTCTCAGTTGTCTGCGCATTTCCTTTATGGGAAACAATGCAGAAAAGGAAGCCGTCATTACGTGTGTGCATTTTGATGTCTGACTGCATATTTTTGCATTTTCACCAAAGAACAGGGCCCAATGTAAAGGGTCGCGGCAGTATCTTATAGCTGCGCAACACTAACGGCATTTTTTTTTTATAAAGTCTTTAAATGTTTCTATAAACGTCCGATTTTCCTGTTACTGTGCCGTTGGTGGGCATCACGGGTCTGCATCAGAAAAGGCAACCAAAGGTAGTCAGTCAAGTACGATAGTCCCTTCCGTTCCAAACAGGATGACAGGACTGATCATTTTGTGATCTTGAAACCTTAAACAAAGCCACGCCAATAAAAAAGCGTGAATTTATGTTCTCCCAGATGTCGCAAACATTTTTCGTTTTGGCTCGAACATGTTGCACCGTGATTACTTAACTGTAAACCTTGACCCATCACTGCTACTGTCAGCCTGTGTCTTCCCACTGCTGGGCAAAGTCTCTTCTTCATGACTTCCAGCTATTTCAATCTAGGGCTTATGTGAGCCACTGGTTGTTAGTTTTGACTAGCTCATCCCGCCTTGTTATGCGAGGTGTGCTGCGATGCCTTCTGGCTTTGTTATTTTGGCCCACAGTTCATTGAGCATCCCGAGACGTGGCCAGCGCAGTCCCACTTAGGTACATACAGAAACGGGAGCCAAGTTCAGAAACAATAAAATGCGTGGCTGTCGAGTTGTCGACTTCATCGACTAAAGAACTGATATCTAAATGAATGGAAAGTTCTGGATGATTTCTAAGTTTGTCCATCAAAATTTACTATTTAATAACTTGGTATAAAAGTGTACTGGTCCTAACAGCGATCCTTGGATCCTTCATGACGTCAACAGACAATCGTATTACGGATGATAGCATTAGTCATGTGCACCAGAATAGACTGCTATTACACTCAGTATACAAAGCGAATATAGTTCAACATGAATGTATCATGTCACCGTTCCCTTACTTGTAGATCTACCAATATTTTTTCTTCTGTTCTTTTCAAGCGCTAAAATTTGTTCAATTTAGAGTTCCATTTGTTTTTTAAAGAAATGGAGTTGGTTAAAGGCGAAGTCACGGCTAAAAGCTAGTATTTACAAATCTAAACCTACCTCAAACCATTTTCTGTTGTTTTCCTCAAGCAAATATAAATCCATTTAGCTGTAGTGGCATTATTTATAGACTTGGACGTAGTTGACCGAAAAATGCATATAAAATACTCTATTTTTATACAGTAACATGTCCTTCAAACGACTGTGACTGAAATGCTGAAAGATTTTGTCTGCCAGATTTATTAAAGATCTACTTCAGCGCATTTTTGCGCTTTATCTATCTTTAATGAATATTCATTTTGGATCGTTTTGTTTCTAGACGTTTCGTGTGGTATTCTTTGTTGAACGAAAAACATCGTAAACTTTGACTTAGATTAGTCTGAAGTTAAAAGGCCTGTGGGGTTCATAAATACGGCTGAATTAACGCAGACACCAGATGCCCACTCTCCGACTTTAAAAGAATATTTTTCGGGAAAGCTGAATTTGCTGATCGGATTGGGTCAACTCAAAACTAGTTAGTCCCATAAGTGTTTCATAATTAAGAGTACATTATTTTTATAGGAGGACCATTTAAGACAGCGAAACTAAAGATGTAATCGCTTTTATAACGCATAAATTGAGAGAGAAAGTGCGTCTCAACATTCAAAACTATAAAACCAAGCGTTGTGTGTATAAAATTGATCTTGGAAACTACTCGGAAGATGCTAATGTGATCGGAAAAACCCTAACTTACTGTAAACTGTGGTACATTTGGGTTTCTCCGAGGCCATTAAGTATAAATGGAAATCAAATTCATGAAATTACATCCAGTCTTATGTGCGTGGGAGTCGAACTAGGTTCAAGGCTACAAGTTGATGCGAATTCAACGTGTCCTCCCAATTGATTTCTTAAAGTACCATCTGCGTCGCGTCGCTGTGGGTTGTGGCTAGTTCTGTCAGGTGTCGCGATCGCTATCTTTCATCTTCATATTTTGGTGATTCGTCCCCACTTACCTTTAATCGGAACGCTGAATATTTTTCTCCAACCCTAACTCTACTTTATTCGGTTAATTTTGGCAGAAATCTGTAACCCTCTAAATTCTGAGTTTATTAATCCGTCCTAAGAAACCGCACAGGTTCCGAAATACAGAACACAATCACAACACGTTTGAGAGTGTGGGTTGTGATCAAGCGGCTATACAAGCAATTTGCAACAATTGCATTCACAAGTCCTTACAAGTGATTTCATTTGTATACTTACTGCGTTTGGCGCACCCCTCTGCTATCAATTTTTGAAGCTCACATTTCAATGAAATATTGTCTTGTCGTAGTCCTAATTTTTCAAGCTTCCTCCGCTCGCTCTCTAATGCAGACTTCATTTTTCATGGTTTTAAAATCTGCTTTGATCAATGGGGCAGGCAAGTCAAAGCTAATTGTAGATGGCGCCACCACTGCTTAGACCTAATCCGACCAATGACGTAGTACTCTTTTGAAGTACCTTTAAGATTTGAACTGATTTCAACCAATGACGATGCTTGGTGCAAGCTATACTGGCGCCATTAGTTCCCCAGTTGCCAGCCCCATTACCTACACATATTTTGTATAACCTGGTTCATTGAAGAAAGGATTCTTAAACGGCGGCGCTTATCGTGTTCTCTCGCTCACACACTAGTGCCGTCTATACTCACTCTGGCGCGTAGCGTTAGCAGAAAAAAAAATAGTCTTGATGTCTTGACACGCTCAGTGATCTTTTTTAAGAATATTTACTATAGTTTTCTGTTATTTTTTCGTTGAGTATTGTTGTTTTAATTTTGTTTTATTGTTAGGTTACGTTTG
The DNA here is from genome assembly GCA_036375495.1 of Agrotis segetum. Lineage (NCBI taxonomy): Eukaryota > Metazoa > Arthropoda > Insecta > Lepidoptera > Noctuidae > Agrotis > Agrotis segetum. Next base: position 405,416 of record JAQSVV010000310.1, on the reverse strand, counting down.
AGACGTTATTGTAAAAACTTTTATTTGAAATCGTATATGCTGACTGTACTTCTGTCAACGCAAATACAAGCCGCTATTTTAGAATCTTTTCTTCAATGCTCCGGCTTATAATCTCTTTTGGCTAGATTCTGCCAAACTGATTGATGATCTGACTGAGATGATCGAGTTCATACACCGAGTAGCACTTGACCATAACTCGGGAGTCTATGCCCTCAACCTTTTTTGAGGGCTGGATCCGCGCCTGAAAAGGGGCGGCAAATGGTGTGGGGCCTAGAGTGGCCAAGACTGCAAATCCGCCACTGTGTAGCTTACGCACTTCTGCGCCAGAGAATACTATTTTGACAGTTCTCAATTCCATGACGGCTTCACAAATCAGGGTCTATCATTTGCACAAACTCCTTAACTCAGTACTATTATCACCAACACCTCGAACCTTGGAGCTGTTCGTGGAGTCGTTGCTCAGCAAAGCAATGCAGGTGACGATGGCGAGGAACGCGAAGACGCTCAGTCCTTCACACGTCAAGCAGTGCATCCTGGCCGAGTCCAAGTTTGACTTCCTCAGAGATCTGGTAAGGTTCTAAATGTTTTTTTTTTACATTTGTCCCACTGCTGGCAAAAGCCCCAAGTCTTTTGAAAAGCTCTTGTCTTGCGCCAACTCGAATCAGCTCAATTACCGTATGCGTTCAAGTGGTCACGCCTCGACGAAAATTGAATAAATGCCAATTGCGTCGCAATAACAGGTCGCATTCACCTTTTGTGAAACCCAAAGCAAACAGGCACAGATTTCAACTTAAAAAAGAGTCTGGAATGCTTTTTCTTTGTTATGGCAAAGAAATAAACTTTGAAGGGTTTTGAAAGCACTCTTGAATTTTTTTGTTTGATGTCTCCATCCATTGTTTCTAACCACAAAAGTTTATACGAAGTCCACAAAATTCTTTTGAAAAGACGCATTTTTTATGTGGAAAAAAGTTTGATCAAAGAAACGAAACAAAGTAAAATTAACCCTTTTACGAATAAAGATACGTCTTAGAGGTGCTAAAGGTCAGTTTCCACCAAGCAGAAACACTATGGCGTTTTTTTTTTAATTCGACGCATTGCAAAAGAAAGTGTATTCGGTACACAGCCATTTATAATGTAGGTATGTGTATGTGCTAACTACTATGTTCAAATATTTTCAGGTGAAGAATATACCAGATGTTTCAGCGGCCGAAGAGAAAGAAACGATGAGCGCTGAAAGTTCGCCGAACTCCTCTAGGTAATATTTAAATAGTTTTTTAACTTTTACATGATTGCCCAAAAAATGGAGTGTTACGGCCATAGATGAATTATCCTCCTTTTTCTCTTTCTACGGTTACGGCCCTTTCATCTCCTTATGGTCTGAATAAATATGTAAAGAAAAATATAATTGTTTCGCACAATGTTTTCCTTTACCATTTATTATAACCTTAATATTTTTTCACAGATTTTCAGAAATGCCAGTCCCTCCCCGAAGGATAGCAAGGGAAGACTCAAACAGTTCGAGCAGTTGTGACGTCAAAATAGTTACACCCTTACCTCTACAACCACCCCGGGACCCCCTCAAAAGGGCAGTCTCCACGGAGGCCGACCTACCCCACAAAGTAGCACGAACAGAGACCGTGACCTCAACGTCACCAGAAACTGCCATAGACCTATCAATAAGACCTACCTTCGAAAAAGCAATCAAAGCCAATGTAGAAAGACCTGTTATTACCGCTAATTTTTACCAAGAAACTTTATTAACCGATGAAATGCAACATAGAAGTGTCATCAAACTCAACCCCACGTACGCAAGCCCACAACCCTCGACGAGTTACACCCCTGAACCCCTTAAAATTAAAATCGACATGGTGCCACAACCAGCCATCGTAGAAAAACCAATAGTAGCACCTAGAACGCCCGTGACACCTGTTACCCCTATCATAAACATAGACTTTACAAAAAATTTAAAAAACCCAGAAATAAAAGTGCTGGATACAACAGCTCTCAATGTTGGAGTGCCTCTTAAAAAAGAGATTTCGGTACGGCAAATTCATAGGCAGAATTCTAAAACGATTAGGCAGGAAGTGAAAAAGATTGAAATTAAGCCCGTGTTGGCGCATCCAGTAGATATAGACAGTTTGAACTCTGGGAACCTACAGATTGATGAGGACTATGATACCTGAGTATGTATGTAAGTTTGTTTTTGTTTTTTTTTTTGGCGCGATATTTTTTGTTCGTACTCTATGTTTTATTGTTTAGGTGTTGACTTTAATTCCCTTGCACACAACGGCTTGTGAAATTAATCTTATGATATTTTTCACAGAATAGTAACAAATGGAGTGTTAGATTAGGTTCAACCTTGCATATTATTTATGTGTTGTGTTGTCCTGAATGTTTTTTTGTTGCATGTTTTATTATCGCTCTGTTTACAATTCTGTGCGTTATTTGCATGATAAATAACCAACCAACACAAGCCATTGTGTGCAGGCCCTTATTAAACTATTTTCGTTCTTACATTCCGTGTGACAATGTTTTATTTCAGTCATTCACACACGGCAATCGAATATTTGTGTAATATATTAATAAGTTTTTTTTTTATTATTATACGTGGTATTTTTTTCATGAAATATCATGATTGTTTTTAAATTTATTTTTTACGGATGATAAATATCGCGATCCAGTCAAGTTGTTTACCAATTTAGAATTATGAATGGTATAAGTTTTCAAATGTAAAATGATCGTTTGAGTTGGGTATTCGTTAATGTTGCATATTCAGACTTATGTGTCTTATGTTATTGCCAATTTCTGAATAAACGTGCTAAGGTGATTCCTTCAATGCAATGTATTGATAACAGTAACGTTTTGCCTAATCCTATATTTCAACTACTTTATTCAGAAATCGGCAATTAAGTTTACATTCGCCTAGTCCTGAATATGTTCTATCATAACATCGTCTGCGTATCAGGGCGTTGAATAAATAGTCTGGAATAATTGCCCTAGATTGCCACCCTTTCGTGGAGTTACGCTCATGTTGAACGTATTGTAGAAGGCTTTTTTATAACGAGCATTTTGCGAGACTTGATGTATTAAATCCGTAATTATAGGATTAAAACGGATTATTTTTTTCAACATTAACGAATTCCATAACTCTCAACGTCTACGTGACATAACGTTTGTTTGAGATTGTTTATTTTAGAAAATCACATTTATATGTCTAACGTATATGTTTCAGTGTAAAATATTATGTCTTATGTGAGCTTGATTATGAAACGATGACATTAAAAAGGTACTGTTAAGTAATTTATGTGTAGTTGAGACATTTTGGTTGTACGGTTGGCGAAAAAAATCGCTTAAGAACAGAGAAAGATTTATTTGCGCAGAAACAACGCATTTAATATTTAAAAAACACGAAAAAACCCACTGCACTTGTTTTCAAATAGTTCAAACTTGGTAGCCTTAGAACATTTTAATAGACAAAATATTTTTTTTTTCTAGCCAATAAAAACAGTTTGTGACTTATAATGCTGACTGTACGAACCTCCCAGTCTTGTTAAGCACTGGCAAAGCAAATGTAAATAAAGAAATAAATGCTATGACAACATTGATAATGTTTTTTTGTCTATGGGAATTCGTCATGGATTAGATAACGAATGGAGTGACCACTTTTTTTCGGTATAAGTAAAGTTATTTGAAAATCTAAAAATATTTAAACGGCCAGTAATATTTTAATTTCGATATACACAAAGATTGTACCATCACATTGAAATATACAGGGTGTTTGGTGCTACGTGTGCCAAATTGAAATGGTCGATAGAAGGGGTCATCTATAGCAGATGACCCCTTTCAGATCCCTTAACACCCCTCATGCCCTGTGGATGAGATGTCTTTTTAATCGACTTTTTAGTGTTTTACTAAAAAAGACCCTTTACATGCAAATACAATTTTCTTTTTAAATATGGGACGTAGACTCTGAATTTTAATTTTATTTCGATGCTTATTATTTAAAGGTAATTTTGAATACAAAATTAGTGGCATTAGTCATCTAGTTTTTTTTTTTAATTCACTCGCAAAGGTAAAACATAAATTAAAGCTACATACATGTACATGTTACAGCTGTTTATGTGGCCACCAAATAAAAACCAGAAGTGACCGGAACTCCCTCATTAATTCTCCAGTCTATCCCCTTGCTAATGATGTGCCACATGCCATAAAAATCTCTCTTGATTTAGGTGCACCGGGATTGATAGTACCAAGTTCTTGTAACTTAATTAACTAGGAAAAAACCTGGCATGGTTGACGCAGTTGCTGAGCCATCGTCTGCTGCGCAGCGTGTTACGGGTTCAATCCCCGCAAGGAACAATTATTTGTATGATCTACAAGTAGTTGTTCCGGGTCTGGGTGTTTGTGTTCGTGAATTTCCATGTTTGAAGAAATTCCTAGTGTGGGGCAAAATGCGTTTTTCTTTTTTTCACATATAGGTACAGTCACGAGCAATAGTATGTATACACTACAGTATTCAAAAGCGATGTTCTGCTACCATATTGATTTAACTTTTGCCTTTTCATTCGATTTCTATTTTGGAAGCCATACTATTACGAAATAGGGCTTATTTCAAAGTGGAAACCGGTATTTTCCGAGTAAATTGCGTTTGAATTTTGTTAAGTGTTTACATGTTATTGCTCGTGACTGTACCTACCTACAATTAGCTTGAATAACCAAGATACTTACCTACTGCTCAAATAATGCGCTCCCTCACCGCGAGCATTCACCTGTAATGTAACGTTACAGATTCAAACATTGGAAGACAATAGAGCATCAAATTGCGCACTTTGATGTTACATTACAAGCGAATGCTCCCAGTCAGGGCACAGAATATGTCAGGGAGCGCTTTATGACGTCATGTTAAGGCACCAGATGTTCACAAGAAAAATATAGATTGAAATTCGTAATTCTTTTTGTACTTTTATCGAATATTATGATATCAACTAGAATCTGCGTCTCTACTGTTTACGAAAGTTGATAATATGAAGGGTAGAAACACTTCCTTGATGAATTCATGCAGTTTAATTCGCCATCTTGAACACGTTGCAAGCTTATGGGCACCAAGCAACGACACGTTTTTCTTTTTTGTTCTTTGTAAATATTCTATCTTATAGAATCTACCGTTTAGTCCCGTTTTATTGGGATCTGCGTCCAAAATAAGCAATATATAATGAAATAAGTGTGATTGTTCGAACGTTAGACTATGTGTACAATGCTATTGTATGTTATGTTGTAAATTATGATTAGAAATACAATTGGTGATACGTATTCTTAGTTTTATTTTCCCAACAGTAGTAGATAACCGCCTTCTTACGGAAATCTGGGACCCTAGCACAGAATACCGTTTTCACGACGTAGAGTTTAGGCGATAATTTGATGGAAAAACTAGTTTCTTGTTCGTAAACTAGAGGTGCTTTTTCATTTTTCAATACAATACACGGAGTACCGGTAAATACTTCAAGTAAGCTGTAAATAAAATACTGAAATCCTGTGCTAAGGCCTCTGAGCGTGGGTCAGATTGGGGTCAAAACAGACGGCGATAAAGATGATGACGGTGACTCATTTTTTCACGAATTTTATTCGACCCTAGGATGATAAAAGAATTATGAAGGTCGACTATACAGGTTTGGACCAAAGTCAGTACCCTGAGGAACACCCGGAAGAAATTTTGCATAATTGAGTAAATAAAAATGCTTGATAATTTACATAGGTTTTTCATAGATTTAGATGTATTCATCAATTAAATTCGTCTGCTATTTAACCATAGTTTTTCTATAAATCTATGTTCTCTTTATATCAACCGTATCAAAGGTTCTGCATGAATCTGTACTGTACATGGTTATACAGGAACAGAGTAAAGCCACGTATTCAGTGATCAACAATTGTTTATAAATTCTGTTTCATAAACAAAATCTACGTGTTTCTGATACAAATCATTTTGTTTCAGAAACATATAATTTTGTTTCTGTAAACACTACGTGTTTATCGGTCACCCCCACTTGCGGCTGAGAACACTTTACGTGATGTTTCAGAAACTGTGTATCCGAAACACTGTTGCTCAGTGAATACATGGCTTAATTTGCTACTCATAAATGTAAATAGGAAGTAAACAGGTGTTAAGTTTTATGTTATCTTGGATAATTTACAGATGACAGAGCTGTTATATTAAAAATAAAGTTAGATTTCGTTTGGTTTAATGCGCTAAACACAGGAACTACTAAATCGAATTAAAAAAATATTTTTTTGTTGGATATAGTTTTTTATCGAGGAAGGCTAGGAGCTGAGCAGCACGTGCAAATCCACGGGGAACAGTAGGTGCAAAAATAAAACTATAAATATTGTCATCATGTACAAAAATATTTCATTTTAATGTCGTTATTTAAATTAAATTATTGTTACTTAACAATAACAAGTACTTAAATTACTGCTTATAAATACAAAATTTAGAATTTCCCCTTTATAAACCTAAGTTTTACATAATTCAGGATACAAATAAAAGCCAAAACATGTGAAATACATCATTATTAATTAATGAAAGGTATTTATTACAGGACAGTGTTCTTGCTTTTAGATAAGTTCATCTTGTTCAGCCTCTGAGCAATGGTCTGAAAATATTGTAACAATTAAATATAATAATGCAAAAATGCAAACTAAAAGATTTGTTTAAACCCTTTTTTTAAATTATGCAGAAATTAATTTAAGTATACTATGTTTTCCGGTAGTATTATTGGCAAGATCAGAGTAAAAATATTTTTCTATAAATTATAATAAAGTACCAAAGCTTAATTTCGACTTGATGGATAGATAATAACTTTAATATTTTTGATGATATTTAAATTAATAATTCAAAAACATTCTTGAAAATAAGACATTAAACTGGTCTGCAGATTTTAAAGGTCCACAATTTTGAGATTCAGTAATGATATCAATTAACCAATGAAAAAAATACTAAAATAACATCTTAATAACTAAATGGAAGTAACAAAATGGACACATTTATACCTACATAACAGTCTGTTGTTGTTCTATTACTTAAAGCTATTATAAAACATAATATAAGATCCCGTAGTCGAAGTATGGTTTGTTGCTTGGTAAACTTATTTTATTGTCAGGGAAGCTTATGAATGAACACAGAACTGAAGCTACACTAATATTATAAAGAGGAAACATTTGACTGTTTGTTTGTATGGGATAGGCTCTAAAACTACTGGACCAATAAAGAGTGGGGGCAAAATGGGCAATAAGGAGGGGTGAGGGCGCGTAGCCGCTGGCAATAGCTAATTTGTGAAAACGGGAAGGCAATTCGACAGTCGGTGAACCCGGCTGAAATGATGATGAAATTCATTACATTAAGGGAAGGTCTTGAAGATTACAAGTTACAGAATGCAAAAAAAAAGCAATGCCACCATCTGCTGGATGGTTTGTGCTTGCTTGGTTACCTCTGAATTATACGAATTATCTCTCTCTCTCTAACTCTGAATAATTATACGAGAGCATTTTATTTAAAACCAAAATTACTCAATGATTTTAATGTTTTATTTGTGGTCAAATACATTTGATTTGACAAGATTTGAGTGAGAAGTGTATTTCAACCAACAGTTACATTTAATAATGATCTATCTAACATTCCTAATAAGTTTACTAAACAACAATGATTTTTTATTATATTATAATGTCGATATAAATTAGGATATTGTATTAATACTGATTACATTTACTTATAAAATGGTAATTGATGGCAATTATGTACATCATTGTGGCATGGAATATAATTTAGTTAAAAACAAAATTGTTTAGACCCGCATTTTATATGCAATATCAAAACTAAATATATAATACAACCAAATAACTAAAAACTAAAATAAATTAATTCTAAAAACCGTCTAAATTACTATTTAATTTTAAAACTATTAAGTATGCAAAATGGTTGCACTAAAAATTTATATAAATATTTTCTTGAAAACATTTTATTACTACATTAAAAATATTTTACTGAGCACCCTATTTTTACATAACGGTAAGGCACATTATTGGGCATTTATTAGAACACTGTGTTAAATTTATCTAATTAAAGACCAAAATTAAACACATTTTAAGAAACTCCACCATAAAATGAAAAGTTAAGAACTGCCAGACATATATTTCACTTTTATAGATTTGTACCATTCAAAAATACAGTGTCCCAATATACTAATTATTATTGCAATAAAGGAACATACTCTAAAAGGAAGACTGAGTAACACATACATAATTACAGTTTACTATCTAACACATACAAATAATATTACAAATGTTACAACACTAAAAATTAATATAAATTAAATAGAACTAAATACTACGCGAAACTAAGCAAAGTTTGGAATGTAAAATGAGTTGGCAGTCTTTGTAAATAAGATAGTATTATTTCAATGCAAGAGTGGTGTGCTAGACTGTACATAGATTTCAAAATTATTGAAACAAAAAATCAATTTGTGTCAGCAAATAGAAAGCCTGAAATCTTTCAGAAGCTGTTTAATTTAGCAATAAAACTTCAGAAAATTGTTTTTTGAGTTCTTGTGAACTCTGACAGGTCTAGCATTGTAGCAACTTGTATTTTCTTTAAAATGAATTTCAGAACATGTTACTAATATTAAATATTCAACTAAACTCATTACCTTCATACAAACTCTCGCAGACCTCCAACAGCCTAAGTACAGGACTTATGTTGTAAGGGAACAAAGACTTGGACACCAGTCGGCTGATTTGCAACCTCAACCTTATCAAAACTCTCATTGTGTCATCCAGACCTCTACTTCCCCCAGAATCTGTTTGCTGGCAAGTCTCCAAAAACTTCGGCCAGTTTCTCCTCACATACTTCAGAAACCTGAGCAGGTATAGCAAGAAGCAGGTCTCATTGCTTACAAGGTAGTCCAATAACACATCACTATCATGCGATACAACCTTCAGGAATTCTATGAATGATGATATAGGGTTCAACATTGGTATTAAGTCTGGGTACATTGAGTTCCTGTATACAATCCCTACAGTAATATCAAGTGTGCAAACCATTGATTCAATCAAATAGTCATCCTGCTCACTGAATAAATGTATCAGCATTTTAGTGAATGGGGTCTCAGGATGGAATTCTAGGCTGTTTCTGATGAAAACATCTAGCTTTTTCAGAACATCGCGAATAGATCGTTCCACAATCTGCATATCTTGTATTGCATTGTAATCTGAGGAGTCTATTGAGCTGTCTGATGAATCGCATCTCATTTCTTTCACTGTTACGGCAACAGATTTCAAAACCAGTAATGACATTCTCTGTAACATTGTCTTGTCAACCTCTCCTCTTTGTGATTCGTCAGTTTCATCTTCTCCATAACTCTGATCTACGAGTTGAATGGACGACGATAATGGCGCTACTTCTGGGCCTAAGGCATAGTCTCTCAGGATTGTGCACTCATGTCCTAAGAATCCAAACCCACTTCTACTTGTCTGAACCCTGACATCACTCAGTAATCTGAAGTCTTTGACGAACCTCACAATCGAGTGTGCAAGGCAGCATATCTCTTCAGGCAAAATATCTTGTAGCGCCAATGTAGACCCATAACACAGAACTTCATTGAACAAACTTAGTAAATGAGTATATATTAGACTGGGCAGCACTGTATTTCTTAACAGGTCTACAAAGCCTTGCAAGTCAGCATAAAATGGTTTTGTGTCTATGACTGAGAGATTCGCTTTCACACTTATAATATTCTCCCATAATGAGAAAAATGTTAGTATACAATTTTCAGCATTTGCTAAATTCAGGTACCTTAGAAGAAGAAGCTTCATGTTTTTTACTAGCACAGGCCAGTGATGCTCTAGCGTTTTTATTGTTAGGCATTTTATGTGTGAGGTGTCAAAGGATTCAGAATCAGTGAGTATGACAGTGACACAACCATGTTCGTTAACTCTCTCTATCCTAGACTGGGGAGGTTCAGGGGATTCAGATTGTTCCATCTCTCTTTGCTCATTAGATGTCAGCTTTAGTACAGGCTCATTAAGTCTGAATGTTGCTTGCCCCTCCTGCTCTGAAGATGTGGATGGTGCACCATGCGTTTGTAGATTTGAAAACGCATTATGTAGGTTGGTGTGGGAACTCGAGGGCATCTCCCCGCTACTACTGCCATAGCCAACACTACTCCTAAATGGATTATCCTCCTGCACTTGCATGTTTCCTGCAGAGTTAATGTAACTACTGTCCTCCAAAGGATGCTGCTCCACATCTTTCCATTCAACTATTCTTTTTATTACATCTAGACTGAAGTTTATCTTTTGTACTGTAATCCTATTGATTCTATCAAATAGGTAAATGTTTTCAGCTATCTGTTGTAGCCAATTCTCATCAACTGTGTCTTTAGAGACTATTAGAAAGCTAGCAAGCACTCTACAAGCCACAAATGTTATGAATTTACTCTTATGGTCTGCTAATTCAACGACCTCAGTTATCCAATCATGCCTATTTCTAACAAATATGTCACATGCCTGCATTATTTTTGAACATATGGTGCCTGTACTGTTTTGTTTTAAATATATATCAAACATAAGCTGCATTGTAGATAAATAAGTAAGGGAACAAGTCAAGGGCCAAGAAACAATATTGAGTTGTCTGTCAAAGAGCTGTGATACTGCCGTGTCGTTAAATCTACATAAACACTGACCAACAAGAGCATCCTGTAGTATTCTCAACTCAGCAAGCAGTTTATCATCCTCTGAGTTCCAATGAGGTGTTGAGTTGGAACAGGATGGTATGATTTCCACATTAGTGTCACTAGGGAGTCTCAGGAGACTGGAACAGTCCACTGCATCCTCGCTGACGGTGCCACTGTCTGGAGACTCACCATTCCTTGACGGGAACTCCTCAGATGTCTCAGCAGGAGTTGTCTCAGAATCGAATATGTCAGTGAGAACATCCTCCGTGGATCTGTCGCTGCCATCATCGATATCGGGTGCGTCAATCCGCTGTTTCTTCTTCACAGGTTGATCTGAGGCCATACCTTCATCTAACTGTGGTCCACAAAGGTGCCCCCTCAAAACCATGAACACTTGTCCTGGTTCGCAGTCCAAACTATAATATGCGTTGTTCTCGCACCACAATTGCTTTTATATAAAGACGATCATCGTTCTGGAAACAAAAAGGTGAATATGAATGCATGACCTTTCCGTTTTGCTACTCAATTACGCGGGCGACAAAGCCTTCGAATTTCAGTACGATTACGACGTAGCACGTTGCAACTAACTTGCAAAACTTGCAATTTATCACTTAAATAAGAGTATTCATGTAAGAATACGCAGATAAAACTGATCTAAATGATAAATTCAATGAACTTTCCAAAATATTTTGATGTCACACATACCATTGATAAAACGAGGTTGTTTGAAAGCGTATTAGCACTTAAGGTATCCATAAATTATGTATAACCATTCACTGCAATCCAGTAGTACACAATAACAAATAGTTTTATGTGATATTTCGTCGGAAATTATATAATTATTTCAATTACAACTTGTCGAAAAGAACATCGACTCCATTACGTACAAATGACGCTCTATCAATGTAGCTACTCTTTACAATGGAATTTATTACAAATTAACCAAATTACAGTTAATATCCACTGTTTTATTTATTGATAATTCTAAAAATTGATTATTTAAGTCACTTTCATGTATATTAGGGTCACAAAACTGCAATTTATTTAAATAACATCTAATTTGTTCCAAAACTTTAAGGTATTTCCGACTCCACATCCGGTAGAGACGTTGCCAGTCTGACGACTTCTGTATTTAGCAAACAGTGGCACATTTTTGAGTAGATTTTTTCTTGATTTGCAATGTTGAGATAAAAAAGGTTATAAACTGAAAAAATAAATTAATTACATGTAAACTATTACGAAACCGTCCAAATCTAATTCAAGTCACTGAATTCAAGTCCTTACCATAGAAGTTACCCAGTACTGTTGACTATAAAATTCGAATCGGTATTTTTCATTTAGGTTCGGTTGAAAATTTTCAGATGTTTTGTTTATTAATAACATGGTTAGCTGATCATTTGTCAAATTATCAAATTCTTATTTTATAATTATTTTCACAAATGCAACAATATTTTGTAACATTTCTTCCTATAGCAACACTGCCAGTGTCCCGAGTAAAATGTCTGCTTCGAAAGGATCGAAAAATAATTTAAACAAAATGATTTAGTAGCCATAGCCAAAATCAATTAAAGTTATCGGAATATCCAGGTGAATATCACAAACCTGCGGTCGTTGTGTTGTTTAAAAGTGTAAATTATGACTCATTTATGTGTTTTTGCATAACAATCGATAGAAAAAATATAGGTTAAGATCTCAGTGGTATTGTGTTCGGTTCCGAGCGATATAAAAATATATTGAAAATAGAAATGCATCAACGGGATGTTACATTAGCTGCACGCAAGTATACGTTATTGTTTATTTATAGTCGCGATGCGGAAATCGCATCGATATGTCATGGTGTACATTATTCTTTTTTTGGTATAAAAGTGTACATAAAAGTTCATTTGTTAGGGATTGCGAAAGCGCTCTAGTATTGAGTGACACCCGCAACCTTGCAATCAATGAATAGAAAGCAGTTGTCGCCTTTTAACTAGTTAGACAATAGCGAAAATCTGTTTTTATTTCCTGTTGACCCCAGACTAGATCTATAGTGGGTAGCAGTTGCATTCGAGGCGACGATGCTGTAGTATCGACTTATTTTAAAACTATTTGTATTTGTTAATGTTTATTTTCCTGCTTAGACATAAATGTAGAATAACTACAGGTTTCATGTGAGCCATTTATAAACAGAGATTTCAAGAAATGCCATAGTACTCTTTTTTTTACTTTCCCATTGATACCCTCTCTGCATTGTCATATATTATTGCAGAAAAATCTTTAATTCAGGCTCAATAGGGTGTTTCCTTGAATGACTCAAATAAAAAAAATAAACAGTGAGAATTTTGTAAATAGAACATTGTTGTAGTCATCTTATCAGGGACTTATCACTTTGATGATAATAGCCCTTTAAAAAACAACATTTTTGAATGATAACACTAATTAGATATGATGTTTATAGAATTTCTTTAATATGGAGCAATACTTTCCTACACAAGAAATCTATTTCTATAAAAACATATTCATAAAAATCTATTTTTAATACTGGAGACCTTCTGGTAACAAGATGTGCAAAACTTCAATAAAATTCTCTTTTGATGTGTGTCCAAATATTATAGACCAAAGAACAGGTTCCTATTTCTTAATGTTTTCTTAATTGGGTATGTATTTTACAAAAACTCTATTTTGGAAAGATGAAAGGAACTGAAGTCAAAGTCGAAACAAATTCTCATAAGAATAAAAATTAAAAAAAAAACTCATATGTTCGGAACTGGCCACTAAAAACCACAAAAGGAAAAATAAAAGTATAGATTAGTATTAGAAATTTTAGTCAAGCAAAAGTAAACACTACAGCCAACAAAACACCTTTTTAATTACAGATGCTGAAGAAATAACTCAAATAACAATGGAACACACTTATGAGACAGACAAAACAATAAGCTGCATGCCTTAAATTGTTTTTTAAAAGTAGATTTTATACATGAATCTCGTAGGACTTAGTTTAAGTGTAATATGAAGTGATTTGTCGCTAAGTGCTGACATTAAGTGAGTGTACCGATGGTTGATGGTGTGAACGGAGCCAACATGTCTGACGAGGAAGATTCTTCGCCCGACCGGGCTTTGGGACCCACCAATAATGTACCAGGTAATTGTACTTTATAATTTTTATTTAATTTCAGAGCTTGATTAGTGGGGCTCACTCTTGGCTTGTTTTTTAAAGTTTGGAGATAAAAAATTGTACTAGTATCAGTTATTAATTGTAGGATTATTTCTGTAAATTGATCGAAACTGTTAGCGTGGATAAAATTGAGCCCCCAATGAGCTCAATGCCTTCCTGGGTCACAGGAAATAATCTTGCTAATCCTGATGAAGAGAAGAAACTCTATTTATCATCTATTTATTTACCAACCTATAAAATGTGTTGCATACATATTGCTTACCACGGGAAGTGTTTAAAAAGATGGAAATACTCAAATACCCATTTTCTTTGATTATTTTAATGCAAAACAATTTTTAAATAATTTAGGCAGCATTTATATTTAGCTATCTAAAGTAAATAAATCAAATAACAGATTTCCTGCCTACAATATTTTAAATTAATAATTATTCATTTACGAATACAAAGGACCATAACAGGAAGCATTGTGTATTTTCTGCTTGGGCATAACCCCGTGAGGAAAAGGTGTAAATTTAAGTATGTAGGTATAGATTTACAGGATACTATGTGTTCCCTGTGGTTTTACTGCTGTTACTCTGCTTTTATTGTCCGTAGAGTGGAGTCTATAGCCTACTTCAATTAATAGACTATCCAACACAACAATTTTTTCATTCCAAACCAGTCATTCCTGAGATTGCATTCAACTAACCAACCAAACAATGAACTCTTCAGGTTTATAGTATTACTACTTAGCTGTGCTCGCGACTTCGTTCGCGTGGATATCGGAATTTAACAATGTATTTTTTATAAAATTGACAAAGTTTCATACAAACTTTCATCCCCTACTTTATGCCCTTGGGGTTAGAATTGGCCAAAATTCTTTCTTAATAGATGCCTATGTCATTACATCTGTCTGCATGCCAAATTTCAGCCCAATCTGTCCAGGGGTTTGGGCTGTGCGTTGATAGATCACTATGTCAGTCAGCCACCTTTGTGTTATATATATTTAGATATTAGTAGAGATAATAAAACCATCTAACCTGTAACCTGTACAAATTCACCCAGGCATGTCAATGGAGTAGAAAGTTGGTGTAATTTACACCTAGAGTTATCTGGTGTTAATTACACCTAGCTGTCACTGCTTTGTACTTCTCAGGTTACCTGTAGATGGACTTTTTATTATCCTTTTTACCTAAGGCATAAGAACCAATTCTTAATTTAGAAATATAAATATAGGGAAAGCATGGTCAAATATTGTTCAAAACAGAGAGGATGGTACTAAGAAAAAAGGAAGACTTTTGCCCAGGGGTCGGACACAGAATTCTACTGATAAAAAAGAAAGATTTAAGCAATAGAATTCTGGTAGGTATTCTTTACTTGTTTGAGTTGTTTGGTGAATTTATAACAAAAAATCATGCCTACAAAATACGCAAAACTGGCCAAGTGCGCATTGTTCAACTAGGTATAGAATCTTGTTGCCATTTTGTGTCAAGAAAGACCCAATGCCTTAGCTCTTTGAGAATAAAATCAAATGTCTTTTTTTCTTGACATTGAACCAAAAAATAATAAATTGGCTGACTAAAAACTTATCGAAAAAAAAAACAATCATAGATTACTATTGAAAGATTAGAATCACAGTTATTAATTTTATCAATAATTCTACAATAAGTAGTTATATGCATGTTTAAATTATCGTATCCGTTATTTAGCTTTAACAATGAGATTAATTTAAAATACAAGTACTGATAAAATAAATAAAATTAACAAAATAATTTATAAAGTTGTAATGGGATTGCAGTTAATAATAATTTTAAAAGATCCGAGTTACTGAAATAGAATTGCATAGGTACTTGGATATTTGAAATGGAAATGGAAGATACAAATAAAGCATTTAACAGCCTATAACATTTCTATTGGCCTCTGGGCAAAGGCCTTCTCTCATTGAGAGGGAATGGCGCTTAAACCACACATCTGTTTCACTCCAATAATTATCCAAAAGTTACCACCTGTACAATAAAATAAATCATTAAACAGTTCTGGAGAATTTCCAAAAGTAAACAGCACTTGATTAATTATAACGAATCACTGTGTGTGAATTCTTTATCTCTCTTTGGATTTTATTAATATCCAATCTCGAATATAGCAACATTGATGAACGGCCACGTTATAAATTCGCGCCAAAAAAATCGAACAGAATTTTCAAACGCCTGTCAAAAACTATTTTTTAATTCACACATACCCCAAGGCTGAGGTATTCAGTCATACAGCCAATTATCTAACTAACCATTGTAAACTAATTAGCATGGCAGGCGTAACTGATTCATTGTGTTACTATGTGCGTTTATGATGTACTGTATATATTATTCTTTTTAGTAATGGGATGTCCTTTTTAATTTAGCTATGTTGTTTCCTGTTTGATTGTTTCTGTAATGAGGTTTTTCGCTTCAGGGACGGTGGTTCATCGACATTTTAATAGTTCTGTTTCGTATTTTTTAGAGTAGGTGTTGGTCGACTATTTCTAATGTTTTTAACATTTGAAAATTAGCTCAAGCAAGCAGTAAATCACAATAATCACAAATATTTATCAACTACCCACTGTTTGCGATATTTCTTCAGCTACCTCTAATTTGCGTATTATTTGGCATGAAGTGCTCAAAAGCAAAGCTTTTTGGTTTGGTTTGCATCCAAATTGGCATTTTACCCTTCATGGCGTAAAGCCTTTGGTCTCCCGCCAATTCGGTCATAATATCGCACTTTTGGACCAGTGGGGAAAGCTAACCCATTTTACTCTCTTTATTCAGGGAGTTGGCAACACTCGCGAATTATTCCAGATTGGACATCCATACAATATTATAAATGCGAAAGCTTTTCACGCTATAGTTTACCGAACTGCACTCGAGCAAATTGTCCAAAATCTTCAAACTTTTATTCCTCAAGTCTCGAGAAAAGAACTAACCAAAATCATAATTTCGAATTTGAGTCATCAATTTTGACTCGTGATAGGCACTCAAATATCTTGAAATACTTCACAAATCCAAAGAAATGCCAAGTTTTAAGTACAAGTATTTCAAGCACTTAGTGCTAAGTATTTGCACTTATTGCAGATACTTTTCAGAATAATCAGTCATTCTTAAGTGTGACACACGAGTCACTTTGTTTTAAAATGGTTTTGTTTATGATCACGAGCGTATTATGATTGTGCACTGCAGATAGCTCGGAAATGATCTTCAAGGTTAAACCGCACTTGCTGAGGTCTATATGTGGATGGGTGACAATCTTTCATCGCGAGTTTCCTCCGTGACCCGGAAAGAACGTAAAGCCGTTGGTCCCGACTGTCATTTTGAAAATCTTGTGACAGACTTTACTGTAAGGCTGCCTGTCCAATGTTCATTGATGCGGAGCAGAGAAACGAGGAAATATTAACCAATAAAATTGTACTAAATCTCACCCCTCTTCGATGGTGCAATCCTATTGGTTAATATTTCCTCGTTTCTCCGCTCCGCCAGCTCGCTCCGCATCAGTGGACAGGCAGCCTTAATCAGAAGCTCGAAAGTCTGACTACCGGTCTTTCCAAGGGTCTTATCGTCTAACCCAGTCACTGAGTTTTAAAAGACAGACAGTCGCTCAATGTAAAATCAGTTAGACTTGAAACCAACCCAATATAGCTTTGAAAGGCATGGCAAATGATGACTACAGAGTACAGATACGCAGGAAACCACCATTTCTTACATTAAAAATGGCTTCCATCAGCACAAGGTTGTGGAAAATGACCAATTAAATAGAGAGGAGGCTTCTGACCTCTTCAACTGTTTAAGTCCAGCAATGAAGACACGGATCCATAAGAAAGTAACTCGAAAGAGCCCTATTCCCTTGTACGTTTACATCGAGCGCGGATGACTCACCAAGCATTAAGCCAAGCGTTGTCATATAATCTTGACCTATTCTAATCAGTCGTGTGTTTGAATTGCTCCAGTACTCAACAGCTACTGTTCGCAGAAAACACAAAGGTGTCAACATTATGATCTTATCAGTCAACAGACCGTCGAGTACATTTTAATCAGGCTTAGGAGTGTGGCAAGGTATCATTAACAGATCCATACGGGCACTCTGCTGAAGTGCTCCCATCTGTTCATGAACTTTAGGGTAAAACAGTCCACTGTCAAAACCAGTCTTGTGTGTAATCTCGATCAACATCGAAGGGTTTTCTCTAAATGAAGCAGAAATCCTCTCCAAATGATCTCGCAAGACGCATTGCGACATCTTATGTGTTCAAGAGACTCATCGCCATTCCACTCAAGCCAGACCTCTCATTCTTGGACTATCACTTGTTGCCGAGACCTAAGCTGCCACCCGAAGAACGGTAACGCAGTGTTTGTTGCTTCCGGCGCGTAAGGCCCTTCGTACACTAGGCGACTAAAGTTTCCGATACCTTACGACTTCGGTATCCAAGCGGCTATCGCAATACAAACCCATAGAGGTTCGAACACAGGCACGCGTCAATGAATACCAAAAATCAAAATCGTAAGGTATCGGAGACTTGCGTTGCCTAGTGTACGAAGGGGCTAAGTGTTATCTCTACAAAATGCAGTAACGATAACAACATCGAAATTATCACATGAACTGCCTTGGCCGACCTGAAAGACTATAAATAGACTCCTTACCCTGGTGAGCTGAATGCTCAGGTGGAAATTCATTGGCGACTCTGCTCTGGAGTGTAAATGTGGTGCTACTCCACAAACGATGAGGCACTTATCATCGTGCCCTGCGTGCTGTCGATTGTTCGTTACAGTAACTGATGTTGGACGTTTCTGATGGCGCCAAATTCATTTATGTGTCACCGCCAGTATGCAATGTGTTTCACACTAAAATGGCCTTTGCGTCAACGAAAAATCTTTTAAAACAGGTACCTAATAGGAGATGACTCTGAAGAAAAAATATTTTTATTGCAAATGCCACAAATATAAAAATAATCTCAACACACAGGATCGATGAATAAATATACTGAAACTACGAAAACACAGCTTAGATTTAGGCCGCCTTAACCCAAAAAAGTTTTCCTGAACAAAAAGTTTTAGGAAAAGGTCCTTTACCAGATGTTACCAGTCTGTGCTCTCGAAATATACGGTTTGAACGAGAAATGATAGAGCTATGCCTGAAGAGGTCATGCAATTTTTTTTTATTTTTGTTTTAGTAGCTCCAGAGTCTCGTTTTGTATCCGGTTGAAGGCAATGGGTTGTCACCGCAGTTACATAAACTTAAACAACATAAGAATAATATGTTGTAACATAAAAAAAAAACAATGTTATCAATACTTATTTCAAACTGTTGAAGGAAAAAATCGTGAGGAAACCGGCATGTCCTAGAACTATCAATTCGAAGACAATGACATCTACCAACACGCGTTGCGACCGCAGGTGTGCGGGAATTGAACTCGCGACACCCAACGGGCCAAAAGCTACCCATGATTTCCAGGCCCCTCAATACTGCCTCCTGTTTCTGTAATGTTGATTAACTACACTTTATCAAAATGCAGATGCTTTTGTTGAAAGAAGCTTGCGAACTTTGCGCAGGAGTATTTTCAGTATATTAGTAAACAAACCTTGTTATTTTCAAAGAGAATGAGGAAGAATGGTACGAATAAGATAAGCTTTGTACTCAACGAATCGTAAACAAAAATTTGCGGTTTAAATTAAAAGCGCGTCCGACTTCCGTTGCTGCTGCCAATCAACTGTAAGGTAAAGGGAGATTATTTGGTGAGACAGGCAACTCAGTGATAGTCTTAAAAGTCTCTCAAAACGTTACCTATGCATGCAGAATTGCAGATGCGATATGATGCAACAGTTCACCACTAAAGTGGACAAGACGCAGTGACACATCATTTCGCATTCTACACTTGGTGGAAATCTGGAAACAGACTCTTACATTAAAACGCAGGTCTTGCACTTGGTCCAATTTGCACTTCGACACACCAGGTGATCCCATCGACAGTTTTTGCCATCGGTCCCTAAATACGCATAACTCCATGTATTCTCTAATCGGATTTTTTTTTTTTTTATTAGCCTGTTCTGTCCCACTCCTGGGCAAAGGCCTCCCTCCACTCCTTCTACTTCTCGCGAGCTCGTGCGTCCTCCTTCCAATTTGGACAGAACCTGTCCAGTTCGTCCCGCCATCTCCTTCGCGGCCTGCCGCGACCCCGTCTTACTGTAAAACATTATAATCCAGAATAATATTAAAACATATTTTATATTGGTATAGGTGTGGCTTCTATTATTGCATGCATTGAAAAATGTAGGTAGGATTTGACATACATATTTTCCTTACGGATATTTTTCCTGGTATCATTGATATTGGTATTATTTGTTATAATTGGCATTGACTTATTAATCAATCTATTTTACTTTTAAACGATCCGACTTGAACAATCTCTGATTTGAAAAAAAAAAAAAACACCCTATATTATAACGCCATTCGATAGTCATGTCGCTAACAAGGATTTTAATACACATACAAACAAATGATAATAATAATCAGGAACGCAGCAAGAACAAAAAAAAAAGCAGTCAAATCGGTTGAGCCTCTTTCAAGTTCTACTCCGTCATCCATTTATGGCAATACGAGTACTTTATCTTGGAAAATTCAACCACAAGAAGAAATAAGCTAAAATTGTTTACCTACTCACCCACCCACCCACTTCTATCGTTAGTGAAATGACTGAAGTCTCAAGCCCTTAAGGGCTTCACACACAGCAGCTATAATGTAAAGATGTACATTATAGCACGAGTCATCTCATTACATCTTTCCATAGAGATTCGAAGATGTAAAAATATACATTATAGCTGCAGTGTGTGGTCTCCTGACGATTTCTCTGTGTGTGAAGCCCTTTAGTCTCAGCCTTTCTCTCGGGCTGATCCTAATCTTACCCACTCACTAAAACCCATCTTCTCTTCCAGTCCTGGGCATCAAACGTCTCAAGCAGATCGAGACGATGTTCATATCTCGGCGACTGCAGGCTCCAAGGACCCACGGCCTCAGCGTGGAAACCTTGGTGGATATGCTGCTGGTCTTATACGACGAATGCTGCAACAGCAGTCTTCGGAGGGAGAAGGCGGTGGCGGATTTTATATCTTACGGTAAGTTATTAAAATTTTACTAAAACCCTTTCTACACGATCAGAGCCGACCGCCCGACAGAGTTGACCTTGGTCCGGTGGGTGTGAAAATCTACCGTGTAGACGTTGGTCGGGCGACCAAATACGGGCGGAGTCAATCGACCTTTAGATGACCTTGGTCGGGAGCGCATTCGTCCCGACAGGGTGTGTCCGCAGTCGGACCCGACCGTCACCCGACAGCGTTCCAGACGGTTGGGTACTGTTGACGCGACCAAGGTCATCTCTGTCGGCGGTCGGGTCTGATCGTGTAGAACGGGTTTTACTTAGCTATTTTTTCATAGATCACTATCATAAAGAACACGGGACTGTCTTTATGGTTTTGTTTTTTGGGACAATCCCACCACAATATTCCCAAACCACTGCAACTCTTGAAAGCCAGAATCAACAGTGGCAACAACCAGAAAAGCGAGATAATGAAGCTCGACGTGTCCTGGAGTAATAATCTGGGATCCTGCAACGAGATTATTGCCTTAACCGATGGATAGACTGTGCAAAAGATTATACTTATAATGACTTCTGGAATAAAATGCAAGACTAGCTTTTGCCAACGGCTTTTCGGCTTCATTCCTCATTCGATTTTTTTAAATCTGACCAGTATTTTTTCAGTTAGGTAATTCGTTTTTAAACGGTCCTTAAGTTTTCGAATCTAGAATTGTTAAAAAAAATGCTTGTCTTCATAAAACAGCAAACTACAACTATGAGTTTGAACTCTGATTGGCTGATATGAACGTTATGCACTGTTGAATGCACTGATTGGTTAACAGTTTTACTCGAGTCTTATTCTGAGTTTCTGACTAACAGGAACAAACGTTTTGAATTCATTTTATGACTGCGATAATCGTCTTCTGAGTTTTTTTAGCCCAAAATCTCGGCTAAATTACCTCCTCAACACAGTTACTGGCTTATGGAGATAAAACAGACAGTCACTTTATGTAAAATACTGCTGCAAGTGGTTAGATTGGGAGACGAACCCAACACGGTTGGGAAAAGGTAGTTAGATGATTATGAAGTTTAGAAAATTAGGCTAGGAGTGTCTAGGACTATCTATCTGGCTACAAGTTTGAGTAGTGGTGGCCCAGTGGTATCGGTCCCGACTTACAAGTTGTAGGTCGTGGGTTCGAACCCCGCCAGTCGCATTACTTTGTGTAAAATTTGAAGACATGTGACATCTACCATTCCGCACTGGGTTCGCGTGGTGGATTATGGCCCACTTCCTCTCACAGAGAGGAGGCCTGTGTCCCAGCAGTGGGAACATTACAGGCTGATGATGATGAGGCTACAAGTTCGACACCTTCGGTTGAAAGCCTCCATCAGTTCTTCTAGTGAATACTCTAATTTTGGAGAATTGACATCCTAAAACACGGTAACGCGCTGGATTCTGTTCCTGGGTCCGGAATCCGCAATAAGGATACTACCCGCCTGAAATGAAAATGGAGTAATTGAGTTGTTAACGTACTTTTCTGAACTATAATAAAAAATGTGACAATAGTAATTTATTTTTTGGTTTCTCTCTCTGAGCACTAACCAACGGCAGCTTGGACCCTGTTGCCGATGTTGGCAGGCCACAATAAAAAAAAAATAAAAAGCTTAAAATTTAATTTTTAAGAACAATTATTTTCATTCCTTCATTTGAGGCACAAACTATTTGATGACGCTGTTGTGAGCTAGCACAGGCATGCAGATTACTCATTTCATATTTTTCAATGCAGACATAGTGATGGGAAGTTGAAATATAAATCTCTGTTTGACCTAATTTCAATCCCACTCTGGTATGCAACTGATCAATTGAGCTATCAATTGAAAAATGTGCCGAGTCAATAGACAATATGTATGGGACCATCATTTTGTTAATTATTCAAGTCTAACGTCATATTCTTCATCAAAATCAAGAAGCTTTAGAATAATATTTTGTGTTGTGTGAAAAAAGCTACAAAAGCTGGAAAAAACTGGCTGCTGTTTCTTGTTTGTAGGCAAGTGAAAGAAAGAAAGAATAAAGAAAATGTATTTATTGGACTCAAACAAGACAAGACAAAACAAACAACATAAGAGACATATAACAAAATTATATAAAAAAGTCCTTTAAAGTCCAAAAGGGGACGAGATATATTATTATATATTATATTATTACTCATTTATTTTATTCGCTAGTATCTGATAAGTCGGCTGCCATTGTTGGTCATGGTACGAGTCTGACAGTCCCTTTCGTCCCTCTCTGGCTGGGAGGACTCATTTGTAACTTTTTTTTTTTTTTTTTGATAATAATAGCATGACTTACTAAGGCTTCAGATGTCAATTGAAATGAGGTCAAACCCAATGCTTAGGAAATACATAAAAAAGCTATTCGAAAACTTCTCACCAGCTCTGCGGTACCTTTGTGCAAATGTTTTTATGTATGATTCGGACTTTCATCTTATACATATATGCTCAAGGCGTTAGGAAGAAACTACAGAACCTTCTATGTTCCTTACATATTTTTTTGAATCCCCCATTTACAAACATTTGACCATGCCTGTTGCATAGTATTAGAAACAACTGGACATATTTACATTCGATGTCTCTTTGTCTGTCTAAAAACTCTTCTAATTTATACGAATCTATATTCTATATCGTTCTCAAATCAGATATAACCACAATTAAAATCTGTCCCAGCTCACACGAGCGAAAATATCGGCACATTTAACCAATTCGTTTTATAAAAAAGTTAGACGAAGCGAAAACTTCACACACCCCGTATCTATAGTAACGACCAACCATCGATATAATTCTTAAATCGATTCATAATAAATGGAAAACGAGAAGAAAGAAATTTGGTATTAATAACTTGGACTTACGGCGCATCCTCAGTTGATATCGATCATCATCATCTGCCTAGCCTTTTCCCAACTATATTGGTTTGACTGGAAGCCGACCCCAATATAGTTGGGAAAAGGCTAGGCAGATGATGATTGGGGTCGGCTTCCAGTCAAACTAGATTCAGCTGGAAATCAGTATTTTACATGGAGCGACTGCCTATCGGACCTCCACAACCGCTTTACGTGCTTTCCGTGATATCGATCAAATAGTGTAAATGTTTATAGCTGTGGAACTTAGACACTCGTCATTCCGCCTCTGAATGTGGCTCTACGGTAGAATGCCTATTGCAGTTAGCCCGATAAATACTTCTAAAATACCTGCCAAAGTGTTACCTAACTTGGATTTTGCTATATGTGCTCCAAAAACGATGTGCAATAAAATTGGGTCAGATCGTACTTGCATTGGACTTGAAAAGGGTTGAATTCGGTGATGCAATGTGATGCAAGTTGCATAAGGTTTGACCTGCTTCGTGTCGAATATGCTGAAGATGGACAATAGATGAAGAAAGTCCAATAACGGTATACCCCAAATGGTTGCATTGGATCCTGATAATTGCATTTTGTATTCAGGATTATGACAGTCAGTGTTCAAAAATGGGGTATGCCAAGTTGTGACTTACTTACAAAGACCATGAATTTCTTGAAAATCAAGTATGGATGACGAAAGCAGAATTAAGCTATTTCAAAGATGGATAGATAACCATTGCATTTTGCTTTCCGGATTATAATAAAACCAGTCTTCTTCAAAAATGGTGTATGCCAAGTTGCGACCTTATTACAAAGGGCATGATTTTCGTGTGTGAATGAAGTTAGCAGAATTAAGCTATTTCAGGGACTTAAAGATTAAAATAATTATGACCATTGCATTTAGCATTCTGGGTTATAATATAAATAATGAAAATTAGTCTTCGAAAAAGGGATATGCCAAAGTGTGACCTACTTACAAAATCCATGATTTTCCTGAAAATCAAGTATGGACCAATAACCGGAATGAACCTGTATCATAAATGGTTAGCAAATCGACCATTGCATTATCGATTCAGGATTAAATGAAACGCAGTTTAGCAGGATTTGACGTGCTTTCAAAAAAAGGCGTGTTTATACCAAAGATAAGGTATGGATTAAGAAAGGAATGTCGAATGAAAGTATTCCAAATAGCTAGACCGGAAATAAAATTTGTAAGTTGAAGTGGCAATGGACAGGCCACATCGCTCGTAGAACTGACAACCGATGGGGAAGAAAAGTTCTCAAGTGGCGACCACGGACCGGAAAATGCAGCGTAATAGGCAGGCCTCCCACTAGGTGGATCGACGACATCGTAAGGGTCGCGGGCAGCCGATGGATGCAAGTGGCGAATTGTCGTTCGGCGTGGCGTTCTAAGGGGGAGGCCTATGTTCAGCAGTGGACGTCTTCCGACTGATGATGATGATGAGGCTGGAAATCGAGCATTGCTTATTGGATCGGAATTACAAGACAGTCTTCGGAGATGGGGGATGCCGAGGTGTGATTGTTCTGAAGATCAGGCATGGATCAAGACAGAGCAATAAATCAAATAAAATACATAGGAAGTTGACCTATGCATTTTGAGGAGAAGTTTCATGAAATTCTCCAGAAGAGTCTGTTATTCCACCTACTTCCATAGGTAAAAAGCGTGACTTTTATACTCATAAAGCCTAAGAGTTTCTTTGTTTGTTTGAACGCGCTAATATCAGGAACTACTGGAACGAATTCATAAAATCATTTTCAATTCAATTCTTTAATATTCAGACATGACCAGGGTCCCCGAAATAATTTAAGTATTCACCTTGCCATTGTGGGAGTGTTCTGGATGAGGCTGGCGCAAGTTAGTGGAGCTTGGCACAAACAGAGAGAGGCCTATACCCAGCAGTGGGTGAAGACGGGCTGTGGATGAAAAATGAAATGATTCACCCTAGTGGATGAATAAGTCACTATTACTTACGTAAATGATAGCTATCCTCGGTGCACCGAATCGTAAAACGATTAAAAGAAACACCAGATGTTGCAATTTTCGTACATTTTTCTAGTGTGTTTATTTTTGGAAACAAAATAATGTCTGGATGAAATTTTATAAATGAGTGTATTTTTACATATTTCACGGAATAAGTCTTCTCAATATCATTCGAATTTATTATTGATTCGGTTCAAGCGATGCTGAGTTTTAACATTCATCAATTTCATCATCTCGCCCGCGAATCCAATGACGAAAAACAGAAAAAAAAAAGATTTTTCTTGAAACGACTTGGATTTTATTCGAGGACTACACAACGAGAAGTGCTATTTTCTACAAGACTAAGCGTCACGGCAACGCTTAAGCTACGGTTTGTCTCTAATAGATTATCAACCTAATACTCTAGAACATAAAGTTAAAAATCCATTAAAGGCAAATCGTAACTTACCGACAACAAAGCACCCATTGATTGTTTTGTTCTGTCTCTTGCTTGCATGGAGGGAAGTGGAAACAATTTTTTTCCTACTCCCCCACTATTCTTTTCTGATTAATTTCGTTGCAGGATCCAAGACAGGTAAATTCATTCTCCGGTAGGTACACGTTGAGCTTTATTGTCTCGGCGCTTTTCTGGTGATAGCCACTGTTGATTCTGGCTTTCAGGAGTTGCAGTGGTTTGGGAACAGTGTGGTGGGTTTGTCCCAATAAAAGCATCCATTCAGTGTTGTCACACAGACACGACACTGATATCTTTCGGTCTCGCTCATTTTTCCTTAGAAATGAATGAAACTACCGATGTCTCTTCGTTACCGTTGTCGTCTCATGTGAGTTCATTAGAGATGCCTGTTTGCATGAGCCGTCCAATCCAATTTGAACCTAATAATCGTGAAGTAAGGGATTAAATTCAATGATAATTAAAAATGTTATCTTCTTTAACAGTAAAACCAGTGGCGACGGCGCTGAAGAGGCTGCGACTTACAAGAGATGACTTTGAGCTGGTGAAGGTGATTGGCAGAGGGGCTTTCGGAGAGGTCTGCGTCGTGAGGGCGTCTTTTATGCAGGTACTGTAACCTTATCATAATCTGTCCAGCCTTTTTCCACGTCTATATTGTGGTCGGCTTCCAGTCGAAACAGATACAGCTGAATATCAGTATTTTACATGGAACGACTGCCTGGCGAACCTCCAGAATCCAGTCACTGGGTAATACGATACCCCATGGTAAGGCTGGGTTGTCAAACTTAGAGATTCTGACTAATAGTAACAAATGTCAGAGATCCACAAATGATAGCCGGAACCAACGGCTTTACGTGCACGGAGGAAACTCGCTGTGACAGGTGGGTCACCCATCTATAGATCAACCTCGGCAAGCGTGGCTTAACCCGGAAGATCGGCCTTACGGATGTCGTTATTTAGGCACGAGCGTCGTTTGCGTTGTGGGGCGGTGCAGCCGTGGTCGTGTGCCACCTGCGGTTGTTTCGCACTATCTTATTGGCTAGGTGGCACACGACCACTGCTAGCACAATATCGGTCAAATGAATATTGTGCTTGTTTTAAACTTTTCAGTGCGCATATTTTCCTAGTCGGGTTTTAGTTACTTTTAACATATTTTTATTTCTAAAAAAAAATGAGATCATTTCCCAAGACTTTAATTTTCTAGAATATTTCAGAACAAAATGTAAGAATGAATGAAACCCTAGTACTATCTATTGTGTATACGAGTCAAAAATACAAAAATTTACACAATTCTCACCTCGACATTTAAATAAAACTTCCAAAAAGGAACTTTGTATGGTATCACTAAGTTTTTAATTGTTTTTACCACGTGAAAGAATCGTCACGTTGGCGTTATATCGAAGCTGTACAATGTTATACAAATATACGAGGGAATGAAAGATGGATGGATTGTGTGAGTAATTGAGTAAATAATGCTTTGACGCATAGGGATGAATGGAAGAAGAAAACGTGTTACGTCGATCACAATTAAAATTGGGCAGGAATATGATGAAGATTTGAGATATTTCATAATTTAGGTAGTACAAGTTTCCACGGACGCTTTTCAGTGTGCGTTTCGTTAATCGCGCAATGGATTTTCGACTTTCATTGTTTAGTCGAAGATTGAGAATCTAACAGAACTCACTCTTGATGCTTGCTTTGGATTCTATTAGATGATTCTACTGATATTGTTTTATTAGCATTAGTTGTATCTATTTAGACTATTCGTTTTTTAAATAATTTCCCCTCACTATGAATTTCTCGTGGATGCGTTTACAAACATTCTTGCAAGGTCTTCATTACATGGGACTAACGCATTTACATGCTTTCTGAGGCACAGAAAACTCGCCATGATAGATAGGGTCACCTTTCCACAGACCAATCTAGGCAAGCGCGTGCGAACCATGTAATTGCTTACATGGTTCGCACGCGCTTGCCATGGTTAGCACACGCGAAAAATGAAAATTTTGTCTTTCTTTTCCACAGTAGATACCTACTGTGGGAAAGTTTAAAAGTTTAGTTTTAAACTTTTCTTTTATTGTAATACTTAAAAAAAAAAAAATTGTTTTCCCCTACAGGGCACAGACGGAAGCGGCAACATGGCGACTGCGACCGCAGGTACCACTGGCACTGGGGAACGAGTTTACGCTATGAAAATACTCAATAAATGGGAGATGCTCAAGGTATGACAAATATTCTATTTTTTTTTATTCATTTTTCTGTATTTCCATACAAAAGATAATAATACTTGAAAGTCAATTTGAACTTTAACACCATACCATAAAGTTTAAAGTGTTAGTGGAGGGGTTCCAGGAAGGCAAAACAATTTAGTGACGTTATAAGTTTTTGCCGGGCCAGCTACTTGACAATAATATTTATTATTTAACTTCTTTCGTCCACTGCCTTATCGTGGGACTTGTCTTTTCCGTGACCATTATTACCGTGACCCCAGAACGCAAAGGGCTATTGAAGGACACCGTGGATTTTAGTCAGTACTTGGTGAGGCTACAGCCGTCTGTGGGATCGATCAGCCGTCACTGCAGGTTTTATCTAGCCTTTGGTAGACCGTGGTACCACATACGTACAAAAAATATTTTTTTTAATGATAAAATACATTTAAAATTATTTTCAGAGGGCAGAAACGGCATGTTTCCAAGAGGAGCGTGATGTTCTAGTGTTTGGAGACAGACGATGGATCACCAACTTACACTACGCCTTCCAGGACGAACACAACTTGGTGAGGAACACTTATTTTATTACTTTACTAGCTTCTGCCTTCAGTTTCACTTGCGTGGTAGTCGGAAATTACTCCAAGGGGACGTAATATACAGATTAAAGGTAGGTGTACTACATGTTTGTCTAGGCTAAATACTATTTAAATTCAAATTCAAAAAACTTCAAAGGGGTTTGAAATTTTTTGTATGGGCCGTGTACCAGGTGCCTTCCGCCATTTTGTTTTTTTTTTTCAAAACGGCGTACACTAATGAAACATTGATAAATCGATAGATCACATCAATACAAACATAAAATGTAAGGGGCAAAACCTCGTAAACCGTCACGTTTCCGAGTTATGAGCTGTCAAACATGTACAAGTAGTGACGTATTTTTTCTTATTTTTTTAATAGTTTCATGTTTACTGACCAAAAGAATACTTCCGCAATAAAACTAATTGAATATTAGTCCACGCATTTTAAATATAACTGATATTGTAACCAAAAATTGAGCAAGACGACTGAATGGATCTTGATGAAAATTGGCTCAAAGATAGGTTGTAAATATTCTGTAAATACTCAGTCGATTATTTAAGTGCATGCGTGATGTTTTATAGTATTACTAGAATAATAATAAATGTCATTAGTGTCGTAGTAATAAGGTCGATTTTCTTATTACTAATATATGTTCACTTGAAATGTTATTGTGAAACGTTTTCATGATGTCATTCGCGGTAAAACTTCAAAGCTCACGTTGTCTGACCACGCCCTTATTTTAAGGCGTGTCCTCACAACGTGAACCTTGTCACATTTTATGTAATCAAAGGAGAGGGGGAATTTTATTTTTAAGAGCAAACAAGTCAACATTTTTTCCATAGAAACTTCGTTGGGGTTTTACTCCACTATTTGACAAAGTACATCCAAAGTTAAACATGGTATCGTTTTGTCTCCTTATAAATTTTGTCGGTACGGAAGCAGAATTGTAAAATATGAAACCATTAAAAAGTTACGAGCTTCTAAAGATTCATTATTTTTTGCTAATTTTAACACAACTTTGGGCGTAAATTTGAAATAAAAGAAGCATCAATTTCCAAAACGAAGCCTGTACCGACACAGCAAATTTATCTAAGAATTTAGTAAATGTTTCTTGAAATTGATTGATGCAGTGGTTGTTTCATAAAACCCCAAATTCCAAAGGCCTTTTTGTATATTATCACGTGCGCCTTTTACTCGTGAAATATCGTGCATCTCACTGAATAGTTGGCCTTCGGTGCGGTGCGGGAGGGTGACGCGCACGCACACATGCATACTATGAATAGACACGGCGGGCGCCCCGCCCGGCTGTCTCCGTATGACGTGTACGTTGACAACCTACAATATCTATGGTTTACGATAATACTCTTTTGAACCTAGCTTGAAGTTTGGATTTTGATTAAGCCGATATTACACAGGTCAATTTCGGTTCAATATTGCTTTCCATTCCATTGCTTCAATGGCATTGACGCATCTAAACACATTTCGATTTGATTGTCTAATATCATTGAAAGTTTAGATTTTTAATTGCCTTTCAATGGAATGGAACCAATATTGATCAATCGAAATGTCGGTTAAAAGTCATGTAAACACGAACATTGAACAATGACCAATCCGCGAACGGCAGCGAAGGAATCGGACGTATAGTATTGTGTAGTTTCTAGCGTGCGCTAATGTTTATAGTTTTAAAAATGGCTTTTGAGTGGCGTGACAATCATGTTCCTCATTTTCTGGAACTTTTTCAAAAATATGAGTGTTTGTGGAATACAAAATCCAACTATAATACTTGTGACGCTCCTATGGTCGCTCTTCGCTAAATCCACGGACGTACCCACCAACGCCGAGTTTTTTTTATTTAGCTCATTCATTAAATACAAATAAGGGAAACACCTGCACGCACGACTTGACGACGCGACATCGCTAGGCAAATGAACATTGAATGTCTTGTTGACTGTTTTGTTTGTAAATAGGAAATTATGTGCAATGTTCAATGCTTTTCAACGGAATTGCTGTCAATTTAATTGAACCGTGTAATGTCGCCTTTAGACTTACTTTATCTGTTTGACTTGAAATTGTTTGGACTCTGAATTATTATAAATTGGAAATATTGGAATAGCTTTGAATGGATTTTAGTGCCAGTAAGATTGTGTTGGTTCATTGTAGAACACTTGTAAACAAATTAAAATCAGCATTGGGTAAGTCATATAATTTGTTACAACTAATCTCTAGGTACTTACATACTCGTATTTGATGATCTTTTATGACGTGGTAAAATCTAGTAATATAGTTCAATGGGTAAAATCATCAAATGAGATCTACCACCCCGGGCAGGGACTGACAGTCTTTTACTAATCAAAATTCACGATACTGCGAAGATCGCCCGGAGGACACGGTGGAGCATACGGTGCAAGACTGCCCAGCTTGGGCGGAGCACCGACGTGTCCTCACGGCTGCGATAGGCGGAGACCTCCCGCGCCCGGCATTGGTTGCGGCCATGCTGCGGGGCGAGACGGAGTGGGAAGCGGTCAGCTCCTTCTGCGAGGCAGTAATGCTCGTAAAGGAGGAGGCAGGCCGCGAGCGAGAGAGGACAGAGTCCTCCCTCCGCCCCAGCCGCAGTGGAAGGCGCCCACGGCGACGAACGTCGCTCGATGATCTCCGGCCACCGTAGACGCGGGCATGCGAGCAGCGAGTAAAGGGCAACTCGCTGCCCGACCAAGGACCATGCCCGGGTTGACGGCGCGTTGTGTCCCACGCGCGCCTCAAAGAGCGTCAGCATAATGACGGGGCCCCCCTCTCAGAGGGCCAAAGCCTGCCGGGGTCGCGGGATTATTCCCTTACCGTAACCCCGGAACATAACAGGCTATGAAGGTCACCGTGGATTTTAGTCAGTAGAAGTCTGACAGTCCCTCCCGCCCTGCCCGGGGTTGGAGGACTCATTTGATGATTTTACTACGCTAAAAAAAAAAAAAACAAAATCCACGATGTCCTTCAATAGCACTTTACGTTCCGGGGTCACTGTTACCTAATAAGACTGTCCCGCGGGGGCGGGGCAGCGAAGCCGAGTTCGGCTGTAGGAACACCAAGGCGATATAAAAGGGCGCCTAGATCGAAGTGACCCACAAAAAAAAAAAATAAGAGAGCATTGAGTGCATGGGTCATGAATAAAGAAAATATTGCTCCTTTATTGGATACGTCTCCACCGTAAGGATTATTTTGAGTTTATATTTAAAAAAAAATGATTTTGTTGGTGCGTAGTTTTGCTTGATAATTTAACCTTGAATCCATGTTTAGATCAACACGAAACGCATTGACATCGATTGATGATTGACATGTTAATGTAAACGAAGAACAGTTTAATTTCACGAAAGCTGAAGGAAGTCTGTAGTCAGCTGAATCAAGCCATAGATTCAGAAGGCAGTATTCTCCTGGTCACAGCGCGTATTGTTAGAAGGTTTGTCTGTCTCCGATGTTGATGGGCTAGTTATTTTTCTTTGTTTTTATACATAGTTTATTAAAACTGTTTAAAAATTTAAAGAATAAAATATAATTCAAAGCCCAAAAATGTGTTCATACTTTTTATTTTCAGTTTAATTAATAATCAACAAATATTTACGAAACAGTTTATTTTATTTGTTTTATTCAATAAATATAGTTATCTTAGCCGTATCCGGTAATAGCGATCCATACTAATTTTCTTCTGTTTCTATAAATAAAAATAAGTAATGCAAGGAACTTTCAGTAATCAACTTAGGTACAACCTTGTAGCAATCTGCATTACTCGCTCTAAGTTTCATAAACATGTTAAAAAAACATTTCATGACACACATGTGTCACATGTCAAAATGTCATGTGGTGACGGCGAGGCGGACGGTGTAGTTCGTGTAACTTCGTTTTTATTCGGAACGGATCAGAGCGCTATATGTGTGGGTGCAAAGCAGACGTGCGTGAGGACTAGCGTCTAACTGCTCATCACTGATACTATCTCTTTCGGGCACGATGACAGGTGAGACAACATGCTTTATGGCCCCGCCTGTCAGTGAGTTCGTGTCCGCACAAAGAGGCACCTTAAATCCAATCGATAGTACAGTCGTTAAAAACTTCAATTGCCAGCGGTCTTTCAGTGAAAGCGGTTTAATTGAAAGTTTTCAGTCCCTCAGTAAGGTTGAAAATTAATAGACACGTATTTTTTTTTTTTCTATAAATATCTACAAAGATAAAATTTGGGATTGGGGCGTTAGAACGCAGTAAAGATATACCATAGCGTGTCAAGGCGTTCCAAGGTCTCAGTCCTACGAGGCACTGTCCAACAGGTAACCAATAACCATGCCTCTGGAACGTAAAGGGCTATTGAAGGATCAATGTGGATTTTAGTCAGTACGAGTCTGACAGTCCCTCCCGCTCCCCCATTTGTGCTTGGACTCATTTTGTGATTTCCAAAAAAGCAATTCTAGGTAATCTATATATCTTCTATCTATAAATATAAAAATCAATGCCACTTTTCGTTGTAACTTTTTTTCTCAAGAACGGACTCACCTATCCAAACTAAATGTTTAGGCTTTGTTCGGACTATTTAGTAGATGGTTTATGAGAAGTTTTGCACAAAATCTGTCGAGCGGTTCCTCATTTATCTAATTTTTTGTAACAAATTAATGGGGCTGGCAAATGGGGAACTAATGGCGCTAGTATAGCTTGTTCCAAGCATCGTCATTGGTTCAAATCAGTTCAAATCTTAAAGGTACTTCAAAATAGTACTACGTCATTGATCGGATTAGGTCTAAGCTGTGGTGGCGCCATCTACAATTAGCTTTGACTTGCCTTCCCCATTCAATAAATGGCGGATCTTTTGTTAATGGGAATTTTGCTGTCAAAGCAAGCGAAGCACGTATCGGGCCCCTAGTAAAATGTGTCTAACTTCTCCATTCCAGTACCTGGTAATGGACTATTACTGCGGCGGCGACCTCCTGACTCTTCTATCGAAGTTCGAAGACCGTCTTCCCGAAGACATGGCCAAGTTCTACATCGCAGAGATGGTGCTAGCCATACAGAGCGTGCATGAGCTGAGATATGTTCATAGGTGAGTTTAAAAACTATGCTAGGAGAGCTCATTGTCAGCAGACGATCTCCGGCCACCGTAGGCGCGGGCATGCGGGCAGCGACTAAAGCGCAACTCGCTGTCCAACCATGGATCATGCCCGGGTCGCGGCTCGTTGTGTTCCACGCGCGCCTCAAAGAGCGTCAGCATAATGACGGGGCCCCCTCACAGGGCCAAAGCCTGCCGGGGTCGCGGGATTATTTCCTTACCGTGACCCCGGAACATAACAGGCTACTGAAGGACACTGTGGATTTTAGTCAGTACAAGTCTGACAGTCCCTCCCGCCCTGCCCGGGGTGGGAGGACTCATTTGATGATTTTACCACGCAAGAAAAAGGAGAGCTCATTGTGAAAGATTTTGCTCGGGAATTTATAGTAATAGTATAAAACTAAAGACTGGTTGAACGCGGTTATGTCAGAAACTGGATAGTTTCTGACATTAGCGCGTTCAATCAAAGTCTTTAGCTAGGACGGATTTCCTACTATGAAAATTAAACATCTATTGAAAACTTGTCCAAAAAAAGTGGAACTGCAAAGCGACCCTCGTATCAAACGACATAATTATGCCGTTTTGACTGTTTTTGAAACAAATGTTCAACCGATATTTACCTTTTTTGTAGTAAGGCGTTATAGTAGTAGCATATAAAATTATTTTTGTGTTAAATAGTCGTCTAGAGTGATGAGCGTATAAGCTATATTATAGCATCACGCTAAGACGAATAGGAGCCGAGCAGGGTGGTAAAACCACTGGCAACAGCTAGGTAGTCATAGAATCAGAATATATTTATTTGCAAAACATAGGTATTACATAATGGTGTTGAGTAAACAATATTTGGCCGCTATGTTTGATTTTTTTCTTTGGTGATATCAACACAAAAAAACTGTGGGAGATAACTTAAGAAGAGAGAAGTGCGAGAGAAATAACAATTGAGAAACTCTCACGTTTTTTAAATGGAAAACAGACTTTATCCCTAGACTTCTAAATTTTCTATCTAGTAACCCTATTTTCACAATCTGGGTTGTGCGCTATCTGTTAACCCTATTTTCATAACCTGTGTTGTAGTAATAAAGCCTTTATTTAATTTCTCAGGGACATAAAACCAGACAACGTCCTCTTAGACGCGAGCGGCCACATCAGACTGGCTGACTTCGGCTCCTGTCTTCGACTGGGAGACGATGGAAAAGTGCAGAGTAACGTCGCCGTTGGTACACCAGATTATATATCTCCGGAGATTTTACGGGTAAGTCTAAAATTTAGATGATAATAAGTTGATATTTATTAAAGGATTACATTTTATGTTTACCTATCACAAATGTTCACAAAAAATGCTACTCATTTGTCAGTTTTTCTGAAACACTGAAGGGAGGGGGCGCCCCTATCAAGTTTTTGCCCCGGTTCGAAAAACTCGTAGGCTGGGTACTCACTTAGCAGTGTAGCACGTAACGTATCAGATACGGTATCAAGTGAGTACGTAGGCACGAGCCCGCTGCGAACCGCTCGATGTAAGTTCGCGGTGATACCGCCTCTCGGCGAGTCATACTAACACAAAGGCGGCTCGCAGTGTGCTCGGACGAGCCGTACCCACTTGCAGGTTGATACCGTATCTGATACGTTACGTGCTACGCTGCTAAGTGAGTACCCAGCTGTAGATCCCCCTGCGTCGTCCGACGACGGATTTCCGTGTTACTCACTCAGTCTAGAATAGTAATGCTGAGCATGGCTCGCTCCATGGCCTTTTGTGCAACTCGTTTTCGGAGTCTCCTTTGTAAGCGATCCTGATCACTTTATGATATGTTTTGTTTTTCAGGCTATGGAAGACGGTCAAGGCAGATATGGTCCTGAGTGTGATTGGTGGTCTTTAGGTAAGCTTTGTCTATTTAACCGACTTAAAAAAAAGGAGAAAGAGGTTCTCAGTTCGACCTGTATATTTGTATGTATGTATGCTTGTTCGCGATTACCTCGCGTTTGGCTGAACCGATTTTGATGCGGTTTCCAGAAAAGTGTTTTTTACGGGTACATATTTGAATATCGAAGATTAAAATATCTACCCTTAAAATGTCGATGTTCAAAATATCGAAAATTAAAATATCGAATGACCATAAAATCGAAAATTAAAATATCGAAAGTTTTAAACATCGAATGATTAAATGATCTACGTCCAATATATCTAAAATCTAAATATCTACAAAAGTTACATCGAAAGATCTAAATATCGAAGTACAGATTATCGAATGTCCGAAATATCGAACCTGACAAGGTAAGTCGACGGAGCCCCGCTTCGCGGGGCTCCTATTTCTGTTTGCAAGGTTTAAAGTAACCTAACAAGAAGAGGATGGCGGGGTCTTTCAGACCCCGCCATCCTCTTCGAACCTAACCTGTCCGAGTCGGGGTGCCCCAAGTTCCGAGCTCCCTTCGCTCGCTCTGGCATCCGAAGTCCGTCCAGCTACCTCGTTGGGTAGTAATTTGACTAAGGACGCAAGAGCGAGCGAAGCGAGCTCGGGACTTGTGGCACCCCGACTCGGACAGGTTAGGTTCGAAGAGGGTGGCGGGGTCTGAAAGACCCCGCCATCCTCTTCGTGTTAGGTTACTTTAAACCTTGCAAACAGAAATAGGAGCCCCGCGAAGCGGGGCTCCGTCGATTTACCCTGGTAGGTGGTTATTTTTTTCGATATTTCAACTAGTAGGTATTTTTAACGGAGTTTTTGAAATTAGATATAATTAACTGCGATGTATTAAACGTTGATATTTTGAATTTCGACATAACGTCTTTCGATATTTTGAATCATTCGACATTTAAATCAGTCGACATTTTAATTTTAGACGTTTTAAGCGTAGATGTAACATTTTTCGATATTTTGTTACAATCGATATTTTAATTTTCGATATTCTGAACATCGATATTTTAAGCGTAGATATTTTAATCTTCGATATTCAAATATGTACCCGTTTTTTACACTGTGAGAAAAACTTTCCTTGTTTTTTTAAGAGCAGTGGTGGCCCAGTAATATCGGCACCGACTTATGAGTTGTAGGGCGTGGGTTCAACACAGCCAGGCGCATTACTTTGTGTAATTTATTTCATCACCACTGCTCTCAAAACGTAGATGGAATATACCCTGAGGAAACCGACATGTCTTAGAACCAAATATTCGAAGACATGTGAGATGTGACGCCTACTAACCCGCACTTGGTTTGCGTGGTGGATTATAGCCTTCTCCTTCTCAAAGAGAGATGGACTGTGTCCCAGCAGTGGGAACATTTACACGCCGATAATGATGTTTTTCTCATACAGCTCATCCTACTACTATTATAAAGGCGAAAGTTTGTAAGTATGGATGTTTGTTACTCTTTCACGCAAAAACCACCGCACGGATTTGGCTAAAATTTGGTACACAGATAGTTTATAACCTGGATTAACATATAGGATAGTTTTTATCCCGATTTTATGTTCCCGTGGGATAATTTTCGAGTTGTAGCGGGTGAAGCCGCTGGCAACAGCTAGTAACTCATATTACTCCGTACTCTTTCCAGGTGTGTGTATGTACGAGATGCTGTTCGGTGAGACGCCGTTCTACGCGGAGTCTCTCGTGGAGACATACGGCAAGATCATGAACCACGCCAGGTCCTTCCACTGTCCACCGCCTGATGAACATGCTGCACAGGTACTCTTAGAATACAATATAATCCTACTACTATATTATAAAGGCGAAAGTTTGTAAGTATGGACGTATGGATGTTTGTTACTCTTTCACGCAAAAACCACTGAACGGATTTGGCTAAAATTTGGTACACAGATAGTTTATAACCTGGATTAACACATAGGATACTTTTTATCCCGACTTTATGTTCCCGTGGGATAATTTTCGAGTTGTAGCGGGTGAAGCCGCTGGCAACAGCTAGTACAATATAATGTAATATATAAAAATCAATGCCACTTTTCGTTGTAATTTTTTAACTCTAGAACGAGCTCACATTATCCAAACCAACTTTTTAGGTTTTGTTCGGACTATTTAGTAGATGGTTTATGTGAAGTATGCACAAAATCTCATTTAACACATTTTTTGTAACAAATGATGTAGTTGTGTTAATAGTGTAGTAGTATTGATTCTGTGGCCCTACGAAGTTCGCGGGGTCAGCTAGTAGAATATACTTTATTGTACACCAAAATTGCTTAATCTATGGTTACAATGGCGGTCTTATCGCTTATAGCGATATCTTCCAGACAAACTTTGGGTGGACTGTATGAATTGAGATAGAAGGGAAGGGGTTAGTCAGTGGTGTACAATACGTTAAAAAAGCGCTCGAAATATAGAAAAAATGCATTCCTATGTATCTATTTACACGTCAGCGCTTTTAAAGCGCAGCGTTGTTTTCGAACTTTATTTGATTTTAAGTGCTTGGCAGTGACATTAAGTTCAAAATAACTTTTGTTAGCTAGCGCTTTTTTAACGCCCGGAAAAAAGCGCTCGTCCGTATGGGCACTAAGCTAGTCAAGCTTAATTAACTTGAAAACTTAGACAACAACAATAGCCTTGTTTATTGAAGAAATCTAATTACTCTTTCAGGTAGATTATCAACACATATTTGACACGTATTTTCTTTCCAAAATTTTCGAGATGGACCTTTTTTTTTTAGCGTGGTAAAATCATCAAATGCGTCCTTCCATCCAGGGCAGGGCGGGAGGGACTGTCAGACTTGTACTGACTAAAATCCACGGTGTCCTTCAATAGCCCTTTATGTTCCGGGACCACGGTAATAAGTCCCGCGACCCCGGTAGGCTTTGGCCCTCTAGAGGGTGACCCCGTCATCTTGCTGACGCTCTTTGAGGCGCGCGTGAAACCATGTAAACCAAAATTGACGAAGACCTAGACCTAGGATAGACTATGAAATCAAAATGTAAATGATTTAAGTTAAAACGTTTGTTTCCCAGGTATCAGAGGAGGCGAAGGATCTTATCCGAAGACTGATATGCTCTTCAGAGAGTAGATTAGGGAAAAATGGACTGCAAGACTTCAAGGTAAGCTTTTATGCCCTCTAATATCTTACCCCTTATAAACATTAATTAGACGTCACTTATCCTAAATTAATAGTTTCTAAGCAACGACGAAATAATACTAGACTCCGCATGCACGATCTAAGGAACAAAAAATATTCTGTCAACTCGCTGAGGTACTACGTAAGCGAGGGGGACGGGGTACTGCGTTGTGATTGGCTAACTCAAGGTCTGTTCTGTCTCAACGTATGTTTACGGCTCACAGGATTGGTCGAAATGAGACGAATATAAGACTTTTTTGCCTAATTTGTTGACAGACATCGGTCGCCTGTTATTAGGAGTCTAGTATTATATCGTCGTTGCTTCTAAGTCACTTGTCATCTCTATTCATTGAAATAGAAATGACAAGGACAGGTGATAATTATTTAATCGGTAGCTAAGCAACACAAGTTTTTATAAGTAAGGGGGTTAATGACTACGTAGTTGCTTCAAGGATCAAAAAGTATTACACGCGAGTCGAATTCGTTCACGAAAGTTTCCGTATAAAAACGTCAAGAAAATTATGTCATTGAGTTGGAAATCAACACAAATGCGTATTGTATCAAATATATGGTGTTAATACATATCCTTTTTAATTATATTATTACAGAATCACCCGTGGTTCGCGAACCTGGACTGGGAGAATCTCCGCGAGATGCAGGCGCCATTCGTACCGGATGTGTCCAGCCCCACCGATACCTCCAACTTTGATGTTGATGACACTGATATCAGGTATGATTTTATGACCAATTTCCGGCCACCGCAGGCATGCGGACGACGAGTAATCAGTGACTTGCCGCCCGGTCATGAACCCGGGTTGACATACACATTTTTCACGCTCTCTTTTACGAGGTTTTGTCTCTTACGTTATATGTTTGTATTGATATGATCCAACGACGATATAATACTAGACTCCGCATGTACGATCTAAGTAACAAAAATTATTCTGTCAACTCGCTGAGGTACTACGTAAGCGAGGGGGACGGGGTACTGCGTTGTGATTGGCTAACTCAAGGTCTGTTCTGTCTCAACGTATGTTTACGGCTCACAGGATTGGTCGAAATGAGACGAATATAAGACTTTTTTGCCTAATGTGTTGACAGACATCGGTCGCCTGTTATTACGAGTCTAGTATTATATCGTCGTTGATATGATCTGTCGATCTATGAATGTTTCAGACGTGACTATCAAAAAATCTAAAACCCTGTACACTGCCCATACAAAAATGTTCAAACCCCTATAAGAGTTCAATGTTCATTTTCATCCCCAGACTATCAGAAGCGGTCCCTCCTCCCAGCGCGTCCCCCGCGTTCTCCGGGCTGCACCTCCCGTTCGTGGGCTTCACGTTCACGGCCGGCTCGCGCCTGTCGGACCTGGGCGCCAGGGAGAGTCCGCTCAGTCCCGCCAAGAACGCGCCCAGCCAGGTGACGACACATAGGAAGGGAATACTGGCCCTGGAGATTATTGATGCTTTGAATTAACTGTGGTTTTTTGCCCAATTAAGTTTCTTCGTAATTCTCTCTCTTTCTCTCTGTAGATAGAGGGAAGAACTGAAGGAGGGTCACTGTACCTCACTCTATCTCGCACTCTCCTCTCCTCTATCTCTCTCACTCTCCCTCCTTCCCTATACAACGTGTAACGTTAAATGCGTAAAACCTCTCGTGGAGTAACTCAGCCCATGTTACTGAACAATGTTTGTTCTAATACTTTCGGAAAATCACAAAAAAAAAGATGGGCCCGATCAATTTCTCATTTTTTAGGAAGAACCAAATTTTTTTTTTGCGAATTTCCGAAAGTCTTAGGGTCAGTTCAGACCGCGACGCGAAGCGACACGACGATGCGCGCACTCTTTTAAGAGCCATTCAAAATACGACTTTATTTTCTACATCAAAAGATTCACATTACGTTGAGAGAATTTAAGCGGCGTCAAGCGGCGCCGGATGCGTCGCGATGCGCCGCGCTGCGCAGTGCGACGCCGCTTAAGCCGCTCGAGGCCGCTCGTGGCCGCTCGACTCTGCGGGAGGAAGGGGGTTGGGGCGGGAAGCACGTAGCGAATGTAGACACTCCGCTGCACCGCGCAGCGTTTGGATGCGCAGCGCGACGCATCGCGACGCAGCGCGGCGCATAACAGCGCAGCGCGTCGTCGCGTCGCTTCGCGTCTCGGTCTGAACTGAAGCTTAGAACAAACATTGTTCAGTAACATAGGCCGAGTTAACCAACGAGAAGTTTTGCGCATTTAACGTTACACGTTGTAGGTATATCTCACTCAATCTCTCCCTTCCTCTCCCTCTCTGCCTCATCCTCCTCTCCTCCCTCAATCTCTTTCTCTATCAAGATATTAATAAATCCATGTTGTACACAGGCCCCATCCAATTCTGGCGACCGTGCAGCCCTGAAGGCCATGGAGCGTGAGAACGCGCTGCTGGCACAGACCATCGCGGAACTGAGGGCGGGCGGGGCTGGTGGGGCTGGATGTGGTACGTTCCTGGATAGAGACAACAAGGCACACATGTCACCATTTTTACCTAACAAAAAAGTAGTGTGTTACTGTAGATCAGCACGCGTAGCATGGCGCCGTAGAAACGGGTTTTGTCGACGCGAGAATAGACAAAATGACAGAACGTAAAAGATTTTTATCGATTTAAGTACAGCAATGACGCACAATGGTCCACATGAAGGACTAAGTGCGGAAACCAAAACCCCTAACATAGAAGTACAGCAATGTTCAAAATATAGAAGAGATATGTTTCTATTCTTTAACGGTGTACGAATCGTGTCATATTTGTGCCAAAAAAAACAGTTGATTTGTATAGAAATTATGATGATATTTCATCATTGTCTTTTCTCTTGGTAGAATAGAGATAGAATCGCCATGCTACGCGTGAGGAGAGTCGCGTTTTGACATAAAAAGTATGTCAATTGATTGGTGATTGAAATAGTACCTAATAATTATAATCTCGAGTGGGTCGCCACTGTTAAAAACCACTTACAATAATTTTATTAGTTGATTCATGCCACTCAAAAGGCAAACACGGACTGTACAATGTATTTAAATAAATAGATATAATATTAATGTGTTAATTATGTCTTTCACAGAAGATCTAATACAACTAAAAGAAGAGTTGGCGACGATATCGAAAAGAAATGCAGATTTGGAGGCGCAAGTTAGGTGCTACGAACAACTCAATACTGGCATTAGTACACAGGTAAATAAGAACTATTATACAATGTGTCTGGTTTCAATCTACAGAAACTTAAAAGGAAGATAGCTTGCTCAATGGGGATGGCAACTGGGGAACTAATGGCGCTAGTATAGCTTGTTCCAAGCATCGTCATTGGTTCAAATCAATATTTTGCGTAGTTTCAGCCATTTTTTAAAAACTTGCAATCTGCTTGCTTGCTTCAACTTTCATAGTACTTGCATTTAGGGGTCCGTTTTATATAATTTTAATATTCGAAAGTCCTGATTCTTAGTCTTATTTTTATTAGCAAAAACAATTACCGAAAAATACGCAATAATAAGTTATTAGATTTTTTTATTAGCCTAGTCAGTCCCACTGCTGGGCAAAGGCATCCCCCACCCATCTCCATTTTTCATGTCTCCCAGCTTTAATAAAATAATAAAATATTCGCCAGGATATGCCAGCGACTCCTCAGGAGATGATGACCCGTATCCGCGAGATGGAGGTCATCATACAAGCGCTAAACATGGAGAAGGAAGAGCTCATGAAGGACAGGACTGACTCCTCGGAGAAACTTAGGCTGCAGGTATGTGGACTTGGGTTTGTGAGACTGTCTCATCAGGAAACCCTGAGAAGTTAAGGGCTATTGAACGTGGAAGTGGATTTTAGTCAGTATAACCCGGTACATTGAAGAAAGGAATTTTAAATGGGGGCGCTTATCGTGTTCCCTCGCTCGCACACTAGTTCTTTAACTTTTTTTCAACTATTTCTTTTTTCAACTACTTCATTACAGGACAAAGAATTAAAGGACGCGTTATCACAACGCAAATTGGCTATGACTGAATACAACGAGGTTACTGAACGGTTGTCAGAACTGAGGCAACAGAAACAGAAGCTGTCGCGGCAGGTAATGATATATTTAGCAAATAATAAACCATAGTTTTTTTTTCAAATTCCACTCTTTAATTTTCACTTTTGAAGGGAAAAGTGCGAAGATATAATTTATCAGAGAAGAAAATATATCGGATATGCGGACGGCGAATAATGGGTGACTCGCCGTCAGATTATGGATCGTGTTCCACTCGCGCCTCACCATATGAGGCGCGAGTGGAACTTTCAGTAATCTGTTGGGCCCTAATGGAGGGCCAAACGGATGCCGGGGTCGCTGGAATATCTAACCTGTCATTTCGTCGTAAATAAAATCTTTCGGAATTCGATGGCTGAAACAAATCCTACTAATATTATAAATGCCAAAGTTTGTGAGGATGTATGTATGTGTATGTAGGTATGTTTGTTACTCTTTCACGCAAAATCTACTGAACGGATTTGGATAAAATTTGGTACACATATAGTTTATACCCTGTATTAACACAGGATATTTTTTATCCCGATTTTATGTTCCCGTGGGATAAATTTCGAGTAGTAGTGGGTGAAGCCAACAGCTAGTAAAAAATACACCGACTTCCGAAAGAAGAATATTTTACACGTTTTACAAGTTGTTTGTTATTTTTGCTTTTAATATACCCACTAAAGGAAAATCTCTCGACACAGGTCCGCGACAAAGAAGAGGAGTTAGAAGTAGCGATGCAGAAGATCGACGCGTTACGACAAGATATACGACGAGCTGAGAAGGGGAGGAGGGAACTAGAGGCACGACTTGATCAGGCCATCTCTGAAGCTACCAAGGTATGTTACAGTAGTATATTAAC
Source organism: Agrotis segetum (assembly GCA_036375495.1). Classification (NCBI taxonomy): domain Eukaryota; kingdom Metazoa; phylum Arthropoda; class Insecta; order Lepidoptera; family Noctuidae; genus Agrotis; species Agrotis segetum. Next base: position 361,325 of record JAQSVV010000310.1, on the reverse strand, counting down.
CGACTTCAAAAAAAAAAAAAAACAGTAGTTTCTCAGTTCGACCTTGGGGCGTATTACAACGTCTTAAAACCAGGCTTATTCCGGCGAGTGGAAGTGACAGAGCTATACAAGTCGTCTAGCGCCATCTCGTTCACTCACTGGAACAAACCTGGTTTTAAGACGTTGTAAAAACCCCCCCTGTATGTATGTTTGTATATAAGAATGTTTGTCCGCGATTATCTCGTGTTTGGCTGAACGGATTTTGATGCGGTTTTCCGGATTATTTTATTAAATTCTGGAGAAAGTTTTAGTATGTAACACTAATAGATATCCCGTGACGTTGCCCGCGTGGATTCGTTTTGCTTACTTGGATCGTAGATTTACAGACGATCGCATGTTTGTCCGCGATTATCTCACGTTTGGCTGAACCGAATGTGATGCAGTTTTCAGAAAAGTGTTTGTATTGGACACTGTTCCCCGCGGTTTTGCCAGCAGCTCGGCTCTTTTTGTTTGAAGCGTGATATTATATAGCCTTCATCGGTAAATAGGTAATCCAACATAAAAGTATTTTTACTAATTTGAAAAAGTCGTTTTTGAGATTGGCGTGTTCGACCAAATAAAAATCTTTTCAGGTTTATAATACTAGTATAGATAAGGGTTTTTGTGCAAAATGCCAAACACAGAGTAAATGTGTCTTTTCAATTGTAAAATTAACTTTATCTTGCATAAATACGACAAAAATAAATGGAAAAGGAAATATATAGTTCCAAAAAAGAATATACAAAGTAGAAATGTGAAACAGATGGTAAATAAAATTACAGTAATCAATACTCCAATTTATGACTGAAGAGTTTGGTTGAACACGCAAATCTCAGGAACAACTGGTTTGAATTCAAAATGATTTTTGTGCTGGATAGCTTATTTATAGAGGAAGCATATTTAAAAGGCATCACGTTACGACCAATAAGACTGGAACAGCGGGCGAAACCATGAGGAAGAATTAGTTTGTTCTATCGTCATGATATCGGTAATGGGGTTGGCAACGCAAATATATTGTAGATGGCGCCACCATAGAGTAGTCCTAATCCGACCAATGACGTAGTACTATTTTGAAGTAACTTTAGGGGGGATGCTCCAACCAGCCCGCGAAATTCATATTTTTTAACGTTTTTTTTTGCAATTTGCAGGCCAGTGACATGTTGTAACTTTATCAAAATATGAATTGTAATAACAAGTATAATTTTAAGTATAAAAATTATCAAAAAATTCGCTCCATCAGCTCTCACTTAGAAAAGGTGCATCGTAGTTAGATTTTGGAGATTTTAACATTGGTTGGACCTTAAGGTTTGAACTGATTTGAACCAATGACGATGCTTGGAACAAGCTATACTAGCGCCATTAGTTGCCCAGTTGCCATCCTCATTGTCACTATTCTTCCAGTCCTATATTAACCTATTTGAGCGTGTGTTGTTCCAGGAGCGCAAGCTACGTGAGGAGACGTTACGTTCCCAGCGGGTGGACACTGGAGCGCCGCCCTCCGCCGCCGCGGACGTGGCGCGGCTGCAGGCTGAGGTGGAGACACTCGAGGTACTAACAATATTATATTTACTCATCGTCGTAATACAGCCCTTACCTCATTCAACTCCGTTATGCGGAAGGTCAGGACGCCGTGACGCCTATCCAGTCACTCCTCAAATAGAGTCTTATAATGCCGTGATTTCGCCTGGCGTTGGCGTACCTGAGTCTGTAGCCAAACGGCAAGCGACAATCGTTAATGTTCAGCAGTCGCTAATACATTTTCAACTTTATACCCCATCGCATAAAGTTGAAAATCTATTAAAGACTGCTGAGCGATAGCGAACGAAACAAACGAAAACGATCTGTAATCTGATAGATTTTCAACTTTATGCAAGGGGATATAAAGTCAAGTACGCCGGATGCCAGGCGAAATCAAGGCATAAGACCCTATTTGAGGAGTGGCTGAATAGGCGTCACGGTATCCTGACCTACCGCATGACGCAGATCCTCACCGGACACGGATGTTTCGGGAGGTATCTGTGTATGAGAAAGGATTAAACGCCTGAGTGTCACCACTGCGAAGATCGTCCGGAGGACACGGTGGAGCATACGAAGCAGGACTCTCCCGCGCGGCAGAGCACCGACGTGTACGAGCGGAGGGGATAGACGGAGACCAAAGGCCTTACCACGAGTTCTTAACGCGATCCAGTTTAAGCTGTTGGAAAGAGATAGCGCTAGACGACTTGTATAGCTCTGTCACTTTTACTCGCCAGAACAAGCCTGTTTTTAAGACGTTGTAATACCCACCGTGAGCGCTTTTTTTATGATTTTGCCAACCCCAAAAAAGGTTCCAAGATTACTATCCAAAGACTTATATCTTTTGTTACCAAGATTATTTAATACAAATCATCTTTATTTCTAGATGCAGTACAAAGAGTCTCTACAACAGCAACAGGCGAGGTTCCAGGCGGAACTGGCCGCTCTTAACGACCAGCTGCAGGAGGGAGACGCATTGAGGAATGTTCTCAATAGAGAGGTACTTTGCTTACTTGCTCATGACACCATTCGAACAAAAATGAAAATGGTCCTTGCTACTACGATTATCATCATCATCTCAGCCGTAGGACGTCCACTGCTGAACATAGGCCTCCCCTTTCGATCTCCACATATACCGGTTGGAAGCGACCTGCATCCAGCGTCTTCCGGCGACCTTTACAAGGTCATCTGTCCACCTTGCTAGTGGACGTCCTACGCTGCGCTTGCTAGTCCGCGGTCTCCACTCTAGTACTTTTCGACCCCATCGGCCATCTACTACTACGATTATAATGATACAATTCGACTAACTTACGTCGTTGTGGTGAGCGTGTTTTGTTTTTCACCTACTCGAAGGTAACCGTACGTTTTATGTCATATGTCTTTGTGGTAAGGATCATTTTCACTTGTATTTGAAATCGGTTGAATTGCGTCATATCGGTTCATCATCAATCTCGCTGACACTAGTGGTCAAAAGCTTTCAGCACTCATTCATGAACGCTGTGAATGAATGATAATATATCTCAGTTGCAATCATGATCCCTCTCTTTTTCTGGAACTAATCAACGATCGAATTTGCCTCTCCGTAATGGGGATGGCAACTGGGAAAGGAATGGCGCTAGTATAGCTCGTCATTGGTTCAAATCTTAAAGGTACTTCAAAATAGTACTACGTCACTGGTCGGATTAGGACTTAGCTATGGTGGCGCTATCTACAATTAGCTTTGACCAACCTTCCCCATTGAAAGATGTTCCGATTACAAACAGCCATCAAGAAAATGGATCAGTACCCATACCATGAGTTGTCATTACGATACTCAATCATCAATATCGACAGCGTTTGACGCTCTCATTGGCCCGCTCCAAGGTTGTATGAACTCTCAACCAATGAGAGCACCAAACGCGGTCGATGCGTATCATCGAGTATCGTAATGACAACTCATGGTATGGGTGCAGGATTTGGATTGAGACCTTTTTTATTTCAGGTATTAAACTGTAACCACTTTTCAACCTTATCTTAGGGTTGAACCACATCTGGCAGCATGGAATCGCCCTTTGCTCGTGCTGCCAGATGTAGTTCAACCCTTATAATCCATTAGACAGAGAATTGCCAAGAACCATTGCCAGTGCTACCACGTCATGACAACATCAAATATCGTTGTTACAGTTGCAAACATCAAAGGAGAAGTTAGAAAGCCGACGCTTAGAGCAGATATCCGACGGTGAAGATAAACAGATGTTGATGAACGAGAACCGGAAGTTGGCCAAGGATCTGGATGCTGTGAATAATAAAGTCTATATTTTTGTTTTAACATTATTTTAGTATTTTAGGTCCTTTATTAACTGTTCCCTTGATCCTAGTTAGGGTTAATTCACACCGAGATGCGACGGCCGAAATGGTGCGGCCATTTAAATAGAGCGATTCAAAATCTAAGTTTTCATCAATGACGCGACGTAATGCGGTGCCGCGCTCTCCTTTTAAAAGCGATTTCAAATTGAACATAATTACTATTTGTTTACGCCGATATGTTGCTGTCCCATTCTGGCAAAAGGGAACGGCCATTGGTTGGAAGACGACGCGACCTTCAATCGGTTAAAACACAGTAACCGTCTTTTCTCATTGCGCGTGAGCCCTCCAAAATTCAGTATCCTACTTAGCGCCAACCGCTTCGCACCGCTACAATAAAAATTAGATCGGCTCCGGGCCCCGGTAGTTCGCGTTCGGTCGCCAGAAGCCAGCTCCAGGCCAGACGCCAAGACCAGCGCAGAGAAGACCAAAAGTTAGTGCCAACCCAATTAGCCTTTCCGGGACTCAACAGGCGATCCAACCCGCATCCCATAAAAAAATTAAATTTCTTTTCACCCAACGTATCACCACTATTACTTCACGAAAAGATAAAAGTTTCCAATATCGTAACTTCGCGTTTCGGTGTGTACTGACCCTTAAAAGTCTTTTATTTTGCTAATAATATAATAATAGGCTAATTTACTTAAAAGTTGTTTTGAAAAAAATATTTGAACCGTATTTTTTCTTTTGCTAAGTAACTAAACTAAAATTTACAAAGACAATCTCTTTTAAAATTTTCAATACGTCATATTTTAGTCACAGAATACAGTCTTAAAAATATACCCCCTTACTTATAAACATTTATTACACGTTACTTATCGTAAATTGTTATTTTAGTAATCTTAATTTGAATAAAATATTTGATTTGATTTGAAATAGCTCTTTAGTCACTTGCCATCTCTATTTATTGAAATAAAAATGACAAGGACAGGTGATATTTAATCGGTAGCTAAGGAACACCAGTTTTTATAAGTAAGGGGGTTAATATTTACTACAGCTACCTTCAAAATTGTATAAAACTCTTCCCCTCTTCCCCCAGCTGGCAGAAAACGGCAGAAGATGGCAAGCAGAAAGGAGACAGATGGAGATAGAGTTAGAGGAACTTAGAGCTAAGAGAGATACCATGCAACACTGGGAGACGCAGGTCAGTGATGTAAGTTCGACCCCGATTTTGCACATTATTGTCACTTACACTGGATTGAAACCTGCCTGATTGGTTGACCCCACCGGTTTGTATGATACCTGAATGGTTTGTAATTGATTGAAAATATCTAATTAATGAAAAAAAAAAGTAATTAAAATTGCCACGACCCTGCTGGCTTGTCCGTCATCAGCCTATAATGTTCCCACTTCTGGGACAAAGGCTTCCTCTCTGTAATAGGGAGTGGGCCATAATCCACCACGCGGGCCCAGTGCGGGTTGGTGGATGTCACATGTCTTCCAATGTGATGGCTCTAGGACATGCCGGTTTCCTCACGATGTTTTCCTACACCGTTTTGAGAGCAGTGGTGATGAAATAAAAAAATAAATAAACACAAAGTAATGCGCCTGGCGGGGTTCGAACCCACGACCTACTCGTTAGTCGGGGTCGAAACGACTGGGCCACCACTGCTCTCCCTGCACTCTGGCTTGTATTTCTGATTTATTCCTGGATTTATTTTTTTATAAATTATAGTATTTAGAATTTTATATCTGGTTATAATCCTGTTGTAACACACACCAATACATTTTTACCTTTAGTAATTACAAACACGTTATATTTAGAATTACGTTACATTTAGTTTTTAGTTAGTTGCGAAAGAAACGAATATACATCGTGAAAGTGCTCGTTCACACAATTTTCGTTATGTTTTTATTCGGCGAGGATGTATGTTTTTTTTGTAAAACAAAGTTCACATTCACACACACAACAGTATTAATAGTACATTGTTATCCATGGAGCAACGACGATATAATACTAGACTCCGCATGCACGATCTAAGGAACAAAAATTATTCTGCCAACTCGCTGAGGTACTACGTCAGCGAGGGGGACGGGGTACTGCGTTGTGATTGGCTAACTCAAGGTCTGTTCTGTCTCAACGTATGTTTACGGCTCACAGGAGTGGTCGAAATGAGACGAATATAAGACTATTTTGCCTAATGCTACGTTTACACGCGCGCCGTGCAGCCCGGCGGGCTGCCTGGCGGGCTGCGCGGCATGCAGCCGCGTGCGAGCTCGCGTGTAAACAGTCACCGGGCGCCCGCACATTCATCCTTTGAACTTTGCCACAGAACCGACACTTGCCCGATTCGCGGCATTCACGTTCACAGGCGCGTTCACGGGCTCGGGCGTACCGTTTACACGCTCGTGAATGTGAATATGCACGTTGAATGTACAGTTGAACGCTAGCGTGTGAACGTAGCATAATGTGTTGACAGACATCGGTCGCCTGTTATTACGAGTCTAGTATTATATCGTCGTTTCCAAGGAGTGAAAGTTACGTATTTAAGTCCTGAGACGGGGTTTGGCGCCCGCAACATTACCTGCATGGTCCTCGTATAAACTATTCTACATTTATGATGTCTGGACTTTAAAAGAGACCTCCGAGTTTGTTTCGGATGTTTCTTCTCAGAGTAGTCAGGTACGAAACACCGGCCCCTCCTAGTTTTATTAAAAGATGGGTAAAAGTGTTGATTAATGGTAGGCACACGCACACCTTTAGTGTGCGTCCACAGGTCGGCATCGCAAATATCGGACGTATCGTACGTAACGGATTTTAGTTTGCCTTGTATGAAAACTCATACAACTGCGTCCACTGATCCGTATCGTACGGACGGCTCATCGGCAATGCCTTAATGCGATGCGTACCGATGACGACATACGGAATACCGATCAGTGGAAGCGATGAAGGTGGTATCGGCAATCCGATTGCTGATACTGGCGTCGGCATTCCGATCGCTGCCGACACAGAAATCCGTTTGATGCGATGCGTCCGATACGTACGATGCGGACCTGTGGACGCTTACCACTATAATAACCTACTTGCATAAATAAACATAATTTCATTTCAACGTAGTGAACTAGTGAGGGCGCTAATAGCTCGAGGGACTAAATGAACGTGGTTCAGTAAAATGTCAAAAGAAAACAAGTTTTTTTTTTCAAATTGGGCCTTTGTCAGTTGAAAGCGCTTCTCCCTAGGGCTGCAATGGGTTACTTTCAAACTTCAAAACTTTCAAAAGGTTGCGTGTATGCAGCGTAAACATCACTTCAACATCGACAGACCTGTTAAAAACGATCCTTGAAATGCGAATGCTCTGTGACAAAGCATAAACTCCTAAACTGCTAAACCTTTTATCATGAATTTTGGAACAGAGATAGATGGGGTCTGGTACTCAAGCAGGTACAGTGGCCGGCGGGTAAGTTGGCAAGAGTCGTTAGATGCGCAGAAGTCATTTTGTAGATCTCCTTGGTGGTCATGTGGGTCGCGCGGTTTGAGGAAGTGCTGATCCGAGCACGTGATTGGTGCGTCACTCGTGTTTCCCCCTCGCACAGTATACGCGCTCTCGCTTACACAACGACGTTATAATACTAGACTCCGCATGCACGATCTAAGGAACAAAAATTATTCTGTCAACTCGCTGAGGTACTACGTAAGCGAGGGGGACGGGGTACTGCGTTGTGATTGGCTAACTCAAGGTCTGTTCTGTCTCAACGTATGTTTACGGCTCACAGGATTGGTCGAAATGAGACGAATATAAGACTTTTTTGCCTAATGTGTTGGCAGACATCGGTCGCCTGTTATTAGGAGTCTAGTATTATATATCGTCGTGCCCCCACTACACCATAATCTTGCCAACTTACGTGCCGGGTACTGTAATGGGCTACTTTTTATATTATAGGGAAAGCGCAAATCCAAAGCCAGTAAAGATCAGTAGTAGGACGATACCTAACACTTCTTTTTTCTGTATCTTCATTTAGATAGCTGATATCATCCGATGGGTTGCTGATGAGAAAGAGGCTCGAGGATACCTGCAGGCACTCGCTACTAAAATGACTGAGGAGTTGGAGTATCTGAAACATGGTGAGTGAATTTTAAAATTCCAATAAAGTCTGCGAAACGAAAGAAACGAGAGAGAACGGGACGCACTCGGAAAACGTACACTGGTGGCTTACCATTACGTCTTTAAGCCTGAGTAGTTCCGCTGAAGAAAAGTGACAGAGCTATACAAGTCGTCTAGCTCCATCTCGTTCCTACAGCTGAACTACTTTTTTTAGCTATTGGCTAACTTTATAGTAACTGACCAGCGGTTGTGCACTGAACTTGGAGGGCTTGATAATAATAATCCCCAAACAGCTTCATCAGTCTCTTATATCTCTAAATCTACCAGATAGCACTTACCACCTACTGCAGAAGGCAGTTATTCTAAATACATGCAGACTAGTCAGAAAGTTTCTGCAATGTGAGCCGGATAATATAGTACAGACTGCTCACAACCGCGTAGAATCAAATATTCCCGTACTTCACCCAACTGATGAACACATGGCTTAGGCCCGTGCCATCAGAACTCCCGGCTAGCCGGAGACAAAAAATGTAAAAGTCAAAATAATAATATTCTACAAGTATCACACAACGCCATCTAGTCCCAAGCTAAGCAGAGCTTGTGTTATGGGTACTAGACAACTGATAAACATACTTTTGTATTTATAAATACATACATATGATACTAGTGCGGTAAGTTGGTATTTACAAACGAGTAGACGAATGTAAACCCGAGGCGAAGCCGAGGGCTTACCATAGTCACGAGTTTGTAAATACCAATTTCTGCACGTGTGTCATACAATGTTTTTCAACATATTTGCGAGAAAACAGTACAATATGTATTTAAAGTCGCAACAATGTTTGAAGTTCCTAATATGAAAATGGCACGAATTTGCAAATGGCGCCACATGCACGTGGTGGAAATTAGAACTACATCTTTCGTCTCATTTACTCATAAGTATTAAAGTGAGACAACGTATTGACCAAAAGCGCTTCCAAGGAGGTTCGATCAGTCAGGCTGTTTATTCTCATAATGTGAAACTCTTTGGCGGAATTCTTTTTTTTTTTAATGGAAATTAAAAAAAAAACGTAAAGAAAACGCACGGTGGTAAACAACGGGGCGTGCGGTAAAGTAGGTACTTAGGTGAGAGTACCTATTTTACCGCACGCTCCGTTGTATGGTGCGTAATTTTAAACTTTCGAACAATGTATACAGGCTTCGTAAATGCATTTTTCGAGCAAATGTGTTGAAAAGATTTAAAAGTATATAATCCCGAGTTGATTGATACCATGTCATTCTCCACACTACTCTTCACATTTTCCTCCACAGCGAGCGCCTCCCGCTCGTCCCTCGTGGTGGCGTCCTCCCCTCCAGGCGCGCCGGGCACCGCGGCCCCGGACGGTCGCTCGGGCACGGGCGGCTGGCGGAACAGACGCTCGCAGAAGCTGGACAAGATGGAGATCTTAACCTTGCAGTCGTCGCTGCACTCGGAGATACAGGCCAAGCAGGCTGTGGGAGAGGAACTCAGTCGCACCAGGGCGGAACTGCTCGCCAGTCAAAGGTTAGTGGAACTAGTAACTGGTTTACCGCAGTTGCCGTTTTGCGCGGTGACTTTGTGCGGGGCGGCGAGCGGTATGATTAAGGGTGCTCCCACATCTATCGACGCGGAATCGGCTTTATCCGTCGCCCTTTCTCTTTCTGTCGCTTAGAACTGCCCAGCCATTTGCTAGACCGAGACAGAAAGCAAAATGCGATAGCACGCGGCGGAATCCTTGCGTGCTATAGCATTGTCTCGGTCTAGCAAATGACAGTTCTAAGCGACAGAAAGAGAAAGGGCGACGGAAAAATCCGACTCCGCTTCGATAGATGAGGGAGCACCCTTAGGGCTGATTTTTCAATAGCCAGATAACCTCTAACTGATGAGTAAAAATGGCGGTTTGCCAGATTCTCTAAAGACAATAATATGTGAAACCGTTATTTTAATTCCTCAGTTAGAGGTTAACTGGCTATTGAAAAATCAGCCCTAAATGTATAGAACTGTACCCTTAGCACGAGTTTTCAGTATTTGAGACGTAAAGTAAACTGGAACTTTGACAATTTCAAGTTGAAAATTTTCGAGGAAAAAATTAGTTCCTTCTTCGCACACCAGAGGCTCTGTTCCATTTTTTGATACAAGAAACGCTGTAAATACTGGAAAGACGCTGTAAAGTAAAAGAGTGAAAACTCGTACTGAAGGTACTGTTTGAAACACGCCACGAGGCGCAGCCAGTGGCGTTTTCGCGTACAGTCACGAGCAATAATAGTATTTCACACTAAGCAGTATTCAAAAGCGATGTTCTGCTACCATATTGATTCTATACCATATTGATTCTAATATAGATTTAGAATATAAAACAGACCAATTATTTTTCAGTTCAATGGGGATGACAACTGGGGAACTAATGGCGCTAGTATAGCTTGTACCAAGCACCGTCATTGGTTCAAATCAGTTTAAATCATAAAGGTACTTCAAAATAGTACTACGTCATTGGTCGGATAGGACTAAGCTATGGTGGCGCCATCTACAATTAGCTTTGATTTGCAATCCCCATTAAAATAGTAGATTGTATGACAAGGGAGCAAAGTAATATTTTTACGGCGAGGGCGCTTTTTTGAATCCAGAGCGAAGTGAGGGATTCTACTGTAGAATCCTGAGCGTAGCGAGGGATTCTTTGATAGAATCCCGAACGTAGCGACGGATTCAAAGTACGTCGCCCGAGCCAAAAATACACACATCAACACGGTCTAGGGATATTTCATACTCAATTAAATAACTCGAAAAGTACTGGCCGCATTGGAATCTTTTATACACCGATTTGTTTGTAATTTATCTCAGACTAATTCCAAATTCAAATTTTTGAAAATTCTTTTGTTTCGGTGGCATAAAAATGTTTTGATGTATAGGAGAGGGAATTTTCATTTGTGCGAAATTTAGAAAACAATACGAATTACGTTTAGTTACAGTTTTTTTTCATTTTAAACGAAAGATAAAGTTAAAATTGAGGTATCGTAGCCATGCAACGCCGACATTTGACGAGGGCGGAGATGTTACGAGCTGTAGGAATGCTGGAAGCTGGATCCGTTCAGCGTAATGTTGCTGAGGCCATAGGGACCCATCAAAATGTAATTTCAAGATTGTGGACACGCTATCGTGCCACAGGTGAAGTAGCGGAGAGGCACCGGGGGCCAAGTCGCATCACTACCCCCAGACAAGACCGACTTTTGCAAATTACTGGGCGAGCACAACCAAATGCAACGGCGACTCAATTGGTCCAAAGGCTGCGAGTGGAACACCAAGTGCTTGTGAGTGACCAAACTGTAAGAAGGCGACTGCATGAAAGCAATCTACGCTCTCGTAGACCACTCCGGGTCCCACCTTTACGGAGAGGCAATCGTGGACGACGATTAGAATGGGTTCGGAACCACGTGGACTGGGGCCGTGAGCAATGGTCCAATGTGCTGTTCACGGATGAATCCAGGTTCGGTTTCCATCCAGATTCACGAAGGACGCGTGTTTGGCGAGTTCCTGGACGATGGAGCCGTCTCCAGAACCCTCAGGAAGTTCACCCATACCAAGGAGGAACAATCATGGTTTGGGCAGGAATTCGTCTTGGAGGACGGACGGATCTCGTTTGGGTGCGGGGCAATATGACGGCTGAACGATACGTCCAACAGGTGCTGGGGCCCGTAATCTTGCTCCACAGAACACAAATGGGGCAAGATTTCCTGCTCATGCACGACAATGCCCGGGCACACACGGCAAGATCGGTAGCAGCTTGGTTACATACACATAATGTTAGGGCCTTAGACTGGCCTGCTCAATCGCCAGATCTAAATCCCATTGAGCATGCGTGGGATATGCTGCAAAGAAGAGCTCTGAAGGAAGTTCCTGAAAATCTGGCTACAGAAGATCAACTTTTTGCGCACCTCAGAAGGACATGGGACAATATTCCGCAGCAAGACATTGATAACCTTGTTCTGAGCATGCCGAATCGTTGCCGATGTGTTATGAACATCATGGGCGCTTTCTCAGACTACTAACTTCAAGTTTATAAACACAAATTAAATGATTTTTCTATTTTTTTCAGTTTTTACTCACAAATTAAAAGTTCATTCATATACGGTTTCCGTCTATGCTTCATTTTTTTTCCATAAAATCCTGAAATTTTAATCTATACCTTAACCATTATTAAAAAATGGTAGAATATTAAATAACGTATCTTTTAAATATATACATGTCATATAAATAATTAACACATTGATAGCAATTCGCTTTTTTTTAAATATCCCTAGACCGTGTTGATGTGTGTATATTTTGCACCCGAGTGATACACTCTACTTTTCATCACCCACTATGAGAAAATAAAAACGCCCATTTTATTGTAATATTATTATAGGGGTTAAAAAAAAATTAACAACTAACTTGAAATTATCTAGTAATAAAACAACTAAAAATTTATATTTACATTTGAGACATTTTCGCAATTATGAAAATTATATAGAAGATTCCATTGAGAACGAGGCGAAAACATGTGATCGCATCGTGGAAAACATTAAATTACAACCTAAAGTTAATACATCCATGCCACTGTCCTAAAAAAAAAACAATCTACAATTTTTGTTCAGCCAGCGACGCGGCGTGACTAGGGGCCGTCATTCCAGCCAGTCTTTATTCAAACACTATTTGCGTTCGATTTCTTTGGAGCCGAGATGTTCCAAATTCAAAAAGTGCACGGCAATGTTCTTTGCGGCGCACTTAGATGTTCCAAATTCAAAAAGTGCGCGGCAATGTTCTTTGCGGCGCACTTATAAAGAGGATTAAAAACTCATTTCTGCCCGCTAAAATTTCCCTATAGAAAACACCGTTTTGGGCGCACTTAAAGGCGAACCAAGTCGTCCTTTTCGAATAGGTGGGATGAAAAAAATATATATGCAAAGTCTAGTGATCACAAATTTTGATGTGTTATTATAAGAGTCCTTTTCGAGGTGAGGTGGGAACTCTAAAAAATACTCCACAGTCTAAATATTTATGATCGAAACAAAAAAATAAGTAATTAAATAAACAATATTACGATTTTCTTCTCTAGTTATATTTCACCGTGGCGTCAAGAATTTTCCAAGTAAGCCTTTGCCCAATACATTAACAACGGCTAATTTAATTTGAACCGTAAGTTTTATTATAATAAGACCTGATTTCAAAAGGGCATGTTCACTTCAGTACTTCATTGAAACATAAAGTACAATCTACCGTCTGATTTTGTTTTTTAAACGGTGCCTGAGATGCGCTAGCTTGCGTTGCGGTGACGCTGACGTCTGAATTTCTTTTACGCGATGTCCTGCGACGAATACGACGCGACGACGTGATGCAATTCGACCTATTTCAACTACTGTTATAATCATTATTACCCGACTGCGCCAGAAGGAGGGTTATGTTTTTATTTACTTCGTGTTGCGTCGCGTCGTATTTGCCCCCCACGCTGTACACGTTACGCTGATGTCGGTTGCGTTCGTTAATCGCGCGTACGATATTATATTCGTTGCATAACGTCCTCGCTGACGTACGCGTCCAACCGTACGCTGCCGACATCAGCGTAAAAGGAACTCGAACCTATGTTCAATATAATGCCTCCCGCACCGTGCCACTACCTCAGGCACTGTCGTAATGAAGTGATTGGCCAATAAAGAAACTTATAAATGGTCTCGACACGTTACATTCAATTTGTATATGTTTGAACAATGATATTATAAAGTCATAGATGCGTTATACACGTACAAAGCGACGGAAAAAACTGTGCCGCGCCGAGCGGCAACACAGATACACACTTTTTTATTCACACATTACATTTCACTACAAGTAAAAAGGATAGCTTGATACAACGCAATAAGAAAAAAGTGACAGCTAGATAAACAAACAGCGCCACGCGTCATCAATCCCCCCGCACGTCAGCGTCTCCTCTCGCTCGCACCCGTGCTCGCACTCTTTCTTTTACGACGCCATATTTATAGAAACGTTATGTTATATTTGTGAAAATATTAAAGATAAATAGTATATTTACGAATGTTATGTGATTCTTTGACTTTTAGAAGTCTGGCATGTTTAATTTGTACAATATCTCATCACACACGACAGCATTTTCGGTATTTTTGAGTCACTTTTACTTTTAATTCAGTCTGTGGTACGTGAAGTGCCGCTGGCAACGTCGCACTGAGATCAAGATGTGTGAATCAGCCTCATTTGAGCACATACGTTATTGAGCGCGTATGACGTATCTACACCTTTTTACTTATAATATCATTGTGTTTGAATGCATATAATTATTATGTAAATGTATTGCTCCAAATCATCGATTACTTATGAAATTGTTTCATTACATTTTTGTGCGAATTGGAAATTGATTTTGTTTTTTAAGATTTTAAAAATATTTTTTTTTATTATTGTTGTGTTTGTCACGTGAGTTCAGGTTTATTTTGTCCTTTGTTTTGCATGTTTTTTTTTACTTTTATTTAAAACAAGTAACGTAATGACATGATTATCAACACACTCAAAATATTCAATTTGACAATGAGAAAGATTTGTTGTGTGGATCGTGTCGAAAAGCACTTCTTCGTAACGTGTCACGAGTCTCGAGTTTGGCACTTTCAGAATAATAATTGTCCATCAAAAAGAAATTCCATTGTATAAAGGAGGTGGGTTAATAATGGCAATTTTACGAAGACAGTACACCAAACTCTTCGTGAAAAAAAAAAACAAGAAACAACAAAAAAAAATGTTCTAAACGTCTAGACGCTACTACAATAATTTATGAAACAAATATGGCTATATATAATCTACTATTCAGTAGTGATTGGGTTTCGACCACATAATGTTGAACGTATTCACTGACAGAATTGAGCTATTTCCCGTTTAAGTTTGTACAGACCAAAACTGTACCCTTAGCACGAATTTTCACTCTTTTACTTTCCAGTATTTACAGCGTTTCTCGTAAAAAAAATGGAACAGCGCCTCTGATGTGCGAAGAAGGAACTAATTTTTCCCTTGAAAATTGTCAATTTGAAATTGTCAAACTTCCAGTTTACTTTACGTCTCAAATACTGAAAACTCGTGCTAAGGGTACAGGACACCTTGAATAATCAAAAAACACAGTTTAAGCCTGAAAACGATTTGAATAAAAATCTGAAATAAAAATAAAAAACCGGCCAAGTGCGTGTCGGGCCACGCACAGTGTAGGGTTCCGTAGTTGCCCATCAAAATACTTATGCGAACTAACTAAACTGATTCGCTGAATTTAATTATAAAAAGAAGAATTTTCAAAATCGGTCCAGGAGGCCTTGAGAAATCGGGGAAAGTACATAAGAAAAAAGATTACAACGAATTTAGAACCTCCTCCTTTTTTTGAATTTAGTTAAAAATAGTTAACGATAAAAACCTACCAATCCCCAAAAAACATACCTATAAAAGCTGTAAAAATAAAGTTGACAAACTTACATTTGCAGTTGTCTCCGATACATTTTGTTTAAGAAAATATGATATTCAAGTACATTTTATAAGTTGGTCGACTATTACTCGTAAAGTTGTAAAGCCTACTTAGTCGTGATAATTTTCTTTTAAACTTCGTTATATATACAACTATTGTGAATTTTTTCACACCCCCAAACATAACCGTTTAGCTGGTAGAGGGGGGGGGACACTCGAATCGAGCAAAATTTGGCACTTTAAAGCTTAATATTTCACAAATGAATTTTTTTATCAAAAAATTGTTAATGGAAACTATCATTATTTTTTAAAGGCCTATTTAATGATACCCCACACTAAGGGGTACGCGAGAAAAAAAAAATCCTCACTTTAGGTGTAAGTACTGGAGGTACCCTAAAAAAAAATATTTTACGAGATTTTATTTTACCACTTTTTCGGCACAACAAATCCGTATATTTACACCAAATTACAGCTCTCTAGTACTGTGCGTCTCTGAGCTAAACTGCGGACAGACGGACGGACGGACGGACGGACGGACGGACGGACATGGCGAAACTATAAGGGTTCCTTGTTGACTACGGAACCCTAAAAATGTGTGAGAATGGCTCGAAAATGGCCTTTATCAACCCACTTTTACAGCGTGTGATTTCCTTTTTCTAGCCCAATCGTGGCAAAGACAACAAAAAATCGTATACCTCTCATTATCTCTGCCATTACATCACCTGTTCATATCCCATTTGACTTACAGAGAGCTACTGGAAACCCGCCAGCGACTGGACTCCCTCGCGCACGATATGAAGCGTAAAGAGCAACACATACGCGACATGCAAGCGAGGCTCGACGCGCCACACCAGCCCGGGAATTCCTGTGAGTATGCTATTGTGTTTGTTTGTTATACCCGGACGGGGTAAGCAGAGACTTTAGTGAAGTTATTTCGGATGTAATACTTATAAATGTCGCGTTATCACCGTGTTTTTGGTGGCCCCGAATGCGAAAGGGGGTTAGCAAAAAAAGAATCTAAAAATTCGTGTTAGGTTGCTTTAAATGAGGCGCTTGTAGTGGACTGCAATACAGTATTTGATTTCAAATTGTATTATTTCCGACATAGGCCTAACAGCTTGGAAAAAAAAACAGTAGAAAACCGGAAGTCGCCACTGTGCTCTCGTTACCAGCACTTTGAATGTTTTTTTTTACTTATTACATTAGTTTTATGACACAATAATAAATGTAACAAACCTGCGTCTTTATTTAAATCAAATATCAAAGATTTTAAAACGTTGTCAGCAAACAAAAATATTAGTTCCGTTTCAAGACGTTCTGGCCAAGCTGTACCTTAGATTCCCAGACTGTCAGTTGGACTAATAGCTTATTTGATTTAAAATTTAATCATTTAAGCCGTAGGACGTCCACTGCTGGACATTCGACTCCCCTTTAGATTCCCAGTCTAGTCGGTTATATTTTCAAAAAAATATTTCTTTTCTTACGATAAACCAAGACAAAGAGATACGACGCTTTTGAAATTGACAAGTAAATTTTTGACTCGTTTTGTTCGAGCCGTCACGAGGCACTCTCGAATTTTTATGCATTTTAATCTTTTTAAACATTAATTGACTTAGGTAAAACTGACTGACTTCGCACTTAGCGTATACAATACAAGCAAAATTCGCTGCAGTTTTCCACCACAGCCTTAGGAGACACATTTATTTGGGATAGATAAGGATACTGGACCTTCATTGAGTCTATACTAATTTAAATGAAACATTTCTTTTGTTGCAATTTGTTGTAATAATCAATTATTTGTGTGTTTACTAGTGGGATCGTTTTTAGTATACTTACTAGATTATTTTATATTATTCGTTTTACGTGTGGCGCCCTCTAACGCTAGTATGTTTAACTTATAGTTATTTTGGGTTAATGTATATGCTTACCCCGAATGGGATTAACTGGGAATTTTTATTTGAACATATTATTTTTAAATGGGAGTTGAAAAGAGACAGCTGTGTAGCAAAATTCAGCACTTATAGGATTTGATCAAACCGTTGTCGATAAAGTAGTGGACACAGTAATCATTTGATATACTTTTATGAGCTGTCAAAACGCTATTCCCCATAAATGTATGGCAATAACAACCTTTGACTTTTTTGCCACCTCAATAATTGAATTATTAATTAATTTCAAAGCAACTGGTCTTAAAAGTTATTGCTTGGAATCATTTCTCAATTACCTTTTGACCGCGAACTTTGGTCCTTTCCAAAACATTCTTCCCCTCTTTACCATTTCTGGTGTTCGTAACATGCCTGATGTAAATGAATAAACAAACACAACTTAATAGTTGTGTTAGTTATAACGCAAAGTGTCTGCTACTATCTTAATCAGTTTCTGTCAGTTTTCGGATGTCCGCAAAGTCTATTTGTCCATACCAATTTGATCGAATCTTAGCGGCCCGTTCACGAGCATAGCGAGCGGTAAAATCAAATGTATATAAATGTTTGTCACACCCCACGAGGTGCTGCCAGTGACGAATTCTGGTAGCTACAAAGTAATTAACGTCTCATTCGCGCTACCCGTCGCACCGCTCACCGCTTATGGAACTTTTCCATGACGCGATACGACGCAATTCAATCGATTCCAACTACAACTGAAAATCATCCTTACCACTACAACATATGACAGAAAACGTGCGGTTGTTGACACCCAATTGAAAAAGAAAACACGCTCGCCACGACGACGTCAAGTCAATCGAATTGCATCGTTATATTCGGAGTAGCAAGGACGATTTTCTTTTTTAGTTTGTAGAAATTACTCCCTTAGAGTAAAGCCGTGAACGAGACGTAATAGTGCTTTGCATGGCGCTCGCTTCGGTATCACTGTACAGTCATTTTTTTTTTTTTTTTTTTTTTTTTTTTTTTTAGCGTGGTAAAATCATCAAATGAGTCCTCCAACCCCGGGCAGGGCGGGAGGGACTGTCAGACTTCTACTGACTAAAATCCACGGTGTCCTTCATAGCCTGTTACGTTCCGGGGTTACGGTTAGGGAATAATCCCGCGACCCCGGCAGGCTTTGGCCCTCTCTGAGAGGGGGGCCCCGTCATTATGCTGACGCTCTTTGAGGCGCGCGTGGGACACAACGCGCCGTCGACCCGGGCATGGTCCTTGGTCGGGCAGCGAGTTGCCCTTTACTCGCTGCCCGCATGCCCGCGCCTACGGTGGCCGGAGATCGTCGCGCGACGTCCGTCGCCGTGGGCGTCCTACACTGCGGTTGGGGCGGAGGGAGGACTCTGTCCTCTCTCGCTCGCGGCGCGCCTCCTCCTTCGCGAGCATTACTGCTTCGCAGAAGGAGGCGACCGCCTCCCACTCCGTCTCGCCCCGCAGCATGGCCGAAACCAATGCCGAGCGCGAGAGGTCTCCGCCTATCGCAGCCGTGAGGACACGTCGGTGCACCGCCCAAGCTGGGCAGTCCTGCACCGTATGCTCCACCGTGTCCTCCGGGCGATCTTCGCAGTGATGACACCCAGACGTATCCTCCTTCCGCATTAGACACAGGTACCTCCCGAAGCACCCGTGCCCGGTGAGGACCTGCGTCAGGCGGAAGGTAAGGACGCCATGACTTCTCTCCAACCACTCCTCAAAGAGGGGTCTTACCGCCGCAATTGCGGCGTGCCCGGCCGTCGGTCGCGACAGTCGTTCCTTCCATACTGCCCTGAGATCGCGCCGGAGGTCTTCGCGCCGCGCCTCGACTTCGCGAGGCAGCGGGCTCACGCCCCGGCGCTGCGCCTCCACGCGCCACTCATAGACGCGCTGGAGGGCAGTCGCCTCCAGATCCCAAGGCAGCAATCCGGCAAGCAGGTTGGCCGATTCGCCGGCAATCGTGCGGTATCCCCGGATCATTCGGATAGCCATGACCCTCTGGCATGCGACCAGCTTCTGTGGTCGCGTCCGGATGCTCAGGGCCCACACAGGGGCCCCGTAGAGGGCCATGGACCGCACGACACCAGCGTACAGCCTACGGCAGGAAGCGTTTGGCCCGCTGAGATTGGGCAGCAGTCGCCTGAGGGCGGCCGCTGCACGGTTCAGCCTTGGGGCCAAACTCAGGAAATGCTCCCTGAAGTTCCACCGGCTGTCGAGGACGAGTCCCAGGTACTTCATCGTCCCCTGTACGCCGATTGGAACTCCTTCCACCGTAATGCTGTAACTCGACGGTGGCGCGTTACGGCGGCCATGAAAACACATGGCCTCCGTCTTGTGCAGCGCCACCTCGAGTCCCAACCGCCGGATCCTCTCGACGACTGTCGCGACCGCTTCCGTCGCCACGTCGGCCGCCGCCTGGTGCGACTCTCCCTGTGCAAGGACGAGCGTGTCGTCAGCGTAACAAATTACGCTGACGCCGTCAGGGAGGTCGCTGCGCAGCACCCAGTCGTATCCGATGTTCCACAAGGGATCACTGTACAGTCATAGAGAAAAGTGTTGTCGTTTAATTATGTACTGCAATGCGTCACGCTTGAAGTTAGCAGCATAGGAGCTAAATTAATCAAAAAGTTTTGGTAAAAAAGTGTACAATGATTAGAAAGTACTAATTTGGGCTCTTCTCAACTCCTTAGTGCTATAAAAGTGAGAAGTATTTAAAAATTATACTTAATTAGAATTACCTAACGTTTGCTGTATTGGATTTATTTTTCATTGTTACATTGTAGATAGTTGATATCTTATTTTAATTAATCTTCTTATTTTTGTAGTACAATCTAATCAAAAGTTACTTCGTCTAGTATCTTTTTTATTTTTATTTTCAGCACAAATCTATATATAAATAAATATGTTTATTTAGTGCACCATTTCTTTTTGTTTTCGTTACATGTTACCGCACATTCCCACCCAATACACAATTGAAACTTTCCGTGACCTCACTATTCACGACGAACGCACTTTTTATCGTCAACGGAATCTTGGCTCCCACCACAAAGTCCAACGTCGTCCACGACGAAAAAAACGGAAATAAACGTCAAAAAACTGCACAACACTATTTATAACAAAAAATGTGAATATGGACTCTATTGTTGTGTTTGAAATTGGAACTGTGATTTGATATTCCAAATTAAAAAAAAATATGTTAACGAAATTTAAAATTCGAAAATTAACGTTCTTTTTTATTATGTTTGATAACGAACATGTATTATCTGTGGCATTTAATGTTTTTTTTTTTTATTATGATGGCGTCTAACGCTCTTTTTCTTTGTTTTAACTTACGTATTTGTGTATTTTTTTCCTATTTTATTGTGCTGATGGTATTTTTGCGTATGTTAGTTCGAATATGGTTGAGAAGCAACATACCACTGTTTATTGGCGTGACGTCATGTATATGGGGTGTTGCCATACTCGTGTATCACCATATATACCCCTGATACAGATACAAATGATTTCTATAGTCACGGCAATGTGTATTTTAAGATAATGGTGTTAAGGCAGCTATTTGTTTGTTCCTTCTCTCAATGGTGCTAGTTATTTTGAAATCAACTTGACTTACAAAAATAGAAAGTTGATAGGAATTGTTTTTTTTTTTTAATTACACTAATGGGAAATTATTCACATTATACGAGAAAATAAAAAGAAATAAAGAGAAAATACCCACTTAGAACAAAATAAAAAAAACTTTAAGCAAATGTGCATTTTGTGTTGTGGCTATAGATTTCAAGACCGCTTGAATATTCGTAATTAATGAATTTCGAACTAAAAATCTAATGAATTTTATAATCAATTTTATATTTGACGATATTAATGTGTAGAAAATTAGTGCTCAAAATTTTGACGATATTATTTTTAACTTATACAATATTTTATATTCCGCCGCCATTTCTTTTTTTTTATTATTTTAAACTGTAATCTCACCAAAGTATATTCATTTCTAGTCTTCGGAAATTACTCTAGTCGAAAACGATGATTGCCAAAGATTTTTTTAAAAGATAGTGTTGTCACTCAACCGTTCGAACTAGTCATTCATATCGATACGGTTTTTTAATCTTTTTTTTTGTGCGAAAAATAATTCGAAATGTGAAGAAAGAATGTTTTTTTAAAGGTTTTTGCGAGGATAATGCTTGTTTTATAATTGTATGAATTAAATACTGACCAAACATGAAAGTACATACGACATAATTTTGTATTTTATTAAAAGAAACGTAAGTAATGGTTAAATTAATTATGATTATTTTAACAATTTGCATAACAGTAATGGTTTTTTTTATTCTAAAAGATTATAAGTTTTTTTTTTAACTTTTTTAATATTTTTCTCGCCGAAAACCGCACAACCAAGTTTTTTTTTTTAATTTTATTCAATTATATTTTAATCGATCGATTACCAAAGATATTGACAGCACAATGAAATGTTTTATTTTTTATTTATTGCTTAGTTTAAGTTTTTCTATTAGATCAGTTGTAGAATCTCATTCAGTTTGTTTTTTTTATTAATTATGTTCTATTTTAAGACCTTACATGCTTATTTAACGAAGTAGGTATTAAAACTATATTAATAAAAAAAAATACGTAATATTTTTAAATTATTTAAAAATGTGGAACTGATATTTTAAATGTACGGTCTTAAAATTCGACTATTGAATCTTGATTTAGTTTCAGTTTTTTTGCGTTTTATTTATGTTTTTAATTTTAAGTTATTGTCAGCACATTTAATCTGCATTTAACGTGTCTTTTTATGTTTTACTTTTAGGCTGCGTACATACAAGTTTTTTTTTTGCTGTGAAAATCATGAAGACTTTATTACCTATAATTTGGAGAAATGTACTTACACTAAATACAACTCTGCCTTACTCTTTGGGGATTTAAAGTCATTGCCTCTCCTTACGCGTTTATCCTTCTCTATCTCTCATATTCTTTCTCAGGAGTTGTGATTATTTCAGGTTGCTTCAAAGTTTTCATTGCAAAAAAACCTGTGTGTATAAGCGGTCTTAGGTTTATATTTTATATACTTCACTCCAGTGCATTAATGTACTTGTCCAATTATACTTGGTACATTGTTTTGTACATAAGTTATTAAAAGTTATGTTGTACTTACGTTTTTGTTATTTATTTTTAACATTTTTGGGTTATTTGTGGGTGTTAAATAATTTGTTTTTTATTTAGTATAGTACCTATTTGGCAGTAGTTTTATTTTTAAATGGGATAAACAATTTTAAAATCACATAATTCAGGGAAGTATTTACCTACTATTCAAACGCATTTAGTAATCAACAACATTATAAAGAAAAAAAAAACTTAACACGAGATAATTACTGTACAAATTAACAAAAAAGAAAAACCTTTCGGCTCTACAAACATTCAAAATTGAACTCTACCACAATACAATTAAAACACAAAGTTATGCGCAAGCAGCGAGGCAAGGATCGGCGAAATCGTCTTCGTACTGGAGCGGCAAAGAAGAGAACGGTTCGTTTATTATAATATTAGCTAAAACATCCTTTTATAAGTAGACTCATCGTATGTGACCGTTGTAGAGTTAGCCGATTGCGAATTTAAACGAATTTGGTAGAGTTTTTGACAATGCATTCACACCCTTATTTTTACCCCAGAGACTTATCAAGATAAAATATAAAAACAAACTTGAATTCGATAATTAATATCATTTTCATTTTTCAAAACTGTCAGATTATTTGTTTTACCTATGTTTTTTTCCTCTAATTCGGTCGATTTATGCAGTTAACTAGATAGGACCATTTGTCTGAATTTTTATACAAAATCATATCCTGATGGACATAAATGGTACTAAAGTATTTGATTCTAAATTTTTCTTAAATTCTAACTTAAATTTTTAATTCTCACTTTTGTGATCGGATGTACCGTTGGCGACTTATGTTGCGTGGGCTTGTGTTTTAATCACTCATGTTTAATTTATGAGGTAAAGGTGGAAAGAACCCTTTTTCGTCCCTTTAGGAATAAATTCGCAATCGTCTATCGCTAGACTGTGTGTTATTTTGTCCCTGTAACATTATCTGTTGTTATTTACGAAACGCTTCGCTCTCAATAACGACTTTTTTTTTTCTTGTAATGCATCAGAAACCATCTTGGGGCAATTGGTTTTTCAATTAACCGTGTTTTTTTACAAAAATAAAATCATTCTAAAATATTACGTGTTTTTCATTGTATTTTTTTTTTAATTTTTGACAGAAAAGTACAATCGGTAACAGAAGTTTTTTTTTGTTTTTTTGTTTGTTTTTTTTTTTAATATGACTATTATTATAACGACAGATAGTGTTTATTTTTTAAAGGTGTAAGTTTTTAGTCTTTGTGCTGCGTATGTAGTTTTCTATCAACTAGTTTCATTTTGTCTATGATGGCGTCCATTGTAAATACGAGCAAGTGTAAAGGGAAAAAAGTTAATTTTTCATCATTTACTAAATGGAATAAATATGTCATTGTTTTGTGGGTCTTCTGACTACCGCGTTATTGAATAATTCTTCGTTTTCTTAATACACATTTATGAAAAAAAAAAGTATGTTTATCATGTTTAATTTTTCAAATCAATGGTGTGAGCCATTTTTTAATCAAAAATATAATTCTTCTTTTTTGTATTTAGTATATTATTTAGTATTTAAAAATTCTTAATATTCTAATAGACAAAACAACGACTCCAAAACAGTGACGTTTTTCAAAATTATCATCAAAAAATTATGCAATATGAAACATTTCTTCTTTTATTGCAAATCGCTTTGCTTTTGCTTGAGCTTTGTTGCGGTGGCATGGATGTGAAAATACGGCTCTAGTACTCAATTTCAACATCCATTGCTCCTTTGGTTCCACAAAAATATACAGCAACCAAAGAATGTTGAAGAAAAACGTCAATGTACGTCAAATTGTGTACTAGAGCTAAAATTTCCTGGTTTTTCTGAAGAAGTCCATTCACCACATAACGCCCTAAAGCGATTGGTTTTTCCTTTAACACTTGTTTTGTATACGCACATAGGTATTTTGACTAATCTGTTTTTATTTTTGGAATTTGTAAACCTCTTTTCGACCTTAGTTTTTTTTTTTTTTGTTACTTACGTCAGCACACGTCGACATTTATAGTTATCAAAAGAATCGTTACTTAATTAATTTATGATTATGGTTTTTAGTCCTACGTCTTATAAATTATTCTTGTAATTTTGTTATTATAATTATTATTTTAGGATTTATTGAGTTTCAGTTACGTTATAGATTTCTGAAAAAATATTAATCTGATCTGTAATAGTTTGTATTTAATCATGGATTCAGGATTATTAGTTAAGTTTTATTTATTTAGGGCTTTGCAGTCATTAATAATAACCTTGTACAGTTTGCAATTTAAAGCTTTTTATATCATAATAATATTATTTAATTTGTATATATTTAACTAAATGTCTTCGTGTGCTGAAGGTTATAGTTTGTACAGCGTCAATTGTAAACGTCCAACGTGCATGTCATAGTTCCCGTCTTATAATTACTAAAATGTGTTCATGTACAGTCGAGCACAAAAGTTTATTTACATTGAGCGACGTAATATCTCGTCATAAACCTGCAAATATTTTTTATAGTGTCAACAGTTCCAATAAGAGAGAGTTTTATTAAAAATTTTACTTTTTTTTTTACGGCGCACATTCGAAGCTGTCGTGCTGTCCGGAACATTTTGTTTATGTTAAATCTAGGATATTATAAACAAAAATAAAAGGAGTTTTCACGAAACTTTCTTTAGCTGTGAAAATCTGGAAGACTTTCTTGAGTCACTTTTGTGCTCGACTTTACTTAAAAAAGTTATATTAATAATTGTAACGTTTTTAATTACTGTTTTGTGAACGTGGTTTGGGTTGGGATTTGGTTTCTGTGTTTTTATGACAATATTTATTTCTCCCATTTTTTAGCAAAATAGTATTTTTCATTTTACTTCAAAATTACAATGTCATTTCAGTGTTTCGTTCCGAAATTGATGCTTTTAAAATTTTCTAATAATTCAATAACCTTTTTTTTTTCGTACAAAGTTCTTTAGAAAGGGTGAAGGTAGAACAATAAGGTTTTATTTACTATGTCTTATGTATTGATGATGCTAAATACATAAAAGGGTTGGAATTCATGATACACATGTGAAACGTACCGCACCGAATTCGGTTGAATGCGCTCGCCGTGTTTTCCTAGAGTCCTAATATTTCATGAGAAGCTGGAAAAACACGTGGGAGGCGGCCGCCTCCTTCTGCGAAGCAGTCATGCTCGCGAAGGAGGAGGCGCGCCGCTCGAGAGAGAGGACACCGTTCTCCCTCCGCACGGCGCGTCGTGTTCCACGCGCGCCTCAAGGAGCGTCAGCATAATGACGGGGCTCTCCTATAGAGGGCTACAGTCCTGCCGGGGTTGCGGGACATATGTATACCGCGACTCCGGCACACAAAGGGCTACCGAAGGACACCGTGGATTTTAGTCAGTACAAGTCTGACAGTCCCTCCCGCCCTGCCCGGGGTGGGAGGACTCATTTGATGATTTTGCCACGTAAAAAAAAGCTGGAAAATATTGAGCTAGTTCGGCGCGGTACGTTCCGCAGATGTAGGTATCACGAACCTAAATCGTAAATAGTTTTGGAACGAAACACTGTAAAATAAAAACTGTAATAAAATTCATTCAAAATAATGACACAATTCTAAACATTTCAGTCCTGGACCGGCCGCCATCACAAATGAGTTACTTAGACCAATTCCTGAAAGAAGCGCCAACGGAGCGACACTACGATAATGTGGCTACTATCAACGAGCAGAAGGTAGGTTTTGGCTTGACTTGTTCTGTAGAATATGATATAACAATGCTTTTGTCATTCATTCATTACATTTTTTTTTTGGGATGTGTTCCAACAATAAGTTAATAATATTTAATTATTTTTGCCTTGAATATTTTATTAGCAAAATATCTGGTTGACCGAACTTCGCTCGGTTTTTAAAATGTCTATATCATAACCGAGCTTTTCTCGAACCTGGGACCTTGATAAATCGATTCCTTGAGCCGAAAAACCCCTAATCTGTAACTTTCATGAAAATCCTTGGAGCCGTTTTCCGAGATCCTGATTATGTATGAATAAATATACAAGAATTGCTCGTTTAAAGATATTAGATAAAAATAAATTTCTTCGTTTATTTTGGTCTGCCAAGTAAGGGTTTTTAATAACTTATTCGAATTATTTAAAACACACATAATTAAAGAATTGAATAAAAAAGAAACATCTGAAATCAAATAATTTCTTTAAAAAAAAAAAGCATGAATGTTATCCATTACTTTTTTTTGTTGGAATACGTTCTAAGCTTAATTTTGTGACTAATTTATAAGGTGACAGTCTATATTTTCATTATTACACTGTATAATAATTCTATAATCTGTAACTTTTTGTTTTGTATAAGAGCGCTCTCACCGCGAGCATTCACCTGTAATGTAACGTTACAGATTCGAACATTCGAAGACAATAGAGCATCAAATTGCGCACACATTACAGGTAAATGTTCGCCTTATCTATAATATCATGTATTGTAACAATATCCTTTCCATTTTTTATAAAATACAGTGTAATAATGATGCTTTTTAATTTATGTTCGGCCATTTTGTTTTTTGGTTGTCTGTTACTCGCACAGATGTCGCCGCAGTACCGTTACAGAAACCAGCATTGTTGCAATGCAAAGGTATTATATGTTTTTATTTATTTTTGCTTTTATTTTTAATTAGAAAGGTTATTTCGCTGCCTCCGGATATAGTATCCATTAAATAAAATAAATTAGGAAAAAGAACAGAGAATTCCAGAATATATTATTTTAGAGAACGTACGTTTTTTTATTTAATTGCCCTCTTTAGAAATTTCTCCTGTTTCATGGGTGCGTTTAGAAACAACTAACAGACATAAATATCCTTGGGGTCTACGATGACTATAAGCGAAAGTATTTCCAGTGTGTGAAAGAGACAGAGCTATACAATTCGTCTAGCGCCATCTCTTTCCGACAGTTTAACTACTCTTATAAATAAATAAATTTTAGACTATCTAAACGACTACTTGTAGATCATATAAATATTTGTTCTGTGTGTGGATCGAATTCGCTAACCGCATCACATGAGTCAATCGCGTGACCACTGCGCTAACAGCGCCATGAAAGCTCTCAGGAATTTATCCGGAGGTTGTGAAACAAACCATTGTTGAAATAAGGTTGTAAATAAAAAAAATGCACCCAAAGATTATTTAGATCAATATTATTGTACCCATTGTGAATAAATTGCAGCTTTAATAATGCTACCAATTTCTTAAGCCAATGGTGGTGGAATAAAAATGTCCTATGTTTTAAAAAACAGCTTCTCAATAACATTCCATAACTCGTTCATATTTCATGCTTAAATTTTTCATACTAAAACTTCATCACAGATTTTATTGGACTATGGGTTGTCTATAATAATGATTCTTTAGCCAAAATACAGCTTGGCAAAAAACTAGAAAACCGGAAGTCGCCACTGTCTTCTCGCTACCAGCACTTTGAATGTTTTTTTTTTCTCTTATTACGTTAGTTCTAAGGCACAATAATAAATCTAATCAAACCTGCGGTCTTTGTTTACACCAAATATCAAAGATTTTAAAACGTTGCCAGAAACAAAAAGATTAGTTCCGTTTCAATCCGCTCTGGCCAAGCTGTAAAAGATATTGTGAATGGAGATGGCAACTGGGAAACGAATGGCGCTAGTATAGCTTCTCCCAAGCATCGTCAGTGGTTCAAATCTTATAGGTATTTCAAAATAGTACTACCTCATTGGTTGGATTAGGACTTAACTATGGTCGCGCCATCTACAATTAGCTTTGACCGACCTTCCCCATTGGAAATATCTGTTATTTGTATGATGTGTATAATAAAGAGTATTCTATCTATCTATCCTATAATATCAGTATTGATTGAAAGTTTGTTAGAAAATTTTTATTTTATCACAATTTTAAAATAGATTGATCAATTTCTCGGAATCTAAAACGGAGTTTTAAACACAGTTAATGTACGGGTCCCAGCAGTCGGCCGCGTTGAGTGGTTCCGTTGAGCTACAAGACGAGTTGGAGCCCCGGGCTTCATCGCCGGCCTCCAGTAAGAGTTCGCCCAGTGAGATGTCTACTGTTAGTATAGTAAGTATAGGCAAATTTACTCAAAAAAATAATTTAGCCCGAAAGATAAATTATCGAAAAACACTTGGCTTATAGTTCTTTTTTTTTACGTGAAAACCAAAATTTACGAAGATACAAAGCTTCTAAAAAGCACAAAAGGTCACTCGGTTGGTATAATTTTACAGGCGTTATGACGTCATAAGCCCCCACTCCCGAAGCATTTGATCGTTGTTAATTTTCATTGTTTAAAAAAAAAACAAAAAAATACTACTTTTACAACGTGTAACGATAAATGCGCAAAACCTCTCGTGGGGTACCTCAGCCCCTGTTACTGAACAATGTTTGTTAAAAATTTGGTTTTTCATATAAATGAAGAAATTGATCGGGCCAATCAGTATGAAAATTCATTTTTTTTTGTCTGGGTGTAAGGGGCAGCCCTCCGCAAACTTTTAGGGCTTGCTCAGTAGACGAAACTGCACAAGCTTACTCAATTTTTTTTTTCATTTCCTCCTGGAAGTTTGCGGAGGGCTGTTACACCCAGTATAGAAGCATTGTAGTCTGAATAAATAAAGATAAATAATGTAATGTTTGTTTTCCAGGACCCATCACTAGGTCCGTCGGTACCAGGCAAGCAGAAAGTGCATCAGTTCTTAGTGCGAACCTTCAGCAGTCCCACCAAGTGTAACCATTGTACATCGCTTATGGTGAGTGTGTTTTAAAGCCATCCTAGAGAGCCAAAGAATGCCGGAGTCGCGGAACTTAAAGGGCTTAAACTTAAAGACACCGATTTTAGTCAGAACAAGCCTGGAGAACACAGTCGCGGAACTTAAACTTAAAGACACAGAGTCGCGGAACTTAAACTTAAAGACACTGATTTTAGTCAGAACAAGCCTGAAAGTCCCTTCTGTCCTGCCCTGGGTGGGAGGACTCATTCACACAAGGATACCACGCTAAAAAAAAGCCCTACAGCTGATGTATTTCCGCAAAACAGTGACTTTTTAAAGCAAACTCCGTCTTAACCGATATCGTTTTGAAAAAAATAATATAGT
Organism: Agrotis segetum; assembly: GCA_036375495.1. NCBI lineage: Eukaryota > Metazoa > Arthropoda > Insecta > Lepidoptera > Noctuidae > Agrotis > Agrotis segetum. The sequence continues at coordinate 331,758 of JAQSVV010000310.1, read as the reverse complement.
CATGTACTTAATTTCTTACACAGGCTTTTTCAGTGTAACTTATTTGTAGTTTTACCATAAAAAAATCTTCCACAACACGTTATTTCATTCCTTATTTTGCAAAGTTCTCATATGAGTAAACGGCTGTAATGTTTGCATGTTTACTTTCGAACTGCATCGATGACTATAACCACATCATTTTTTAAATTTCTCAGCCATTTGTACACATTTCTTATGATCTCATATTTTTTATTGGAATTACAATGTTTGTAAAGTGTTCATCTTCGTCATCGTGTTCTGTTTCTAATCAGGCCTGGCGCACTCCGCGGTGTAGCCACGTCAACGGGGCCCCCGCGTGTGCTTGTAGTATGAAAGTACATAACACGCGGGCGCATCGTGGACGGGGTTCACAGTCGGTTGCCGCCCGCCGCCCGTTTCTCACGCTTTCCGTACATATTTTTACTTTATTCTCACGAGCAAAGATGTTACATTTGCTTGTTTTTGGGAAGTGACACTTCTGTACGTAGTACTTTTAAGTATTCTGTGTTCTGACTAAGTCCTTACCAACAGATCGGTCTAACCCGCCAAGGCGTGGTGTGTGAGACGTGTGGTCTAGCGGTGCACACGTGGTGCTGCGCGCGCGTGGCCGCTCGCTGCCCGCTGCCGGCCGAGCGCTCCAGGAGACCACTAGGTATCGACCCGGCCAGAGGACAGGGGACTGCGTACGAGGGATATGTGAAGGTAAGGCGTGGTGTGTGAGACGTGTGGTCTAGTGTGGTGCTGCGCGCGCGTGGCCGCTCGCTGCCCGCTGCCGGCCGAGCGCTCCAGGAGACCACTAGGTATCGACCCGGCCAGAGGACAGGGGACTGCGTACGAGGGATATGTGAAGGTAAGGCGTGGTGTGTGAGACGTGTGGTCTAGTGTGGTGCTGCGCGCGCGTGGCCGCTCGCTGCCCGCTGCCGGCCGAGCGCTCCAGGAGACCACTAGGTATCGACCCGGCCAGAGGACAGGGGACTGCGTACGAGGGATATGTGAAGGTAAGGCGTGGTGTGTGAGACGTGTGGTCTAGTGTGGTGCTGCGCGCGCGTGGCCGCTCGCTGCCCGCTGCCGGCCGAGCGCTCCAGGAGACCACTAGGTATCGACCCGGCCAGAGGACAGGGGACTGCGTACGAGGGATATGTGAAGGTAAGGCGTGGTGTGTGAGACGTGTGGTCTAGTGTGGTGCTGCGCGCGCGTGGCCGCTCGCTGCCCGCTGCCGGCCGAGCGCTCCAGGAGACCACTAGGTATCGACCCGGCCAGAGGACAGGGGACTGCGTACGAGGGATATGTGAAGGTAAGGCGTGGTGTGTGAGACGTGTGGTCTAGTGTGGTGCTGCGCGCGCGTGGCCGCTCGCTGCCCGCTGCCGGCCGAGCGCTCCAGGAGACCACTAGGTATCGACCCGGCCAGAGGACAGGGGACTGCGTACGAGGGATATGTGAAGGTAAGGCGTGGTGTGTGAGACGTGTGGTCTAGTGTGGTGCTGCGCGCGCGTGGCCGCTCGCTGCCCGCTGCCGGCCGAGCGCTCCAGGAGACCACTAGGTATCGACCCGGCCAGAGGACAGGGGACTGCGTACGAGGGATATGTGAAGGTAAGGCGTGGTGTGTGAGACGTGTGGTCTAGTGTGGTGCTGCGCGCGCGTGGCCGCTCGCTGCCCGCTGCCGGCCGAGCGCTCCAGGAGACCACTAGGTATCGACCCGGCCAGAGGACAGGGGACTGCGTACGAGGGATATGTGAAGGTAAGGCGTGGTGTGTGAGACGTGTGGTCTAGTGTGGTGCTGCGCGCGCGTGGCCGCTCGCTGCCCGCTGCCGGCCGAGCGCTCCAGGAGACCACTAGGTATCGACCCGGCCAGAGGACAGGGGACTGCGTACGAGGGATATGTGAAGGTAAGGCGTGGTGTGTGAGACGTGTGGTCTAGTGTGGTGCTGCGCGCGCGTGGCCGCTCGCTGCCCGCTGCCGGCCGAGCGCTCCAGGAGACCACTAGGTATCGACCCGGCCAGAGGACAGGGGACTGCGTACGAGGGATATGTGAAGGTAAGGCGTGGTGTGTGAGACGTGTGGTCTAGTGTGGTGCTGCGCGCGCGTGGCCGCTCGCTGCCCGCTGCCGGCCGAGCGCTCCAGGAGACCACTAGGTATCGACCCGGCCAGAGGACAGGGGACTGCGTACGAGGGATATGTGAAGGTAAGGCGTGGTGTGTGAGACGTGTGGTCTAGTGTGGTGCTGCGCGCGCGTGGCCGCTCGCTGCCCGCTGCCGGCCGAGCGCTCCAGGAGACCACTAGGTATCGACCCGGCCAGAGGACAGGGGACTGCGTACGAGGGATATGTGAAGGTAAGGCGTGGTGTGTGAGACGTGTGGTCTAGTGTGGTGCTGCGCGCGCGTGGCCGCTCGCTGCCCGCTGCCGGCCGAGCGCTCCAGGAGACCACTAGGTATCGACCCGGCCAGAGGACAGGGGACTGCGTACGAGGGATATGTGAAGGTAAGGCGTGGTGTGTGAGACGTGTGGTCTAGTGTGGTGCTGCGCGCGCGTGGCCGCTCGCTGCCCGCTGCCGGCCGAGCGCTCCAGGAGACCACTAGGTATCGACCCGGCCAGAGGACAGGGGACTGCGTACGAGGGATATGTGAAGGTAAGGCGTGGTGTGTGAGACGTGTGGTCTAGTGTGGTGCTGCGCGCGCGTGGCCGCTCGCTGCCCGCTGCCGGCCGAGCGCTCCAGGAGACCACTAGGTATCGACCCGGCCAGAGGACAGGGGACTGCGTACGAGGGATATGTGAAGGTAAGGCGTGGTGTGTGAGACGTGTGGTCTAGTGTGGTGCTGCGCGCGCGTGGCCGCTCGCTGCCCGCTGCCGGCCGAGCGCTCCAGGAGACCACTAGGTATCGACCCGGCCAGAGGACAGGGGACTGCGTACGAGGGATATGTGAAGGTAAGGCGTGGTGTGTGAGACGTGTGGTCTAGTGTGGTGCTGCGCGCGCGTGGCCGCTCGCTGCCCGCTGCCGGCCGAGCGCTCCAGGAGACCACTAGGTATCGACCCGGCCAGAGGACAGGGGACTGCGTACGAGGGATATGTGAAGGTAAGGCGTGGTGTGTGAGACGTGTGGTCTAGTGTGGTGCTGCGCGCGCGTGGCCGCTCGCTGCCCGCTGCCGGCCGAGCGCTCCAGGAGACCACTAGGTATCGACCCGGCCAGAGGACAGGGGACTGCGTACGAGGGATATGTGAAGGTAAGGCGTGGTGTGTGAGACGTGTGGTCTAGTGTGGTGCTGCGCGCGCGTGGCCGCTCGCTGCCCGCTGCCGGCCGAGCGCTCCAGGAGACCACTAGGTATCGACCCGGCCAGAGGACAGGGGACTGCGTACGAGGGATATGTGAAGGTAAGGCGTGGTGTGTGAGACGTGTGGTCTAGTGTGGTGCTGCGCGCGCGTGGCCGCTCGCTGCCCGCTGCCGGCCGAGCGCTCCAGGAGACCACTAGGTATCGACCCGGCCAGAGGACAGGGGACTGCGTACGAGGGATATGTGAAGGTAAGGCGTGGTGTGTGAGACGTGTGGTCTAGTGTGGTGCTGCGCGCGCGTGGCCGCTCGCTGCCCGCTGCCGGCCGAGCGCTCCAGGAGACCACTAGGTATCGACCCGGCCAGAGGACAGGGGACTGCGTACGAGGGATATGTGAAGGTAAGGCGTGGTGTGTGAGACGTGTGGTCTAGTGTGGTGCTGCGCGCGCGTGGCCGCTCGCTGCCCGCTGCCGGCCGAGCGCTCCAGGAGACCACTAGGTATCGACCCGGCCAGAGGACAGGGGACTGCGTACGAGGGATATGTGAAGGTAAGGCGTGGTGTGTGAGACGTGTGGTCTAGTGTGGTGCTGCGCGCGCGTGGCCGCTCGCTGCCCGCTGCCGGCCGAGCGCTCCAGGAGACCACTAGGTATCGACCCGGCCAGAGGACAGGGGACTGCGTACGAGGGATATGTGAAGGTAAGGCGTGGTGTGTGAGACGTGTGGTCTAGTGTGGTGCTGCGCGCGCGTGGCCGCTCGCTGCCCGCTGCCGGCCGAGCGCTCCAGGAGACCACTAGGTATCGACCCGGCCAGAGGACAGGGGACTGCGTACGAGGGATATGTGAAGGTAAGGCGTGGTGTGTGAGACGTGTGGTCTAGTGTGGTGCTGCGCGCGCGTGGCCGCTCGCTGCCCGCTGCCGGCCGAGCGCTCCAAGAGACCACTAGGTATCGACCCGGCCAGAGGACAGGGGACTGCGTACGAGGGATATGTGAAGGTAAGGCGTGGTGTGTGAGACGTGTGGTCTAGTGTGGTGCTGCGCGCGCGTGGCCGCTCGCTGCCCGCTGCCGGCCGAGCGCTCCAGGAGACCACTAGGTATCGACCCGGCCAGAGGACAGGGGACTGCGTACGAGGGATATGTGAAGGTAAGGCGTGGTGTGTGAGACGTGTGGTCTAGTGTGGTGCTGCGCGCGCGTGGCCGCTCGCTGCCCGCTGCCGGCCGAGCGCTCCAGGAGACCACTAGGTATCGACCCGGCCAGAGGACAGGGGACTGCGTACGAGGGATATGTGAAGGTAAGGCGTGGTGTGTGAGACGTGTGGTCTAGTGTGGTGCTGCGCGCGCGTGGCCGCTCGCTGCCCGCTGCCGGCCGAGCGCTCCAGGAGACCACTAGGTATCGACCCGGCCAGAGGACAGGGGACTGCGTACGAGGGATATGTGAAGGTAAGGCGTGGTGTGTGAGACGTGTGGTCTAGTGTGGTGCTGCGCGCGCGTGGCCGCTCGCTGCCCGCTGCCGGCCGAGCGCTCCAGGAGACCACTAGGTATCGACCCGGCCAGAGGACAGGGGACTGCGTACGAGGGATATGTGAAGGTAAGGCGTGGTGTGTGAGACGTGTGGTCTAGTGTGGTGCTGCGCGCGCGTGGCCGCTCGCTGCCCGCTGCCGGCCGAGCGCTCCAGGAGACCACTAGGTATCGACCCGGCCAGAGGACAGGGGACTGCGTACGAGGGATATGTGAAGGTAAGGCGTGGTGTGTGAGACGTGTGGTCTAGTGTGGTGCTGCGCGCGCGTGGCCGCTCGCTGCCCGCTGCCGGCCGAGCGCTCCAGGAGACCACTAGGTATCGACCCGGCCAGAGGACAGGGGACTGCGTACGAGGGATATGTGAAGGTAAGGCGTGGTGTGTGAGACGTGTGGTCTAGTGTGGTGCTGCGCGCGCGTGGCCGCTCGCTGCCCGCTGCCGGCCGAGCGCTCCAGGAGACCACTAGGTATCGACCCGGCCAGAGGACAGGGGACTGCGTACGAGGGATATGTGAAGGTAAGGCGTGGTGTGTGAGACGTGTGGTCTAGTGTGGTGCTGCGCGCGCGTGGCCGCTCGCTGCCCGCTGCCGGCCGAGCGCTCCAGGAGACCACTAGGTATCGACCCGGCCAGAGGACAGGGGACTGCGTACGAGGGATATGTGAAGGTAAGGCGTGGTGTGTGAGACGTGTGGTCTAGTGTGGTGCTGCGCGCGCGTGGCCGCTCGCTGCCCGCTGCCGGCCGAGCGCTCCAGGAGACCACTAGGTATCGACCCGGCCAGAGGACAGGGGACTGCGTACGAGGGATATGTGAAGGTAAGGCGTGGTGTGTGAGACGTGTGGTCTAGTGTGGTGCTGCGCGCGCGTGGCCGCTCGCTGCCCGCTGCCGGCCGAGCGCTCCAGGAGACCACTAGGTATCGACCCGGCCAGAGGACAGGGGACTGCGTACGAGGGATATGTGAAGGTAAGGCGTGGTGTGTGAGACGTGTGGTCTAGTGTGGTGCTGCGCGCGCGTGGCCGCTCGCTGCCCGCTGCCGGCCGAGCGCTCCAGGAGACCACTAGGTATCGACCCGGCCAGAGGACAGGGGACTGCGTACGAGGGATATGTGAAGGTAAGGCGTGGTGTGTGAGACGTGTGGTCTAGTGTGGTGCTGCGCGCGCGTGGCCGCTCGCTGCCCGCTGCCGGCCGAGCGCTCCAGGAGACCACTAGGTATCGACCCGGCCAGAGGACAGGGGACTGCGTACGAGGGATATGTGAAGGTAAGGCGTGGTGTGTGAGACGTGTGGTCTAGCGGTGCACACGTGGTTTGAAATACGAACGACGTATTATTAGGATCAATGACCTTTATTCCAGACTCCTCTGGCGGAAACTATAATAAGTTTCTTTAGTAACAAATTGAGCCAAATCATAATTAAGCAATAAGGCTCGGCATTAATTCGTTGTATAGGAACATTGTTTATCAGTTGTCTAGTACCCATAACACAAGCTCTGCTTAGCTTGGGACTAGATGGCGTTGTGTGATAGTTGTGAAATATTTATCGGGCGCTTATTCAATCCGCCCAATATATCCAAGGCATAAACCCATCTCTTATTGCATCATGATTTTACCACCTTAAAAAAAAATGGTATAAGTTCCGCAGTTACCCAACTAAAAAGAATCACTCAGTATAATGCTCGTTTCGCTTGCCTGCAGGTACCAAAGCCAGGTGGCGTGAAGAAAGGATGGATGCGGCAGTTTGTAGTCGTGTGCGACTTTAAATTGTTCCTCTATGACATATCACAAGACCGGTAAGTTTTATTTTTAATCATCATCAGCCTATAATGTTCCCACTGCTGGGACACAAGGCTCCACTCTGTGAGAGGGGCTGTAGTCCACCACGCTGGCTCTGTGCGTGTATTTTTTTTCTTTCTTTTGTTACCAAAACTATAATTGACGAATATGTGACTCTCAAAATAATTCCGTGGTATAATTTCTAGTGCGTTACTTTTAATGTTATGAGACTCCTGAATTTTGATGCAATCTTTATTAATATTCATTGATGATAAAAATAGGTGTATATTATTTTTCTACATTCGAACTGACGTGACGTACTAAATACTGTTTATTGATGGAAAACAAATTGGAAACAAGCATAATAAACAATTTATTCTCTTTATTTATTTGTACACTTATTAATTAAATTTTTAAATATTTTTATAAAAAACAAACTAAAAACATTTAAAAATATAAAAAATAGCAGTCCACCAGCGTCGGGAACAGGGTCCGGGCTGCCGGTGGTCAGGGCCCTTGAGAGAGGAACCTCCTAACAATACGCGCCGTGTCCAAGAGTACTGCCTTCTGAATCAAGCGCTTGATCCAGCTACCCAGCGAGAGCCTCCTCAGGTGTTGTTCGAGGCTCTTGGCAATTAAACCATTGGCAGATACGACTATCGCCACAATAACTGCCGTATTCACGTCCCACATGTCAACAACCTCGCGAGCCAGATCAAGATACTTGAATTGTTTATCCTTTTCTGCCTTCACGAGGTTCTCGTCATGCGGGACCGTTATATCAACAATTATTGCGCGACGCTCCGATCGATCTATCACCACAATGTCAGGCTTATTGGCAACAATAGTCCTATCAGTGATGATAGGTCGATCCCAATACAACGAGATATTGCCATTTTCGAGAACTGGGTCGGGCACATACTTATAGTACGGCACCTCCGATTCCACAGACTGTACTTCAAAGCAAGTTGCTGGTGGATAATCCTGGCAACGAGGTTGTGTCTATGCAAATACTCGCCGTTAGCCAGACGAGAACACCCAGAAATAATGTGTCGTGTCGAATTGATTCTCCCGGACGGTGGCATGCCCGACATATGTCAACCGTACCATCCTTCACAATGTATTTCCGGTAGTTATTCGTCATCATAACTTCGTCCATAATTGCACAGACAAAACCTTCGGTCTCCCCGAATAGGTCACCGAAGCGCAACCAGGATACGGATGCTAAAAAGTCTACATCGGGACCATGTAATGCCCGGTAATAGCGTCCGTGAAGCTCCTTGCTTTGCCATACCTCCTTACGATCATTAGTGTCTAATACTTTAGGTTTGCGCCAGTTCTCGTTGGCCAAGGAGAGCGGAGTAAGACCCTTGTCCACTGTGACCACATCTCGGTGCATCCCCACGTCGGCTTCTAGGAAATATTCCCTGAGACTGCATACCTCACGGTTGTGCAGGGTCTTAGCATTTAAGAAGCCACGACCCCCGCACTTCCGTGGGATATACAGTCTCATCACCGACGACCGCGGGTGATGCATCCGATTTGCAGTCAGCAGTGAACGGACTCTCCTATCCAGGGCGTCAAGTTCTGTCTGAGTCCATTTGAGTATGCCGAAAGAATACATCAATACCGGCATGAACGGTTGGGCCGTTGAAAGCGCGAACCTTATTACCACCTGACAAAAGACTGTTAAGTACTTTATTCAGGCGGCTAAAGAAGCGCTCCTTCAACGATTGCTTCATGTCAGCATTATTGATGCCTAATGCTTCCGACATACCCAAATATTTGTAGGTCTCTGTTGAAGAGAGGGATCTAAGGTGTATGGAATCCGAGAGTTGAGTTCCCTCTGATTCCATAATCTCCCCTCGCTTCACATGCATGACTGCACATTTGTCCACACCAAATTCCATCCTGATGGCGCTACTGACAGTTTCTGTTACCTTCAGTAGCTTCATCAGTTGCAAGTTGTTGGGGGCAAAGAGTTTCAGATCATCCATGTAAAGAAGGTGAGATATGACCTGACCACCTCTCTTCAACCGATATCCTAGCCCCGAACCCTCCAGTAATGTACTGAGTGGGTTCAAGGCCAGGCAAAACCACAAAGGACTCAGACTGTCACCCTGGAATATGCCGCGCTCAATCCTTATCGGTTCGCCGCTACTTCGGATCTGTCGACATCCTGGATAGCGAAGGACTGTCTTCCAGGTCCCCATACACGACAACAGGAAGGTACGTAGAGTTATATTAACTTTATACAACTCTAGCACCCTCATGAGCCATGTATAGCCGAATCATAGGCCTTCTTATAATTTATCCAACATGCGGTCAGATCCTTTCGGGAGCGGCGAACCTGTTGGCTAATGGCCATATCAATGAGGAGGAGCTCCTTAGTACCGCGGGACCCGTTCCTACATCCATTCTGAGAAGCGGACATGATGGAATTAGTCACAATATGTTGATTGATTTTAGCTCTCAGAATGGATGTAAGAACCTTATAGACCGTTGGTAGACAAGTGATCGGTCTATAATTTTTGGGTTCCGCAGTACTACCTGATTTATAGAGCAGGTGGGTCACTCCTGTTGTTAAGAATTGGGGTAGCGACCCTGACTCTAAAGCTAATTGGAACTGGGATGCCAAGCGAACGTGTGATCTTTTGAACCATTTAATCCAGAAGTTGTGCAGCCCATCCGGCCCTGGAGATTTCCAGTTCGGCAACAGATGGACTGCACAAGCTACGTCTTGGGGGCTGATGGTGATAGCCCCCATTTCTGGAATGTGATCACACGCTCGCTCAACATCCCTGATCCAATCGCCCTCAGTGTGACTGACAGGCACCGACCAGATGCTGCGCCAGAATGAATTATATTATTATTATTATAATATAGTATTTTTTTCGTGCATATGTGTGTGCTTGCGTGTATGCAAGCACGCATGCATGCCTGCTTGCATGCATGTGTGCGTGTAGTCTAATGTACTCTTTATTTTGTTTCAGGAATGCCTTACCGTCAGTATGTGTGAGTCAAGTGCTAGACATGCGCGACCCTGAGTTCAGCGTCGCGTCCGTCAAGGAGTCTGACGTCATACACGCCAACAAACGGGACATACCTTGTATATTTAGGGTGAGTTATACTTTAGATGGACAATAACAACAAGAAAAGTGCAAGTCGGACGCACGCACGAAGGGTTCCGTACCATTATCTTTAGAAAGAGAAGAGCAGTGGTATCGGTCCCGACTTACGAGTCTTGGGTTCGAATCCCGCCAGGCGCATTACTGGCCTGTTGGTCTCGTGGTTAGTGACCCTGACTACTATGCCGGAGGTCGTGGGTTCGATTCCCACCCAGGACAAATGTTTGTGTGATGAGCACGATCATTTGTTCTGTGTCTGGGTGTAATTTATCTATAATATGTATGTATTTAGAAATATATAAGTATGTTTATCAGTTGTCTAGTACCCATAACACAAGCTCTGCTTAGCTTGGGGCTAGATGGCGTTGTGTGATAGTTGTGGAATATATATTATATTATTATATTATTACTTTGTGTAATTTATTTCGTCACCACTGCTCTCAAGACGGTGAAGGAAAACATCGTGAGGAAACCGGCATGTCCTAGAACCAAAACATTCGAAGACATGTGACATCTACCAACCCGCACTGGGCCCGCGTGGTGGATTATGGTCCACTCCCTCTTTCAGGGAGAAGGCCTGTGTCCCAGTAGTGGGAACATTTATAGGCTGATGATGAACGATGAATCTTGAAAAAAAAAAAACAAAAAAAACGTGTCTATTATCAGACAGTCTGTTGTATGGGAGCCGAGTCCCTTTAGATATTTTATTATGTTCTGTTATTAGCTTTTGTTGTTATAGCGGCAAAATAAAAATGCATCATCTGTGACTATTTTAACTCTCTAACTGTCACAGTTCATGAGATACAGCCTGATGACACAGCTTAGTCTTAGTATTAGGATTCCATTTTTTTTACCATTTGGCTAGGCTATGGTCTCCTATTTCATGCTGTTCGCAGTGTCACAATGTTTACTATAGAAATGTACTATTCTTTCACACGTCGACGTTTCGTCGACGTGTGAAATGGTCGTCTCTCGCGTCATACAAAATGATGAGGTTTAATTAAGAAAAAGTCGAATTGTTGATAAAAGCAGTTAAATCTTTTAATGCCGTGTATGATAAAAGTGACAAAATCATAAAAACAATATTTATAAGCATCCTTCTTTCTTCCGCTTCAAAAACAACCGATGCCGTGTTGCTCGTAATTTTCTCCTTATACGGTCGTCTTGTGTATCTTCTTCCAGTAACAAATACACCATTAAATTTACACATAATTAGAACATCCATGATTGCAAAACCACTACCGGACGCGTCCGCTCGCGAGCAGCGACTAAAACGCTATTCTCTGCTGCGGATGTATTGACCGCCGACGATGTGCGTTGCATTCAGACGTCGATCGGAACGAAATTAAACGTTGACGCTAACATCAGATGCCACGATTGGCATAAAATAGGAGACCATAGCTTTACGAAGTTCTAAAAAGAGCATTTCAAAAGAACGCTACAACATAACATAATACTTTGTCTGCAGATATCAACGTCTCAATTAGAAGGTGGGAAACGGTCGCACACTCTCATGCTAGCTGAATCAGAATCTGAGAAGACCAAGTGGGTGGTAGCACTCAGCGAGCTGCATAGGATATTGAAGAGAAACAATCTGCCCGACAAATGTGTAAGTAAATTAGAAGTCATATTTTGTATTACTGAAAAACAAGTAAAAATTAACGTATAGACCCTATTTGAGTACGAAGCATAACTGTAGTAATCACCTTAAATATTATAAGTATATTTGTCGCCTACTCAACCGCGACTACCACCACGTAGGATTCCACCGAAATAGTGTGCGGCTCATTTCTACGCGCACTGCTGAAGTGCGGACACAGAGGCTAAATGCGATACCAGCTTAGCATGCGCGCTGCTGAAGTTCTGCAAAAATGTGCGCGTAAAAATGTTCCGCATACTAGTTCCAAAATCAAATCATTTATTTCAAGTAGGCCAGTTACAGGCATTTCTGAAATGTCAACAGACAAAAAGTAAAATAAAATTGTTAAAAAAAATTATGGTGCTACAGTCCCAGTCAAAAGACATAAAAACCTGTGAAATTACCGTAAGTGCCCATTCCAAAGCGTTGATCTCTGGAGAAGAACGGGAAACAAATCCTATGGACACTCATTTTGAATCGCCAAAATTATAACAGAATCTTGTTACCTACAGTCATCATTCAACACTAAGTGAGACCGATGTAGTAAGTAAAAAGTGTCCATAGAAAATATACAAAAGACAATTCAATAAAAGTTCATCAATCACTTAGTTCCCTACAAAATTAATTTTGAAGGGAACTAAATGTTCCGACACACGCGCCACCATCATCGAGACATTATAGTTAGCAAGAAATATTCTCAACCATCAGGGTCATTCAAGTCGTGGGTATCTAGTCTATGAAAGCTATAAAGTACATGGTACTCACACAATGCTTGCTGTGAAAATATATAATACTAGAAAGATTGACTCTTTGTAATGCAATTAGTTATGATGGTATTTATCCATAACAATCATATCAACAGTACAATTTCTGGCCACGAACATGGTCAGATCGGCACAACAATTGCGCCGCGGTCGATCGCGACGATGACGATGCTCTATCGCCCGCTGAGCTGTTTTCCTCATCGTCTTTCTCTTTTATCTCAACAGGTATACAGCGCATGCGTCCTTCTGGACTCTACCGCAGCGGCGACAGTCCGCAACGCCCTCTGTGCGTGCGTGCTAGAACGCTCTCGCATATGCATAGGAGGAGAGGCAGGACTAGCGCTCATCGACCTGGAGCGAGCTGAGATCACACCGCGCAGAGCACACGCGCCCATCTCCACCATCGCATATGTGCCGCACGAACAGCTGCTAGGTAAGTGGAAGATGACTAGCGCTCATCGACCTGGAGCGAGCTGAGATCACACCGCGCAGAGCACACGCGCCCATCTCCACCATCGCATATGTGCCGCACGAACAGCTGCTAGGTAAGTGGAAGATGACTAGCGCTCATCGACCTGGAGCGAGCTGAGATCACACCGCGCAGAGCACACGCGCCCATCTCCACCATCGCATATGTGCCGCACGAACAGCTGCTAGGTAAGTGGAAGATGACTAGCGCTCATCGACCTGGAGCGAGCTGAGATCACACCGCGCAGAGCACACGCGCCCATCTCCACCATCGCATATGTGCCGCACGAACAGCTGCTAGGTAAGTGGAAGATGACTAGCGCTCATCGACCTGGAGCGAGCTGAGATCACACCGCGCAGAGCACACGCGCCCATCTCCACCATCGCATATGTGCCGCACGAACAGCTGCTAGGTAAGTGGAAGATGACTAGCGCTCATCGACCTGGAGCGAGCTGAGATCACACCGCGCAGAGCACACGCGCCCATCTCCACCATCGCATATGTGCCGCACGAACAGCTGCTAGGTAAGTGGAAAGGAGTCAGTGGGTTTCGGAAGTCGGTGGCCATAGTCATTGAAATAAAAACCAAAGCCACCGACTTCCGAAAGAAAAGTTATTTTACAGTTTTTTTGTGTTTGGTTTTGAAGTCGGTTCTCTTTTTGGAAAAAGTTTTTTCTGTTAACATTTCGACGGTCCATACGTACAAACGGACATAACGTCAAAAAGAGGTTAACAGGATAGCGTTTTTAATGTTCAAATCTCTCTAGAAATAATTCTATGCACACATAGTAGGGGCTTTCGATTTCATATAGCGACAACATTCGATAACAGCGAAGATCTCCGAAGAGCACGTCGGTCGACATCGGTGAATGCCAACGGATTTCATAGCTGAGAGCTATACGGAGGGAATCCTTTGATATTCATCGGTATTGCACGACGTATATCATCATGTCAGCATAGGATACGAAGGATTTTGAAGATTATTATGAAGAAAAATTCTGAGTTCCGTTCCCAAAAGTTAAGACGGGCCGGGAGGTCGCGGGACTTACGAATAACCGTGACCGCAACCGAAAGGGTTATTAAAGGACACCGTAGATATTAGTCAGTACGAGTCTAACAGACCCGGAGCTCTGCCCTCGGTGGGAGGTCTCATTTGATGATTTAACCACGATAAAAAAAAGGGTAAGACGGAACCCTATTACTAAGACTCGGCTGTCCGACTTGGTAGACAAATGGGAATACGAGATCTTGCATTTAAATAATCATTCTATCAAGTTTTACAATAAAAATGGGATGTCCGAAAATTGGGCTTCATAAAACACTGTGCGGGAGTGAAAGAGACAGGTCAATGTACGAAATTCCTCCAGCACGCGTAGCATGGCGATTCTATCTCTATTCTACCAAGAAAAGACAAAATTATTTATCGTTATTTCTATACATATCGACTGTTTTTTGCCACAAACATGTCACCATTTGAACACTAATGAAGAAAAGAACGTTTAATTTTCATATTTTTTTATTACCATGCTTAAAACGATAAAAATATTTCTACGTTCTGTCATTTTGTCTATTCTTCCGTCGACAAAAACCTCGCCATGCTACGCCTGCTGCTCTGCGACTGGACTTTAGTAAGTGGGATAGTATTTTCTGAATGTTTCCTTCAGGAATTTTATCTCCATTTAGGATTTAACTCTAGTTACGTCCATCTTTAACTACGTTTCCCTAGATATATGAAAAAAAAAAAAAACACAACTATCACACAACGCAATCTAGTCCCAAGCTAAGCAGAGCTTGTGTTATGGGTACCAGACAACTGATAAACATACATATATATTTCTAAATACATACATAATATTATAGATAAATTACACCCAGACACAGAACTAATGATCGTGCTCATCACTCAAACATTTGTCCTGGGTGGGAATCTAACCCACGACCTCCGGCGTAGCAGTCAGGGTCACTAACCACTAGACCAACACGCCAGCCAAATGGAATCTTTTTAACACTTACACTGTCCGCGCAGCAGACACAATACCTAATCAATAGTCGTGAGTCACATGTGATTCATCGGACAGGGACGTGGTTAAAATATATTATTTTTGCGTTGTCCAGTGGTGATCGCGGGTCGCGGGCGGCACGTGCGCCTGGTGCCCATCCGCGCGCTGGAGTGCGCCGACGTGGAGTGTGTGAAGCTGGCCGAGAGCAAGGGCGCGCTGGCGCTGGCCGCCGGACCGCTCGGACATGCCGCGCACGGGTTCGCCGTGCTCTGCAAGAAACAGGTTACAACTATACGTCCTAAACGTAATCCCAGTCCCAGTTTCATTAACCTCTTTTTCCTCGTTATTTATCTATTATTTATATAATTAAACTTTCACGTACAATTGAGGTACATAAGACGGACTTAATGCCGCAAGGCATTATCTACCAGTCAACCTTTGGGTCAAATGGAGAAGCTGGAATAGGTGCAACAATACGAAACAATTAAAACTACTACATCTAATTATAAAAAATATACTAATTGTACCGGACGGTACATTCGATTCGCTGGATTGGTGAATAAAACACTGGTGAAGCTGGTACTTGAAGAGCTTTATTCTTCTTTCATGTTTCTTCTAGGTTTTCTTTCTTGCTGCTGCTGCCCACCGACTGTGTCGATCGCCCGGACCCACCCGTCTTTTATACAATTTCGCTAAGAAAAATGTAAGGCCTCTGATTGGTTGACCAATCAGAGCGCACGAATTTTATCCAATTAGAAAAAGGGCGGATTCGACGCAGTTAGCTTAAGTACAGCGAAACGTTACCGTAACGAGAGCCGCGTGACAATTTTCGCGTATTTTACGAGTTTTTTCTATACTAACATATAACAAACTATATATTTTCTTAATCTATAAACTTATTCCTATTGGGGAAAAATAAATTCAACACAAAAAACCATAATTTAATATTTTCGACCTACGTACAAAGTACTTCGTAAAACTATTAAAAAAACTATCAAATACTAAGGAATAAAACATTCTAATAAAACTTACGAACTAATTCTTACAAGATACAACTGAGTTTATCACAAAAAACAAAGTTCTAACAAGGAAAAGATTCACTTATTCTAATAAACACTATCTTATAAGATTATAACTATTATCACTGTCTTATCAGTTTGTTTGCACTATTCACATAAACACTTTACTATTTACAATCAACGGTAGTTCATTCGTCCCGCACACTAATACATATGAAAATATATACCTATATTAAATATACCTAATTTATTATCGCTTAAATATTTCTTTTATTCATGGTAAAGACAGTATCGTATGCAACTCTTGAATAAAACGAATTTTATATCGAAAGCCATAAATCACTCGCGTCGCTTAGGATTCAAATAGGTACTTGAATTACTTTCTGCGCTCGTGATTCAATCATCATGTGTTACTCCCTACGATTGTGATTCAATCATCATGAGTTACTCCCTACGATTGTGATTCAATCATTATGAATTACTCCCTACGGTCGTGATTCAATCATCACGAATTACTCCCTACGGTCGTGATTCAATCACCACGAATTACTCCCTACGGTCGTGATTCAATCGTTTAAATCCCTCGCTTGCTCGTGATTTATATGAGGCCTTCGCTTTAAATCCGTCCTCTATACATTAGTTGCATATTAAACAATTCATTACCTTTTCTAGAACGCCTACGTAGTAAACGTGTACGAAATAACACGGACGGCGGCGAGAAGAGTTCGAGTGGCCGAGCTGAGAGCTTGTGGAGCTGTGTGTAGTGTGCAGCTGAGTGGCGCGCGGCTACTGCTGGGGTACCGCGGAGGGTTCGCCGCACACTCGCTGCCCGACCCGCGACGACCGCACCACGACCAGCCCGCTGTCTGTAAGTTATTACAACTGAGTGGCGCGCGGCTACTGCTGGGGTACCGCGGAGGGTTCGCCGCACACTCGCTGCCCGACCCGCGACGACCGCACCACGACCAGCCCGCTGTCTGTAAGTTATTACAACTGAGTGGCGCGCGGCTACTGCTGGGGTACCGCGGAGGGTTCGCCGCACACTCGCTGCCCGACCCGCGACGACCGCACCACGACCAGCCCGCTGTCTGTAAGTTATTACAACTGAGTGGCGCGCGGCTACTGCTGGGGTACCGCGGAGGGTTCGCCGCACACTCGCTGCCCGACCCGCGACGACCGCACCACGACCAGCCCGCTGTCTGTAAGTTATTACAACTGAGTGGCGCGCGGCTACTGCTGGGGTACCGCGGAGGGTTCGCCGCACACTCGCTGCCCGACCCGCGACGACCGCACCACGACCAGCCCGCTGTCTGTAAGTTATTAGTCCACTGTTGGGCTAAATCGAGCTAGCAAGTAACATAAGAGAGTTGAGCTCCTTGAGTTATGAGTCAAGCTACACGATAACTGATAAATACTTGTGCTGACCGGACATGTCCACTCAAATCTGTGTGGTTCTTTCCTTTAAAGACAACCTCAGACGAATACCATGCAGTTGCATGGTAACAGTATAATGTCTGGACTTTAAAAGAGACAGTGTTTCGGTCAATTCGCATTGAGTCCACGTGGTGGATTCTGTCCCACTACATCTCATAGAGAGAATATGATGAATGGTTTTTTATTAACCTTGTCTTATTTCTTCTACCAGCTCTAGTCCACCCAGAGAACCAAGTGAACCTGTTCCTGTCCCACTCGGGCGCCCGGCCACTGGGCGCGGCTCCTGTGCCAGGGTCTGGAGACACGCTGCTGGTCTTCAACTCGCTGGCTCTATACGTAGACAGGAACGGCCATAGAGCGAGAGACACCGAACTCATGTATACTGCACACCCCACACATCATGGTAAGAATTAACATCAAGCATGCTTCTGTCTATATCTATACATCTACACACATCTCTGAAATGGTTGGACCGATTTTGACAGGACTTTTGCCAGTTAGCTAATGTTATAAGGAGTAACTTGGACTACTTTTATTTTAGAAAAAGTCCTTTGTTAAAAAAAAATACATTGTTGACTTCCGACATCCACGCGAACGAAGTCGCGGGCACATCTAGTTTTAATTATTATTTAAGTACAGCCACGGACAAAGACATGTATCATATTGGCACAACACATTTTTTTTTGTACAATGTTGATTGTACAAAAAAAATGTGTTGTTTTAATAATTTGTATAAATTTGAATCATTACCTTTTCTAACAATAAATCGTTTGAATTCGTCAAATCGACAAAGATCAAAGTCGTTACCATGAATATGTTAACGCGGTTGTGGACCTAATTGTATATGAATGTCTGTGAGAAAATAAGCTTATGGTGGTCATAATTCAACTTTGTCGATTGTACATAATTATGGTATCGACGGGGACTTCTGGCTCATTAGCTCTACTGGTCTACCCAAGTTCTTTACCAAAATTCAGCTGTGTCGGAGTTTTATTATTACTATTTTCATGTATAATTTTGACTGGGCTAATTCTATTGGATATTTGCAGCGATCAACGACACGCACCTACTAATATTCACGGCGACGCATATCGACGTCTACGACATTGAGACCGGCGACTGGGTGCAAACTATGAATATACGTAAGTTTTTTTTTAACCTACTACGAAAAAAGGGAAGTTCTCAATTCGAATTCGGCAATATTGGCTGCCACTGCAGTCCTGCCAGCCTGGCCGTATAGCACATTATCCTACTAATATTATAAATGCGAAAGTTTGTGAGGAGGTATGTATGCATATGTAGGTATGTTTGTTACTCTTTCACGCAAAAACCACTGAACGGATTTGGCTAAAATTTGGTACAAAGATAGTTTATAACCTGGATTAACACAAAGGATAGTTTTTATCCCGATTTTATATTCCCGTGGGATAATTTACGAGTTGTAGCGGGTGAACCTGCTGGCAACAGCTAGTCATTCATAATACCTAATTAATATACCGTAGTAGATGAAAAAAGTATTTAGGAACATACCAAATGCCTTTTTACACCTGAAATGGTTACAACATCAAATTCAGGGTTTTAATTGCAGTTCATAATCACTTTTCTAGTGCAAATTAATTACAACTTGTAAATATTTTTGACAGCTATTTGCGACACTGCCAACTGGATACACGCCCTAAACCAAATAAACTTAATAAATTGTGAACATTCCAGCAAACGCCCGGCCGCTGGACGAGACGGGCTGGATCTGCTGCGTGAGCGGTGGCGTGGGCAACGGGTTCCCCTTCTCCACGGACGCCGCGCCCTTCATCATATACCTCAGACCGCTGCTCACACGTAAGTTAAACTTTAACAGGAACAGAATAGAGAAAGTGGAAACATATTTTTCCTACTCCTCCACTATTCTTTTCTGATTAATTTCGTTGCAGGATCCAAGTCAGGTAAATTCATTCTCCGGGACACGTCGAGCTTCATTGTCTCGGCGCTTTTCTGGTGGTAGCCACTTTTGATTCTGGCTTTCAGGAGTTGCAGTGGTTTGAAACAATGTGGTGGGTTTGTCCCAAAAAAAAAGCGTTTTCTGAAATAGCTAACCCAACTTTTGTGCACTCGAGATTTGGTATGATAAAACCTTTCAGTCGGAAATAGGAGCCCCGCGCAGCGGGACTCCGGTGTACCTTAACGCGTAAAGCATTTATTTAGCGAATTAAACATTCTGACATTCTTACAGGCTAAACGTGAACCATCATAATTATTTTAGAACGTCTCGCAATGACTATCTGGCTAATCGTTGACCCGCCGCAATTATACGGCCGTTTTTGGAAACGGCTAGCCGTAATGTAATACTCCAATTTATACAATGCGCTTTGACATATTAATTATTTTTCTTATTATGTGAACACATACTTGCCATTCTCGTAAATCATATTTTGATCAAATCACAACCTGTCACTGACTGGAAAATTGCAAAAGACTCAAACTGAAACTCCAAGCTTTTATTTTAATTTGACCATTACAGACACTTTAATTGTCCAAAAATATATCTTTAATGAAGTTATCTACAGTCTCAATCACAAGACATAATAAGTTGTAAAAGTACTGTAGTTCTCCATTCCAAATTATACATTTAGATAGAAAATAATGGGCAAGAAACTCCGTGATTTGCAAGACTCGTACTTTAGAGCAGATAATCTACATTGTTACAGACCCAAGAGCGTCAGACCCTCCAATCGCAGTGGATACCTCACTTTGGGGCAATAAGAGAAGGTTTTCAGTGCGGGAACAGTCACATCAAGCGATAGAAGCACACAACAGATTGTGAGTATTACAACCCGGTTTAAAGTAGTTATTTGATGCCTAGAATCCTAGATAAATAATCTGCTATTATAGATCTAAAGTATCAATAAAGTACCAATAAAGGTTACAATTTAAATGATTATCAATCATTCTTTTTGTACACCATAATGGATAAATGCTCACCAAATCTAAATCTAGCTTTAGCATGATTTATGGGACACCCAGAATTTCGGTTCCAAGCCCTGCAAATAGAAACAAAAGCCCCTTGAAACGGAGCTTCGTCGTTTTTTTTTTTATCACAGAATGTAGGTTAATTTCTACAGAATGCATAAATATTCACCAAACTGTGTATCATACAGTTTGGTGAGGATATATCTATTCTGTCAGTTATTTAGATTTTTAGGGTTCCGTAGTCAACAAGGAACCCTTATAGTTTCGCCATGTCCGGCCGTCCGTCCGTCTGTCCGCAGTTTAGCTCAGAGACGCACAGTACTAGAGAGCTGTAATTTGGTGTAAATATACGGATTTGTTGTGCCGAAAAAGTGGTAAAATAAAATCTCGTAAAATATTTTTTTTAGGGTACCTCCAGTACTTAAACGTAAAGTGAGGATTTTTTTTTTCTTGCGTACCCCTTAGTGTGGGGTATCATTAAATAGGCCTTTAAAAAATAATGATAGTTCCCATTAACAATTTTTTGATAAAAAAATTCGTTTGTGAAATATTAAGCGTTAAAGTGCTAAATTTTGCTCGATTCGAGTGTCCCCCCCCTCTACCAGCTAAACGGTTATGTTTGGGGGTGTGAAAAAATTCACAATAGTAGTACATATAACGAAGTTTAAAAGAAAATTATCATGACTAAGTAGGCTTTACAACTTTACGAGTAATAGTCGACCAACTTATAAAATGTACTTGATATCATATTTTCTTAAACAAAATGTATCGGAGACAACTGCAAATGTAAGTTTGTCAACTTTATTTTTACATCTTTTATAGGTATGTTTTTTGGGGATAGGTAGGTTTTTATCGTCAACTATTTTTAACTAAATTCAAAAAAAGGAGCAGGTTCTAAATTCGTTGTAATCTTTTTTCTTATGGATTTTCCCCGATTTCTCAAAGACTCCTGGACCGATTTTGAAAATTCTACTTTTTAAAATTAAATTCAGCGAATCAGTTTAGTTAGTTCGCATAAGCATTTTGATGGGCAACTACGGAACCCTACACAGTGCGTGGCCCGACACGCACTTGGCCGGTTTTTGCTTTTAAAGTAGGTAATTTTCTAGTAAACGTTTAAACACAAGCCTCAAATAAAACTACTTCGGTAATATAAAAAATACTGTTTTGAAATAGGTGTACTGGTTATGAGATGATAAGACAAACGATAGTGTGTGCGCGTTAGAGGCCGAGGGGAGTGAGGCCCGGTATCCACCAAAGCAGAGAGAAGAGGTGATGTGTTTGAATAACCAATCAGATGTCCACTGAAGCTAAGCGGAGAGAAGATGTGGACATTTGATTGGTTATTCAAACATCTCTCCTCTCCGCTTTGGTGGATACCGGGCCTGAGTGTCCTCGGCGCTGTCCCACGGATGAGATTGCGGTTGAAGGACGAGTAAGGTCATATCGCGTGTGAGCCCCTACAATTTGCTCATTAGTCCCGGTTTTAGATTATTCCTACATACAAACATATTTTATTGTGTTTTTACTTAATTTTCCAGATCAGAGCGTCGTTCCCGACTAATATCAGCGCCGACGAACTTCGCGCACCTATCCCACATGGGCCCGGGCGACGGGATCCGCTCGCAGAGACTACTGGATCTACCCACCACCGTCGAGACTGCCGATGAACATCCCATGGTAAATATAAATAGCTAACATCAGAACTATGTGCCACATGGGCCCTGGCGACAGGATCGGAAGTTACGTTACGTGTAGCACAGAATACATAATAGTACCGTAGTACTATTATGTATTCTACGTACGTATACAGAAGTGTCATTTCCCAAAATCAAACTAATGCAAAATCTATGCTCGAGAGAATAAAGTAAAAATATGTACGGAGTACGGGCGCAGCAGACTGCATGTGAAACCCGTCCACGTGCCCGCGTGTGATTGTAGTTTTTAAACCCACGCGGCCGCACCGTGGACGGGGCTACACCGCGGAGTATGCCAGGCTTGGTAGTAGACGCCTGTGTAGCGCGGTCTAGAGGAGAGAGATGGTAGCGGGTAGCCTCGATCGTGTTTCGTGTCGCACTGCATCTGCGTCGACCGATTAACTGTGGTCGACCTCCTGCCCCCTCCCGCCGCACCCGACCCCCTTCTGTCTCCTGGCCGTAGTGATGTGCATCGCTCAATATTTAATACAATCATGTTTGTTTTGTATGTGCAGATGTACAGCAGTCGAGAGAGTAGTAAACGGACGTCGCCGCTGACGATATCGCACGGTACCGGATCATATAATGGTATGTACAAATTCATTCATTTCATTATTTTAGTAGTAAAATCATACAACATAAACAATAATTTAGCATCACTGCTTTGTGACTGTGTTTGTAATAGACGGAGCCCCGCTCAGCAGGGCTCCTATTGTTTTCTATGGATTACACGTCAATGTACTACATACAACCTTTCTTCCCCAGGATCCTGGCGCAGTGGAGGGCGACGTGACCCACCTGGAGAGGCGCCCCCCTCCCCCCCGGGGGCCGGTCGCCCTATGGAGAGGTCCATAGGAGGAGGGTCACAGGGCAGCGGCTCGCTGCTGCTGGAGCGGTCCATCACGCCGCTCAGCCTGGGCAGCATGAGCTCGCTGCACGATGTGCTCAAGGTACTGCTACTGCTATATACTATACATCGGTCACAGGGCAGCGGCTCGCTGCTGCTGGAGCGGTCCATCACGCCGCTCAGCCTGGGCAGCATGAGCTCGCTGCACGATGTGCTCAAGGTACTGCTACTGCTATATACTATACATCGGTCACAGGGCAGCGGCTCGCTGCTGCTGGAGCGGTCCATCACGCCGCTCAGCCTGGGCAGCATGAGCTCGCTGCACGATGTGCTCAAGGTACTGCTACTGCTATATACTATACATCGGTCACAGGGCAGCGGCTCGCTGCTGCTGGAGCGGTCCATCACGCCGCTCAGCCTGGGCAGCATGAGCTCGCTGCACGATGTGCTCAAGGTACTGCTACTGCTATATACTATACATCGGTCACAGGGCAGCGGCTCGCTGCTGCTGGAGCGGTCCATCACGCCGCTCAGCCTGGGCAGCATGAGCTCGCTGCACGATGTGCTCAAGGTACTGCTACTGCTATATACTATACATCGGTCACAGGGCAGCGGCTCGCTGCTGCTGGAGCGGTCCATCACGCCGCTCAGCCTGGGCAGCATGAGCTCGCTGCACGATGTGCTCAAGGTACTGCTACTGCTATATACTATACATCGGTCACAGGGCAGCGGCTCGCTGCTGCTGGAGCGGTCCATCACGCCGCTCAGCCTGGGCAGCATGAGCTCGCTGCACGATGTGCTCAAGGTACTGCTACTGCTATATACTATACATCGGTCACAGGGCAGCGGCTCGCTGCTGCTGGAGCGGTCCATCACGCCGCTCAGCCTGGGCAGCATGAGCTCGCTGCACGATGTGCTCAAGGTACTGCTACTGCTATATACTATACATCGGTCACAGGGCAGCGGCTCGCTGCTGCTGGAGCGGTCCATCACGCCGCTCAGCCTGGGCAGCATGAGCTCGCTGCACGATGTGCTCAAGGTACTGCTACTGCTATATACTATACATCGGTCACAGGGCAGCGGCTCGCTGCTGCTGGAGCGGTCCATCACGCCGCTCAGCCTGGGCAGCATGAGCTCGCTGCACGATGTGCTCAAGGTACTGCTACTGCTATATACTATACATCGGTCACAGGGCAGCGGCTCGCTGCTGCTGGAGCGGTCCATCACGCCGCTCAGCCTGGGCAGCATGAGCTCGCTGCACGATGTGCTCAAGGTACTGCTACTGCTATATACTATACATCGGTCACAGGGCAGCGGCTCGCTGCTGCTGGAGCGGTCCATCACGCCGCTCAGCCTGGGCAGCATGAGCTCGCTGCACGATGTGCTCAAGGTACTGCTACTGCTATATACTATACATCGGTCACAGGGCAGCGGCTCGCTGCTGCTGGAGCGGTCCATCACGCCGCTCAGCCTGGGCAGCATGAGCTCGCTGCACGATGTGCTCAAGGTACTGCTACTGCTATATACTATACATCGGTCACAGGGCAGCGGCTCGCTGCTGCTGGAGCGGTCCATCACGCCGCTCAGCCTGGGCAGCATGAGCTCGCTGCACGATGTGCTCAAGGTACTGCTACTGCTATATACTATACATCGGTCACAGGGCAGCGGCTCGCTGCTGCTGGAGCGGTCCATCACGCCGCTCAGCCTGGGCAGCATGAGCTCGCTGCACGATGTGCTCAAGGTACTGCTACTGCTATATACTATACATCGGTCACAGGGCAGCGGCTCGCTGCTGCTGGAGCGGTCCATCACGCCGCTCAGCCTGGGCAGCATGAGCTCGCTGCACGATGTGCTCAAGGTACTGCTACTGCTATATACTATACATCGGTCACAGGGCAGCGGCTCGCTGCTGCTGG
Source organism: Agrotis segetum (assembly GCA_036375495.1). NCBI lineage: Eukaryota > Metazoa > Arthropoda > Insecta > Lepidoptera > Noctuidae > Agrotis > Agrotis segetum. The sequence goes on along the minus strand of JAQSVV010000310.1, from coordinate 307,322 downwards.
AGCGGTCCATCACGCCGCTCAGCCTGGGCAGCATGAGCTCGCTGCACGATGTGCTCAAGGTACTGCTACTGCTATATACTATACATCGGTCACAGGGCAGCGGCTCGCTGCTGCTGGAGCGGTCCATCACGCCGCTCAGCCTGGGCAGCATGAGCTCGCTGCACGATGTGCTCAAGGTACTGCTACTGCTATATACTATACATCGGTCACAGGGCAGCGGCTCGCTGCTGCTGGAGCGGTCCATCACGCCGCTCAGCCTGGGCAGCATGAGCTCGCTGCACGATGTGCTCAAGGTACTGCTACTGCTATATACTATACATCGGTCACAGGGCAGCGGCTCGCTGCTGCTGGAGCGGTCCATCACGCCGCTCAGCCTGGGCAGCATGAGCTCGCTGCACGATGTGCTCAAGGTACTGCTACTGCTATATACTATACATCGGTCACAGGGCAGCGGCTCGCTGCTGCTGGAGCGGTCCATCACGCCGCTCAGCCTGGGCAGCATGAGCTCGCTGCACGATGTGCTCAAGGTACTGCTACTGCTATATACTATACATCGGTCACAGGGCAGCGGCTCGCTGCTGCTGGAGCGGTCCATCACGCCGCTCAGCCTGGGCAGCATGAGCTCGCTGCACGATGTGCTCAAGGTACTGCTACTGCTATATACTATACATCGGTCACAGGGCAGCGGCTCGCTGCTGCTGGAGCGGTCCATCACGCCGCTCAGCCTGGGCAGCATGAGCTCGCTGCACGATGTGCTCAAGGTACTGCTACTGCTATATACTATACATCGGTCACAGGGCAGCGGCTCGCTGCTGCTGGAGCGGTCCATCACGCCGCTCAGCCTGGGCAGCATGAGCTCGCTGCACGATGTGCTCAAGGTACTGCTACTGCTATATACTATACATCGGTCACAGGGCAGCGGCTCGCTGCTGCTGGAGCGGTCCATCACGCCGCTCAGCCTGGGCAGCATGAGCTCGCTGCACGATGTGCTCAAGGTACTGCTACTGCTATATACTATACATCGGTCACAGGGCAGCGGCTCGCTGCTGCTGGAGCGGTCCATCACGCCGCTCAGCCTGGGCAGCATGAGCTCGCTGCACGATGTGCTCAAGGTACTGCTACTGCTATATACTATACATCGGTCACAGGGCAGCGGCTCGCTGCTGCTGGAGCGGTCCATCACGCCGCTCAGCCTGGGCAGCATGAGCTCGCTGCACGATGTGCTCAAGGTACTGCTACTGCTATATACTATACATCGGTCACAGGGCAGCGGCTCGCTCGAGGCGGATACAATGTACTTCAATTATTGATAATAGGTTTGCTTTTGTAGTTAATACTATTCATTTCTTCTTAGGATCCCTGATGGACGATTTACAAACAATTTATTCACATCTAATAACTCCTTCATTTTCGTCCCACTGTTACTCAAACTATGTTAATATTCTTGGTGTCCAATACTGACGTGTACACAGTATGTTCCTGGGCAGGTTGGCACGGACCTGGGCGACGGTCTCCACTCGGAGGACAGCAGCTGCGGGGCCTCGCCACCACATCCCATGGACCCTTGATGGTGAGCAATACTTTATAAACGGTTCTGGTGGCTTAACATGACACGTGCGCACTAAGCAACGACGATATAATACTAGACTCGTAATAACAGGCGACCGATGTCTGTCAACACATTAGGCAAAAAAGTCTTATATTCGTCTCATTTCGACCAATCCTGTGAGCCGTAAACAAACGTTGAGACAGCACAGACCTTGAGTTAGCCAATCACAACGCAGTACCCCGTCCCCCTCGCTTACGTAGTACCTCAGCGAGTTGACAGAAAAGTTTTTGTTCCTGAGATCGTGCATGCGGTGTCTAGCATTATATCGTCGCTGGCTCTAAGCGACCGCTCAGAGTTTGTCAACGGGCAGTTACGGGGTCAAGTGACTTTATTTGTACAGTCACGAGCAATAGTATGTATACACTAAGCAGTATTCAAAAGCGATTTTCTGCTACCATATTGATTAAACTTTTGGCTTTTCGTTAGACTTCTTTTTTGGAAGCCATACTATTACGAAATAGGTCTTATTTCAATTGGAAACCAGTATTTCACGAGTAATTTGCGTTTGAATTTTGTTAAGTGTATACATGTTATTGCTTGCTGTACAAAATGCGTGCATGGAACATTGGCTAGCACTCGTAACTACCCGTTTGCAACCGCTGTGAACCATCGCTTAGCGCCGTGCCGCGAGCGGTATATAATCAAAAGTATGGAAATGTTTGAAACACGCCACGAGAAGCTGCTCATAGATAAAACCATTGTTAAAAGATCAGTCACATTAGATGCTTATGGCGATAAAAATAAGGTGTAAAGTCGCTAGTTTAATTAAAAACTCGGTAATTAACTCCTTTGTAACCTTCCACAGAAGCCAACTGAACTCTTCGTGGACACTAGACATGTCCCGTTTCTACGCTTGCTTTTGTTAAAAGTAGTATAATTTGCGACCGGGACAGGCGTGGACGGTTGTACGCCGTATGTCGACTACACAGAGTTCATTATTGCGTAGCAGCCGATGCTTTAAGTATATTTATGTGAACGCTTCTGTTTGTGATAGATATGATAATAGGGGGATGTCTTGAGGCAGTGGTTATGCGAAAATAGCTCTTAATCTAGTGAAAATAATAGTCAATTTTGGCTGACTGAGATATTTAGCATCACGGGAATACTGGATAGGCAGTCGTATTAACGCATAATTAAAAAAAAAACAATGTCTTTCACAAACAAAAGCGCAGTTAAATAAATTATTATCAATATATTTGGTTCCTAAAAGAATTATATGGAAGATTTATTTTGCAATGTTATTAAATTATTTATCAGAAACGAAATAATAATTACAATGTAATGGTTTTCTGCGTGACACATAATACTAAACCTTCCATTAAAAGATAATAATAACAAATTTAAATAAATATTGTTAAGCTTTGTACACACTGACTAAATATTAGGCTTAGGAGTTAAATCCTAGGAATTTATTTTAGTATTTTTGACGCATATTAGGAATTTAGTATTATTTATTGTACGTTCTCTTTAGTGTAAAAATGGCAAAAAAACATGCTATGAAAATTGTAAATAATAATATTGACTTTTTTTGCCACTCGTGTCACCACAAAAGTATTAAAATTCTTCCTTTTTTAAATTGTTGACGCTATTAGTATCTAACTCAATCTTATCCGATTCCAATACGAGTTCACTATACTTAACTCACAGAAATTAAAATAAGGATGTTAAGAGCGCGTATTCTGAAAGTTGGCAACTTCGCAAACAGCTGTCAAATATTTACGAGTTTTAATTAATTTGGCAAGTTTACTACATGGAAATAAGAAATATGACTCACTAAAACATTTGTATAGGAATGAAATTAAAACACTGAAGTTGATGTTGTAATCGTTTCAGGTGTAGAAAAGACATTTGGGAAGTTTCCAAATTATTTTTTTTACATCTATAACAGCTATACTGAGCCAAACTATATGCCTATTCGGTGTTACAATATTAGTTAGGTATATGGTGTTTATAAGTTATTTTAAGTTTTAATATTCAATTTATTAAAACTTGTTAATATTTGACAACCATTTGCGACATTGTCAACTCTCAGAATACGCGCTCTTAAGGAGAGACTAAAAAAATATCTTCACATACTTTTTCATTCTAATTCTTATGAAATATTGACATTAAAATTCTTATGAGAAATTTTAAATTTATTTTTCTAACTTTTTAAATTGTTTGACATGAAATTGTTTTAAAAATCAACCTAATATGGTCAGTGTGTGCCATGCCCTAGTTAATAGACCCAATGTGGCTTGTAGGTCAATTAGATTCCTGTTAAAACTACGTATTTTGTATCTGCATACGTAAGGCTATGTTTATTAGTCAATGTCAGTTTATTTCACGGCCAAACATGTTTGAAATATGTTTTTTTGTGTATGATGTCTATAATTTTTATTAGCAAAATAACTACAGCCAGACAAGCCGATCTTCTAATAATAGTAAAAAGGGCTCGTGGTAAGGCCTCTGTTCCACCATTGACTGTGTATAGGGGTTCTCCCTTTTATTCCATGCTTCCATCGAGTTGCGCATATCCAAATGAATATTTATCCGCGGTCTTTTGAATATCATTCACCCACCTGGGTGTCGAGTCTGCTAATTATTAGTCAGAATGGCGCCACAATGGCGTTTCAATTTTCGAACCATTTTTTACTCAGCAGTAAAAATGGTTCGAATAAGCACTACATTTGAAACGCCATTGTGGCGCCATTCTGACTAATAATTAGCAGACTCGACACCCAGGTGGACTACCATGTCGTCTTAAAGCCAAAGTAATTCCGGTGTGTGAACGAGATGGCGCTAGACATTATATAGCTCTGTCTCATTTCCACGCAGGAAATACTCTCGCGGTAAGACGTCGTGGTAGACCATCAGGGGGGTATTACAACGTCTTAAAATCAGGCTTGTTCTAGTGAGTGAACGAGATGGCGCTAGACGGCTTGTATAGCTCTGTCACTTTCACTAGGCCGGTAAATCTGTCAACACTTTTTACTTTTTACTAAACCTGATATTAAAACTACTTTGATATCACGGTTTTAAAGAAAGCAAAGAATACAACATGTTTCGTGAAATTAACTAGCATTCACTAATAAGCGAACTACCTATATAATAATATAAATAAAATAGATGTAGGATTTTATTAACCAAATTGTATTTAATTGCTTTTATTTTTAATACTCCTGACGTCATCGTTATGACGTCACAGACCGCCGATAATAAAACCAAAACGGTTTATAAGTTTAATGAATTTATAATGAAAAAAGAACATGAACAATTTTTTTATTAAAATGTGATGTCTTTACCTAACAAAATAATTAAAATTAATTATAACGACTGTGACGGTAATACAAAACCAATGAATTTCAGTTTTATTGTGAATATTGTTATAAGGTATACTGTACAACAATTATGACCCACCATAAGCTTATTATTTACAGACATTCAAATACAGTTATGTCAAACCATACATATCCATGGTAAGGTGTGGTTTGACGGATTCTAACGATTTATTGTCAAAAGGGGTCACGATTAAAATTTATCGATTGTACAGACGCCAGCAGGTCAACCTATCCGAATCTAACAAATTTTACCAAACAAACACCTTCCGCTATTGTAATTCTTACATGCGAAAAGTTACAAAATAAAATATTGTAAGTCGGATTTAAATGAATATTCGAGTCTAGGCTTACATCAGATCACGTGAAATAATGGTATTTCGTCGTCCATTTTTTTCAGGCACTTTAAAACAGTATTCACATTTGAAACTTAACTTAAAAACACTGCCATCTCTGTATAGAAAGTAGATACTTGACAGTTGAACAAAATAGAGGAAACATTAGATTTTCGTTACCTATTTGTATTGGTATCGATATGTAAAATAATATCGATGATCCGTTATTTAATCGCTTATCATATAGACTGTCGATAATCTCGATAACTATCCTATTGTGCTAGATATGTGACTTATAAATATCGATAAACTCACATCACTATTTTAAGGATTTAAAACGGGATATTCCCCATGTTTTGAGTTTTACTTGCAACAGTGCCGAGATATCAGAATCTCAAAACAAATAATAAACGTGTTAAATATCCAGTTTAAATCCTATTAATAGTTTTAGTGACCATATCATTTTAAAAACTTATATCAGGTCAGTATATTACGAGTAAATCAATATGACGATGTTCCGTTTCCAAAAGCAATAGGATATTCATCGATATCGATATAATTATAATAATAAAATATTATTTTTAACCTTTTCGCTAGACATGTATACTGTATACATAAGGTTTGTATATTAATAAAATAATGTGATTATTTCCATTTTTAATGAAGTTATAAAGTATATTACCAAAATAATCGTCACATTTAATGTTTAAGTTAATTATTTATAAAACGTGAAAAATATCGCTTAATTTTAATGCTTTGTGTGTTGAAGAAAGTTCATTAATACGGAAATGTCGATAGATAAAAATAACTGCAAAGTTACGAAGTATTATAAATATGTTCTGGTTAAAAGCCATAAAAATACATGTTTCAAATATATTTGGTCGTTATATTAACTGGTGGTTAAAACTGTCAATTTTATACTTAAGTCCGCAGTTAAGTTTAACTATCGACATATCGATACATTTAGTGTAGGTATTACCCTAATTTTTGTAACAAATCTCATAATTATTTTGTGATTATTCACCTTTAACAGTAAGCAATATTTTTTTTTTTTTTTTGTAATAATTGTTAATTTTTTAACAATCTAGTCTCTTTTTTGTTTATTGACCGTAATGTATTATCGCGACTATGATTCGTCTTCAATGTATTTTAAGATTTAAACTAGTTGGACGTAGACAAATGAGATTTTTTATAGCTTAGTTTTTTTAATTATTTTTCTCTCTTCGGTGCCTGTGGTAAGGTTGTTACGAATTTTCACGGTCTCGTGTATCCAAAAATATTATGAAGCTAAAAGAATCTCGATAAAAAATATTTGGCTGTAATTTTAATGAAAGTTTTCAGACTAAAAATATAAAAATTCCTATGATTCTGAAAACTAGCAAGTAAATAATTCGTAGAAAACCTTGCCTGCCGTGGCGCCCCTATCTTCTGATGGACACATAATTATTCTCTTTTATACTTTTTTATGTAAACATCGATGAAAATATAAAATTATCCAAAGATCCTTGTATCGAAATATATTTTAAATTCAACAAAATCGCCAAAATCAGTTGTAAATAAAAGCGAATAATATGTATAAAAATACTTGAATCAACTAAAAAAAATATGTAAAATGTTTTTGAGAAGAATTATAAAGAATTTGCAACTGATCAAGGCAAGTTATTTTATTTTACTTATCCTAAATTATCTTTCGAGCGATTAAGTTCTCACATTCAGAAACAACTATTTATAATTAAAATGTTATTTATAATTACTTTTGAATACGAGAACTTGTGCTCACAAAATTAGTATTACCACATTTTGATACAAAATAGTGTTGGCCACTATATCGATATTATAATACGTTTTAGTTGAAAAATTCTAGTTTTAAAACTTATATGCACCAGAAAGAACTGAATGTATATTGCTTTTTTATATAATTGTGTATATTAATGTAAACGTATACATTATGAACAAATGCGTAATGTCCGCTTATTTCTGAATCGGTTATGTCAAAATTTTATTGAAATTGTTGTTTATATCTTTCTGAATCCATGAAATTATATTCATTGAAAACCTTTGTATTAATTATATTTCATTGTCGCATAATGCCTTCGTGAAAGAAATAAATAGCAATTTGAAATCCTTTGTATTACAACTACATTCCGTTTATTTCAACACTGACCCAATCTCATATCGGTAGTATCGATAACTCGCTAGGTATTCACATAACTATCGATAAGTGACGCGACATCACTACACTATACAGCATTTACCTTTGTCAATTGATATTAATAAAAAAAATTATCGTGGATACGTAACATAATTGGCGTTGTATAACCTAATAAATTGTATATCTCAATAAATTTGTTGATCGAGAAATACGCTAGGATAAGATTATATAAATAAAAAATCCCCAAAAACAATACGCAACGGGTTTAGAAATGTAGATTTTGCTAAAATTGATATTTAAAATGCATTTTATATTAAAAATACGCTTGTATTACTCGAAATTGTATTTTTTTTTCACGTTTACTGTTGCGATGTCCGAGCTAAAATATTTTATTAGCTTCTTTTTACTTATTTTGGCACTTCTTGGCTTTGGACTTAGTAATCCGTGATTATACAGTGAATATTTTACGATTCTTACATTTCTTACCATCAAATGCTTGGCTTACAAGTTATACTAATATTATTGGATAAACATAAAAACAATAAAATCTTGAAATATATAAACTTGAAATCGAGCGAATGATGGCAAGAAAAACCATATGAAATAACAACATCTAAAATGTGTGCCGTGAAAAATATTAAACGAAAAAATATAAAAAAAACACATATACAAAAGCATTTAGACATTTATTCCCTTAGCTAACAATAACCAATGTTTTATTATAATATATTGTATCCAGCTACTGTTCTATAATATAATTATTATATTATAATTTCATTGTAAATCTAAATTATTGTCTAATATTAAATTGCATTATGTGAATTTATCTCAATACTTAATTATTTTATGTAAATATATCTGAATAAAGAAACATTTGAATGAACTTTTAGTTTTATTGTGTGGTGAGCGATAATTTTAGTGCTCAAATGATATCAAACTAAGAAAAATATATAAACAACGTACGGTCGCACTGAACGCACGCAGTTTTTAAAACAATGAAAATTACACAACCGGGTGCTATCCTATTATAATATTATAAAGGTGAAAGTTTGTAACTTTTCCAAAGGGGAGGCCTATGTTCAGCAGTGGACGTCTTACGGCTGATATGATGATGATGATGATGATGATGAAAGTTTGTATGTATGGATGTTTGTTACTCTTTCACGCATAAACCACTGAACGGATTTGGCTAAAATTTGGTACACAGATAGTTTATAACCTGGATTAACACATAGGATAGCTTTTATCCCGATTTTATGTTCCCGTGGGATAATTTTCGAGTTGTAGCGGGTGAAGCCGCTGGCAACAGCTAGTTTTTAAATAAAACCCCAACTGTGTATAGTTTCGACATAGCAACAAGGACAACACAATCAGTCTTGTTAAAAAACAAAGTCGGTAAAGTGCGTTTCCAATACATGAAATTCACCTAAGATCCAGTCTCCGAGACAATTTTCTTGTTTTATGGTATAAAGTTATACTCGTTTTTATTAAAACCTGGTTTTAATGAAGTTGATGCCGAAAATGTGTTGAAGTTGCCGCCTCGCTCTTATAGGCCTTACGGAGGCGCCGTGGATAGCTGTGGCGGGTATGTCATTGACCAAAGTACTAACTATGCGTTTCGATTGAAAATAGGTACGATGACTAGGAAGCCATATTTTGATTACGGACGCCTTTCTAATAGACATTCATCAAAAAACAATCACGAAAAAAAAACATTAGATAGATTCGGGTGTACATAGTGTGATTCTGGTCATAGCAAACAATACATTTGATTTGACCCAACAAGCATTGCGTCGAGTGGCGTCGGGTGTTAATATTGTGTTTCCGGCTTCATTATAAACATTTTCTTTACAAAAAGTCTCTTACCGAGGATCAAGTTATGTCATCGACGTGTGCTTCAACTGTTTTCTGAGTAAACAGCGCTGTTTTGGAATATGTAATTGCGGTAATAGCTGCAACTACAATTTTGTGATCTGTCACAGGATTAATTAATTATTATTTTTATATTATTTAAATGTTAGATTTATAAATCTGTCAATGAATAAGTACCTAGTGCTAATAATTAAACACGCATTACGAAACAAACTTTGTTTTTTACTTAAACTTTTTTGTTCTTTGTAAAACAGTGTTTCTGTAGTAATCTCCGTGTCGTGTCAGTTAATCTTGGCCTCTCTTTACTGGATATTTTCAAACAATGATCAGTCAGCTTATACTGGTGTATACTTAGACCCGGAACGAAAAAGAAAGAAAGTTTGACAGGTCGAGGTACCTAGTCATTGAACAATCCAATTTTATATCAAAAAAAGAAAAGATCACAAAACATCTTTAAGGTACAGACGACAGCACCACGATTTGACAAATTTCTTCAATCGATTTTCAACCTTATAACAATAGAAAGTTAATTTTCGATTGGAAAATATTGACAGATTCGAGTAGGTTGACCTGCTGTCTGTACATGTAGGCCATAAAATATTTGTTCCGTGCGGGAATGCAACGAATCGCGCCTATTGGGACAACCGATTAGTTCCAATTTAATCCAAGATGGATGGATGTTAGGATGATAACGTTACTGTTTACTGAATAGCACAGCAAGGCAAGACTAGGCATTTATGATCAAGTTACTACCATTCGTAAACCAATTCATGGAGAAGTATGGATAAGAATACGACAATAAACCCTATCCGTACACATATAAAACATACATTATCAGTAATATTGAAAGTATAATACATATCAATTCACTTACATAATCATTGTAGAATACTGGAACACAGTTGAGCTTTCAGCATCACTCACTTGGAATCTTCATCACTAAAATTATCACATGGAATACACAAGACACCAATCAAGACCCGCCTTAACTCTTACAACAGTTACAACTGAACCCGAATTTGAGGGTACATTTATTTTTATACTCAGAAGTATTTTAATTTTTACCCCGTCCGTTTTAGATTGCCGCCATAATTGACCAATGGCAGATTGTCTAACATTGTAAGTAAATAATAACTAATAAAATAAGTATTAATTAATTTAAAAAAATCTGTACGACCGAAACATTAGAAAAATTGATAAGATAATTTTGAAATTTAGTAAACATTTATTTGTAATCTTCATTTATTTTGATTAATTTATTTGAACATAAACTGATTGCGTTCGGAAATCAGTTGTTGTAAAAAAAATTAGGATTTAATAAGATCTTTTATTCATTCTTTTTCCGTATTATTTACATTCTTAAATATTTTTTTAAAACCAAAAAATATTAACACATTTAAACATTTCACATTGTTATTAATATTAATTTTACGTAAAGCCGGATCCACACGCTTGCCGTGTTTGTCAAACAGAAGGAGACGGCGCTATACTAAGAAACGAGATAGGATTATTTGCGTCTTGCTTTCTGGTATAGCGCCGTCCCCTTCTGTTTGTTTTCTAGTTGATGCAACAAGTGAAGTTCGATCTTATTTAAACGAAGGCTTTGTCCGAAGAGATTAGCATAGGAGATTACAGCTTGGCCAGAACGGATTGAAACGGAACTAATCTTTTTGTTTCAGACAAAGTTTTAAAATCTTTGATATTTGATGTAAACAAAGACCGCAGGTTTGTTAGCTATTTATTATTGTGCCATAAAACTAACGTAATAAGTGAACAGTGGCGACTTCCGGTTTTCTACATTTTTACAGCTCGACATAAAATTGTAGAAAACCGGAAGTCGCCACTGTCTTCGCGCTACCAGCACATTGAATGATTTTATTTTATTTATTTTCACTTATTACGTTAGTTTTATGGTACTATAATAAATCTAACAAACCTGCGGTCTTTGTTAACATCAATTATCAAAGATTTTAAAACGCTGTCAGAAATAAAAAAATTAGTTCCGTTTCAACCCGTTCTGGCCAAGCTGTACGGTGTCGCCATCTGCACTGTGTTTGAGAATTGTTTTTTTTTTCGTTCGACAACCCCAGCCAGCGACCTACATTTACTTCAGAGCACCCGGTTATTTGAATGTTGAATCTGGGGAGTTGGGAGGGTGGGATGCACGTGGGATGCTAATCTCTTCGGACAAAGCCTTCGTATAATTATGATCGAACTTCACTTGGTAAGTTCGTTTAATCATTAATTACTCTTACATGTAGATGTTGAGAGTTTCATATGAAAATAGCAACAAAAATTAAACTCAGTTTTGTAGAAAACAAAGGATCATTTATTTCCTTCAACACAAAAAAGCTAGTTATTTTCAGTTCATGATTCATAAAAATTCATAATCAATAAAAATATAGGGGACAAGAATTGCTCAGTGCAGGCTTTACATTCTGCGATGGCTCTATACTAAGCAGATTTTCAATTGTTCTTTCAAATTGAGCTTTCTCAGAGACGGAGTAGAATCTTTTTGTAGGGATAATGGTCTGGTTCACAGGCCTTGAAAATGGTTTTGATAACCATCAATCCATGATAGGATGTTTTTATCACCCGTCAAAAGTGACCATTAGTCGCGAAAGTAAGATAGCCTACCGGCGTATTTTACCGAGTCCATCGGCGGCTGCAGCGAGTCCGATCTTGACGCGACGATTGTTTCGAAGAGTTGTTTTGATTGCACTTGAATGCAGGCTCCTTCGTCTTCTGGTTCTACCTCGGCCTATGATTCAGGGAAGGACCACGCCCGTTTAAATTTCTCTGATGTGGTTTATTTTTATTCGTCACCGGTTTTTGCTCGGCGGATACGGGGTAAATTTTAGGTCAGCTCCAGACTTTGTGATAGCTTTTGCTGCTCTCAATGCTTCCGACAGATCTTCGCCGAAAAGGAATTGGTCTATTTTTGTAGCTTGCAGCTGATCTTTTAGGTCTTTTGTCACATTGTTCAGAACAAAACTCCTGCGTGTGACAGAGTCTGAATACTGCCTATCACACAAAAGTTTGATAGCGTCCATGAGTAGTTCGATTAACGCCGTATTCTTGGGTTCCGATGAAATAAGTAAGGTGAGCGCTTCAGCTAAACATGATGTCGCGGAGGAAGTTTGTCTTTGTTTGAGTTCGATGCTCTTGTCTCTTTTGTAGACAGTCTCTGAGATAGCAGCTTTGACCTCAGGATTGAGAACGGGGGCATCAATTGAAATACAATTTGCTGGAGGCAAATATTTTTTCAAGAGTTCCGCGCGCTCTTCCTGAGATAAGCGTGTAGTGGCTATGTGCTGCAGGCATATCGCAAGGTCGGATTGAATATTTATACCATACGTCTTAGTCCTAGATGAGTCCTCCCCTAATATTTCCATGACCTCGTCGTCCAGCTCCAATGTTGCAGATGACGCATCTGCTTGCAATGGTGGCGTAGACACCGGCAGTGGCACTGCGGCGCTGGTGGACGGCTGAGGTTCTGCGTTACTTGTCGACGGTTGCGGATTGGTGACGGCGCCTGCCGTTGTTGTAGGCATGTCTGAAATGGACATTGAACCATTTTAGGTATATATTTTTGATAGCGTGACAGCCCCATAAGCTGGCCGCATTACCCTACTAGGTTTTAGGTAGGTAGTTTAATAGTAAAGTAACAGTCCCACAGACTGCTCGCAGTACTATACAGGGTGACTTTTTTAGCACCGTCCAAAATTTTTCTAGGCATTAGGTAATCACTAAACCCATTTTTGAAAAAAAATCGATACATCAAATTGTCATATTAAATAATTTTCTCATCCACTCTGCGTGGTCACTTAGCTAAACGTTAATAATATACACTTGCCGACGCATGAAACGGACAGAGCGCACCCCGCTCACCCCCCGCCCCGTCCCGCTACACCTGAGCGACACATCACAGCGCGGTGGCCAGATTCATCAACTTTTTATAGATACCATTGAGACGTGATATCTCGATATTTTTGTATTGAGTGATACAAAAAGAAAAACACGTATTCAGTCATTTTCGCCAAAGATTATTATATTAAAATTTGGATGGTGACTAAAAAATCACCCTGTATAATATCGCAAAGTGACATTCCCAAAAAATGCCCGCATTGCACTCGTCATGTTTGCCCTGGTCCAATAATCACTAGAGATACAACTCTGCGACGAAACTGAGAAACGTCAAATGTCGCCCTCTGGACGCAGATTTTGGAACTAATGCCCAACACAAGTATAGTACATACATACACACATACATACGTACCTACTCTACTACTTGAATATTTTTAAGATTTAGGTGGTTTAGGGTACATAAGTGAATTACATATTCGCTTGCAGTTATGTGAAAAGCGAAAAAGTAATTCACAATTATTAAAAAAAACAATAATCTTAGACTTTTATTTATTTCTTTCTTTTAAAACACTTCTTACTTAGTTTTCTTGCTTTATCTTTATACAAATCCGTATTTTACTTAGACCATATTTTAAACTGATTTCGTTATCTTGAAAGGGTTAGTGCTAATGTCACTTTCGGTTTCGTGTAACTAAGCAAAACATAATGTTGATCTGTTACTGTGCGAAAGTAGGACAAATGGATAAATGTACTTTGGCATTTAAAATTTACTACTATGTCAGTTTCACCCATTCCCATGGGAACACAGGGTTAAAATATAGCCTATTATGTCCTATGATACTCAGTAAATATGTGTTGAATTTTTAAAATTGAACCTGGTTGAACATTTTTATAGTTGAATAGTAAAAAACAACAAAACCAATAAAAGAGAAGAGTTAAAAAGTAACAAACACAATAAAAAATTAAATCTTTGGTCTTTATGTATTAAGTTTAGATAATAAAGATTTGACCCGTTTGAAAGGTAGGCATGATTTTCCTCCCAAAGGAGTTATTTAGCAATCCGTTAAAGATCATTTCCCCATAGAACCAGGTATTTTTGTTGAACTCTCCGGGAACAGACCATGACTGAATTTCTATACTCCAACCATAGGGAGGTTCTAGTTTGTGTCCCATCCCATCCCTTCTTAAATTAAGGTTCCTAAAAGGCTTTTGAGTGTTAGACCTCTGTGTCTCCACATAAGCATTGGGGTTCCTTTACACAGATGAAACTTGATTTAAAGAGAATATAAATTGATTATTATCCATAATAAAATTGTGATAACCAATAATGGCTGTTTTAGACTGTTATATAAGTAATATTATTAAACCTACTATCCTAAAGCCCGGTTTCCACCGCGAGTGGAACGGACACATTAATGAGTCCTTTAAACTCGCAGGCGCAAACTGCATACTTGTATTTCCACCAACAAATCGTTTTTGCGTTCCCAGAGCGAGCTCATTTTTACTCTTTTCACCCGCTGGGTCATTTATGTGTCCGCTCCGCTTGCAGTGGAAACTGGGCTTTAGTCTGTATTCTTTGTGTTTATAAGAATTTATTATATCTAACCTGGCATGTTTATTGTTGGTACAGCATCTTTGCTAAGTCGATTATTCCGGCAGCAATATTTTCGTTCGAAGTGCACTCGACATACACGGCGGTATTTGAAAATATGTTCATTTCCAAGTTGCAATATGTTACCACCAACGGAATAGACCCACTTATTAAATAATTCCTTATCCTTGTCTGGGTTTGGGAATTTATGTAAATTCGCATTGTTATCTGAAATAATCAAGTAAGTAATCAGTGGAGTTGAATGTCAAAACCTGAAATTTACAGGTAGCGGAATCAGGCCATGGGGCTTTCTTATGATCAGCCCCCTTTTATACACAAACGCACGGTCCGAGATTTCGATTCGGATATTCTGTCTATATTTTTTTGAAAGCGAACGACAGAGAGAGAATTTCTGAATCGAAATCTCGGATCGACCGGTTGAGAAAACGGGGGCTGAAGCTTAGGCCCAGCGGCATTATATGAAACTCTTACCTAAGCTGTTCAAGCACCCGGGGACGCAACACTGTCTATTAGACATGATAATAGGAAGATATTAATGTCACAAACACTAAAGTTGCGGCACCAAACGGTTCGTCAGAGTCCTGTCTCAAAACTTGATTTTATCAACAACACAAGCACAAAATCAACACGGCCGGAGGAGCCGAGACTCAACTCAACGGACTTAGGTGGAAAAAGCACTTTAGGACGGTTAAAATCTGGAAAAAACAAACAAGACGCGGAAAATACGCTAACGCCAACCGGCGGCCAAGTTTGTTTGTTTGACATTTGTTGTAGTGTTGCTGTTGCTTTTAATATAAATAAATTCAGTTACTAAATCTTGAATTTTTTTTTAATTACTTTATATTTTAATGAGCTTCCAAATAATATTTTATTGTTTGTTCGTTGTATTGTTTATAATAAATAAGTTTATCGAGATTATACTACCTACTCGTATAAATTGAGTGAAGGCTGGTCATACCAAAGAGTCAAATGAATGACTGTTTGCACGCCATCTTGCGTACGTAATAGAACCAAAATAGAACTATTTATCTCGTAATAATACTGCCATCTATAAGAGGGTTTTGTAAAAGTAGCAAAAAATTATAATGCCGGATCCACACGCTTGCCGTGTTTGCCAAACAGAACGAGACGGCGCTATACTAAGAAACGAGATAGGAATATTTGCATCTTTTCTTTCTGGTATAGCGCCGTCCCCTTCTGTTTGCTTTCTAGTTGATGTAATAATAATTTGATAACAGCCATGACACAAAAGATTTGGAAGACTCCTAGTAGTTAGGCTGTGGGAAAAAGACAGAGCTATACAAGTCGTCTAGCGCCATCTCGTTCCCTGAGCATAACTATATCTCACGCTTTGAGTAGAGACGCCATGGTAAGCCACCTGATGCTGCTGTGATATTTTATATAAACATAGCCATATAACAGCGCGGTAGTTTGGTATTCTACTCTGACCACTCACCGTTCGCGCTGCACTATCGGGCGATCTATATGAGATTTTTTCAGGGACCGGCGTCGCCAGTGGCGAATTCGCGTACTTACAACGTAATTGATGTCTTTATTCGCCGCGCCGCCACTTGCTTCCCGCTTAAAACAATATGTGCACAGGCCGCTAAAGAGAATAACATACGTTGCATTCAGCATAATTATTTCAAATATGCAAGTAAAAAAGTGGCAATGGGCAGGCCACATCGCTCGTAGAACTGACAAGCGATGGGGAAGAAAAGTTCTCTCATGGCGACCACGGACCGGAAGACACAGCGTAGGCAGAGCTCCCACTAGGTGGACCGACGACATCGTGAGGGTCGCGGGCAGCCGATGGATGCAAGTGGAGGATTGTCGTTCGGCGTGGCGGTCTAAGGGGGAGGCCTATATTCAGCAGTGGACGTCTTCCGGCTGATGATGATGATGACGACTCAGCACAACGACGATATAATACTAGACTCCGCATGCACGATCAAAGGGTGCGTCCACATCTGACGAATGCGCCGCAAATGCGCAGCTCGCGCGCCGTTTGCAAGCTGCACGCGTGCAGATCGCGTGCTGCGCGCGCGCTTCTCGCCCGCCTTTTGGCATACTAAATTCTCATTCTCATTGCCGAGAATGCGCGCGCGCAGCTCGGAAACAGCGTGCGAGCTGCGCATTTGCGGCGCATTCGCCAGATGTGGACGCACCCTAAGGAACAAAAATTATTCTGTCAACTGGCTGAGGTACTACGTAAGCAAAGACATTAAACTATACTTTGTACGGAAGCGAGGGGAAGAAAAAGAAATAAAACTCATAATTACAAATACAATTTTATTCAGCAAGTCACTAGGTCATATAGTTAATATAAACGCAACACTTAAAACAATCTTAAGTCTTTGTACAAGGCAATTTTCACGTTAACAATACGATACTTGCGAGATCGGGGCAACTGACAATGAAACATTTATTTTAACAAACGTTCCTAGGGTTGTAACCACAGTACAAATTGAGGCGAGTATTTTGCCACTATTAGGGCAAAAACCCAAGCTCGGCGTGGTAGATAAATAAGCAACAAAACTTTTGATAAGCAACAGGTAAAAAATAAAACATTATAAATTCTATTCTTAAACTCTTAAAACAGGATACTGGTTAACAAAATAATAATATAGATTTACCATCCAATTATTCTCTTAAACGACGAACAAACAAACTTTACTTATTTTGTTATTTGAAAATGGTATTTTCCTGTTTATATTGTACATTGTTCAGTCATTTGGTTAAAAATAAAAGGGTTTTATTTCTAGGTATTACCGTAGAAAAATTACCCAGCGTTAAATGATAAAGCTATTAAAATTATTTAAATAGCTCTGGTCTACCATGACTTCTTAAAGCGAGTTGTTTTGCTGTGAGAGCGAGATAGCACTAGACTTCTTGTCTCTTTCCCACAGTGAAACTACACTCGATTTAAGACGTAGGGCCCCTGAGCGATACATCTTATGAACATTGTCAGTCGACCCTTATCGCAATTTCAACCTCCACGGACAATCCACCCTAGTTACAATTTGATTAACGCTAATTTTTCGTGTTCAGATAATTGTAAATAATATATAAAATATAAGCGAACGGATAATTTGAGTATTACAACACATTATGAATAAATATAAAAATGTTATCTGTAGTATACTTTTAGCATTATATTTATTTTACCAAACTTATAATACAGATGCGAAAGTTTGAGGATGATTACTAAATTCACACAAAAACTACTGAACGGATTTGTATGAAATTTGGTACATTTATAGTTTATAACTTGGATAACACAACGGGTAGTCTATCAGGGTGTGAAGTTCCCGTAGAACATTAGGTACCGAACTTCAGGCGAGCAACGCCGCAGGCGTAACATAACTTCGCATATAACGCTAAAAGTATAACACTAATTAAAAGCCTTTTACATATTTTAATCTCAATAAGTACGTAGATCGATACATTTTAAATTATTGAGCGCTCAATTCGATACAGGAATGTGATTATGACCATTTTTCGAGCGAAGCGACTAAGAACATGTTTGTATGATTTTGTGTTATTTCATTATGGATGGGGAAAAATAAATAATTATTTAAAGATCGATAACATATTACATGTTATTATAAATTAGCCTCTTATATTATAAGTTAGGGGTTTAATTGAAAACTTTTTGTAGTAAGGCCTTTAAAATATAAGCTATGATTTTAATACTTTCAATTTAGGGATGATTCTCATAAGAGCGGGCCGTGCCAGGGCCGGGGCCCGTCCGTGCTACGCAATTTATATTACATAGAGTGGAGGAGGTGGGACCGTGCAACAAACGTGGTATAATATAATATTCCACAACTATCACACAACGCCATCTAGTCCCAAGCTAAGCAGAGCTTGTGTTATGGGTACTAGACAACTGATAAACATACTTATATATTTCTAAATACATACATATTATAGATAAATAACACCCAGACACAGAACAAATGATCGTGCTCATCACACAAACATTTGTCCTGGGTGGGTATCGAACCCACGACCTCCGGCATAGCAGTCAGGGTCACTAACCACTAGACCAACAGGCCAGTCGTATCATAATATATTGAAACATAATCGTATTGAAGTGTGTCGAGCGGGCCCGGACGGGACACGGATAATGCACTGTGTAATATAAATTGATTCATACAAAATATATGTCACAGATTAAAAACGTGCCCCGTCCAGGCCCCACCCCGCTCTAATGAGAACCATCCCCTCTTCTTTTTAATAAACGTCCTGTCTTTGTCGCGTCACTCAAGAATTGACCGAAGCATGAATGATTAAAAAAAAATCTTCAATAAATATTTCACATGATTTCTTTTTTTCATTTCCACCCAATTTCTCTTTTTAATCTCTGTAAAAATAAAAAATAAAATAACTGGCAACACTTTACTTTGCTTACAAAATTAATCGCTTTTTGTGGTGTTAAAAATTTATAAGCAAAGTAGCCAACAGAAATTGAAATAATATTAAAATAAGATGCTATATAATACTTTGATGAAACTTACAAGTTTACGATCTAAATAAATGTAAATTACTCTAATTTTGGTGCACAAACTAAAACACTCGTGATCGATAAATGCGACGCGAACAACTGTTTATTTTTAGTGTAAGGGCGGGTAGGACCGTACAATAAGCAATACAACAAGGTCTGAATAACCACAGCAAGACAAACTGAACTACAAAAAAATAAGTTTTAATCGTTTAAATGAACCATTTATTCATTTAATTGCTGTGGTTATTCAGACTTTGTTTATTGCTTAGTGTACGGTCCTACCCGCCAGACGGTCTTCGCCGAGTTGACTAAAAGTAAACCATTTCGTAGGCAGCAATGAATTGAAAAAATCAAAGGAGGTGTTAATTTTTCGGCCCAACCATATACCGAGGTACAAATTATTATTAAAATCCCTTCCAATAATTAGTATTTTTAGCAGTATTTAAAATCCTTCAATACTAGATAGAAAAAGAAATAAAAGTATATGAAAAAACACTACTTCGCAACGGAACTGCGTTCAAAGAAACGTTTATGACAGCTTCAATCTGTTTCATCTGTCAAAATCACGTCAAAATATGACATCGATGTTTCATTATTTGACAGCTTTTTGACAGTAATGAATATCAACAACAATAGAAAAAAACTATCGAACTAGGTCGGGAACCCTGGCTTTTGGCCGGCAGATAACCAAACGCAAAAAATAATACGAAATGTGAAATAAATGCATTTTTTAAAGTTCTTATTCCCATGAATATTCACAAAATATGTATACTAGTAATTATAACTTATTTGAAATACATAAATAAATTCTGTAAAGTACATTTTTGGGTTTTCACACGTTTATAAATAAAGTAACGAAACGCATCATGTCGGAGACGTATGACATTGCTAGATTGAAAATCAATTCTTGGGTTGCAAGTTTTAACATTTTGGATCGACAATTTCATATGGTACAAATGCCCAAATAAATACAACATATTTTTTTTCAAAATCTACGATTTTTTTCCTATAATTTCGTATTTTTGTCCTTGAGGTACACGGCTTGGCCTTAAATGTAGGGAACAAATTAACACCTCCTTTAACTCCGTCGTCGGTTGATCTTTGGACACTTATTTTTCCTTTTGTTAAACCAATGAATATTTACATTGGTGACGTAATGGCGCATTTACATTAAGTCGGTTAGACCGTATTCGGCTGCAGGCCGTATTCGGTCACCGACTAATATAAACAGGTATTCGTTTGGCCGTATTCGGTCAAGTCCGTTGTCGGTGTCGAGTGCACCGTGCCTCGCCCGTCGCCCGCAGCACGCAGCCCGCATCAATCAAGTCGCCGAATTCGGTTAACCGACCAATGTAAACAACTCAATTTAGGTAAGCGTTTCAGTTAAACCGAATGCGGCCACCGCCTTCGGTGACCGACCTCAAACCGACCTAATGTAAATGAGCCATAACAAGCATGTTACAACTGTACTTGCTTGCGACACCAATTGCGAATTTATTTGGACCCCACCATTGCTTTGACATAACTTACAATAAATAAACAAGTTGTTCACGTTTCAAAACTGTGAGATTACAATTACTAGTGAATATCGAAATGCAATACATTGAGCGGCCTCCACAGTCTTTCAAAGACTCATTCGCACAAACAACCAAAGAGTAAAACAATAAAAAAAAAATCGTTTTTCGATTGTCGTTGAAATTCAGGAACCGATATTTTAATAAGCGAACAGTTTTTGAATGCCCAAAGATTTAGATTATTAGATGGACAATCACCGCGACTACTAACAGCGTCTAAAAGAGAGCTTACACATACCAAAGAATTTTCGATTAAAAATGCGAATGCCTATTTCCTATACAATTTTATATCGCAAAAGGGTCCCAATTTATATGAAAAATAATCTTTTTTTATACATGGCAAATCCATGCAGTTTAATTTTCAGAAACAACCAAGGTATTGACTCTTACTTTCAACAATATTCACGATGGGGCCAATCTAATGATCTAAATCTTCGGCCAATACTTATTATATTTTGTACCCTCTTATTTACAAAAAAATAATTTTGTTATTTTTCTTCTATTGTATGAAAATGATTAAAAAATTAAGATTCAATAAAGCGTTTTTAAATGCAATTTTTTTATGATGAAGAAGAAAACTAATAGGTATGTCTAAACGAATAATTTTATAACAAAACGAAAGATTTCCTTCAGATTTATAATTTAATTTTGAAGGTATATTAGATGTTTGAATAATAATATTGTATTAGGCATTATATGCAAGGAAAACTATCTAACAGAAAATGATATGAAATTAATAAAAAAAGACAAACTAAATAATTCAACTTATAATTTAAAATTAGATATTTATGTGAATATTTAAGTATAGTATTGATATTTAACTATTTATTAAAACGAACTTGTAACACAAAACCGCGCATAGATTTAGGGTTTTTTTTTAGCGAATGGCCATAGACAGAAATTATTTGGCCATTTTGTTTTTCTTATAGCCATCAAATAGAAATGATAATTGACTCTTTTTACATAAAGCCGGATAGAAAACGATCAAACTGTTCCATTTGTATGGTTTTTCCAAAAATCTTTTTCCTATCCCTTGCGTTTTTAGGTCCGGTTTACACCGAGATACGACACTTCACGCACAGTTTAACAGAACGACTCAAAATCTTACTTTATTTACTACACGAAAAAATACACATGCGTCGCGTTTCAGCGAGAACTGAGACCCTTACTTAGCAATCTAATAACAGTATGTCAATTAAAAAAAAATAATTTCTCATTTTAAACTGAGTTTATCAGGGAAAGTTACATATTTTGCGCATTTTTTTGTGCCTTATAAATAAATAGTTGAATATCAATACTTTTTAGAAATGGTATGAATCGAGCACTACATACAGACTTCACTATATTTTACTTTTTATGATGATACTGAAGTAGGCCGGCCGCGAATTCAGACACCAGTGTTGTCAACGTTTTTTTTATTTCTAGCCACACCTGTACATAGTGTTGCCAGACTTAAATAAAAAAGGCTGTCTTGTAAAAATCTATTTTTGTGCTAAAATTCAATAATTTTTGGTAGAATTTTACATTTAGAAAATAACGAATGCTAAACGATTTTTTTCAGCTGGCAACACTATTTACAGGGACGGCATAGACAATAAAATCATCAAAAAGACACTGAGTTCAGTTTAAATATTACCACATTCCATAAATAATCACTTATCATATTTTAAGCTCATATTACTTCAAATCCACACATTTTGATAAACTTAAACTGACTTCAGCTCACGACCTCAACCTTTGACCTCTGAAGGTCAAATATCGACTCTACAATAAGGCCTTTGACCTCAAAAACCTATTTTAACCTCTAAGGTCACTGAAATCTCGTAATTTTGCTCTATAAAGTCTCGAGGACTTTCGAATTTAGTTGGGTTTTAGTATTTTCGGATAATGAAAACAAGTGTCGTATTTACGTTTATTAATTTTCTTATTTACTTAATGACATTTCTAGGTCTTTGTCAGAAGACATAAATTTTGCAAAGACTGAATATGTGATTCATAAAAAAAGAGATTTCCCTACACTACGAATTTCTCCTGTTTCGTGGATGCGTTTACAAACATAGAAACTCACATACACAAACACCCAGACCTGGAACAACTACTTGTAGTTTATACAAACATTTGTTCCGTGCGGGAATTAAACCCGCGAACCGCTGCGAAACAGTCGAACACTCAATCACACACCATAAGTGTATGTTAACAAGATTTGTTTCCACTATCCGAAAACCACTAAAATCCTCATATAATGTTAATAATAAAAGCATGTTATATCTTCTATATTTACTGCCTACCCTCATGGGAAAACGGCGTAAGTTTTATATTTTATTACTTGATCAACATAACTTGAGATATTTTGACACTTATTATTTAATACATTTAAAATATTGTTCAAAATTCCATACCTCCAAGAGTTCAGTTAAAAATAAAATAGCTTACTAGATGATGAAATGGTCTAACATGGCTACTTGAAGCAATACTCCTAGTTATTCACTACGTACATTTCCAGCAACGTTATTGGCTATGATCATTAGGAATATTGCTAAATGGTACTTTTAAATCCGCTATATCGAGTAAACTTAACATTAATATAAATGCGAAAATCTAGAAGTATGGATGTTCGTCCACCCCCAGAACGGCTGAAAGGATCTGGATAAAATTTGGCACTGAGATAGGTTGTAGTTAGCAATAACACATACAAACATAAACATATACGATTCCCGTGGATTAGGTTTTGACATCCACGCGAGCGATGCCGCTAGTTAAATATGGAAGAGGTTTGTGTTAAAAAACAAATAGTGTGATGTGAATTTTTGGATTAAGACTGTATTTTTTTTAATCTGCCAAGACCATCATCTGCCTAGCCTTTTCCCAACTATATTTGGGTCGACTTCCAGTCGAACCAGATGTAGCTGAATATCAGACAACCCAGTAACTGGTAATACGATACCCCATGGTAAGGCTGCTTTTCCACCAGAGATGCGCTATGCTACTTTGCTAAGGATGCGTTTGATATCCACCAATCATACTCATTATGTGTGTGTGCGTTATGAAAACAAATGAATGTGATTGGTGGATAACAAACATATCCGTAGCAACGTAGCACAGCGCATCTCTGGTGGAAAGGCAGCCTAAGACTGGTTGTCAGACTTATGAGCTGCAAGGACTGTCAAAGATCTACAAATGACAGCTGGGACCAATGGCTTTACGTGCTTTCCGAGGCACGGAGGAAACTCGCTATGATAGATGGTCACCCATACACCAATCACCCACAGACCAACCTCGGCAAGCGCGGCTTTTAACTAGCAAGATCGGCCTGTGCGGTTGTAATTATTTAACCATGAGGTCTTCCTTTAAGGTGAATGCTCCAACCAAATTTTCAAATATTCTTACGTTTTTTTGCAATTTGCAGGCGTGTTGTAGTTGTAACTTTATCATAATATGATTCGCGGCAATAAAAAGTATAATTTTAACTATAAAAATGATCAAAACATTCGCTCCACCAGCTCTCACATAGAAAAGGTGCATATTGTTAAAATCTCCGAAATCTAACTTACATGCAGCTTTTCTGTGTGAGAGCTGGTGGAGCGAATGTTTTGATAATTTTTGCAACTTGTCACTGGCCTGCAAATTGAAAAAAACGTAAGAAAATTTGAATTTCGCGTGCTACATCGACGCAATCACCTTAAGCTGTCAAGACTATAATAAAGTTTCTGTTAAATGCAGTTTCTCATATGAAGCAGCGACCAATATCTCAAGTTATGTTAAGTCAAGTAATACATAAGCATGTTATCTGAGTGGTACTGAACCCGCGGCGTGTGCTACTCTAGTCAGCCTTCCGCGGCCTTCTCTTGCGGACCTCGGAGCGCTCCGCGGTGTCTGTCGGCTTGGAGTCTCCGCCACCTTCTGCTGGCTTCTCTTTCTCTTCTTCTGATGTCTGTGGGAGACGAAGAGTTTGTGAGTATCACGATTGTATGGTTTTTCCCTTTTCCTGATGGTGACTCTTAACCTTTACCAAGTAGATAGTTGGTCAAAATTGGGATAAGATTAAATAATTTGTCAGCATCAATAAATTGCAAAAATTAATTAGTCCGTTATTTTTAAAGTTTTGTAACGACATGTGTGTTTTTTCTTGTAAAATCAATGAAGGTTTAACATTGACATAACAAATCAAAATTGCCACAATGATTTTATGTTTTACTTACATCACTGGGAGAGTTCTTCTCGGCATCACTGTTATTTACATTCTCTTCATCATCCACAATATCATCGTTGATGAGCTCCTGAAATATACAAACAAGTAGGTTAGTTTCATGCTCGTGAGATTAACACTTTTATTTTTATTAAGATAGCCATTCCGGTACCCAAAAACCGGCAAAGTGCGAGTAGGTTTCGCGCACGAAGTGTACCCATTTTTTATAATAATCTAAATATATGTATGTAGCTCAAGGGTGACTGACTGACATAGTGATCTATCAACGCACAGCCCAAACCACTGGACGGATCGGGCCGAAATTTGGCATGCAGGTAGATGTTATGACGTAGGCATCCGCTTATAAAGGATTTTGATCAATTCTACCACCAAGACGATCCGTAGGCGACCATGGACCATGCCCGGGTCGGCGGGATCGCGGGACTAACGACCTACCGTGATCCCAGAGCGTAAAGGGCTATTAGAAGGACACCACGGGTTTTAGTCAGCACGAGTCTGACAGTCCCACCTGCTCAGTGTCTCCTGCTTGCATGGAGGGAAGTGGAAACAAATTTTTCCTACTCCTCCACTATTCTTTTCTGATTCTTTCGTGCAGGATCCAAGACAGGTAAATTCATTCTCCGGTACACGTCGAGCTTCATTGTCTCGGCGCTTTTCTGGTGGTTGCCACTGTTGATTCTGGCTGTCAGGAGTTGCAGTGGTTTGGGAATAGTGTGGTGGTTTTGTCCAAGCCCCTGCCCTTGGTGGGCATCATTTGATGATTATACCACGCTAAAAATAAAAAAAAGTGTTAATTACCTGGTCATCATCAGACTGCTTATCCTTTCCATCCTGGTCGCCGCGAGCTCGTTTGTCGAGGTCCTTCTGTGAGATGAACACCTTGTCTCCCCGCCGTGGCGGGTACAAGAGGTCGATGACGCATACTAGGAGCTGGTAGAAGATAAGGTCAGGTTAGGAACTTTACCCGTGGTGGGTCCAACTACAAGCGAAAATCAACCTTAAAACTACGACATAATTACATAAAACACGTTGTTATCTACGGGTAAATGAAAAACACGATCGCCATGACGTCAAGTCAATTGAATTGCATCATTATGTCTTGGTAGAAAGGTTGATTTTCATTTGTAGTTGAAATCGGTCGAATCACGTCGCGTCGCACAAATTTTAGTTTCGGGGGCACACCAAGGTTCGGTTTGGTTGAAATAGGAGCCCCGTGAAGCGGGGCTCCATCGTCTACGCCTTGGCCTACTTTTTTACTTTTTCTGATCAATCGTTTTATTAGAATTGTGGCTGACTTAGTAATTTTGTGGCCAATGTAGTTTTTTAGTGGACATTAACTAGTGAAAACTACTGAAATGATTTGGATAAAATGTGGTACACAGATAGTTTATAACCTGGATTAACACATAGGATAGTTTTTAAGCAAATTTTATCTTGCGGCGATGGCAACAGGTAATATAAATGCAATTGATAGAATCATAGAATGAAACTGACCAGTCCAAGCAGAGCTCCGATGAAAATGGTGGCGAGTGCGAAGATCAGGTAGGATCCCCACGTCGGCAGGCCGTACGTCTCCATCAGCATATTGTGAACACTCTGTAACAGTACGATTTTACACATTAGCGTTACGTACAAAATATACATGTCGAATTGAGAACCTCCTCCTTTTTATTCGTCGGCGAAAAACAGAGGCGTAGCTACCGCCGTATCAATTATATGGGGCACCCAAGTGTCAAGCGTCTAGCGCAATCAAAATAAACGCGTATTAATAATTCGGTTTGCTAGTCAGATGATGAGGTTGTAATCTGCTTCCAGTGCTCATTTGGTAACCCAACAAGGCTCCACATGGCACCATGGCTATGGTAATTAACCCTTAATTGGTCGCGTGGGGTGTCATGCACCCCAGAGGAGGTTTCCAGGCTCACAACTTTTTAAAATTTGAATCTAGCGCGATGGCCTTCTAGGTAGCTTCGTAAACACGTAAAACGCATTCGATTCAGTTGCAAAAGACGCTCTGTTGTGGATGGTTGGGCTCAGAGAGCGTGTTTGGGGTGCACGACACCCCAGGTGACTGTTTGTGTGGTCTAAATTCCGAGGTAGTGGAGTCCAAGGTAGTGGAAGAATCTATTTCGGAAGCAGGCCGATCGCAATTATACAAAAGGTGCCACGTATGTCCAAGAAGTAAGGACAGGAAAACAAAGACGGAATGTTCGAAATGCCAAAAACATGTGTGCAATGACCATATGAATATAGTCTTTCAAAATTGTAACGATAAAAACTAGGATTAGTAAAAAAATATCTTTCTTATTTAAATAAAGTCGATTATGTTAAAAATTTGTTTTAAAGTTATATTAATCAACTAAGTTCAAAGTTCTAATTAATAAAAGTCTGATTTGCATGTATTTTGTATTTTATTTAATTTCCTAAATCTGGGGTGCCAAACACCCCTCGCGACCGCTTATGCAACTTTTTAGGCGCGCCCAATTGAGGGTTAAGTTAATAATATCTGGTTGACCAAGCTTCGCTCGTTTTTTAAAATGTCTATATCTTGGGAACCGCGCTTTTCTAGAAACCGGGACCTGATTAAATCGATTCCTTGAGCCGAAAAACCCCTAATCTGTAACTTTCATGAAAATCCTTGGAGCCGTTTCCGAGATCCTGATCATGTATCGTACAAGAATTGCTCGTTTAAAGATATTAGATAGATAGATTAGATAGATATAAATCCTCACATACCCTGAGTGCCTGACTGAGCTTGAAGAACTCGGCGACCAGTGTCATCTGTATGGAGTGCGGCGCCTTCCAAGACGGTACTGGATCAGTCTGCTTCCAGCGCTGTTCTTCCACATAGCCCAGCATGGATTCCACATCGCGGGGACCCTTGTATTGACGGAATTCACCATCGATCACACTGTGGACAAAATTGAGTGATATACTACTACAGTACTGGGCAGTTTTTTTTTTAGTTAGATGAATTTGATCTGCCTTTTCCAACTATATTGGGGTCGGCTTCCAGACAAACCAGATGCAGCTGGATATCAGTATTTTACATGGAGCGACTGCCTGTCGGACCTCCACAACCCAGTAACTGGATAATACGATACCCCATGGTAAGACTAGTTGTCAGACTTTAGAGCTTCTGACTAACAGTAACGACTGTCAAAAATCTGCAAATGACAGCCGGAACCAAAGGCTTTGCGTGCTTTCCGAGGCACGGAGGAAACTCGCTCAGACAGATGGTCATCCATCCGCAGACCATCCTTAGCAAGCGCGGCTAAACCCGGAAGAGCTCCACGAGTAAGATGAACTTGATCAGGCAAAAAACCATTTTTTTTTACCTCCCACCCCGGCCGTCCGGGACTGTCAGACTCGTACTGACTAAAAACCACCGTGTCCTTTAGTAGCCCTTTATATTCCGGGGTCAGGGTAAGGAAATAAGTCCCGCGACCCCGGCAGGCTTTGGCCCTCTGAGAGGGGGTTCCGCCATTTTGCTGACGCTCTTTGAGGCGCGTGGAACAGGACGACGTCGACCCGGGCATAGTTCATGGTCTGACAGCGAGTTGCGCTTTAGTCGCTGTCCGCATGCCCGCGCCTACGGTGACCGGAGATCGTTAGTTTGACGCCTAGAATAATGCGCTTTATTCAATTGAATCCAGAAATACATAAAAATTAACACTTACTGGAAGATAGTTGGCAGAGCAGTGACAACGAATCGTCCGCTCAATCCCGGAGACTTGGTGACGTCAACGCCGGCGGTCCTCACTCCCAGCGCCTTGCGAGTCGCCCGAGAGGACAGCTCTCTCCACGCAGGTGATAGGGCATTGCAGGCTGGACACCAGGGGGCGTAGCTGGAATAGATACGTGGAAAGTAGATGAAATAGGAAATAGAATTTCTATGGAAAGAACATCATCATCATCAGCCTATTAATGTTCCCACTGCTGGGACACAGGCCTCCTCTCTGTGAGAGGGGGTGGGCCATAATCCACCACGCGGGCCCAGTGCGGATTGGTGGATGTCACATTTCTTCGAATTTTTGGTTCTAGGACATGCCGGTTTCCTCACGATGTTTTCCTTCACCGTTTTGAGAGCAGTGGTGATGAAATAAATTACACAAAGTAATGCGCCTGCCGGGATTCGAACCCACAACCTACAACTCGTAAGTCGGGGCCGATACCACTGGGCCACCACTGCTCCATAGATGAAATAGGAAATAGATTTTCTATGGAAAGAACAATTCCATGTAATAGAGGCCGAAACTTATTACTAGTGACCGACCGAAATTTCGGTTTCGGTTTCGGTTTCGGCCGGTTTCGGCCAAAATATCTAGTTTCGGCCTTAGTTTCGGTTTCGGCCAAAATATAGCCGAAACTTTCGGCCCCGCCGAAACTCAAGTGTTTTCGTGCATTTTCATGCGTCGTTCGGTAAAATTCGTAGCTAACACGGTGGGCCCCGCTCAGTTTGCCACCGTCCGTTTATTCGTGAGACGAGGTTATGTTTTTGAGTTTACTGCCAAGAGTACCTAAGTCTTATATATTCATGTCATAATAAAACATAAATTTGTTACGTACGTTAATGATTAAAAACTTATCAATCGTCAAGGCGATTAGGATTAGGCGGTATTCGAAACATAATTAAATTAACGGTTTCTTTTTTGAAATAATGTAATTTTTTTTAGTCTAATGTCTCAGTTATTTCGTATTGCTAAATAAAATACTGCGATTGTTGAGACTTGAAA
The DNA here is from genome assembly GCA_036375495.1 of Agrotis segetum. Classification (NCBI taxonomy): domain Eukaryota; kingdom Metazoa; phylum Arthropoda; class Insecta; order Lepidoptera; family Noctuidae; genus Agrotis; species Agrotis segetum. The sequence goes on along the minus strand of JAQSVV010000310.1, from coordinate 277,531 downwards.
TCTAGTGAAACATTAGAAACAATGATTTTTTTTATAATTTCGAATAGATTATGGACTCAGTAGAAGTTAAATAACATATAAAAATAGCAATTCTTAAGATCGTCTATCTATCTATCTATCCATAAGTTTTCCGTATTTCATTATTACCCAGAATTTAATCCTTACTATTAACACTATCAAATGGTGTAATAATACAGGTTGTGATTTTTTTCAAAATAAGCGGGTTCGTCTATTTGGGCCAGTTAGTTTCCTTCGAAAACAGGCAGGAAAAGGAAATCGATCGCCGAATCGACAACGCCTGGAAGATCTACTGGTCCATGAAGACGCTAATGAAGGGAGATCTGCCAATCTCCCTGAAGCGAAAACTCATCGATATGTGTATCCTGCCTATCCTCGGTGCTCAGACCTGGTCACTCACCGAGTCGCAGAAGTTCCGCCTTGGAGTGTGCCAAAGAGCCATGGAGCGCAGCATTCTGGGTGTAAGAAGGTCTGATAAAATTCGTAACACCACGCTGCGCTCTAAAACTGGAATAGTTGACGTAGGTAAAAAGGCTGCCAGGCTCAAATGGGATTGGGCGGGTCACGTCATTCGCATGCAGAATAGTCGCTGGGCAAAAATATGCACTCAATGGGTGCCTGAGAATGGACGACGCCGCCGAGGCCGGCCTAAAAAGAGGTGGCAGGACGATCTAGATGCGTACCTCGATGGCTGGTCCGAAGTGGCACTAGAAAAGAGCAAGGATATGGGGGAGGCCTTTGCCCAGCAGTGGGATATAAATGGCTAAGAAAAAAAAAAAAAAAAAAAGCGGGTTCAATTTTTGGCCACGATTATTGATTTTTCTAAAATCCAATGTACACTTTTAGTTTTCGGCAAAATCGGTCTCGAGACTCTATTCAACGTATTTCGATATTCCTCATAGTTAAAAATATAGCCGTCTACGCCCAGTTGAATAATCGCTCTGTGTATTTGAAACTTTTTCTTGTGTCAACAAATGTAAAAAAAAAAAACAAAAAAAAAAACTGAAAAAAATTGAAATGTTAAAAGTTTTTTAAAAGTTTCGGTTTCGGTTTCGGTTTCGGCCGAAACTGAGAGCAAGGCCGAAGGTTCGGTTTCAGTTTCGGTTTCGGCTGAAAAATCAGTTTCGGTCGGACACTACTTATTACTTAAAAGTAAGTTGTAAGATGAACAACGTGTAACGCCAAAAGCGCAAAACTTCTCGTGGGGTAACTCAGCCCATGTTACTGAACAATTTTTGTTCTAAGATTTTTGGAAATTCTTTGAGAAATTGGTCGGGCACATCTGTATGAAAAAGCAAATTTTTGGATTTTCATACAGATGTGCCCGACCAATTTCTCATTTTGCATGAAAAACCATATTTTTTTTTGCGATTTTTAGAACAAAAATTGTTCAGTAAGATGGGCTGAGTTACCCCACGAGAGGTTTTGCGCTTTTAGCGTTACACGTTGTAGAGCAGTGAACATTGTTTAGAAATGTTTTTAAGCTTTTGATAGCTATTTCCATGTAAAAAACTCGTATTCGTATGGAGGACAGTGCTAGAAATACAAACACGTTATCAAACAAGTGACAAATAATTTTCAAGCACTTTTATTGCTTCCACATTATCGATTGCACTCAAGTGAGAAGGCTTATAACGTTGCAATTGCTGGTGAATTTTTGTGGAGCGTGGCCATTGCCAGTACTGGATATTGTTAAGAGAAAATTACATTCGAAAGATTATTTTGTTCATCAGATAGATGACGTAGGTTTTCCGTAAACATAGCCTTACTAATATTATAAAGCTGAACAGTTTTTTTTGGTAACGCATTTTCGATTACTGCTTTGAAAATTTTGAGAATTAAAGAAACACACAACAAAACAAAGATCTACAACTTTTAAGTAGGGCTGTTGGTTTGCACCATTACTTAGTTTATGCGATGTTGTTTCCGGTTTTTACTATTTACTCATTATGATAAAAGAAGAAAAAATTGGCGGCTTAAAAAGTATCTAATGCAAATATCCTGATGACGTTCGGGAATCAGACCCAAGATTTCAAGTTCAACAACGCTTGCGACCCAAATCACCGATTTCAGAACCTCCTTCTTTCCGAAGTCGGTTAACAAGAAACATCAACTCTACACTCTTTCAGTAAATCGATACACTAATGTAGAAAACAATATAATACCGACATTATTATTGTGTACAGAGTAAATAGTGTGCTCATTATACATAATCGTTGAAAGGTCGTGGTAGGACTATGGTGGGGCGACTTTTTATAACCTATGTAGGTATGCGATCAATATGTAGAGGAGACTAGACAACCACATGTTTGTAAAGCCGCCTAGTTTATGAGTAACTAGTTTTTACTCGTGTCTTCGTGTGCTCAAACTTTCAGCCGAAAACATCTAGGTACTAGTATAAAGACTAGTATAATTTTTCGAAGGACCACCCTGATTTTGAATTTTCTCCGCCTTACCACAATAACATAAATATCTGTTGAACGCTTGTCCAAAAAAATGTAACAGCAAAACGACCCTTTTGTCAACGTGAAATATCGTTTTGACGTTTAAAAGACGATTATCTTTCTTTGGTAAGAGTAAGGCGGTCTGTATCAATCAGGACATTAGAACTGAGGAGACGACAGCGTGAGAAACGAAGAACAATTCACGGAAGTTAAGCTGAGATTTGATCTGACGGGTCTCCTATAGAGGCTCACGCCTGCCAGGGTCGCGGGGACAGTCTAAACAGGTAACCGTGACATTGGAACTCAAAGGGCAATTAAAGGAATACCGTAATTCTTAGTCTGTACAAGTCTGACAGTCTCTTTGTAGTAAAATCATCAAATGGCTCCACTCACCGTGGAGGACCCATTTGATGATTTTACTTCCCAAAAAACATTTGTACTGTAATTTCTTAACTTTACCATCTGCCCAGCCTTTTTCCAACCACATTGGGGTCGGCTTCCAGTCGAACCAGATGCAGATGGATTCAGTATTTTATACGGAGCGACTGCCTGTCGACCTCCACAACCCAGTAACTGGGCAATACGATACGCCATGGTAAGACTGTTTGCCAGATTTTACAGCTTCTGACTAACAGTAAATACTGTCAAAGATCTACAAATGTCAGCCGGAACTAATGGCTGTAATTTTTTTATTTACTGAACCAAATTTCGCCACCCAATGGAGAACTCAATTTGTAATAAAAAACGCCCTAACGTTTTTTTTAAGGTTCCGTCTATAAGTAGACAAAATAAAAAAAACCACAGGTGGGTGTGGCTGGTGATAACATGCTAACAATCAGACGATGATGAAACTCGTCGTCATCATCAATGACATCATACCGTCATATTTGTTTACCGCTAACGATTCTTTACCAAGAACGCGTGTTTTATCTTTAAACAACATAGTAAGGAACGTTAAGAAAGATAAAAACACCGGTGTTTTAGATTATGTTTTAATGAAAATGAAACACATCATTTGTGTTAGACGGAAAAATAAACGTTTTGTTGTTTACTTTGTTTCATTCTATTGAAACATAATTTGTATTATTAATTTTTTCCACCACGCGGGCCCAATGTGGATTGGTGGATATCACATGTCTTCGAATTTTGGTTCTAGGACATGCCGGTTTCCTCACGATGTTTTCCTTCACCGTTTCGAGAGCAGTGGTAACGAAATAAAAAGTTGAAACATAATCTGTTTTTATGAGCAACAGTAGTATTGACAAGTGCCTACCATGCCTACCCAAAGATAAGGAAACACTTGTTTTATCGTGGTAATATCATCAATTGAGTCCTCCCGCCCTGGTTGGAGCGGAAGGTCCGTTAAACTCATACTGACTAAAATACACGGTGTCCCTTCATCATCATATCAGCCGTAAGACGTCCACTGCTGAACATAGGCCCCCCCTTTAGATTTCCAGTAGGACCGGTTACGGTTGTAAGCGGCCTGCATCCAGCGTGATCCTGTGGCGTTCATAAGATCGTCTGCCCACCTAGTGGGTGGACGTCCTACGCTGCGCTTGCCGGTGCGTGGTCTCCATTCGAGAACCTTACGGAGGTGTTCATTCAATAGCCATTTATGTTCCGAGACCATGGAACGTTTCCTGGTTCGACAGTCCCGTGACCCCGACAAGGTTTGGCTCTCGGGGATCCACTAATCACCGTCTGATTGCTGTCAACTCATTGAGTCGACCTGGGTATGGTCGTTGATAGGATAGCGAGTCATCCATTTCTCGCCACCCTCAAGCTTGTGCTTATGGTACCCGGAAATCGCCTCGCGACGTCCATTGCCATGGGCGTCTACCGCAGCGGCTAGGTCGTGAGGAAGAGGCTGCATTTCCTCTCCCTTACACGTCCCGCCTCCTCCTTCGCTAGCATAACTGCTTCGCAAAAGGAGGAGACTGCTTCAAATTCTGTCTCGCTTCGCAGCATGGCCTCAACTAATGCAGGCCGTTTACAGATGTTTATTTTTCTTAAGATATATCGTAAGACGGTGAGTATTTATTTCATGATAAAGAAAGATTTTAATTAGTCTGTTTACTTATTAATATCATGCAATAAAGGGACATCTGTTAATAAGTAACAATCTGCCATTATTTTCAAGTGTTTGTTCCCCTTTTACAGTTTATTGGCTTACTGCCAGATTTATTTCTTCTACACAGAAGATATTGATTTTAAGCATTTGTACATTTGTGACTGCGTTTAAGAACAATGGGAACGGTTAGCCGATACAAAATCTGGACAGAAAATGCTGAAAGCCACTTTTTATAAATGTGTAAGTCATTCTATGGTGAGTGACATAGGGATTGTACGAAGGGGGTACCTTTTCTTATTTTTTTGGCTACAATTCTCAGTGGCGTATTAGGAACCTATACATTATATAATTTAAGTCCCCAACTGACATGGGACAAAATAAACACCAATTATTTTGACACAAAACCCAAACATGCTAAGCAAAAACAGAAAAATTGATCATAAATATTTATTACTAACTATTCAACTGCACCAAACATCTGCATAGAATATGACTAACATTATCAATTAGCATAAATGTATGGCATAATGATGCAACACCTTTGAGTCGACTTTCAAATGTGGAATGACTCATTATTGACCCAAATTGTCTATTACTCTGGCTCTTTTGTTCACGGTATTTAAAGAGGTTGGCATACATTTGGAATTTGTTAATGGCGTGTTTAGGCATTGGTATTTGTCCTATCGGGCATTGATTAATGAGATGCCATTAATTTTATTGTAGCAAGACTTTCAGTAGTAGTTGTAGAAGCTTTTTTAAGTAGGTAATAGGAAAAATCAATTGTGTTAGATATCTAATATCTTTAAACGAGCAATTCTTGTATATTTATATATAATCAGGATCTCGGAAACGGCTCCAAGGATTTTCATGAAAGTTATAGATTAGGGGGTTTTCGGCTCAAGGAATCGATTTATCAAGGTCCCAGATTCGAGAAAAGCTCGGTTCCCAAGATATAGACATTTTAAAAACCGAGCGAAGCTCGGTCAACCAGATATTTCCATTTATAGGAGCTCATGAGCAGTGAGTGAAACCACAGGGGAACACTGTACTGAACTGCTGGTGTAACTAAATTGCATGGTAAGTTGATGCAGTGGGCATACAATAGGATAATGCACAGCATATAATTGCAGTTTGTATAACCACATGGAATGCCCATTCCATGTGCATACAGCACTGTAATGCATGAGTTTTAGTGTTTTTTATTGTAACCATGGTGTAGGAGTTTGGTATAAAATTAAAAAGAAAGTGTCATAATTCATGCATATTTATGAAGATATAATGCATTAAAACCTTGTGACGTTACAACTCAGTAAAAATTGTACTTTGTAAGTTGTGGTATTTTGGCATTTTTTAAGGGTGTCCCGTCCCTGCCAATTTTGGTTTAAAAAACAAAAATAAATAGCCAATCATGTTAAAGTCGTGAAACTGAATAAGATCTAATGAACTCTCACAAAGTACTACTACTATGTCAACATACATTCTAATAAGAAAATATTAGCAAATTCCGTTAACACATTAGTAGAATCTAATGTACTTAACATGTTTACTTTCAACTTTAAATAGCATGTTTATTCATAGGTACACACACTGAGTTCACATTCCTACCATTTTGAAGTAGTAAATGAGATTTGTCAATTTTGTGGTAGATATAAATCTCTTTTAGTTCTGAGTTTTAGTCAACCTGTTGCTTGAGTTTGAGTAATGTGAGAAACCAAACATGGAATAAATTGTATTTTTGTCATGAAAAAATATAAGTTTGTTATAAGCTAAAGTTTAAAAGATATAATTTATAAGTCTGTAAAACAAAGTAAAAGCAGAGCGATTTATATGTTGTAAATTATTCAAATGGATATTTCTCATGGTGTTACACAAAATGGAAGCTGAATTTCACACGGAGCGTGTCAGCATGCGGAAGTAGCAGACAACAATATACTATTACAAACAACAGACAATGCGTCATGGTTTTCAAAACGGTGCTTTTACATAGACCCTATCGACCTTGTAATGGTTATTGAACCCAAACGAGTGGGTTGAACTTAGACTGCATTTACACCATAAAAAAAACTATAAATGTGGAAAAGAAGCAGTGAAACATGATAGTACAGTATTCCAGAAGAGTTTTAAACAAAGTTAGCATTCGTAGTAATGTAATTCACACCTAAATAAGCAAAGAAAAAATTTGACACGTTCGTCGTAAATTGGTTGAAACCGGCTATAGCAAAAAATACTTACAACTCGACCATCCATTCTCCTTCGAGGATTTCCTTCCAGTTGTCTTCATCTAATTCGCGGTTGGCACTCACAAAACCAGTAAAACAACATAAAATGAAAGAGAAATAAAGGAAAAAATGTAAAATTTGGGGGACCGTGTGTACGCGCGCCATGTTTGATTTTGCTGTAATGTTGCCTTATTTCAAAGTTTTCTTACTACTAAAATCATTAAAGTGTTGCTAGTGTCATATATTAAAGTAGATTAATTTGGTAGAATAAAGTTAAGAAAATGTTTTATGTAAATTAAATGATTTATTTGATAAAAACACAAATCTCGCTCAAATCACACCGATTAATTAATATTAGAAAATAACAAAGATAATACCACTCCCGCCATCTGGTGTTCTTAATACACACTATGCCAGTTCAGTTGCAAGGTATTGCCACTAGATGTCGCTACAAGTTTTTGGAAAGCAGTCAGTTTCGTTGTCCTTCTATTCTTCTACCCTCCTTTGTTAGCTGACGTTAGTACTTACCCTGATAGTCCCTATTATTATCAGTTTTAAATGATTTGCGGTAAAAATAAAACACAAGACATTATCTGCCCAAGCTTTTTTTTTTTCAACTATTATGGAGTCTGCTCCCAGGCGAACCGCATTCGACTGAATAAAGTAATGATGTGGAACGATAACCTACCTGACGTCAGATCGTTAGTGAGCGTGCCTTTCGAATCGTGAGGTGGACACTGTCCTCTCCCTCGCACATCTCGCTTCCTCCTAGCATGACTGCTTCGCAGAAGAAGGCGACCGCAGGAGAGCAGGCTAAGTTTTAATTTAAGGGCTAGGTAAGTATATAAAAGTTACAACATGGCTCAATAAATAGAAATGTCAAATTGAACGAGTTCTTTTTTTTTCCTAAATTTTGCAGCTTTCAATTGAAAGCGATTCTCCCTAGGCCCAGGTCCACGGTGACCGACGTCGCAAGACGATCTCCGGCCACCGAAGGCGCGGCAGCGGGCAGCGAGTAAGGGCAACTCGCTGCCCGACCATGGACCATGCCCGGGTCGACAGCGCGTTGTGTCCCACGCGCGCCTCATTGAGCGTTAGCATAATGACGGGGCCCCCCCTCTCAGAGGGCCAAAGCCTGCCGGGGTCGCGGGATTATTTCTTTACCGTGATCCGGGAACATAAAGGGCTATTGAAGGACACCGTAGATTTTAGTCAGTAGAAGTCTGACAGTCCCATACACCCTGCCCAGGGTGGGAGGGTGGACTCATTTCATGATTTTACCAAGCTAAAAAAAAAGGCCTTGGTAACAATTTCTTATTTGCGTAAGTAAGACATATTTTGGTCCATAACCAAAAAACCGCGACTGTTTAAAAAAAAATATTATCATCATCATCATTAGCCTATAATTATCCCACTGCTGGGACACAGGCCTCCTCTCTGTGAGGGGGAGTGGGCCATAATCCTCCACTCGGGCCCATTGCGTAGACGTCACATATCTTCGAATTTTTGGTTCTTGGATTCCTTGGTTTCCTCACGATGTTTTCCTTCGCCGTCTTAAGAGCGGTGTTAATAAAATAAATTACCCAAAGTAATACGCCTGCTCCAATAAAATAATATTCGAAGTAATTACTCAACTTAGAAACTTGTATAAAACGTTAAAAACCGTCGTGGAGTGCTGTTACCGACAGCGGTGTCGATGTCGCGGTCCTAGGGCTTCTCCAGCGGCTTCTTTGTCTACTATCGATCGGTTCTACGTCCAGTGTTATGTTCACGACGATGTGGAATGTTGGTCAGTTGATACTTGAGTTAGTGCAGGACGGGAGGGACTCTCAGTACAAGTCTGGCAGTCCCTCCCGTCCTGCCCTGGGTGGGAGGACTCATTTAATGATTTTCATCTTGTAAATAAACAATAAAAATCTGGGTACTAGAGTTTGTTGAAGCACCATCGCGAAGATTGCTTTCACATTTAGGCGACTTTTGAATGACTGACGCTGCTCACGCGCGTCAGTATACTAGCTGTTGACAGCGGATTCGAAAATGATCCCACGGAAACATAAAATAGGGATAAAAACTATCCAATGTTTTTATCCAGGTTACAAACTATAGGACGTACTAAATGTGCGCAGTGGTGGCCCAGTGGTATCGGCCCCGACTTACGAGTTGTAGGTCGTGGGTTCGAATCCCGGGCGTACTTTGTATAATTTATTTCATCACTACTGCTCTGAAAACGGTGAAGTAAAACATCGTAAGGAACCAGTGTTTCTTTCAGGCAAAATTCTCCAGGGGATTAAGAGACCTGGGGGGGCGGACTAAATAATTTAACTAAATAATTAGTTCAAATTAGGCACACCAGACGCGCTGTTCACGTTTCCATACAAAATGCTCACGTTAACGATACGAATACTTTTTCGCAAGTTGTTTTACGTCTGGGGATTCCCCGGCCCCGCGCGTGCACGTTTCCCAAGTGCGAGTTGGACTCGCCCGTGAAGGGTTTTGTTACTACAAAACCCTTCACGGGCGAGTCAAGCATATCTTTTTTTTCTTTCAAATTTCAGAGCTAGCTCCGATGAAAAGTTAGATGAGGTTAGCATTCCGTTAAACAAAAAGTATCCCTATTTTTTTCTAAGCAGACTGCACCTCTTGAAATAATGCGGACTCCGCTTTCTCTCGAACAAGCCTGCCGACTCGCCTTGCTACACACCACGTGTGTTCTGTTCTGACTGTCGATATTATTATGTTATACTGTATGCTTCCCGTGGTCCACGGAAAGCAGCTCGCTTTATAGGTTTAAATGATTTGCCAAATTGTCGGGAAATTCGTCGTGAACATACGTAATGCTATTCAGTTCCAAGTGCCCCGGGGGGGCGGTAAGGCTACTCCGGGGGGGCTTTGCCCCCCCGGAGTAGTACCTGTAAGAAACACTGTAAGGAACCTGGCATGTACTATAGAACCAAAAATTCGAGGACATGTGACATCTACCAACCCGCACTGGGCCCACGTGGTGGATTAAGGCCCACTCCCTCTCACAGAGAGGAGGCCTGTGTCCCAACAGTCCGAACATTATAGGCTAATGATGAATGATGTGTACTAAATTTTATCCAAATCTGTTCAGTGGTTTTAGCGTGAAAGACTAACAGACTACATCAATACATGAATGTCTCAGCAGGTAATCGTGACCTTGGAATGTAAAGGCTATTGAAAGATCACAGTGTATTTTAGTCAGTAGGTACGAGTCTCACAGCCTCTCCCGCTCTGCCCGGGGTGGGAGGATCATTTGATGATTTAATACGATAAAAAAGGGTTCTTTCACATTATATAGGATTGTTAGGACGTCTAACAGCGCGTCATGAGACGTCATGTTAGGTCACAATCACAATAGGGGGGGTATTAACAACGTCTTAAAACCAGGCTTGTTCCAGTGAGTGAACGAGATGGCGCTAGACGACTTGTATAGCTCTGTCACTTTCACTCGCCGGAATTAGACTGGTTTTAAGACGTTGTAATACCCCCCCTGGACTCGTACCATAAAGGCCAAACTGTCGCTGCACCAAATGTGTCAATAACGAATCGATTTCATTAAAGTTATAAAAAGTAAGACATTATCATGACATTATCAAGCATAACGTAAACTTTGTTAAGCAAGCAATTATAACTACTCCTACAATCAAAACTAGAATTTACAAAGCAGAAGTAACGAATACAAAAATAAATAAAACATATTAGTTCGTTCTAACGTAACGTATAAGCATTTAAATAAATAAATAGATATCGATCAAATCCCGCGTGACAGTTGTCAAACATCAAAATATTTTACGCGCGCTTTTTTGTGATACGCATGTATCTATGGTCAGGGTTGACTGTAATGGAATTATTTAGGGCTGCCGTGCGTTAGTAGTAGATAAATATAGTACAGCTTGGCCAGAACGTCTTGAAATGGAACTAATCTTTTTGATTGCTGAAGTTTTGAAAACTTTGATATTTGGTTTAGACAAAGAACGCAGGTTTGTTAGATTTAATAATGTGCCATAAAACTAAGGTAATGAGTGAAAAAAAAAACATTCAAAGAGCTGGTAGCCAGACCACAGTGGCGACTTCCGGTTTTCTACTCTAATTTGCTAAGCTGTAGATAGATTATTAGATACTTTATTGTCCAATAAAATAGTTGACACGACAATTTTTTGTTTCTAACTAAGTATTATTTATTGCTCACAAGTGATTCAAAAATAATCGGGTTTCGATTTCGAATGATTTCTTTCAATCATTCAATTTCAAAGTAAAATTAACATTAATCATAAATTATAAGTAAAATCATTAGTTACCGGCTTGAAAAGAGAGAGCAGTGAGAATTACAGTAATTTTCGATACGTTCCTGGAAATTCAATGTGACTGTGTAGATAATTTGCGAGATGTAATTCGACATAAATATTCTTTGTGAAACGTGTTATTATATTTTATATAGAGATTTTCTGATCTGTAAATTTATATTATTAAATAAAAGAAAAAAAACTGTATAATACAATATTGTGACTATTAGTGACAACCCTAACACCTGCCCTAGTTTCATTCGAAATTCAAACGCAGCCATCCTGTCTATGAAGGTTTTATTTTTTCAATTTTCAAATATCGAACGAATGGAAGCTTCAAATCACTTGTTTATTTTCGTAAGTATAATGGCATTGTTTGTGGACAAGATTATTTCGTATCTCGATCAATATGGCAGTATTTATTTTTATTTTTGAGTGTTTGATACGTAACAAGTAAGTTTTTGTTGATGACTATGCGTTTTACATTTACTGGGTAGCCGGGACTTTGATTTGGTGATAAGTTTTTGTCACAAATAGAAATAACTTCTTCATAATATTTATTATTATTTGACATTCTTGCGTTTGGCATATGGACAGTTTGACTAATTTTTGGCGTTGACTAAAATACTTTTTCATACTGATGGGCCTGATCAAATCCTCATTTTGTATGAAAAAAGCAATTTTTTTTTTGGGAATTTCCAAAATCTTGGAACAAACATTGTTCAGTAACATGGGCTGAGTTACTTCACGGGTCACGAGAGGTTTTGCGCTATTAACGTTGCACGTTGTTTATGATCGTGGAAAGAATATCAGAAGCACTTCTAGATACCAGTTTTCCATTCACGGGATTGACAAAAACTACAAAAAGATCTACAGTAATGTCTTATCAAAAATTCCTCTTCCACACAAATTGCACAGTCATCCCGTGATTCATAGACAAGGAATCGATAGATAACGGCCATGTTGCTCCAATACTCAGCCGTTATAAAAACAATTTGATATGATCTATGGTCACAGTCGCTAGTCACGAGATTATCATTGTGTGGTCTGTGACGTCAGAGCTTGGTTATTCTTGTGCGGTTTATTGGAATTATAAAATATTATAAATGTAGTATGAAATATAAAATATTATTTTAAAAATATTAGACACGTATTTTTTCAACAACGCTTCAAATAAAAATCTCTAAGATCGGTCGGTACAATTTCCAAACGTTATGACGTCATAAATTTACTCAGGGCGGGTATTTATTTGATGATGAGATAAACCGCGTCTCCTGTGTTACACTCGTGATAATAGTTAGCAATATGTTCCTAAACATACGGTGATTGTATTGTAATTAACTGGTAATAAAATTCAATTAAAATATTTTTGAAAAAAAATATAACATGGTGTAAAAATTATTGGAATCGAATCAGTTACTGATTCTGAACAAACTAAGTATATTTAGGTTTCGCATAATTATACTAAAAATAATGTTGTAGAATGGGTAGGTACTTTAAACATTGCAAGAGACAGAATAAACTGAAAAGCTCTACATGAGGCCTTTCTTGAAAGGAAAACTGCGCAAGAGTTGGATGCGTTTAGGATGCAACATGATGTGAATTTGTTACAAAATTTTAAATTAAACTGTAAAGCAAAGCACGTAAAGCCGTTGGTACCGGCTGTCATTTGTAGATCTTTGACAGTCGTTATTGTTGAAGACAGAAGCTCGAAAGTCTGAACCAGTCTTACCATGAGGTAAGTACCGTATAGTATTTCCCAGGTAGGTACTGGGTTTTGGAGGTCCGATAGGCAGTCGCTCCATGTTAAATACTGATATTCAGCAGCATCGGGTTCGACTGGAAGTTGACCCCGACATAGTTGGGAAAAGGCAGGCATATGATGATGATTTTAAATTTGAGTGTTTGGCTTAACAGTAAATAAAGTCTTATTTTATGTAGTCTAAAATTCCAGTCATCAACATTTCAAAACAACAGCGCTATAACAAAAACAGAAAACGAGAATTAATCCTCTGAACCAGTCGAACAATATTTGATGTCCAAAAATTCTAATCATAATTTTTGTTGAAATTATACAATGAAATATAAAGCCATTTCATCGGCGTACACCTTCGTATCGAAAACTGTCAAATACGAGTATTAACGGAAATGTGACACGGCTGTCAAATTTTTTGTCATTACACGATGCAGAGGAATCAAATTGGGTGTTGCCAGTTCTTAAGTATATAATTTCCATGACGTTTTCATGGAAAAATTTTCAAGTTGTGAAATGAATATTTTGTGTTCACTAAAGTTGGTTTCTATGGAGGGTCCAAGATCCAATAAGTATCTGATTGATGAGGAAGATCAATGTTTTCTCACAGAAAAGTGAAATTTAAATATACATTGATGATATAAATAACTAATGGACTCCTTTCTTATCTCAATACTGTAATTCGTAAATTAAAGATACTCAAGATTAAACTCCCCTTTTTAAGGGTAAACGAAATCTGGCAACACTATCCAAGTTTTTCATGCAACCTCAGTTGTCAAATTAGATGGTGTTCGATATTTAACACTTTGACACTGGCAGCTAATCCTCTCGGTCACTCCTCTTTTTGTCGATGGTCTCAAGTGTCATGGCCGACGTCGAATAATCCTTTTAAACGCGCGCTGTTATTAAATAACCTGTGTCGTATTTCTGTTCTTATATGCTCACATTTTATGTAAAAAATGTAATCGGAAACTTTGAATTTTGGTATTGAGAGAAGTCGAGTAGGTATCTAAAGCGATTGAAGACGGTTAACCGTCAAAGGAGAAGAACTGTTTATTGAAGTAAACCTTAGAATGTCCAGATTTCCAATGGGCGACTGAAAATTGAAGCCAAAAACACAGAATAAAATACTCTAGTCATTTATAATAATATTATTCCACAACTATCACACAACGCCATCTAGTCCAAAGCTAAGCAGAGCCAGTCTGAAACATAACTCCGACGAACGTTTCTCCGCTGAACGATTCGCCGACACAACGATTCATTCATAGGCGATTCGACGACAAAAACTTTCACCGCAGCAGCAATGTCATGTTTTGACATTATAACACTGTAACACCTATGTACACATGAATGCAATAAAGAATTTGAGTTTGAGTTTACTAGTAACTGAATCAGACATTAGGGGCACCCCGAGGTTCGGTTAGTTAGGTTCCTTTAAACCTTGAACACAGAAATAGAAGCCCCGCGCAGCGAGGCTTCTATCCGCTACGCCGAACTAAAATTCGCCACTTACATCCATCAATTGCCCGAAACTCTCACGATGTCGTCGGTTCACCTAGTAGGAGCTTCCTTCCCAAACGCTGCACGTTGCACATCCGAGTTGGATTCTTCAGGCGACCTCTTCTGGACCTACCTATATGAGAGGTACAACATTATAAAATTATATCTTTTTCAATTCGCAGTTGAGTATTTTGGCAAAAACGTACACTTGGGCATTTGGGACCTGTGGCTCCCCATCAGACCAGCCACTGGCATGCTGTTCATTACTCAAATGATTTTTCTTAAAGTGTTTTGTTTTTAAACAATGGCCAATCTAACCAAAGTTTCCCAGTTTGTTTACATGACTAAATAGTTACAGGCGCACAGGCCGATCTTTCGTGTTAAGCCGCGCTTCTCGAGGTTGATCTGTGGATGGGTGACCATCTGTCATAGCGAGTTTCCTCCGTGCCTCGGAAAGCACGTAAAGCCGTTGGTCCCGGCTGTCATTTGTAGATTTTCGACAGTTGTTACTGTTAGTCAGAAGCTCTAAAGTATGACAACCAGTCTATACCATGGGGTATCGTATTACCCAGTTACTGGGTTGTGGAGGTCTAGTAGGCAGTCGCTTCATGTAAAATATTCAGCTGCATCTGGTTCGACTGGAAGCCGATCCCAATATACCTAGTTGGGAAAAGGCTAGGCAAATTATGGCATAGGTAATTATAAAATAAACCTAAATTGTGTTAAAAATAAATGGATATGAAATATCGTATGTACTGACTATCCTGATTGTAATAAGGAAAACCACAAAATGAAATGATTTTATTATTACATCACAGATTACCATTTGCTGTTGTGTGTCTGACGTACTAATTTAAGGATGTATTTTGAAAAATATTTATATTACTGACTTGTTATTATATCCTAAACATTTTGTGCGAGCAGTAGTATTTTATGTGTAAATATAAATATGATAATGGAAACATTATCCAGGTTTTAGCAGTACTTTATTGTTGTTTTTAATAATGCAGACTGCCTTTGTTTTACTATTATCTTCAATTATAACAAGTTTAGCAAGTGTTAGTGAACATCCTCGTAAGTAAAAATGCTCCTTTTGAATCACACAATTTTTATCGTGACCTCGACCAATGCCGGGCGCGAGAGGTCTCCGCTAGGGTGGAGTGAAAAAAAAAATGTTAAACTTTGTTACTCCTGTATCACCAATGGATGATCGACATTGTTAGAGATATAAAAATAAAATTTCAAGTTCCTATGTTAACATCTTGAGGTGTCGCATCGAATTTGAAAGTTAAAGAAAATAACAAAATTTGTTTTTTAATGAAGTTTTTATTTGAGACAAAGTAATCACCAAAATGAAAATATTGAAGCTTGGAATGAAGTATTGTACTTATAAATTTCCAAAATATATTAAATAAAAGCATTTTAACATTTCGAAGGTGATGCTACAGACACTTCTTTTTTCTTAAAACATTGTGATTTTGTGACAATACTGGTAAGTCTTGTCTTGCCTTTATCCTCGTGCGAATCAATCCATCTCTTGCCTCTGGCACATAAACAGATGAAGAAGCCTCAGTAACGAGCTTGACGCACCGTTCTACAGCCTGAGTGTGGCAAGGTTACTTTTCAATTTGAAATAATTTACCACCTGAGGAAATCACGCTTGAAATTACTGCGTCACTATATTTTATGGTTCGTGAAGTCGTTATTTCTGTTCTAAAAATCACATTGTCGTCCTCTTCTGATGTTGCAACGAACGAACCTACTAGAAGAACAAAAAAGAACTGGATCAGAAGAAGTACTCGGGGTACTACGGGCTCTTTTTTTAAACTCATCATACATTCTCTTTCTTGTCTCTTTACGGCAGATATATTTATTAGACACTTCATCAACAGACACAATCATTTCTTTTGTCTTTTAAAAAGGTCTCTTCGGCAACAGGGACTTTAATCACACACTTACAAGTTCTCTGGATTCACATTAACAAGAATAACGATGTCAAATAATTATGATTCAGATTTTTCGTAGAAAATTAGCTTTTTCTTCTCATTGTATGATTTCTTCACATTCTTGTATTTATTATAATAGGAAATCAATCTGGCAACTATTTGTTGATAGCTTATAATGGGAATTGACTTCTTGTTCCAATTTTTTCAATATCAACGTCTATCATTTCACACAAATCTTTCACTGCAGGATCTTTATCATTATTCAGTTCCAGTAAGTCATTTCATGACCACAAGTATGTTTTTATAAGATCACATAAGTTGGTAACACATTATCACTTAGTTTTATTGGATCGCCAAACATGGGGCATCGCAAGTCTTTTCGAGTTTTTGTCATTTTATTGACGAATAATCAGACTTTTTTTTACACTTGTCATTACCACTTTATTGAGAAAGTATAAGAAAATTATGCAAAGACGAACAAGTTAACCCTTTAAAGTAATGTTAAATATAAGTTTTATTACATATAGATGCACAATAACATTAACGTGTAGGTACACGCTAGACGTAAAAATTGTTTTTTGTTTCAAATTACCCTACTGGCGCGCCACCTCAAAATGAAGTCGTAGGGTTTTGATTTTTAGCATGAATAAAGCTTTTATGTACGGTCATCGGTTAATGATACAGGAAAAGTGAAATTCCAAAAAAAAAATTTTTTCTCCAAGTTCACTCCACCCTAGTCTCCGCCTCCGCCTATCGCCGTCGTGAGGACACGGCGATGCTCTGCCCAAGCGGGGCATTCTTGCACCGTATGCTCCACCGTGTCCTCCGAGCGATCCTCGCAGTGGTGACACCCAGGCGTTTCTTCCTTTCCAATTAGACACAGGTACCTCCCGAAACTTCCGTGTCTGGCGAGGACCTGCGTTAAGCGGAAGGTGAGGACGCCGTGACGCCTCTCCAGCCACTCCTCAAAGAGGGGTCATACTCATTCCGCCGTAATTGCGGCGTGCCCGTATGTATCCCACTTACAGTACTGATTTTTTATCTTGTTTTCAGATTGTTCAGTAACTAAATCAGCTGACGTTTCGCAGATTCCATGGGAGTTCTATTTTAAACAGAATGATTTAATCTCTTTGAATGTACAAGTTACAAACATAATATCACCGCGTGTGATTAGGAAACAATTAATAGTGAACGCAGGTACTTAAAAATCAAGTTTCTACACGAAATATTATCTATAGATCTAGAATTGAATGGATTGTTACAAAAAACATCTAGAATATTCTCAAAGACGCCAATACGAGTGCGTAACTTAAGGGTGAAACAAGTCAACATTTTTTCCATAGAAACTTCGTTGGGGTTTTACTCCACTATTTGACAAGGTACATCCAAAGTTAAACATGGTATAGTTTTGTCTCATTATTAGTTTTGTCTGTACGGAAGCAGAATTTTGAAATAACGGCGTATGGTCAAGCGAAAGCGTCGTTTGATGAGTCGGAAAAGTTGCCACGCACCGCCACCAGTAGGCGCCGGTATCGCGAAATTAACGCAATCCAAAGTTTTATGAATTTCATTTCGTCAACTTCGACATTTCATAAAGTGTTCCCTTTACGCAAAATACATGTACTACTCTAGTAGAAATATTTTGATATAAGGATATCGAAACATTTACTAAAACAAAATGATAGAAATACTTATTGATGTGGATAAATATTTTGTAAATATTTTTATCATTCACAGTCTTAAATTTATTTTATAACATTTTGATGTCCCGAGATTACGAACAAAACTACTATTTTGGTAGAAAATTAATGATAATTGGCATACCTTACGAAAGTGACAATACCCATTATCGTTAAGCTTCAAACACACGCGCGCACGGGGAAGGGCATGTGCTTTGCGTTCCACGCGCGCCTGAAAGAGTGTCAGCACAATGGCAATGACGGGGCTCCCTTTTAGAGGGCCTACCTGGATCGCGGGCTAACGAATACCATGACCCCAGAACGTAAAGGGCTATTGAAAGACATCGTAGATTCAAATCAAATCAAATCAAATCGTTTATTTCAACTAGGCCAATTACAGGCACTTATGAATTGTCAAAAGACATAAAATAAAACAAGTATAAAAATAGTTATGGTGCTACGGTCCCAGACACAAGACATAAAAACTGTGAAAGTACCGTAGATGCACGTTCCAAGAAGTAGATCTCTATGGAGAAGAACGTGCAAGAAACTTTGAAGAAGAAGAACGTGCAAGAAGATTTTAGTAAGTATTCCGAGTCTGACAGTCCCTCCCGCCCTGCCCTGGGTAGGAGGACTCATTTGATTATTTTAGCACGCTAAAAAAAGCCCCAAACACACGCTCCTTTTGTTAACGTGCGGTCACAAAGCTGGTTGCGTGATATCTTTATATGTTCGAGAGTGGAAAGCTAAGGGTGCTTGACACCCTGTCCTCCACCATCTGGTGTTGGTACTAATTCTTGTTGCATTTTGATGTAATGACAGACACTAGAACAATTTAATGTCAGTAAGCTCTTTATAATTAAATCTTCATTCTATAATATCTTATCCACAGTTTTTTTTTTGGGACAAGGTTGTAATACTCACTTTTCTGATAAATCGACGGTGTCCTTCAATAGCCCTTTCTGTTCCGGGGTCACGGTAAGGAAATAATCCCGCGACCCCGGCAGGCTTTGGCCTTCTAAGAGGGGGGCCCCGTCAGTATGCTGACGCTCTTTGAGGCGCGCGTGGGACACAACGCGCCGTCGAAACTTCCGTGTCCGGTGAGGACCTGCGTCAAGCGGTAGGTCAGGACGCCATGACTTCTCTCCAGCCACTCCTCAAAGAGGGGTCTTACCGCCGCAATTGCGGCGTGCCCGGATAAATGAAACCCTTAAAAGAGATATTATGTATCGACTCCAAAAGCATGAACCCAGTACTGATCTTTTTTTACTCCAAAGCAATAAATAGAGCGAGAAGCAACTTGTACCGAATACGCGGTGAGACAGCAATGACCACCGATTTTTCATCATAGGCGATATTTAACAGGGTGATGGGAGCTATGCCTTATTTGTAGTTGACAAGTAATTTTGAAGTATTCAAAATGACAACAGCAGTTTTCATTCAATTTATTTTAATCCTGTTTCTTAGAAATTGTTATAAATCTGTGACGAAACTAAATAAATAATAATAAAAGTGAAGTGCTTCTTATCCCATATCGCAATTTGATACGAATATAAGTTGTTTTCAGTTACATATTATCTCAAAATGTTGACTGCAAATCAGTGCATTTATCATTAGTTTATGTGAAATGGTATTTAGATGCATAAAGATTAGATGGGAGGAGGATGGACACAGAGGAACCATCCGACAACAATAGTACGATATCACGATAGCATTGATATAATATCACTGTGAGTAATTTATTATATTGATAGGAACAATTCGTAATGTATAGAATCATACGTATTCTAACATTTCCCTTGTTTGCTCAGAAGGGGTCGTCAGGAATTTCCTGCGATGATTTTCAGTAAGTTTGGTTTATTTTATTATATATATTCTTTATTTATTCATCAAAATAATGTGTTATTTAAAATAGAAAATTTACCTGACTTATTTACAGTCATGTCCGTTTAATCACGTCCCATTGAACACAGCGGAACATAGTTTTGAATAATCTATAAGCCTACGTATCATTCGTTTTTATTTTCTCGATCTTTTTATCCATTCCAATTTTATTATTACGAAAATCTGACAGCCGCGATCTGAAAAAATGTGTCGCAGGTCTAGCCTGTAAGAGCCACGCTGGCTGACTGATTCGTCAAGGAACGAAAGTGATGACACTACTTTTAAAAGGCAAAAGATGAGAGGACGATAGTGAATGTGTGCTCAGAATAAAACGGCGTATGTGCCCAAACATATTGACGTCTTTTTATGAATTAAAATTGTTATTAATTGAAAAAATGTCTTTACAGAATTTAGATACTAGTATTTTATACAATTTAAAACAACATCCTTTCAATAACTCATAGTAGTTATTCCATAAAGTCCAAAAACTAAATTAGATAGACCGAACTTTGCATTTTTTTTGTATCGAGAAAATTTAATTGAATCGTGTTTTCAACTTTGTGAGAATTTAGATCATATAGTCAATAACTATATTCCAAGTTGTAAGATCTGTAGTCCAGATATGTACGAAGAAAAGTAAAAAACAAAAACCGTATTTTTACTGACCTATCCCCTTAAAAAGTTACGAGCTTCCAAAGATTCGTTTTTATTGCTAATTTTAGCACAACTTTGGACGTAAATTATAAATTAAAGAAGCATCAAATTTCCAAAACAAAGTCCGTACCGACACAGCATATTTATCGAAGAATTCCATAAATTTTATTTGAAATTGATTGATGCAGTGGTTTTTTTCCTAAAACCCCTTCTTCCAAAGGCCGTTTCGTATTTTTTTACGCGCGCCGTTTACTCTGAAAGATCGTGTATCTCACTGAATAATGTTTTCTCCTGTTTTCTGAAAAAGAAGAAATTTGACAGATCGTAGTCGGTTGATGGGCTGGGGTCTGTAGCATGGATTTTTTGATGCCCTGTATGATTTTAGTTTTAATTTAGTATTTTATTTGGAAATACTGGTTATTATGGATTATTAATAGATGTAGAATATATATAATTTTTCAGATGGTAATATTTCTTATTATGGAGAAATTCAAAAAAACAAATGGCTTTATTTTTCAACTTCATACCACAAGAATATTGAAGTATTCATAGATTACAATGAATCAATATCATCACCACATCTTCTATTTATGGCACACGGAAGAGACGTCTCCCTAGTACAAACAGACGAGATAAACAAGGAATTTGAATTTCTAAGTAAGAAAATTTGATTTTTTTTTACGCTGTAACTTTTATTAGGTTTTTCCAAGCTACAACGCAACCCAAGTCTTCGATACCTGGTCGCAGGGACTTATTTCATTACCGTGACCCCGAAACATAAAGGGCTATTGAAGGACACCGTGGATTTTAGTCAGTACAAGTCTGACAATCTCTCCCGCCCAGCCAGGGTTGGGAGGATTCATTTGATGATTTCACCACGCTAAAAAAAAAGTAAAAAATAAGGCGTTAAAAAAGAACGAACTTACTGTCGCCTTTATAAGATATTAAATATTAAATATAAGAATGATGGTTTCACAGCTCGCTGCTATTTCTTTTACAGATTGTTTAGAAAACTTTAAATCTTATACGCTGACGGTGGATTTTACTAACTTTAAGTACGGTAAGTCTTTGTGTACATTTAGACAGAATCACCTGTGTGCTTACTCCGATTTCGCGCGACCTTCACTACTTAATAGCTAATTAAGAATAACAAAAAATGCATCATTTTAAAGGTTCAACAATGAACAATGTCTGATCAAAATCTTTTGGAAAAAAATAAAAAAAATAAAAAGATTTTTCATCCTGATGGGCTCGATCAATTTCTCATTTTGTATGAAATAGTTATTTGTGCAACAAGAGAGCAAAGTCGTTTTTTGCTGCGAGTGCTGATTTTGAATCTTGAGCAAGCGAAGGATTCAAGGATTGAATCACGAGCGTAGCGAGTGATTCTAGAGTTGAATCCTGAGTGTAGCGAGAGATTCAAAGGCACGAAATGCAAAAAACTTTGCTCTCGTGTAACACACATAACTTTTCACTTCAGCAGCGAGAACACTTTAGGAGATAAAATAATAAATAGGAATAGATTAAAATAACTTTTTTTTTAAAGTAGCTTTCAACAATAAGTAAATACTCCGCATTGTAGATAATCGTCTCGTCTGTGATAAATCTAAAAAATAAGATAGCAACACCGTCTCCGAAAAACTGCTTGCGCCCTTTGTTAAGTCTCCATTCATTGAAGACATGGTATGGTTTCAGATATTTAGTTAGAGTTAGGAAATTTAATTCTGCATTATTAATTTGTTGTTTTAAATGGTTATGTTAAAATAAGTACTGTTCTCGTCGCTAGTTTTACGCATATATTTTTTTTTTTAACTTATTCAACTCTTTACGCCAGCCATGAAATTTTATTCCCGCTCTTTTATTTTTAAATTAAGGCGTGTTCGGAAATAGCACCCATAATATTTTATTATTCAAAATATTTATTAACATAAATTGAAACTAGAAATAAATATTTACAGTAAATGCTTATTTTCATTTAAATACAGCAATAAGTTAAAAACTCAATAAAATACATTCGAAGACATTATTATCGTTTTGCATTTCTTTGGTTAGTACAAATTTCCGAACGTGTTTGTCTTTGAGACCAAATTCAAAATCGGAACTTCGAAAGGGCTGGTGTTTGTCTCTCTCTCTTTCTATTGGCGGGAAAGAGATAGAGTGTTAATGTTTCGAATTGTATGATTAACTCAAGGCTGAATATGATATTCGCGGCTTTTTTTTAAAACAAAAATTAAAAAGCTACTTTGTCTCACTAGTGAGCAAAATCGCATTTTGCTCACTGATTTCAGGCAGCAAAACCAACATGTTTGAGCTACTGAAGTGAAAAATATTTTTCACTTCAGTAGCTCAAACATGTATGTTTATATATGCCACGAATATCATATTCAGCCTTGAGTTAATCATACAATTCGAAACATTAACACTCTATCTCTTTCCCGCTAATAGAAAGAGAGAGAGACAAAGACCAGCCCTTTCGAAGTTCCGATTTTGAATTCGGTCTCAAAGACAATAACGTTCGGAAATTTGTACTAACTAAAGAAATTTTGCAAAAAGATAATAATGTCTTTGAATGTAATTTATTAAATTTTTAACTTATTTCTGTATTTAAATGAAAATAAGCATTTACTGTAAATATTTATTTCTAGTTTCAATATTGTTAGTAAATATTTAAAAAATAAAATATCATGGGTGCTATTTCCGAACACGCCTTAATTTAAAAATAAAAGAGCGGGAATAAAATTTCATGGCTGGCGCAGTGTTGAATAAGTTAAAAAAAAATATGAGTAAAACTAGCGACGAGAACAGTACTTATTTTAACACCGGAAGAGTTAAAACAACCTCAGATGTCTCGAAGCGAGAAATATCTGAAACCATACCATGTCTTCAATGAATGGAGACTTAGGGCGCAAGCAGTTTTTCGGAGACGGTGTTGCTATCTTATTTTTTAGATTTATCACAGACGAGGCGATTATCTACAATGTGGAGTATTTACTTATTGTTGAAAGCTACTTTAATAAAAAGATATTTCAATCTATTCCTGTTTATTATTTTATCTCCTAAAGTGTTCTCGCTGCTGAAGTGAAAAGTTATGTGTGTTACACGAGAGCAAAGTTTTTTGCATCTCGTGCCTTTGAATCTCTCGCCACACTCAGGATTCAACTTTAGAATCACTCGCTACGCTCGTGATTCAATCCTTGAATCCTTCGCTTGCTCAAGATTCACAATCAGCACTCGCAGCAAAAAACGACTTTGCTCTCTTGTTGCACAAATAACTATTATGTTTATTTTATTTTCAAAAAGTTTTTGAACAAACATTGTTCAGTAACATGGGCTGAGTTACCCCACGAGAGGTTTTGCGCTATGAACGTTACACGTTGTATAATGTGACAGCACGAATGCTTATAACAATTACTTATTAAGTTTATCAGTATCTAAAGAATAAATCTTCTTTTTACAGAAACAATTATACAAACAACAACAGAACAAGAAAAGCTTGATTCTGATGAAAATGAAAATGATTTTATGAAAAATGAAACAGATTTAAATAATACGTATAATAATTCAGCTATTGGTAACAGTAAGTATTGATATTATTAATAAATTAGGTGTTCGTGTGGTTTCGAATGCTTGGCTTGATGTTTATACAACGTGTAACACCAAATGCGCAAAACCTTTCGTGGGGTAACTCTGCCCATGTTACTGAACAATTTTTGTTCGAAGACTTTTGGAAATTCGGAAAAAGCAACTTTGTTAGTACAAAATTCACGCAAATAATAACTAGAATAATTAAGAGTAAACCTAAACGGAACCCTAAAAATTTAATCATGGTTGAATTTTGACCTACTTTGTACTTTTTAACCGACTTCTAAAAAAAGGAGGAGGTTATCAATTCGACTGTATTATTATTATTTTTTTTTGTTTGTTACCTCATAACTTGCGTCTGGGTGAACCGATTTTCATAATTCTTTTTTCAATCGAAAGCTAGTGCTTCCCGTGTGGTCCCATTGTCACCATTTTAGGATCTGATGATTGGATCTTGGACAAATCGAGGGCAACCCTCAAATTTTATTAGCTGACACATAGTTTTTCGCAAATCTTATGAAGTAATTCAAGTACTTGCGTATAGAAATCATCATCTCATGTAGCTGAGCTGATGATGGAAGGTACAACTCCTCAAATAAGAAAATTATGTTCGTGTTCGCATATCTCCGCAACTACAAGTCCGATTTAAGTAATTCTTTTTTTGTTGTACTAGGTATCGTTCAACTTAGGGAATACTGCAAATTTCATCAAAATCGGTTCAGTAGTTTTTGAGATAGAATGAATACAAGAGAAGTTAACGATGTTATTACCGGTGCTACGGATTACGAAATTCTAGTGCACATGTAAGAAAATTATGTATTTGACAAGAATGTTGGTTGAATATTTAAACTAAAAAGAGTAAAATAAAAACTTTTTCTAAAAAAAATGTGACCGCCTTCAAAAACAACCACAAAAAAGGGTAAAATAACCTACAAAACTTTTCTTTCGGAAGTCGGTGGCAAAAAAGACAATGAAATTAATAAAAAAAGTCACCGACTTCCGAATGAAAAGTTTTGTAGGTTATTTTACCCTTTTTTTGTGGTTGTTTTTGAAGGCGGTCACATTTTTTTTAGAAAAAGTTTTTATTATTTATATTATTTTCAGGTGCTGCGCAGGAGTTTTCTCAGGGCTCAGTAATAATATACGTGCTTCCTCCCATAGTAGTGTCGTGTGTTCTAATACTGGTGATTTATATAGGAGTAAAAAAATGTCGAAATTCACGCCCATCTGAAAGTCTAGAATTGGATACCTACGTAAGCATTTTCTTTTTTCCCACGTTTTTTTTTCGATGATATTTTATTAATTGGACAAATACATTTCATCATCATCATCATCAGCCTATAATTTTCCCACTGCTGGGACACAGGCCTCTTCTCTGTGAGAGGGAGTGGGCCATAATCCACCACGCGGGCCCAGTGCGGATTGGTGGATGTCAGGATGTAACATGTCTTCGAATTTTTAGTTCTAGGACAGGTCGGTTTCCTCATGATGTTTTCCTTCACTGTTTTGAGAGCAGTGGTGTTGAAATAAATTACACAATGTAATGCGCCTGGCGGGGTTCGAACCCACTGCTCTGCTGTGCTTTCTCACAGAGAGGAGGCCTGTGTCCCAGCAGTGGGAACATTATAGGCTGATGATGATGATGATGATTACAGGCTTATGTTTTTCAGGCTACCACAAACAACGTTGAATACGCGGAGCTCAGTTTAGCATTTGGTGATCGCCAAGCTCTAAAATTTAACGAAAATACGCCGTATACTAAAATAATTGGAGTGATGAAACCTGCTGAATGAAATTAAAAGAAAAAAAGAGAATGGCTGATGTTTTGTTTTTATTATGTTTTGAATAAAACTTTGCCCCACATTAGAAAATTTTCTTCTGTATCTTGAGTGCTTTTAAAAACATTTAAAACTCATAAAAACGGCCGGACCTAGAACAACTAGTACTTGTTGGTCTTACAAATATTTGTTTAGTGCGAGAATCGAACCGGAGACATATAGCTCAGTAGTCGTTATGAGCGTATATTCCGAAAGTATGCAACGTCGCAAATGATTGTCAAATATTAACGAGTTTTAATGAATTTAGCATTGTTATTGTATGAAAATAAGAATTATGGCTCTGTAGTGCACTAAAAAATAGATAATGGAATGCAATAATTAATATTGCAACACCGAATACCTATATAGTTTTAGATGTAAAAAAAGCATTTGGAAGTTTTCCAAATGCCTTTTATACACCTGAAACTTTTTTACAACATGAAATTCAGTGTTTTAATTGCATTCCTATATCATTTTTTTAGTGCACTTCAGAACGATATTTCTTGTTTTCGTACAGAAAATTCGCTAAATTAATTTAAACTTGTAAATATTTGATAGCTTTTTGCGACGTTGCATACTTTCGGAATATGCAGCCTTAACCCATGACGCGACGCAACACAGAATTGCATCAATTGACGATATCGGCCAGACACAAAGCGTCTGGCCGAAGAAAATGTATTGACAATCGCTAGTGTTTGCTAATGGAGTCGCACGGATTGACGATATCGCTCATCCTAATGACAATGCACATGATTCTCTGTTCGAAATTCGATTGCGCAACTACTCCTCACTGGCGACATCTTTTGTTTTTTGTTTGCAGCACCTTTATGTCGTAGTAGTAAGGTGGACTTTCGTAGTTTACGGTCGAGTTGCATCGCATCGCTCTATTAGCAAATACGTGCGACTTGAATCGGCAATCGACTCGATATGTTCCCTTATCGGTATATATGTAGTCGTTATGTGTGCATAGTTAAAACTATCATGAAAGCAAACCCTAACTTGTATGGCTTCCATAATACTCGCGTGGAACACAACACGCAGTCGACCCGGGCATGTTCCATGATCGGGCGGCAAGTCAGCCGATACTCACCGTCCGCTACTGAATAATGCATAAGGAACTCTTTGGCTAGACTAGTTGACATTTGGGCTACTACGACAAAATGTGAATTAGATTCCATACAAACAGATTGAAAAGCAAAAAGTGATATTTCACACGAATTTCAATGATCAAAACAATTTTTTGACAAGTCATACGTAACGAGGAGATCCATTCAGTTACTTTTATTTTAAATGAAACCTTATATCAACAAGAATAAAGGTCAAATTTCCTGGAAAATCAGAACGAAGATAAGACAGTATCGTTCAGAAATAAAAATGGCTACCCATTATTGTCAAGTTTATTGCTAAATCATTGATCGTCGATAAATATGTGGATCATTCACACGGTGGGTCGCGACAGGTGGCAGATGGCAGCACTTGCTATGTCACTCGTAGATCGAATCGTTGTCTATTGAATTAGATTCCTTTTTTGAAAATGACGTTTGTGTCGTGAAGTTGGTTCCGTGAAGAATTTTGACTGGGCAATGAGATTTTTGTAACTGACGAAGCTTGCTGATCCTATCTCAATGATTTTTTAGAATACTTCCGACACAGTAAAAAACTAGGGTTATAGGTTTTCTTTTTTATAATAGTTGGAAAGTTATAGGTGCCTAAGAGTTGCTTTTGAAAAAAAGAAAACCTATACACCTAGTTTTTTACTGGGTTAGAAGCATTCTAAAAAATCATTGAGATAGGATAACATTTAGGGGCACATAAGATTGATATTGAAAACTCTTGCGGATCTCTAAAAATAGACACAACAACGACAAATATTTTGTAGGCGTTCGACGTTGTTTTTTTGAAATTTGAATTTGGAAGCCCGCAGGTTCAGTGTGGCCAACCAAAATGCGTTTGTCGCGTAATCCTCTAGGGATATGGATTATTTTTTTCTCATTTTTTCAATCAATTATAATTTTTTTGGAACATTGTCCTTTGCCGTGGGATATTGGTATGGAGGCACGTCGAGTATTTTATACGGTTTATTAATTTTCTATTAGTTATTGTTGCGTTTTTTCTTTGTTATGTGACACGTCGATCAAGAAGGAATTCAATTACTGTGTCATAAGGTTTTTTTTTGATGAAATTCTTTGATGGAGGTCTGAAAGGTAACGATATCCCATCATATCTGTTTCTTTGAAGAGTTAAGCAGCTCTGAAGGGTTGGAGATGGGCCTATAGTGTAGGCGAAACACGAAAAAGGAATGTTGTAGGAGTAAATGATGCTTTGTCGTCTTGCAAGGGAGAATGGAAGAAGAAAACGTGTTCTTCCGACCACAAGCTGTAGTTTTAGACTCTGGTGTCCTCATAGATTTTCTATGGAGAGAAAAATTCAAACCGCAAGCTGGATTTGAACCTGCGACTTCCAGATTACGAACATCGGAGGCTCTTTCCAACCGAGTCATCGAGGTTCCTACCTTCAAGCGTCAAATTCTTCAATCCATTTCTAACGTCTTACGGTAGCCTGCCGGGGTCGTGGGACTTATCTCATCACCGTGACCCTGCAATTTAAAGGGCTAATGAAGGACACCGTGGATTTTAGTCATTACAAGTCTGACAGTCCCTCCCGCTCTGCCCTGTATTACCCAGTCCCAGAGTTGTGGAGGTCCGATAGGCAGTCGCTCCATGTAAAATACTGATATCCAGCTGCATCTGGTTCGACTGGAAGCCGACCCAATATAGTTGGGAAAAGGTTAGGCAGATGATGATCTTGTATATAAAATATATATCATTTTTCCCGTAATTTTCAAGACCTTTCCCTGAATTCTCTGAAAATTGTCTAGACATAAATAAAGATGAAGTTTTTCTTTTTCTCACTTATTAATCAATTACTTGTCACACTTTTACTTTAAAAGAACAAATATTAATACTGTTTTTGTTGAATTATTGAACGGGAAAATTCGAGATTCTTTCTTTCAGTTGGAATTTTCCGTTGTTTTCTTAGTCAACAAGGTGCTTATAATAATTCTTTATAAGAATTTTATTTTTAAACGTCGACGTTATGAATAGGGGTGTTGTATTTTGACCTCTATACAATGTAACTTTTTGTTTATGCAAAACGCTATACGCCTAGTTCATCATCATCACCAGCCGGAAGTCGTTCACTGCTGAACATAGGCCTCCCCCTTAGACCGCTACGCCACGATTCCTGCACGGAACAAATATTTGTATGCCCTACAAAAACTCAAGTATACATGGTGTTTCTTTTAAATTGGCCAAAAGGGAGAAATCCGAATCTATAAGAGATACGGGAAAACTTTCTTAGAAACCTTTACAAGCTCTTTTTGGATGTTGAAGATTTTGGCGTTTTTTATTTTTTGGTCAAGAGTGAGTTGTCCACAGAAATGGGTGAAATTGGCCAATTTTTTTTAATGCCTTTCTCACTCAGTTACAGGTAAGTAAGGCTCATTTCATTGTAGTCGGAAGAAAAAAATCTAGAAGGCGGAAGTTGGTCAAATTCAATGTTTAAATATTTGGAAAAGCACCCACGACACAGGAGTAACATCTAGTGTGTAACAAATTTTTAAAAATAGAAAAAGACAAAAAATACATTATAGGAAACAGTTTTCAGTTTTTGTGACGGAAAGGCGATTTTTAATTTTCCTTACCTAAAATAGCGTAATTACTTTGCTATTATACTGTAGGTAAAATACTGTACTGAAATCTTGTGCTGAAACCGCGGATTATCTTTCTATTTTTTTTTTAGATGGTAAAATCATCAAATGAGTGATCCCACCTCGGGTGGGACAGACTGTCTGACTAAAATCCACGGTGTCTTTCAATAACCCTTCACGTTCCAGGTTCACGCTAAATTGGATAAGTCCCTTAAGCCTGGCAACACACATCTTGTCTATGCCCAACCATAAACAACAGTCTCCAAACTACTCCATCCTAAATTAATAATAGGGAAGCAGCTACTGATTGGAGCTTCGAGCTAATTTCCTTCAGTCCAAGACGATAAGCTTGCAACTACCTTCCGCCATTAATAATTTCCATGCAGCATTTATTACATGTTCAGTAATCCTCAAAGTGTAGTCTTGTGTGGCCCGTTCGGTTGCCCCCCCTGGGAATTCGAACATGACGGTGTTGTGTTACCGTTTGCTTTGTTATGTTGGTAGTTAGAGGTTAGAGAGTGGTGGTGTGTTTTTGTTTTGTTTTTGGTTTTGTAAAGAAGTTGGTAGACCTGTTTTTTTGG
Source organism: Agrotis segetum (assembly GCA_036375495.1). Lineage (NCBI taxonomy): Eukaryota > Metazoa > Arthropoda > Insecta > Lepidoptera > Noctuidae > Agrotis > Agrotis segetum. Next base: position 247,364 of record JAQSVV010000310.1, on the reverse strand, counting down.
TAGAAAGCATCGTTTGAACTGGGACCTTTAAAATGTTGTATTTAGTCAATTGAGTCAATCCCTCATTTTTTTTCGCGGGAGGGACTATCCAATCAGACTTGTACTGACTAAAATCCACGGTTACCATTCAATACCCCTTTACGTTCCAGGGTCACGGTTACCTGACGAGACAGTCCCGCGACCGCGGCAGGCTTTGGTCCTCTAAGAGGGGCCCCGGTAGATTGCTGACAGTTTTTTGAGGCGCACTTGGATCACGACGCGCGGTCGACCCGGGTACACGTCATGATCGGACGACGAGTCACCCATTAATTAATTTATTATTAGTTAATCCCTCGCTGCACTAAGAATCCTTAGCGTGAAACGAGGATCACTTAGACCTCCTCGCTGCGCTCCGGAGGTTCAAAATTCAAAATTCCGATATCCGTAACATTCCTTTAAAGTAGTTCTCTTTTAAAAATAGAACACTGAATAGAATTAAAAATAAAACTCCGCTCAGTCCGTTAACGAAAAAGCTTAAATTAAAAAAAAAAAAACTTTTCTCGATGGAAAAAACCGACGATGGATTATGGCGCATGCTTCATTGCCGATTATAATTTTCGCTCGGAGAATTGGTATCTCCTTTTATTGTTGACTAAGGATGGGCCGTGGTTCTGCTTGTATTTTGTACAATATTATTTAAGTGTTTGGTTTGCTAAATTGTAGACGATGAATTTTAAAATAAGTTTTTGTAAAGAATAAAAAATAATATTTGATGTCTTTTTACACGACTGTATTTTGTGTTAATTCTAGTACTTACTGCTATTAATTAATATTTGAGGATTATCATTTCTTGCAAATAATGTTAGGCACAAATATGATTGTTATAATGGCATATCTCAGAATTAGTTGCTAACACGAGGTTAATTTGACAATATTGTATGACAAACTGTCAATTTAATCTTGTGTTAGCAACTAACTCTTGAGTTAAAAGATAACTCGGGTTCGTGCAAGTGGGCCTTAGACTCTAAAACAAATACAAATTAAAGTTTTGTAATTACTCCTATTTTAAAATAAATAATTTTTAAGAGATACCTAGATAGAAACAAGAAAACGCAGAAAATTAGAACAAAATAATTATCAACCGGTCCGTAGCAGAGTGCTACGAGATGGCTACGAGGTGCTACGAAGGTCTACGAAAAACAATAGACAAAAGCAAATTCACCACAAAAATTATAGAGTTATTCTGCCATGATTGATTCATCATTAACGGTGAAGGAATACATCCTGAGTAAACCGGCATGTCCTAGAACAAAAAATTCAAAGACATGTGACATCCACCAATCCGCACTGGGCCCGCGTGGTGGATTATGGCACATTCTCTTTCACAGAGAGGAGGCCTGTGTCCCAGCAGTGGAAACATTAATAGGCTGATGATTATGATCCATTCATCTATCTGGGGTCACGGGACTATAGAGAGGTAACCGTGACCCTGAAACGGAAAGGGCAATTGATGACACAAGATAGATTTTTTCTTTCACAATCGGGGTTTATTTTTTTCGTTTAAAAAATGCATGTCCATATCAAATACATAACAACGGACAAACATAAAATCACGCAACTGTGTATATATTCGTATAGCTTCTTCGCGAATCTTTTTTTTTCTTTTTATCCTCCAGGTGGGTGCAGAATGCTTTTTAATTGGGACGTTAGATCACAATGGCGCGCAACCCTTGAAGAAATTGTTAAAGAATTTGTGACAATGCTTTTTTTACTATGGCAATACTGTGGTGCCAGTATCATAACAGTGGGAGGTCGTTATCAAAAGAAGAAGGTTACGTTCCATCGTTCTATTTTTAAATGGGTATTGATTTTTATTAGTCTATGGAAGTATCAATTTTTTTTTAACATTAGGCCCGTGATACCCGTACCAATATCTGCTTGATTGGTGAAGTTAAAGGGCTATTGAAGGAAGTCCCTTCCGTTCCGCCCTCCGCTGGAGGACTCATTTAAAATTTTACCATAATAATTATATAGATAAAAAAATGTCTGCTGCTTACTAAACTTTAATGCAAGTTGTTAACTTACACGTTGTCAGTTTAGCATGAATTAGCACAAATTCGGGTTTTGATCATAATCAAACTTCTTTTGGTATTTACCATTTCCAACTATATTTCTTAAAGTATTTAAGTTCTTTGAAACAATTTCAGCTTAGAAGTCCTTACAGTTATACTATTCAATATTTTTTTTGGATTGATAACATCAAAATGAGTCCTCCCGTCTTGGGTGGAGCGGAAGGGGCTGTTAAACTCTTTCAACCTACTAAAATTCCACACTGTTCCTTGGGTCACTCTTTGCGTGCCAGTACCCCGACATCTTTTCAGATAATTTCGCGACCCCGAAATTTGCAGTGCCCTTATAACCTTTTTTCAAAAAATAATTTACTTAATAAGGCAAGGGAAGTAAAGATCTATAAAAATAATTGTTTTTCTTTACTAATATGAAGTGATGGCTGCCCCACGTTAAGCCCATATGGATCCCTGCAATAAATAGTTCACCCCTGTTCATTTGAGTAGGTATTATAGAAGATTAAGGAATTACATCAGGTGAATGCATGGTTACCCTAAGCATATATTTGATTAAGAAAATGATGGGGCTCTTTTTGGATTTTATTAATTGAATAGTTATTAAAACTTGGTTAGTGCGCACTTATTTGACAGTAATTATGGCAATACTAGCTCTAGTTGTAAGACTAGCAAAATTCATCAAAATCAGTCGAGCAAGTTAGGTGTACAAGCGCCGCAAACAAAAAAAAATCATATTTTTAAAGTGAACTAGCATGTCTGTATTGAAATTAAAACAGCTATCTGCGCTTTTGATATATATACTTACTTCCTGCCTATAATATTATAATAATAAATATTTGTTAGCCAAGTTACTGTTAGAGTAAATCTCTTTATCCTCGACTTTATAAGGGCTGCTCTATTTAATCTTTCACGTTCATGAAATACGGCCATTTCCTGTCCAAAACTATCCAACGTATACAACATCCGTTTTATTATATTTGAACACATTAAAACACCCTGTTCCGTCCGATTAATTCCGAAAACGATCTGTAACTAAATCAATTATACAAAAAATCTATCTCAAATAAATCCAGAACTATAAAAAACATTAAAGTGACCTTCCGATCGGTCAGGAAACGAAAAAATCCAACGAAAAAAACTATAAAAGCCATAATTCACAATTAAAAACGGCTACTGGTCATGGCCAAAAGTATACATAATAAATTTCTTCCTTAAAAAGGTCGAATGAAAGAGGCAGGATACAGGCACAAAGGCGGGACAACGTCGGGCGCAGCGAGAAAAAAATAAAAGTTGTTTATGGTCATTTTGCCGCCAACGCTCCGAGTTTTAAATTTAGAATTAAAACTTTTTAAAGCGAGGTAGCGATGTGTAAGTTTAATTCTGTATTCTGTTGTCTGATAATTTTGGATTTTAAACTTCTAACGATCATATTCATCCGAGAATATATAATATGTTAAGGTTAAGGCTTGAGACGTAAACTTTATTCATAATCAATACAAATGTGAAAGTTTCGATTTTTGTTACTCAATCACGTCTTCTGTACGGCTGAACAGATTTGATATGGTTCAGACATAGGCCTGATATGATATATTTTATATATCATAATACGATATATAAAATATCTCGTCGGATTATTTAAAAAATGATATTTAAGCAAAGCCTCCACCGAGAGGAAACTGGCATGTCCTAGAACCAAAAATTCGAAGACATATGACATTCACCAATCCGCACTGGGCCCGCGTGGTCCCTCTCCCAGAGAGGAGGCCTGTGTATTGCATTGGAAACATTATAGGGTGATGGTGATGATGATGAAGCCACTGGCAACAGTGTTTGAATCATTCTCTAGTAGGTCTAGTATAACATTATTTTCTCAGGAAATGCGGTGTATTTATAGAGCTTTAAAATAGAATATAGTCACACATCTCTGGACCGACCTAGGCAACGGCAGAAGGCTTAAGTGTTTTGGCAATGCCTCTTGAGATCCGTATATCCGTGATGGACAAGCGGTATAGTGTAAGAATCACCAATACGGTCTTATAAACTACTATTGTACGTACGAGATGTTATTTCTTAAAACTAACAAACTATCACAAAAGTTCTCTTTACATGTCCATTCGTACAACACCATCAAAATGTTTCCCATATTTACTTAGCAACAAGTAACCAAATATACACGAAAAGGGGCTGGATTCACAAAAATATCAAACAAATACACCTGTGCATACAATCGATTAAAAAAATATACGACAAAACTTCATTCATAGAGAACGGAACTGACAAATCATGGACAAAGGATGCGTCGGGCCGTAGACAAATTCTCACGTTTTTTTTTTCAAACTCATTGATGACCACGGTAGCAAAATTTATGACGTCTAGGTGCGAAAAGGTTGTGAAGAAGGTTAAATATGTGTTTAAAAAATATGAATTGTTGGTAAATTATACGGTAAGCAGTAGTTAGCACTGTTAACGATAACATGTGATTATAAATTAGATAATAGCACGTTATTTATAGTAGTTAATTAGCATACTATTAATAATAATGAAAGAGAAAGTTGTCTGTTCTTTGCATAAGCGCTTAATACTCTTTTGTGCGATGGTATGTCAAATAAACATAAACAACTAAAGAGTTTCAGAGAATAGAGTTTCAAATGTCACGTTTGGGGGCATATACGAGTATGAACAAACAAAAGAAAAAAGTAAGAAATGCAAAAGGTGTAGATTCACATTATTTCATTTTGCCGATATGGACGCTGAATGTGCGGGGATAGTGGCATTGGGTTCCTCCTAACGTGGAATTTAAATATATTGGAAAAACAATATTAAAATAGTTTGGTAAGTACAGCTATTCTATAAAAGGTAAACTTTTAACAGTGGATCTGCCTTACCCTTTGCAAATTACTTCGTGATGCTATGTGGGTAAAATCATCAAATGAGTCATCCAACCCCGGGCAGGGCGGGAGGGACTGTCAGACTTCTACTGACTAAAATCCACGGTGTCCTTCATAGCCTGTTATGTTCCGGGGTTACGGTAAGGGAATAATCCCGCGACCCCGGCAGGCTTTGGCCCTCTGAGAGGGGGGCCCCGTCATTATGCTGACGCTCTTTGAGGCGCGCGTGGGACACAACGCACCGTCGACCCGGGCATGGTCCTTGGTCGGGCAGCGAGTTGCCCTTTACTCGCTGCCCGCATGCCCGCGCCTGCGGTGGCCGGAGATCATCGAGCGACGTCCGTCGCCGTGGGCGCCTACCACTGCGGCTGGGGCGGAGGGAGGACGCTGTCCTCTCTCGCTCGCGGCCTGCCTCCTCCTTTACGAGCATTACTGCCTCGCAGAAGGAGCTGACCGCTTCCCACTCCGTCTCGCCCCGCAGCATGGCCGCAACCAATGCCGGGCGCGAGAGGTCTCCGCCTATCGCAGCCGTGAGGACACGTCGGTGCTCCGCCCAAGCTGGGCAGTCTTGCACCGTATGCTGTGGGGATATGCTTAGCAAAATTATTATTGCATTTTTTATTCAATTTTTAACATTATACCAACCAGCATTTCGTCTGTGTGGTGGATTATGGCCCACTCGCTCTCACAGAGAGGAGGCCTGTGTCCCAGCAGTGGGAACATTATAGGCTGATTATGATGAGTGTTTTATTTACATCGTAATACATAAAGTACGCTATACTTACGGCCCAATACGTAGAATTATGCTGATCCTCAGGTCACCTCATTAATAAGGTATTTCATATCAAAGATAGGTGAATAATTAATTATCAAGTTCGTAAAAACCCTGACTGATTAATTACCTACTAATTAGATTATAGATAAATTTAATTTTTATCAGTTTTCAGTAGCCCGATTTTCGGGGTCAGAAGTACAAACTGATAGTGTGTCTGTATGCAAAAAGATAATATTTTTTAATCAGTATCACATTACATGGAAATAAATACTTATTTGTTTTGTGTTTTTGCTTCCAAAGATAATAGGCCACTCCTTCTTACAGAGAGGAGGCCCGTACCCCAGCAGTGGGAACATTATAGGCTGGTTATGCTATGCTACGATGATATCATAGCATACTTATTATGTTCCAGTTTATCTATTTTAGATTAAAGAATGTTCAGATTGTTAGTAGGCCACTGACAATTGAAGCCAAAAAAAAGGCAGAAAAAATATCTCCTTCGTTCAATTCTTACACGTAAAACAAGTGAACATCTCTAAGGAAACATTTAAATGAGTTCGTGACGATCACTCACACATGTATAAAAGTGGCTTCACGAAAAACGTTACGGTTTGTTTTGAACACGGAATCTGGCTATATTATAATCTGTTATCAAGTGAAAAATGCACTTGCTTCAGACGTATCATTGGCAATATCTTCAATTTTGGTTTACGAAACAAAAGAATAGATAAAGGCCAATTATTTTTGATAAAATAAGTGTCGGATTAGTTTGATTTATTCAGTCGAATATCTTGATATGTACTAGCATTTCCTTAATTCACTCTATGACAATTTAATTACCCAATCCATCAACAACTAATGAATTTATAACGAAAGCTATATCTCTCATTCACAAAGGGAAGCCCAGTTTTAATTCAAAATTCAAAAGAGTTCCATTATACCATAGACAAGCGACCATAGAGAGGCAGAGGAGACCAGAGACAATTGATAGAGCCTCGTGCGAGGCACGCGTCGGCGGCAAGTGGCACAAATTGAGTGCTCCAATTACGGTGTCGGGTTGTCCCTCTAAAGGATGCTATTTTTTTTTTGGGACAGTTGAGTATTTTATCGCTTTGCAAATGGCATTCTTTAGTCAAGCTATTGTGAGGTCTGCAATGCAGTAAGAATTTACTCTTGATATAAATATAAGAATGGATACTTTATGTTTAAATTTTCAAATAAGTATTAATTTTTATTTTGAGTTGAACAATTACCCTATCAATATAGGTACGGCAATTATATTTGTTGCAATTCTACAAACTGGTATAATTATTATTGTTGGCTCAATATATTGTAATCGGTCGATTTATCTGTTTGTTTTATTTAGAAATGTTTTGGTATATTCTTGGGTGAAAAAAAAGTTACACATTATATTTACTATATTTTTTGCCAGTCTCTTGGGCACATTACCGGCTGACAGCGTTGAGGATGAATTTTTCGATGCTCTATAATAGTTTAGTTTAGTTTTATTTTTAATTTAGTATTTTATATTTATATAGTTTAATTGATATTATAACATAAAATTGAACTATATTTTTTTTAAAGTTATTTTGTGTTTTATATTTCTTTACTTATTCAAAAAATGATTTTTATTTGAATATTACTTTAATTCATGTTAATTGATTTTTATATACCCTATTTGTAAATACACCAATTTCTTCACAAATATTTGTATTAAGACTAGATTGGACAATAAGGTCCTTATTTCTAAAACATAGCCCAACTTCTGGCGCAGTCGGGTTAAAAGTGCCTAACTTTTCATTATCATTGTCGGCGTAAAAGACGTTGGCTTCTTTCACAGTCCCCAAATAATCATAACAGTTCCCAGACACAATTCTTTATTCAACAACCTTTTTGCATTACATATTCTCGTCACTCGTCGCACCCTGTATAATATTTCACCAACTTTTCCCGCCATTGTCAGCCCCCGCCATATTTGCGTTACGCACGTGACTAGAAAATGGCGTCGTTCGAAATTCGAATGAATCAAGAGGATTGGCGGGTAATCGTGCTAAAACATCCGTTATGGCCACACTGTTGAGGTGTTGGTGTTGCCATGGTAGAAATTAAATGTAAATAGAGAGGGTAGTTGGACTACTGGATTAGTTGGTTTAGAGCGGTTTGGTTAATTGGTTGATGATTTATTTGTAATACTGCCAAAATATTTCGCAGAGCACAGCAGAGCAGTGGCGTCCAGGAGGTATCGGCCCCGTCGCCCCGACTTACGAGTTGTAGATTGTGGGTTCGAACCCCGCCAGGCGCATTACTTTGTGTAATTTATTTCATGACCACTGCTCTGAAAACGCCATGTCTTAGAACGGAAAAAATCTAAGACATGTGACATCTACCAACCCGCACTGGGCCCGCGTGGTCGATTATGGCCCATTTCCCCTCACAGAGAAGAGACATGTGTCTCAATAGGAGTGTCACAGCTTATTATTCTGTACTACGGGAAAACTTTCAAACAAAGTCTCACAAATAATAAGTCCATTAACTAAACTTTTGCAATTTTTGTGACCACTAGCCTTATTTTCTAAGTTTTAGAACTTACTCATTACATAAAAATATGATGTCAAAGCAAAGATCGATAGATGAACCGAATCGAATAAAAAAATCGAATAGGTAAGGAACAAAAAATACTCAATATTGACCGTCTTATAAATTCAAGTGCTATTTAATTAGCATATTGATTAATTCAATATAGATAATTATATATTTGGTGGTCTGACGAGTTTGGTTTGGGCGGAGTTGTTAGATGTTTAGATGTATCTTGTGACATGTTTAAAATATGTCTGTCTCTATCATTGATAATGTCAAGTTTATAGACAGCTTTCATTAGAGTTTTGTAGGCGGTCAAGTTGTATTATGTAATAGAAAGCTTTAAAAATAAACTCTATTGAAAACATGTTTTATAAATATGCGTTGCCCCGCTCAAGAAATTTCCCGTTTCATGTGTTCGAGTCCAAAGGTGTACAGGTCTTCAAGACTACAAGTGTAGACAATACAAACAAACAAATATTTGAGTATCAGAAGTGGAGTTGAAGTTCAAAGCGAGTGTTCTGAGCCGAGCGCTTTTGTTAAAGTATTTATTTAAAACTAGTGTTTGCCCGCGGCTTCGCTTGCGTTATTTTAGAATTTGAGAAACAATACGGATCATGTGGCGCCATCTGGAATATGAACGTAATTGTTTTCTCGGAAACAGCTTCTGTTATTCGGGATGTAAGATACCTTATATCCGTGTCTATACTCCTGACAACGTATATGCTAAATTTTGGGACGATCGATTCAGTAGGTAGTAATGCGTGAAAAGGTAAAAAACAAACATAATTGCATTTTTATTATTAGTTTAGATCAATAATGTTATATCTAGGTACATAGTTTGCATAGGAAACGTCCTTATTTGAGCGACATTAATTTCAAAGAACCGTGTTTATTTTAAACATTAGACTATCATTTTTGGGTCGATTAACAGTATCGCTGCAAATTGAACGTACATACGATAGCATTGCTCTTCTCCCTTTAGCATACCGCGTGATACCTAAAAAATAACTAATTATCTGACTCGATGAGTACAACTTGTCGTCGTTTAAAACAGAATCTATGCACTGGTTTGAGCACCAATTCAAAACATAAATAAACACAAATTATAGAAACCCTGATTTTTTTCTAATCTTTAAAATTCCACACCTCGAAACAATTACAATTAAAAAAAATATCCAACTTACTACCTACAATTTAAATCGGTGTAGATTTATATCCTAGAGAAGTATTGAAAAAAAATAGTAATTATTTTAAATCGCGAATAATATTGAAATAAAAGTATGCACATTTTTTTTAATTATTTAAAACTCTCAGGACAAATAAAAAAAACTCAAAAAGAGAAAAAAAAACTGCGAGATTTGATCCAGAGACCCCTTGCACGAAAGTCAAGCAGGTTACCGACCGGACTGGCTAGTACGTTGACAGTAGTTTTCAAATAGCGGTTCTTGTACAAATGTCAACAATGACTGAAAATCAACATAATTATTATAAAATTGCTAATCCCCCAAGGGGAATAGCGTAATTATACATATCCTATTAATAGAACAGCAGTTTAAGGAATATTTGAGGAAAAATTGACTAAATAATATCCAGTGGTTTAGCTTCCAACTATCAACAAACATCTAAAAACAACAAAATTCAAAATTGCTTATCTCCCAGGAAAAATAGCGTAATAATACATAGTATATAAACAGAAGCATATTATTAGGAATATTTGAGGAAAATTGGATCGACAACTTTACAGTAGTTTCGGAGATAGATCAAATCAAAAAAACATAAAAAATTTCGAAAAAAAATAAAAGTTGATCTGGCATCAGAATCGATCCCTTATCTCGAAAAAAATACAAAAAGAAAAAAATATTCAATGTACAGGAATGACATCTCTACGATTTTATTATTTATGTAAAGATGTAAAGAAGATCTGACTCACATACCTTACAAAAGAAATTTTGACCAGAAACATTCTGATAATCACCAGATGCACCTCTCGTATATTTTAATCATTCTAATACAGCAACTTTTTCAATACAAAATAAGGCATATTTTTTCGCTTTTTTTAGCTTTAAGCATCAGAAACGGATGATTCGTCTGTATTTTTCCTACATTGTGCTCTATCTAATGTGCTCGGAAATATATAAATATTCAATCAAATCAATACATTTGAACAAAAATAAAAATGTAAACCAAAAAAAGATAAAAAATCATAGATGGAAAAGTTCCAACAACAAAATAGTTTAATTTGCCAGCTCCTTGAGTAGCGGTTCAGTTTTAGTTTTACCAAATGATTAAATCGAAAAAGTATGTTCCTTGATTCAATTTATTAACAAACTAAAACTAACCCCTTCAAATTCGAACTAACATCAAAGTAACATCCCTAATGTCCCCACGACATTTTAGGGTCCAAAACATATCCATATCAGCAACAAATTAAATTGAAAGTAACCTGTTTTATGCTTACACCAATCATTTCATCACTGATAAAAGGGGCGGCAAATTGAAAAGTCGAGTCCCGTATAATCGAATAATCATGAACCCACATCAAAGAAATTTATCAATTTAATTCGATAAATCGACTAAAAATTACGTACCGAGCAAAATTGGCGCCTCCCTATAACATGGAAATGTCATTTGGATATTGTTCTTCGCGCGAATTTTCTTTTTACTTTGAATTTGGAACGTTTAGTGGCTTCCTGAGATGAGGTAAAAAAAATGAGTGGATACTAATAATAAGTATAGTAATCAAATGTTGTGAGTAGATATTGGGGGCCAAAATTGAAAGTTTTTATATTAATTTTCAAGTGAACAGAATGCTGAAATTGTTTTAAGGTAAAATAAATTAATATCAGTAGAAAAGAAAATTAAGTAAAACACTAAGGGTGGTTGTGTTTGTTATGTAATTAAATTAACTATTTTGAACTATTATTTGAGCTTATAGATGTTTGAAAGAGGTTAAAAAAGTTATAGAAACCTAATTAATTGTTAGAGGTTGTTAGTTTAATAATTAATGATCAAACATTTTGCAAGTAGCAAGCTGAAGTGGCAATGGGCAGGCCATACTGCTCGCAGAGCAGATGGCCGATGGGGTCGAAAAGTACTAGAGTGGAGACCAAGGACTAGCAAGCGCAGCGTAGGACGTCCACCAGCAAGGTGGACAGACGACCTTATAAAGGTCGCCGGAAGACGCTGGATGAAGGTCGCATCCAACAGGTATATGTGGAGATCGAAAGGGGAGGCCTATGTTCAGCAGTGGACGTCCTACGGCTGAGATGATGATGATGAAACAATTTGCCCATAGATTTCCACGGCATAGAAAATAAGGCGTTTTTGGAAAAAGAAATATAATTATCATTGTTGCTTGAAAATAGTTAAAAACACAATGTAAGAATAGTCTATGTTCTACAAATTATAAAGATTAGAAAGTTATAGATAAAGCATTGATCTCAACCTTTTTGCAAAACAATATTGCGAGTAAGAAACCGACGTTTTATAAAATTTTCATCGTTCTAAATTCAAAGTGTTCGTCGGCGCGTTCGATAAACCGTTACGATTCGATTTGTCGCCATGTTAGGTTACATCGCGTCCGAAAAGTAAATTTATTGCATTATTCCCGCGTCGGTACGCCCTCGTTTCCCGTCTTTGATCTACAATTTTCCTTTTTTTTTTCTCAAAACGGTTACTGATTGCTTTTTATGTCATCGAGATTTTTCTAATTCCAATTTTGTCTGTGGTTAGATGGAGAAATTAACCGCGGGGAAATTGATTTTCGGATTTAGTTTTAGTATTTTTTTTATAATAATTTTAATTTTTTTAAAAATTATTATATAGCGGTGAAGGAAAATATCGTGAGGAAAACGGCATGTTCAGCATGGCGTCGTAGAAACGGGTTTTGTCGACGCGAGAATAGACAAAATGACAGAACGTAAAAGATTTTTATCGGTATAAGCATAGCAATGTCACATGTTTAAAATATCGAAGAGATATGTTTCTATTCTTTAATGGTGTTCGAATCGTGAATACTTTTGAAAAAAACAGTCAATTTGTACAGGAATAACGATGAAATAATTTTGTCTTTTCTTGGTAGAATAGAGATAGAATCGCCATGCTACACGTGCTGGAACGGAAAATTCGAAGACATGTGATATCTACCATATTTAACATACTGACTTTTTTAAACCCGACATAAAATACTTAATTACAAATTGATATAAGCTGCATATTAAACTAATAACAGTTATAGCTGCGTAAATAATTAAATACTAAACAGGTATCAATGCCAATTTGTCCATATTCACTTAAGTTGACTTTTATCGTGGATGGTTTAATATCCGTGTCTAATCCTAGTTCGTTTATTTAAAAAGCTATAAAGGGTATTTTTCTGTGCGGTTTTCTTTTTTGAGCGGAATATTTTTTTCTGTGCTTTTTTTGTCAGTAATAGAACACATTTTTAGTTTATAGGTACCGAAGTCGTGAACGTGCCGATAGAGGCCGTATACAACATCATCTGCCTGCCTTTTCCCAACTATATTGGGGTCGGCTTCCAGTCGAATCAGATTCAGCTGGATATCGGTATTTTACATGGAGCGACTGCCTGTCGGACCTCCACAACCCAGTTACTGGATAACACGATACCCCATGGTAAGACTGGTTGTCAGACTTTACAGCTTCTGGCTAACAGTAACGACTGTCAAAGATCTATAAATGACAACCGAGACCAACGGCTTTACGTGCTTTCCGAGGCACGGGGGAAACTCGCTATGACAGATGGTCAACCTTCCATAGACCAACCTCGGCAAGCGCGGCTTAACCCGGAAGATCGGCCTCTGCGGCTGTGATTATTCAGCCACGAGCTTCTCTATTATAGGCCATATACAACGTGTAACGTTTATAGTGCAAAACTTCTCGTGGGGTAACTCAGCCCATGTTACTGAACAATTATTGTGCCAAAATTTTTGGGTGTTCACCAAAAAAAAATTGCTTTTTCATACAAGATTAGAAATTGATCGCGCCCATCAGTATGAACAATGATTTTTTTTAGTGAATTTCCAAAAGTCTTAGAACAAACATAGAGGTTTTGCGCATTTAACGTTACACGTTGTATGATAGCGTGATGTGAATGAATTTGGTATCAATTTAAAGTTTTAAATTGTACCATTTTTATTATATTTAACTTGTTATTAAGTACAGCTCTTAAGATCGCGCGGAATCCGTGTAAGGCTGCGTTTCCACTGAGGTGGAGCGGAGAGCGATTCACCAAACGGCTTGAGTGGAGAAGAGAAGTTACATTTCAAGCCATGTGATTGGTGAATCGCTCTCCGCTCCGCCTCAGTGGAAACACAGCCTAAGTGATGACATACTTTTCCTCGCAAGTGTAGATTTAAAGGTTGTGCACCATCATAGACAGATAATTCAATTACTTCCAGTCTGACTAATTTTCGTATGAAACACCTACCTAATTTTATTTTTAACAAGCACTGACATTTGGGTAACTTGCATTCGGAGAATTTAAATAACGAATGACAATTTAATATAAGCTGTGTTTTTGACAGGATGTGAATAAATTACGTGGTGGGCAAAATATGAATCACTATGGATTGAACAAAATAGGCAATCCAGAGGAGTTAAAATCATATAAAAAAGTCTAGAGAGCAGTGGTGGCCCAGTGGTATCGGTCCCGACTTACGATTTGTAGGTCGTAGGTTCGAACCCCGCCAGGCGCATTACTTTGTGTAATTTATTTCATCACCACTGATCTCAAAATGGTGAAGAAAAACATCGTGAGGAAACCGGCATGTCCTAGAATCAAAAATTCGAAGACATGTGACATCTACCAAACCGCACTGGGCCCGCGTGGTGGATTATGGCCCTCTCCCTGTCACAGAGAGGAGGCCTGCGTCCCAGCAGTGGGAACATTAATAGGCTGATGATGATGATAAAAAAGTCTTATCATCCTGGATGAAACGGAAGGGACTACTTAGTGACTTTAATCCACTCTTCTTGTATTCCTTCAATTGCCCTTTACGTTTCAGGGCCACATTAACAAGCTTAGACAGTTCCGCGACCACGGCAGTCACGATAACCTTGGCAAGACTGGTTAACATTTAGTACATACATTTCTAATTTCAATTGAATAGTTTTCCAAATACCCTAGCCATTTGCGGTTTCAAATAAAACCAAAAAGTACTACAACAAATAAGTATTCAACACTTCAAAATGCAACCCTAAAAATAATTTCGCGTGTAATATCTCGAAAAAAAAAAGGTTAAATCCCTCTCTATGCTCAGTGAGGCAGAAGAAACACTTCCTTGCGCCAAATGTCCGATTGAAACCACCCCCGCGAATCACCCCCGTCCTTACATGTTAAAGAATCCATAAATAATAGAGTTGACGTGCGTACGGATTGTGTTACCGAATCACCCCACCCCTTGTAAATAGCGATTCTTGTCTATGCGCCTAATGCCTCTTTTGTCTGTGGTACGGATTTATTATTCATTTTCTTTAATACATCTGACGCTCATGAGTTTTGTATTGGCGATTTATTTTGTAATGTGATATGGATTGTCTTTTGAGGGTCTTGTTTCTGATGTGGGAGATGTAAGTAATTCATTTGATGATCAGAAGGTGGCAAATAGTCAGACTGACTATTAGGAGAGGTGGTGTTTGCCAGTCTCAGGAGTCTCTGGGGCCCAGTCCAGTCCAGTAGTCTGTGACATATGGACGGACAGACAGACAGACATGATGAATCTAAAAGGGTTCCGTTTTCTGCTATTTGGCTACGGAACCCTAAAACTGAAAATTAACTCGATATAAAGGGAATAGAAACGGAACGAGGCTAATAGAAGCGAGGCAAGGTTTTCGACTCGACGTAACGGGACTCGACTTAAAGAGAATAAACCGACATGTCCTGGAACCAACAATTCGAAGACATGTAACGATTCGCTTGGTGGATTATGGCCCACTCCATCGCACAGAGAGGAGGCCTGTGTCCCAGCAGTGGGAACATTACCTATAGCCTGATGATGATGAAAAATATCTAAGCGCAGGTTTAGTAAACAAACTTAATTCGATTATGTAGTACCTACGTGATTCAAGGAGACCACGAGTACGTAATACATAACTGTATGTATTGATATACTCATAAAATACACTAGCACTTTGATTGCGATTTCTTTTGTGGGATTTTCGAACTTTTCTTCTGTGAATTTCTACTCCCGACTACACTTTTCAAAATTGTAACAATCACTTTGTAAAACCAAACCATATTTTAAAAGAGTAACCATGTAGTTTCTTGCCGGTTCTTCTCCATGGAATCGACCAACCCGAACCGAGCACCTGTTTTCGACGTTTTATAAGTGCCCTCAGGGGCCTATGTGAAATAAAAACATTTGATTTCGACTGTTTTGGAGGAGGACGGATACTTGTGAAAAATCTAAATAAATATCCAACAGCACAGTTGGTCAGTGGCTGGGCAATCGACTGTTGCGCAGTGTGTCGTGGGTTCAATCCCCCCACGGAATAAAAAAAATGTGATTCCTAGCAATTTTAGTAAGTAATAAATAAAGTCCGTGGCCCATTTGTGAACATGAATATTTCATCATCATCACCAGCCTATAATGTTTCCACTGTTGGGACACAGGCCTCCTCTCGGAGTGGGCCATAATCCACCACGCGGGCCTATTGCGGATTTGTGGTTGTCACATGTCTTCAAATTTTTAGTTCTAGAACATGCCGTTTTCCTAACGATGTTTTCCTTCACCGTTTTGAGAGAAGTGGTGTTGAAATAAATTACACAAAGTAATGCGCTTGGCGGGGTTCGAACCCACGACCTGTAACTCGTAAGTCGGGATCGATACCACTGGGCCACCACTGCTCTTAAGAAGAAGAAGTTGAATATTTACCTAAATACATAAATAAATAGGCAGTGAAACTTTATATGGGAATTTGCTCTAGAGCGTGTCGACCGCATTTTTGACATATTTAAAGCTAGTTAATTGAGAATTGATAGACATTTTCATGTCTAGGCCATCTAGATTTCTATTATTTAAGTTAAAGTAATTATGTCTATCAAGTGTAACAAAGTGATTGGCAATTAAATGATTATAATTATATTTAGTTGTAGAAACAATTAAGTATAATTATTTCCTATAAGTTCAACTTTTGACGTTAAGAAGTGATTGAAATAAATGGCCTGACTTTGACTTTAATTTAATTGAGTTCTACTAACTGCTAAGTTTATTTATGTAAATTGAGTAAACTTTGAGCAAAGTACATTTTGCTCGTAACTCATCAATATCCAAAGATAAGCTTCAAACAAAAACAACTTGTATCTAATTCCAATCGAAAACGGTTTATTTAAAACTAAAGTAAACAAAACAAAAAAACAAAGCAGTTGTCAAAAACGTAATTAACCTCCACTTCTCTACCACGCAACCAGAGACAAAGCAAACCGGTCGACTGAATTGCGAAATATCAGTGAATAGCCCATTTGTTTGAATTACCATAGACTCATAGAGTGGTCGAGTGGCGCCATGCCGTCGTTTATAAAACACGAGCCATGACACCTACTCATTCTGCCTTTTGAATTGTTCATATTATTAAGTTTTCTAGTTTGATTTTAGAACGTTATTACTTTTTTGTTTGATGAGGGGAGTGGACGACTATAATTGAGGTTTTTTGTGATATGAAAATTGGGAAATTAGGGAAGCGTGTGAGTCGTATCTTATCACTAATATGAAAATAATCTTTTAATACCTTTTTGACTGACACTCTTTGAGGCGCGCGTGGAAGACAACGCGCCGTCGACCCGGGCATGGTCCATCGGTCGGACAGCGAGTCGCCCTTTACTCGCCGGCCGCATGCCCGCGCCTACGGTGACCGGAGCTCGTCTACCACTGCGGCTGGGGTGGAGGGAAGACGCTATACTCTCACGCGGCCCGCCTCCTCCTTCGCGAGAATGACTGCTTCGCAGAAGGAGGCGATCGCTTCTTATTCCGTCTCGCCCCACAGCATGGCCTCCGCCTATTGCTACCGTAAAAAATAGCCGCACTGTAAGAAAGTCGTAAGCAAGATGTTTAGACCTGGTATCGCAGAAATGAAAACATGAGTAAAAAACAAAACACACTCGCCATTATAGACCAGTCTAGTTTAAATATAATACGTTGTAGTTACAGCTGGACAATATTCCCATAGTCCAACTAATATCCACCATATTGTATTCTAGTAATACGTCGCTGAGGCACAGATTATACGGATCGCTACAGATTGGCCGCTGTTTGACCGATTTACGTTGTTGGGAAATATGCTGGCACTGATCTATTCAGAGCAGTACTTAACATTACATTAAGGCTTTATTCTGTGAACGGTTAGGTTTGAAGTTCCACGATTCTGCATCGTTGTTCCGCTGTTGGAATGAGATGCCGATAGGCGACTGTATAGCTCTGTCTTTTTCACACAGTGGAGCTACTCTCGTTTTAAGACGTCATTGTAGGTCACGGGGGGTATTACAACGTCTTAAAACCAGGCTTGTTCCGGCGAGTAAAAGTGACAGAGCTTTAATTTTTATGTACAATAATAGTACGACTATTGAGGTAATTTTTACGTCACTCACAAAGATAGGGTAAAAAAAATCTCATCAGATCATTTCCCCGCAGTCTACATAATTATATAAAACTACTTACGAGTTTTATTTTCATGCGTTTAAAATTTGTAATTCCATAAACGTTTAAAAAAAACTTTCGCCATTATTACTAAAAAAAATAAGTGTCTATGTCAAATGAAGTGGCCAGTGACAGTGACAAACCTTACTGGTTCGATAATATTGTAACTTTGTACAGAATAACCCTGCAGCACAGATGGGTCAAGGGTCATCACGTGACGCAATAGGAGCTTATAGACGAGTGGTGTTACTGAGGCCTTGTCGAAAACTCTGGCAGTCTGGCTTAAATACAAAGCAAGTATATCAATATAAATATATTTTGAATAAAAGAGGTTTGGATAATTTTTGGTAAACGATGAAAAAAGTTTAATTCAAAATCCAGTTGTTCGTCAAAAAAATTGTCGTTTTAACAGCACGTAAAGCCGTTGGTCTCGGCTGTCATTTTGTAGATCTTTGACAGTCGTTACTGTTAGTCAGAAGCTCTAAAGTCAGCAAGTCTTACCATGTGGTATCGTAATAGCCAGTTACTGGGCTCTGGAGGTTCGATAGTCAGTCAGCCATGTAAAATAACCATATTCAGCTGAATCTGGTTCGACTGGAAGCCGACCCCAATATACCTACCTAGTTGGGAAAAGGCAGGCAGATGATTATTTTTGGACATAATACTTACCTAAAATTAAAAACGTTCATTCGTGGATGAATATTATTAGTTCCTTTGCTTGTTAATTTTTTAACATGTTACGAAGGCGCCATATTGGTTATTACAACTTAACGGCAAAATGGCGGATATCGAAGATTAATCAATCTTTAACAGATAAAATTAATTAAAAGATTATAGATTTTAGTGTCCAAATAAAACCAATGATTTAAAATCAATTTATTGACCGTTTCTGTGACCCCCATTTAATTGTTTTGACATCTTAAGATTAATTATTGAAATAAAGTCGTATTTCATTATTTTTTAGGCTTCAAAATAATGAAATATGGTGCCTAATATTGCGCAAAGAATTAATTTTTATCGCATACCGTTGCTTTATCTATTTAGTAAATTAAGTATACTAGATAGAGGTAGACTTTCAGCAGTCAGTGCTATACTCGGAAGATCTTTGGTCTGCACCCAAGTTACCCAAACTTGGGTAGCTTCGAAGCTATACAGTTTGGTATTCACTAAGCTATTGATAACGTCGATACAGCCTAGGATTATCTTTTAGGGAATAGAATACTAGGAATAAACTGTTAAAATTCATCCGGCATTGGTCGACTTAACGTGGGATCTGAAAAAACGTATTTTTGTAGAAAAAAAATGTTTACCATTGGGGTATTTTGATTTTTAGTGTTATTTTCAAAGCTTCCAGCAGGCCACCAACTGCGGCAGCCCACCTGGAAGACCTTAAACCGTTTACGAAGCCAGGTTGGTCGCTGCAAGTATAACATGGTCCGGTGGAGGTACTGTGATGAGGAAAGGTGCGACTGCGGAGCCCCAGCACATACGATGGCCCACCTCCTCACTTGTGCTCTGAGTTATTCCACCTGCACTCTAAGGGACCTGTCCGAGGCCACCACCAACCACGTAATTGTGGCAGAGTTTCGGTCGAAGCTCATTTAAACCTGAAGAATTATCGACACGACGAAGAAGAAAAGCATCGTTATTATTTTATTTATGATATTTTCAAGCGATTATTGTTAATTTAAGTGTTAAAAAAGCGTCCATGACGTCACAAAATGGCGGCACCACAGTTTCATTTTTATCGTGGTCGTATTCTAGGTATGTTTTTCTAACTTACCTTCAAAACTCCCAAAAACGAATATATGCGACCGATATTGGATAGAAATTCAGTGTTGATCGATTGTCCTTATATAACGCAGTATATATACGTATATATTTATATAGTAGACGGAGTGAGAGTGCGCTTGGTCGCTCTTCTTGTAATATATAGCTTGGAGGCGCATTCTGAAAGTTTTTCAACATTTGGAGCGTCTAAAAATTGTGGTGCGAAAATTATGTGGTGGTTAATTTTTTTTGGAAGCAGTGGACGTCTTCCGGCTGATGATGATGACTTAAATAATTTACAAAATCTTAGATCAGTGATAAAAAATTAAATCTTTCACAACTAAAACTGAACCATCTTTCAGGATAATAATTCAACACCGTGCCATTGAAAACTATTAATTAAATGTTAGTAAATTACTAACATTTAGGGCTGATATTTCAATTGTCAGATAGAAATAGCGGTTTGACATAATAATAATAAATGATAAATGATATTTATTTTGCAAATAGGTTTTTACAAACACTTTTACAAGTCAAAACACTTTTTTTTAATATTTTCTTTATGTAGTTGAAGCTGTCAAAACCATGTCAAACCGCCATTTTTATTCCTCAAATAAAAGTTATCCGAATATTAATTAAATTTATAACATCTGTCATTCACAATAAACATCGTATAATTTCATAACGTCTTCCGTGATTTCAAGTACTTACATTCATTTACACAAAATGGCGAGTTATAATCATTGGTTATAAATAATATAAGCCTATTTTCGACTTTCGAGTCATACGACAAACACTTGAAAAACTCTAAAAATAGGTTCAGTGGGAGCTTATTATATTTTGCCCTTTAAGCGAACAGGAAGGAAAATATTTTTCTATTTTTAAATCGGTAGGCATAACAACTTATGTGTGTTTGTGAATATTGTAGTATCTATATATTGACAAACACTTGTGAAAAACCTTGACTTATTTATTCAATGTAAGTCCAACGCCATGTTAGAGGCCTGTGGAGTTCTTAGAGGCGATTTAAAGAAGTCTGTCACTAGACAATAGTCAAATATTTGAACGGAAAATAATATAACATATTATGTACCTAACTGACATATTAAACGGAGTCATTTAATAATATTTCTCTAGTAACCGTGCTCAAATGTTAGTTACCATTACTAAGTCTATTGCTGTACCAAAGTTCGTTAAAATCGGTTCTTAAGTGAAAACGGAACTAACGAATACATACTCGTATTACCCGTATGGCCGATGGAACTTTTACATAAATTATCATTCCATAATATCTGGTTTGAAAGTTCGAATTTAATAAAAAAATAAATCCCTCCTTGGTCACCCTTATTATTATATCGATCTTATCATGTTCATCATTCTCATGGCCATTCTAAATTAAATCATTTATATGGTTGGCAAAGAAACTCTTCTTCCATAGCTGTATTAGGTACCTACTCGTCATCTCAGACTGACACAAAAAGAAGAACAGATAAGTAATTCATTTATGTACCTCTGTTTTTGTTTTTTGTGTATGGCGTTTTGCAGGTCAACCTAGAAGAGGTTGCGAGCTGTTTCCCGGACTTTTCTGTGGATGCCTTTAATATCACTCTAACGCCCCCAGTCACGGTACCTCTGTTCTAGTTATTTCATGCTTTTTACAATAATCTGTCCATCGTTTTTGTATTTTTCTACTTTTATAATTATAGCTCTTTGGCTCTCTATCTCTGTATCTATCTCTCTCTAGAACTTTCACATTAAACGTAACTTTCAATGTCACCAAAATTTTACCATTCCAATTTGATTCATCGTCATCATCTCAGCTATAGGACGTCCACTGCTGAACATAGGCCTCCCCTTTAGATCTTCACATATATATCGGTTGGAAGCGACCTGCATCCAGCGTCTTCCGGCTACCTTTATAAGGTCGTCTGTCCAATTTGATTGATATGGCTAAAATATTCCAATACATATTCATTTGGCCAATTTCCTTAGGATGCTATACTATCATCTGAAATAATATTCCATTTTTGATATGTAAGCAACTCTCTAACAACTGTATTAAGGAGACATATTTATGAATAAACTGAGAACACAAATAATAATAACACACACTGAAAACATACAATAAAGAAAATTAACCAAATAGGATGATTTCTATATTGTTTCAATATCAGCTTATTTAGTTTGGCCCCCATTCAAATACTCTCATTTACTTGATGGCAGTAATGATTATAACCACTATAAATATAAATCAAACGTATTTTATAGCTAACTATTATAACACAAAATAAAAAATAATGAAAAGCAAACGAATTGCAGAATGTGACGCGTTACGCGCAGCAGCCGGGGGGGAGGGGCGCGGCGTGCGGGCAGCAGATAAGCGGCTTAACTCCGCACCCGCCTGAGATAGCAGCATACGAGAAACTTGCGAGAAAGAACGAGAGGGAAATACATTACTATATACAGCTGCAAACATTACTGCGTACGCTCGACGCGGGGCGTTCTCAATTCAAACGTAATATCTCCCTTTCCCTCCAAACTGTTTTGACGTTTAACGTCAAACCGTAAGAGCGGGAATCCTTCGCGCCATTTTGGTAGGTTACCCGAACAGGGTTGCCGCAATAAAATAAAAATACATTTTCCAGGGAATATCTACGCGGGTACAAGTAAAGTTTGCGTTTGTAACGTATAGCTATGTGTCGCACAATTCAGCGGGCCCGTCTAAACAGCTAATTTTAAAGAAGTCCAACAGAGTTGGGGGACGAATTTCGACGACATTGCGCCGACATTTTTTTGTGTGACAGTAGTTTTGATGTGTCTTTGAATATCAGTTGGGGGTTTATTAAAAAACGGATTATTTTTTTGTCAAAAAATTCAATGAGGTTTTTTGGGCATACTTTTTCTACTTTCCGTTTGATGAAACTTGGGATGTGAATGACGTGGAAGGCCTACGTTTTGAAAAAACTGTAATACACAGCACAATAGGTATCACTCTGTGGATTGGAATTTCTAGAAAGTCTTGGCATGATTGCCATTTTCGTAGCATAGATAACAAATGAAATCATTTTTGACTCCGTCACGCATATAGTTGAAGATTTTACTTAGTGAAAACCCTCAGGTATTCTATAGAAAAAGTACTGCTTTGAGTCTAACAGGGTAAGAAGTTCGCAAGAAAACCTCGCAAGTGTTCTGATGATTCCCGGAAATATGAGTTAGTTAATCAACCCTGTGGAGGTCAAATAAGTACCTAGTATACGAAATACTGAGAATTGTACGTAGTACCTAGAAGAGTAGTACGTAATTACATAATTCTTCGAAAAAACACGCCTGTCATGACAAATAGCGAACTCATCATCAGCCAAAGAGATTTAAAAGAACCTATAGAGCGGGCATTGGGAAAATTGTCATACAAAATTGTTGATGCCGTGCGTCAGCAGCTAGTGCTACTGAGCAGGCAGACTGGCAGATAGCATAGCTAGTAGATAGCTAGTAGTAGTCGGCAGATAGCTTAGATAGTTCTAAGCGTTGCATAGCAACCCGATTACTAGACTGAGGGACTTTTACCTATTGGTAAAAAAAATTGTATCACAAACTTCGTGATGTCCCGTCTGCTCGTATATTGTTTAATGTCTTTGTCATCAGCCTATAATATTTTCTCTGCTGGAACACATGCCTCCCCTGTGTGAGTGAGTCGGCCTTAATCCACCACGCAGGCTCCAGTGCGGGTTGGTAGATGTCACATGACTTCGAAATTTTGGTTCTAGTACATGCCGGTTTCCTCGCGATGTTTTCCTTCGCCGTTTTAAGAGCAGTGGTTTTGAAATAAATTACGCAAAGTAATGCGCCTGGCTGTGTTCGAACCCACGACCTACAACTCGTAAGTCGGGGCCGATACCACTGGGCAACAAATCGACTGCTCTCCGTCAGTTACATCGCAGTGGAAGATTAGAAAAGAATACACTTTATTAAAAGATGATTCTTTAAAAGGTCAGATAAGTTTTCCTTACTCTTAGCACGAGTTTTCAGTATTTGAGATGTAAACTGGAACTTTGACATTTTCAAATTGACAATTTTCAAGTAAAAAGTTATCTAGTCCTTCTTCACGCACCATCAGAAGCACTGTTCCATTTTTTCATACTTACAAGAAAAGCTGTAAATATTGGAAAGACGATGTAAAGTAAAAGAGAAAAACTCGTGCTAAGGGTACTGTTTAGAATTTGTTTTAATGTTTTGCTACACTTCTCAAGGTATTCTAACGGGCCCAAAAAAATCTAAAATCGTTTAGCCGCTCAGAAAGATGGAATACAACTAACAAACAAAGGTAAATATGTGAAACCATAAGAAATCTTTTACTGGGCAGTCTTGTAAAAGCATAGTGTTCGTCGGTATGTCGCAGGACCGTCTATAAAAGTAATCATGACCCTTGAACGATATTTTTAGTCAGTAAAAGTCTGACTTTTTTTTAATCCCGCACTACTAATTTCTCCAGTATCGTGGGTGCATTAACAAATATAATTATAAACTCACATACAAAAACGCCCAGACCCGGATCAACTACTTGTAGATCATACAAACATTTGCTCCGTGCGGGAATCGAACCCGCGACAGGCAGCGCAGCAGTCCAATGGTTCAACCACTGCACCAACCGTGGAAAAAGTGTGCGTCATTATAAAAGAGCTATCAATTTCACGGTATTTATTCCAAGTAAGTGATTCCATAGCTTTTGCTTGCTAGTGTACAAAATCAAGTCTATTTTTCGTAAATCAATGAACGTTACCTTCATGTACAAGTCTAAAACGCACACGTATCTTCGACCTTCAGATTCAATTAAACCTTACCGTATGTTCGTCGATGCCGGATCCTAATCTCTTACCGGATGAGTAAACGGTGACGGTTCGGACGGAGACGAGACGGTCAGAATCACTGGCTACTCAGAATCAATACAGTTTGTGTAACTGCAATGTGACCTGGGATTTTCTGGGACTTTCAGTAAATTTTTTTCTTTTGAAGCAAATTTTGTGTGTGGCGAGATTCGACTGTATCTTGACTTTCGATGAAGTAGGCGGGACGGGGCGCGTGAGTGAGAGGCTGAGAGGACAGCTCCGTAGCGCAGGCATGCGGACGGCGAGTAAAGGGTGACTCGCCTTCTGATCATGGACTATGCTCAGGTCGACGCGACGGTGCGTGCTCCACGCGCGCCTCAAAGAGCTCATAGCTATCGGACGGGGCCCCACTTAGAGAGCCAAAACCAACATCAGGTCCGTGGTCGCGGGACTTGTTTTATTACCGTGACCCCGGAACATAAAGGGCTATTGAAGGACACCGTGGATTTCAGACAGTACAAGTCTGACAGTCCACATTGACACCCCGGGCAGGGCGGGAGGACTCATTTGATGATATTACCACGCTAAGAGAGACATGATTTTCGAACGTAAAGAGTTTGAAATATTTTTTTTTAATCAGTACGAGTCTTACAGCCACTCCGGTCCCAAACCTGGGATAGGACTCATTTGATATTAAACTCTTGTGTGATTTGAATAGCTGTTAAGAATTAAGCCAAACAATTCATCCAAAGCCTGCCGGGGTCGCGGGATTATTTCCTTACTGTGACCAGGGAACAGAAAGAGCTATTGAAGGACACCGTGGATTTTAGTCAGTACAAGTCTGACAGTCCCTCCCGGTCGGGCACACCCGGGTGGGAGAACTCATTTGATGATTTTACCATGTTAAAAAAAAAGCCAAACAATTCATCGGTGATTTTCGTTCTAAAAAACCTCGTATATGGTTTAATGTCTTTGTAAAACACGGTTGCAAGCAAAATAGCAGTTTGTTTTTCCACTGGATTAGCTTAAAAACTTTCACCTTCCCAAGGCAGTACCAATTACAGTAATTAGAGGCGTCGTATCGTCCTCGAGTCGCTTGGGTCACGTCACGTTGGACGTTGTAGGACGTCCTGCGATGGCTTCAGTCGTCGAACTCGGCTCGAGTTACTGGCACGCGAGTAGCGACCGCACTGAACGAAGCACCGGAGGGTGTTGAATTTTGTTACGTTCATCGATTTTCTTTTTGACGTAGTTTGTTTTTAATTTTTTGTATTGTGTTTTTTAAGTGTTACGTAAATCATCAAATGAGTCCCACGAAGGAACGGGAACGACTGTCCTTCAATAGCTCTTTACGTTCCTGGGCCACAGTTACCTGATAAAACAATCTCGCGACCCCGGTGGACTGGTTTCTTGGTACCTGGATTTTGTTTCTTCATGTTATAATGTAATTTTCATAGAATAAGATAATTGCGCCGATCTTTCGGGCTTATTACCATCTGACAAAGTTATACGAGTACATACAATATTCTAGTTTCTCATAAAGCTCAGTCAATGATTATATTGGATAACTATTGGTATGTTCCAGTAGTATAGTTTCAGGAACGAAAAATTCAGCTACGAGCGGGGTTTGAACCTGCGTTTTCTGGATAAGTACTCTAGACGCCTTAGCAATTAGGCCATCGTACTACTAATCAGGGTTTACTCCCAAAGGTGTGGTGTCCGTTAGATCAGTGCATTATTTTTTGTCCCAACGGCCATCAGTGGCGGACGTTGCAGTGTAGTGCAGAGTAGTGGTGGCCCTAATGACGGGGCCCCCCTACAGAGGGCCATAGTCCTGCCGGGGTTGCGGGACATACGTATACCGCGACTCCGGCACTCAAAGGACTACCGAAGGACACCGTGGATTTTAGTCAGTACAAGTCTGACAGTCCCTTCCGCCCTGCCCGGGGTTGGAGGACTACTTGATGATTTTGCCACGTAAAAAAAAAAAGAGCAGTGGTGGCCCAGTGGTATCGGTCTCGTCTTACGAGTTGTAGGTCGCGGGTTCGAACTCAGCCAGGCACATTACTTTGTGTAATTTATTTCATCACCACTGCTCTCAGGTCGCGGGACTTATTTCATTACCGTGACCCCGGAACATAAAGGGCTATTGAAGTGGATTCTAGCAGTACGAGTCTGACAGTATAGGGTGGGAGGACTCATTTGATGATTTACCACGCTAAAAAAAACCACTGTTTTCAAAACGGTGAAGGAAAACATCGTGAGGTAACCCGATAGCTTAGAACTAAAAATTCGGAGACATGTGACATCTACCAACCCGCACTGGGTCTGCGTGGTGGATTATGGCCCACTCCCTCTCACAGAGAGGAGGCCTGTGTCCCAGCAGTGGGAACATTTATAGGTTGATGATAATGATGATTGACTACTAATTGAAGCTGAATTTTTCTTTTGTTGTTTGTTCTTTAAGTAGTGTTCTCTGTTCAATTTATGGCGTAGTGGCTGACCAATTGACTGCTACACTACGTGTCGCAGGTTCTATTCCCGCATAGCTTAAAAGCAATATCAGTATAGCCATCGAGTGACGTTTTGTACTTTTTAGAAGCACAAAAAGAAAAATGTGTCAAATATTTTTTGTTATATATCTCTAATCTTTCGGATTAATGATTTTTTTGAGTAAAATACGCTATATTGTGGTGCAGCTTGAGAGAGACCTGTACCCTTAGCACGAATTTTCACTCTTTTAATTTACAGTATTTACGCGTTTCTTGTATGAAAAAATGGAACAGCGCCTCTGGTGTGCGAAGAAGGAACTATTTTTTTCCTTGAAAATTGTGAATTTGAAATTGTCAAAGTTCCAGTTTACTTTACGTCTCAAATACTGAAAATTCGTGCTAAGAGTACTGTATCTAGCAGTTGATTGACTTATTCCAGGATTTTCACCAAAATGAAACACCAAAAATGTATTTTATATGCATATATTCGGATTCAATATTTCAATAGCTATCAGTAATTAATACAACTTAAATTAAAAAAAAATACACTGACTCTTCATCATACCGTACAAGTAATGTACTTAACTAATTTAGCTATGTCCAAGCTTAATATTTACTATAAATTACAATTTCATTACATTTAAATACTACAAAGTTGGGAATTTTGTTTTTTGGCGCTGGCATCCCTGAAACATCGATCTGTCATAAAATAAATAATCTACTCTATAAAAAAATCTAAATTTAAAAAAAAAATTGTCTATGATTCGCTTGCCTCTCGTTTGGGAACAAAAATATTTTAGTTGGAAGTAAATAAATAGACTTAATTTAGTACTTTTATTGTACGTTCAGGAATATTTCTCAAGTTTTAAAGCAAAGAGGCAAGCCTTATATAAAAGTTAGAAGAAAGTCGATGTTTTAGATATCCCAATCGCGCGATTTGTCACTAACAAAGACATTAATGACAATATTCTTTCACAAAATGATCCCATTTTATTTATAAAAATAATATAAGTTAACTAATAATCTCATTAAATTACTCTCGTGTGAATTTATTAGGCTCAAAAATTCGATTTCGATCCAATCCAATAACAATTTTATTTTTTAACCGCCATTTTTGCTGGCTGTCATGGGCGCCAATCTCGTTTTAGTCGCCATCTTAATTCAGGTTTATTTTTTTATATCATTTTTATTTGCACAAACAAGCGTAATGAACATCTTATTTGTCCAATAAAAATGTTTTAAGTAAGGTTTTAAGATGCTAGAGAATTTAAAGCATTTTTGTATTTAATGATTTTCGCAATTAAAAACTTCTTTAATAAAAAATGAAATGTTTTTAATTTGTTTTTTTATAAAAAATAAAAATAAAAAAAATGTGCCCAATTCAAGATGGCAACGTGAGATTTACATTTATTTTCATTGTTTTACGAATTAAATTATTTGTAAAATTTATGGCAGGGTTGTCACTGGTCTAAAAAATTATAAAAAAAAATACGATGCCTTAAAACTAGACAATAATAACCCACATATACATTCGTAGCACACACATATACAAAATAAAACTCTTAACATATAATTTATATACAATAGAACTATGTGGCGTTACTTATATTAAAACTTTATTTTTATTTAGGTAACAATCAGCAGATGGATAAAAAAAAAAATATTTAAAAAAGTAATAGCTATTTTACGGTTTAAATTAAATTTTACGATGGATTTAGATGTTTTTCATGTTTTATTTAATTATTTAAGTGCCAAACCTCAGCCAAACTTCGAAGTTTTTTGTCCTTTTATTTAATTAAAATGGCGCTGATGTTTTTAGTTTTGTTTTAATATAAGTAACGTCTGTTTATTTAATTAATTTAGCGAATTCTGTCACTAAATTTAGCCTAAGTTAACTTGTTTTAAATATAATATAAGTGATATGATTCTGGGTGTTTTTTTTTTACACGGGCGCAGGGAAGCAAAATAGGAAAAGAATTTTATACAATTCAATAGCTTTCCTTTTTTCTCCACATTTGAACACTAAAAACAAGAAAAATACACAAACAACCTATATTTTGCTAAAATTTAAAATATTTTTGGCGTTCAAATGTAAAAATTTAAATTCTACAACAATATTATCCTTCGATATATAAAATTAGGCCTCTCGACATTATAGCTTTCGTTGAAAATCGTTAGTTTAGTAGCGTTTAGATGTAAAATAAACTTCTGTTTTTTTGTAAATTATAATTTAAACAAGGCTTGTGTTCATATTTAGTATAAATCGATGTTCTTAATTATTCCTAAATTTTAATAATAAATAACTTTTATTAATTGTATTTTTGTGAAAGTTCCCAAATATGAAGGCAAGTCTTGTTAAAATTGTTCATTTACAATATAATAGTTACGCTTTCTACATTTTTGAAGTAAATACGAACGATCCAAAAAGAATTTGTATGTTTTGTTATAAAAATTAGAAACGATCTTATTGATATGTACTTACATCGTATTTTTGTAAATTTTCAAATTTTATTTAACCAAAAGTAAGTATTTAAAAACAGTTAAGTAAAATAACAAAAAATGAAAATTAGAAAAAAAATACGAGAAAAACTGTAAACAATGAAAATTTTAAAAGGAAAACATTTGAGTTTTAAATTTTCAAAAATATTTTCCATTTAAAATTTCCAAATAAAATTAACAGACGGAGGTATAAAAAGTGATAAGTACTAAAAACATACAAACTCATTTTGGACCGTTCTCACACACCCACTATACAAGAAATATGTACAACTACAAAATAAAGGACTAGATATACTAAACCATATTGATACCATACTTTTCTGGCGCAAAATAACTATTACCAGTATTTGAAAAGTTCGAAATTTGGGAGGCCTGTAACATACTCAAATGCGGCGAATTTTGGGACTGATTTTCTGGAGACTCAGGGCCCGAAGATAGGATGTTGTGGTGGGATGCCCAGGCTCCAGGGGGTGATGGGTTGCCGAAGGATACTTGGTTGTAGAGCTGGTTGCCGTTGGCAGTCAGGTTGTGACCGTGGTGACTGCCATGCGTCTGGTTTACCGATGTGCCGTTAAAGTACTCCATCTGAAAGGAATGGTTGGTAAAATTTGGTTGTAACATTTCAACTTGAGTAGAAATAAAGAGAGCTCTGCTAAGTTTTTGTGTTTTTTTTATTTTTTCGCAGTATTTAAATAAATAACGATTATAAAAAGTGGAGGATATTAAAGAGTCAAAATGATATTATTTATATTGCCTACGATTACTTCATTATATTTAAGTAATCGAATAAATCACTCGTGTTAATATAATTCTGAACTTAATAAAGCATCGCTCCTAAATATATCGGCAATCAACTAAATTCCAATATTTTTAGTTTAATATCCCTTGAAATATTATAATTGATTTCATTAATTTGCAATAATTCAAAAAAAAAATAGATTTTTCGTTTAAAATAACAGTGTACGGTTAGCTAATTAATTTTACAGATCTGAATTTTAGTAAAAAACTTGCTGGCACAAAAAATACAAATTGCTTTTTAATTTATTATTTTAAAAGGAGACAGGTGAAGTAAGCTTTCCTCTGTTTCAATTCAACATTTTCTTTGATTAAATAACAAACCCTTTGAAGTTATTTCATTTCAAAGCTTTAATTTTCTTCAATCAAATGAAAACATTTTTGTTAGGATGTTTTTGAAACATGAAATATGGAGGTACCTACTTCATTTTGTAAAATTGTAGATATAATGTAATTTTTTATCCTTTTTATCCTGTTTGTCAAATTTTTATTTCAATAATGACCATATTTCTTTTTTGGATTTTTTATTCGATTCAATCCTATTAATATTATAAAGGTGAAAGTTTGTATGTATGGATGTTTGTTACTCTTTCACGCAAAAACCACTGAACGGATTTGGCTAAAATTTGGTACACAGATAGTTTATAACCTGGATTAACACATAGGATAGTTTTTATCCCGATTTTATGTTCCCGTGGGATAATTTTCGAGTTGTAGCGGATGAAACCGCTGGCAACAGCTAGACATAAATAAAAATAGCATTGAACAAATCTTGTGTGCAAAATGAATTTAAATGGAGTTAATAATTGAGAACACTCACCTGACTAGGATAATAGGGAGAATTATACGCGCTTTGCCCATATCCCTGATGATGGTGCGACGTGGAGTAGCTCCGGATATAGTCCGAACTGCCCGGCCAATGGAAACTGTTGTAGCTATCCGGGTGATACACGTTCCCCGGCCCATTTATACTCTGAGGAGTAATAGGAGGAGAGGGCGTGGTCATAATCGAGGAATTAGATCCCAAAGGAGTAAGATTCCCCGTCAACCTGGAGCTGTACTGGTCTTTTACCAGGTTACTCCCGAATTTTTCCGTGTAATCCAACTTGCTGGTGTAATCTAGTCTCTTTGGACTGCTGTAGAGCTCCTGTTTTGGCGTGACTCCATAACCATGGATGTTGGAGACGGGTTCTGAAGGTGAGGACTCTTTTCCACTTATTCTGAGCTCGTTAGAGTTATAGTGGGATAGAGAGGTGAGGCTATTATTTTTGTTGAGGGGTGAACTCTCATAGTTCGATCCTGCCGACTCCTTTTTGCATATAACGTTGATAGGAGGGCTAACAGAAGTCGTTGGAGTTATAGGAAGGTTTGGAGAAGACGTGCTGATGCTGGAATTCTGGGTTGTAGGTACATTTGAAGAGCTGGTGATGGATTTTGAAGTGGTTATCTTAGTAGAACTCGTAGATGCTTTGATGCTGCTGTTGGCGACTGTTGTCTTTGAGCTGGAGGTGGATTTGCTGGATATCTGGGTGTTGGTCTGCTGTTGCAGCTGCTGTCGACATTTCGCTCTTCGGTTTTTGAACCAGACCTGTTGACAAAGATTTGTTTGGTTAGACGATGTAGTAAAGGCATCGGCAGTTTCTAGAGAGTACACGTTACTAAAAGAAGTAGCAACGAAAAATGTTTTTGAGTTGAAACTTCGTTTGTATCGCCATGCGAGAAAAAAGTGACGGTTTGCATTATAATAATGACTAGCGAACCATCCCGGATTTGCACGGGTTCAAATTTCGGACTTAAACGGTGTGTTTTCCTGAAATTTTCTTAAATAAAAGTCTTGTTCTGACAACATAGAATATAACAAGAAATAAATTATCCAATTTGGTGCGGTTGTTTGGTAGCTGTAATCGTACAGATACACTTTTTAGCGTGGTAAAATCTCACCCAGGGCAGGGCAGGAGGGGCTGTCAGACTCGTACTGACTAGAATTCACATTGTCCTTACTAGCCCTTTACGTTCTGAGGTCACGGTATTCGTTAGTCCCGCGACCGAAGAGACACACTTGACGCTCTTTGTCTTACATTATTTACATATTGTTGATACTAACGCTTATATCAGTGGCCGTTGACGTCTCTATTGTTTCTCTAAAGCCCTTATACTCTTATTCAGTGTTTACAGAAACAAATATTCTTCCATGCTAAGGCTGACCGCAGACTTGAGTCAAAACAGTTTTAAGACAGACTATTGCTTTACAAAAACCATGAAGATGCGCCCACTTAAAACAAAACGTCTCATAGACAATATTGTCTAATAGACACAAGAACTGCACAGCGACAAGTCTGACACTGAACAGTTTTGTTTCAGGTGAGCGGCGTGTCGTAGACAAAACAGTTTTGTTTATATTTTAAGACAGACTTGTCTATGTGAGACAAGACTGTCTTAAAACAGTTGTGACTCAAGTCTGCGCTCAGCCTAAATCCACATAACCCTAAAAATACGAATTGCTTCCAGCAACAGCAAATGCCTCCTACTATTTGCACGCTGCAATCGTTCGAGCAATTACTCCGCGTTCGCGCTTTCCGTATGCACAACGGATTATAAGTGATTTATAGCAAGTTGTACGTGAGTTTCGTGACTGTGGTAGGGGGCCTTTTTAACGTTTTTTTTTTAGTTTGTGTACTAAATTGTGGGATGAAAGAATTAGCGGGTTTTTTTTTGGTGTGGGCAAAGTAAAATTTTAGTTAGTAGGTTTTTGAAGTGGAACAAAGGGAGGGTTTTTTGTGCAATTGAATAAAAAGAGTAATATTAGAATTTTAATTCTGACTTATTCCAATTTCATTCATCACCTTTAGAGAAGTATGGCAAAAGAAATGGAGCGTAAAATAAAATATCATCATCATCATCAGCCGGAAAATTTTTCAGTAACATGACGGAAGATTCCCAAGTGCCCATGTATGCAATAACAATACGCCACTTGAACAACAACAAAATAAATTTTGACTCTGTCTGAAATTTAATTTAATTTTATTTATTTAGCTGTCTATCGATAGAGGAGCTCGTGGCTAAATAATTACAGCCGCAGAGGCCGATCTTCCGGGTTAAGTCACGCTTGCCGAGGTTGGTCTGTGGATGGGTGACCATCTGTCATATCGAGTTTCCTCCGTGCTTCGGAAAGCACGTAAAGCCGTTGGTCCCGGCTGTCATTTGTAGATCTTTGACAGTCGTTACTGTTAGTCAGAAGCTCTAAAGTCTGACAACCAGTCTTACCATGGAGTATCGTATTACCCAGTTACTGGGTTGTGGAGGTCCGATAGGCAGTCGCTCCACGTAAAATACTGATATTCAGCTGCATCTGGTTAGGCTGGTTCTGGCTAGGCAGATGATGAGCTGTCCATCAATAAAACTAAACTTTTAGACAGCAATAATTTAGAATTTTTATTCTTTAAACATCAATTCTCAAAAAAATCATACTTAGTACATCGCCCAATCTCCCAAAACAGTAGCATCAAAATGTTAAAGTCACTGCATTCACCAGAGGGCGTTACGTGCTTCAACGCAAGAACCCCGGATTACTCCGCCCTTGGCTAAATAATTAGTTAATCACGTTTTTTTTTTTGTGATAAAAGCTAAACGTTTTGCACGACAGATGGGATACTAATTATTCATTGTATAGTTGTTGCTTTTTAGTGAACATGTGGCTTGAAGTGGCTTGAATTACTGGGAAGTAAATTGAAATGGTCAGACAGGTGTTAATATTACGGGTCGTATGATTGTCTGATCTACGGTTTTTTTTTTTTATGATCATGTAATGAGTCCTACGTACGTTTGGGTGGAGCGAGAGGGACTGACAGATTTGACTTGTACTGACTAAAATCAACCGAGTTCCTTCGATAACCTTTCTGTTCCAGGATCGCAGTTTCCTCTTTGAACAGTTCCGCGATCTGGGGTTATTGCGCTCCTTGCACAACGTGATTTTTAGTCAGAAGTTACGAATTTGGTGATGCCTTCTGTTATACCAGAGCGGGAAGACTTATTTAATAATTTTCTATTGCAAGAAAAGTTGATATTAAGATATTAATCAGTAACGTCACCATGAGACGTTAGAAATGGAATGAAGAATTCGCCATGGCGGTTATGATCCTCGGTGGCTCGGTTGGAAATGAGCGTCGGATGTACTGAATCCGAAGGTCGCAGGTACGTATCCTGTCCCCGGTTCGAATTTTTCTTTCCTAAGAAAATCATAAATCAGTAAGTGTCTGACATTTTTTTCGCAAGGAGGAAGACTCATTTAATGATTTTGCAACCCCTCCGAAAAGGTAGTGTTTGTCTTTTTCTTAAAGAGAATAAAGTAATTTTTAAAACAAACATAATTTATTAGGATTCACTTAACCTTTTTCTAACAGAAGAACTTTTTTTTTCTCAGCATTTAGTGCCCATGTGGAATAAAATATTTTAATTTAGAAATAACAACGAAATAAATAAACAACCATTATAATTTTAATGTCTCTTCCTCCAACTTGCCTGCCGGAACAAACAAACGCGTGACACTGCCATTTAACTGCCAAGACCTGCACAAATCACCCACTAAAACTTGACCGACGGCAAAACGCGTAACTAACTTAAAACCCCATACTTTTCTTTTGCTACTAGCGCCACCCCGAGATATCAAGTCATATTGGTCGTGTTTGGCCCCCTTTACATCATTACTGGTATCAGACAGTGCGATCTAAACGGACCAATTATGATGTGTTTGAACTAATGATATCAGATGTAAAGGGATGTCAAATGGATGGCCTTTTATGCTTTGTTTTGATTTACGGAGGCTAATTGACGACATTGCTGAGCTGTGTGACTAAGTGCACTGTGTATTAATAATAATAATTTATTTTATTTCAGACAATATTAGTCCATATTACATACAATCAAATTAATATATTCTAAAATAATATTCAAAAACAAATAAATAGAAAATTGCGAATTTGTTCTATAATAATGAGTTTGATTGTTTTGCTTTCAATATGCCTAAACGGCTTGACCAAATTTGATGGATTTTGGTATAGAGATAGATGATACCCTCGAGCAAGTGGTATAAAATACAAGGTGCGTAAAAATGCACCTTATATTTTATATCACTTGCTCGATGTCAGTAAAAATACTAAGGGAATATTTCGGGTTTCATGGTCTGAATATTCATAAAAAGTTCTTGCTTACGTGCGTTAGATACTCCACTACCTCCACTAGTTTTTTTTTATCAGAAATTCTATTTTTATTGTTATTTTAGAACGTTCCATAATTTGATGCATACTTATCGTGTAAATATTGCGGTCTTATTATTAGGGTATTGACAATCTTTAAATAATTCTGCCTTGGTAAGACTCATTAATCAAAGAAGTGGAATAAGCAAGATAAAACCGTAATAAACCAAAATAACTGTTACAATTTTAACACATCATAATTTTTCGCAATTGACATCCCTATACAAAACGCATTCGATTTTTAAACTCCCGTTTTGCCGCCATGTTATAACGGATTCCTTAAAAGCTTTCCAAAGTACTTAACAAGTCGCGAAACAATCGTATGATTCGATTTTCAAATTTCAAAATCAGAACGTAATTTGATTGGTAGTCACTAATGCTCTATCCGTGTTGGTATAAATTGAACGTTTGAATGAATTAGAATCAGTCGAGCGTTGCTCTTTGAGACTTCGACTACTGGGCTGCGTTTAAATCCTTTATCCAGTTTAAATTTATACTGACTAAATGTCAAACACCCCGTTTAAGTACACCGCGAGGTGAAAAATGAAGCTAACTAAAATTTAATCTGCCCCGTTTACGGTCGTCCACTGGTATAAGTTTTTACTAAATGGAATAAATTTTTGCGACCTTTTTACCTCGCAAAATTTTATCCTGCTGTCAGACTGACATTAAGTTTTGTTGTTTTGCTCGATTCGCGCCGTAAAAACGAATATTATTTTTGTTTTAGTGAGTAAATTTTATTTGTGGATTATGGATTTATATTAAACCGGCAAATTGATTATTTGTTCAATAAACTGAGCTGTCAAATGAATTTGACAACTACCATTGACAGAAACTTATGACTCCGTTCAGCGAACCCTCGCTAGTTTAATTTTTTACCGGCGAAATATCGCCGGAAGATTTAAACGCACCCCTGTGGTCGGAATATTTCGATAACTTTATTTTTAATGGCAGTTTGGGTGGCTCACATTATGATGGATTATATTCACGTATTAGATGCGCTATCTCGACTTAATTGAAACTTAATAATCTTTGGATTTTCTCCGCTTGCTTGATAAGAATGATGGCCTTTTTATAATGTATTAACTAGATTATGATTGTGAAGAGATTTTGTTACGAGAAGCATGGAATGCTGGTAGAGAAGTTAATATTGAAAAATGTGGTAATGAAGAACATGTTTGATGCGTAAATCAGTATAAAACGGAAACATAGAGAGAATTTAAGCTTTAGAAATAATAATGCAATTTAAGTAGTCAAGGAAAATCGACCTAGTTACAGGAGTTACATTTTTAGACAGGATTTTATACCGTATAATTTATCTACCTATTTCAATTAAACCAGTTACAGAACAATTACAATAATCGCCAGGAAAACTACACCGCCCGCCGATTTCACTTCCAATTTTAATAGATTTGATCACTCAAAATGTATCTAATTTTAGTCTAGTTGAAATAGCGATCGGCAGGCCACATCACTCGTAGAGCAATATAATCGATAGGGAAGAAAAGTTCTCGAGTGGCGACTGGCGACCACGGAACGGAAGACGCAGCGTAGCCTACCACTAGGTGGACCGACGACATCGTGAGGCGTCGTCCTAATTGGGAGCGATCGTACGATGGCGCAATGCGTTCTCGTTGTGCGATGAGTTCGATTCGATAAAAATTGTGCATCTCTGTAAAGCAACGACGATATAATACTAGACTCCTAATAACAGGCGACCGATGTCTGCCAACACATTAGGCAAAAAAGTCTTATATTCGTCTCATTTCGACCAATCCTGTGAGCCGTAAACATACGTTGAGACAGCACAGACCTTGAGTTAGCCAATCACAACACAGTACCCCACCCCCCTCGCTTACGTAGTACCTCAGCAACTTGGCAGAATAGTTTGTGTTCTTTAGATCGTGCATGCGGAGTCTATTATTATATCGCAGTTG
Source organism: Agrotis segetum (assembly GCA_036375495.1). Lineage (NCBI taxonomy): Eukaryota > Metazoa > Arthropoda > Insecta > Lepidoptera > Noctuidae > Agrotis > Agrotis segetum. The sequence continues at coordinate 209,837 of JAQSVV010000310.1, read as the reverse complement.
CTGTAAAGAGTCATCTTTAAAGTGGCGTGAGCGCGACTCCAGACGTCGTGCGACGGCATCCCACGATGGTCATCGCGCGATCTATTAGGACACGTGTTATCGCACGACCACTTTGATCGTGAGATGAAAAACGCATCGCGCCATCGTACGATCGATCCCAATTAGGACAACGCCTGAGAGTAGCGGGCAACCGATGGATGCAAGTGACAGGTTTTTTAAAACTTCCGTGATGACCACGGGTTCAAACCAAAGGTAAACATTGTTTTGTCAGTTGTTTTTTCTCTTAAGAATTTTTTTTTACTTTTTTCATGTATTTTGCTTGCACCCGAGCAGGGCTCAGTCGACCAGTACCCTTAGCACGAAAGGACATGAATTTTTTTGGTACTTTATTCTGAGAAAATTTAACCACCGCAAATAAAATCATAATAGATAATACTGCACAATAGACTGCCTAATCTAAAGTTTCGAGCTGGAAATTGCCTGCATTTTCGAGAAAATAATATAATTATGAAGATTTAGTACTTTGTGTAGATGTAGAGAAGTTTTAATCATGTCAATAGATGGCGCTGTGCAGAGTTTTAGCCCAATTACTTATGACTTATTATTACAAATACGTACTTGTGCTACTCAACTCACGTTTAGATAGGCGTGGCATCTAGTAACAGATTATTAAAAACCTTCGGAATGGGAAATTATTACTTCATTCGGAAGCAATAACGATTAAATTGGAGTGCGGAAAGGTCTAACGCCCGTGGGGACTTTAGATCCCAGTGGCACTCTACTGCAAAGAAAAGTCTGTGAACATATGTCCCCAGTGTCTTTTGAGCGGTCTTGACTCTACAATAAAGATGATGCGCTCTATTTTGTTGCCAGTGCAAAGGCCAAATTATCCTGTAAAGAGAAATCTCAAAGGCCACGGACACGAAGTTAGCGAGCTGCGCCTGTTGATTGCACTGGGTGACTAGTCATCCAAAATAATTTATTACTCCGTGTTTTTTGCGTATTCTGATTGTTAATCCGCTGTGTCGCTTTGACAATTGTATTTTCTTGAGACTGCTAATAGGTAGGAGGTGAGGAAATAAAATAAAAAATAAACGATACTCAAGCATTTTTAATGTGAATTTATTAATCAAAACTAAAAAAAGGTGCAGGTGGGGAAATATTGTCTTGATACCGTGCCCATCCCACCCGAGGAGCTCGTGGCTAAATAATAACAGCCGCACAGGCCAATCTTCCGGTTTAAGTCGCAATTGACGAGGTTGATCTGTGGATGGGTGACCATCTGACATAGTGAGTTTCCTCCGTGCCTCGGAAAGCACGTAAAGCCGTTGGTCCCGGCTGTCATTTGTAGATCTTTGATAGTCGTAACTGTTAGTCAGAATCTCTAAAAGTCTGACAACGTATTGCCTTACTGGGTTGTTGAGGTCCGATAGCAGTCGCTCCATGTAAAATACTGATATTCAAGCTGCATCCGGTTCGACTGGAAGCTAGTTGGGAAAAGGCTAGGCAGATGATGACCGTGCCCATCCCAAATACCAAACCATAATAACAACATGACCATTCAAGAAAGTGAAACATGTTGGTTAGGTACCTACGTCTAGAAAACAAAAACACGATTTTCCCAGTCTTCGAAAGCCAAGTCAAGAGGTTAATCGTAGTCCAGTGTAGCGAGCCGGTAATTATTGTTCACAGAATCAACCGAATACTAATGGGCGCTTTTATAATTTGCCGTGCCACGGCACGGCACGATATTACCGTGGACGTGAAGAAGAATTTAGTGGCCGTGGACGGCATGCCGTGCCGTAGGGTGCTTTTATAATTCGCCGTGAAATTATTACGGTTTGCGCGTCTTCAAAGTGCAGACATGTTCTCGAAGAGACAGCGACTACTTATGCTCTATTTGATATATTTAAGACGTAAAAAAAGACATATTACTAGAAAGTATTGGCAACATCCGCTTTTAAAAACAAAATATTTAGAAGGGTCATACTACACGCTATTTGATAAGATCAAGGAAGACCTAAATAAGTTTTTCAATTATTTTCGGATGTCAACAAAATCGTTTTATCACATACTTTCTCCCATAAATACTCTCGCCCTGCCACCCGCGCGCCTCTTGGCTACGCGCGCACACATACAAATTTCTTGTACGCACACACTACACTCTCAACAATGCCGCGACGATTTGACAGGGAGCGCGGTATGCTACGGCAACGGCACGGTAGAACGTTGACGTTCACGGCCTGCCGTTGCCGTGGACGGTAAATTAAAAGCGTTCGCATACAAATGCATACATTTTGCTTTCCTACTTTACCGTGGCGATAAAAACGTGCCGTGCCGTGCCGTGGCACGGTAAATTATAAAAGCGCCCAATAACTACTAATTTAAAATGAGATCAAATATACACCAAACAACAACACCGAACGCAAGCAGTGACAGAACTGTCTAACGGACTTATCTATCGTGACTGATCGTGACAATGACATCTAGCTTTTTTCAAATGTCATTCAGCGCAGCGCGTTCCGATCTACGTACGCTGAATGCATTCTCCAAGTATATTTTTATTTACTTCTCCTCATTAATTTTCTTTGCGGAACCAAAGCGTGAAGGTAACCATTCTAATGACTTTGATTACTACAAAATGCGTTTAAGTACGACCATCCTCATAATTAGCGATTTGGTAAGAATAGGAACGTAAAACATGATGACTGATGTTGCCAAAATCTACATGTGTTGCAATGTGAACTTAACTTTAACAATGAAAATCTTTATTTTGCAGGATATTTACGTGACTAGGATGTAATTAAGTTAAACTATATTTTATTCTCTTCCGATTAGTACAGTAATATCTGTGGTTGCGTTCAATTTGAATAAAGTACCAGGCTCCATAGTATTTCAGTTTTGTCCTTTCACTCTTTTACTTTACAGCGTCTTTCCAGTATTTACAGCATTTTTGTATGAAAAAATGGAACAGCGCCTCTGGTGTGCGAAGAAAGAACTAATTTTTTCCTTGAAAATTGTCAATTTGAAATTGTTAAAGTTCCAGTTTACTTTACGTCTCAAATACTGAAAATTCCTGCTAGGGGTACTTGGGGTGCTATGACAGGAAACCTCCACGTGCGCCCGTGGACTGGAGTTCCCTCTCGGATACGTCCGGGGGGACGACCAGTTTTTCGGGCCGGTGCACCCTGGGATGCGGGCAAAAACTCTTCCTTAGGCACTGTGTGCCTAAGTGGTCTCTTTGCCCGTATGCGAATAGACTGTCGTGTGGATGCTCCAACGCGTGTCCCTCTGATCAGCAGAGAGCACAGCGACGGAGCGGGCTTGCGGACGGTGAGTGATGGGTAGCTCGCCGTCCGACCAAGTACCAAGCCCGGGTCGGTGGCGCGTCGTGTTTCGCGCCAAATGCCTGCTGGGGTCGCGGGTTTTTTCTTAACCCAGGTTACCGTGGCCCCGGAACGTAAAGGGCATAGGAAGGAACACGGGTGGATTTTAGTCAGTAAGAGTCTGACAGTCCCTTCCGTCCCACCCAGGGCGGGAGGACTCATTTGATGACTTTACCACCTAAAAAAAAAAAAAAGGGTACTGGTACTTATTCTAATGAGCAAGAAGCTGTCCCAACATACCTGCACTCTACTCTCAGGGAGATTGATCTTCAGAGCGACTTCCTCCCTCATGAAGATGTCAGGGTACCTCGTCTTGCCAAATAGGGCTTCCAGCACATCCAGCTGAGCGCGGGTGAAGGTCGTTCGTTCTCTTCTCTGCTTCCGAGGGTTCACACCTGGGGACAAAGAGATGAGGGAGTTAGAAATTATGGTAGAAGACAGTTTTGCCTAGAATTCAATCCAGGTCCCAAAAATATTGGGCATGCGGACGGCTAGTAATGGGCGATCATGTTCCTTACCACGAGCTCTTATTGCGATCCAGTTTAGGCTGTGGGAAAGAGACAGAGCTATACAAGTCGTCTAGCGCTATCTCTTTCCCACAGCATAAAGATTTACGCTTTAAGAGTTCATGGTAGGCCACCAGGTCGACGGCGCGTCGTGTTCCACGCGAGCTTCAAAGACCTTTCAGCACAATGACGGGCTCAAGGGCCAAAGCCTGTCGGGGTCGCGGGACTAACGAGCTACCGTGACTCTGGAAAGTAAAGGACTATTGAAGGACACCGTGGATTTTAGTCAGTACACGTCTGACAGTCTCTTCGTTTTGCCCCAGGTGATAGCAGGACTCATTGGATGGTTATTACCACGTAAAAAAGTCGAAAAAATATGTTTTTTTTTTTACTTTGATCTCTAAAAGGAAGTTTGCTAAAAGGTACTTAGATGATACAGGACACAAAGATGATGTTTACAACTGTATAAAAGCGTATTTACATAAAACGTGCGTGAGTTTTGAGAAAAGTAAGGTTAGGTTAAATTATCTAGGTATATCTACTAATATTATAAGGCTTAGAAACTACTGATTCTAATTAAAAAAACGTTTGTGAATAGGGGATAGTCTATGTATCAAGGAAGGCTATAGGCTCAATAACATTACGCTACGATCAATAAGAGCCGAGCAGCAGGAGTGAAACCACGGGAAACAACTAGTTCATCATAAATGAAAGATATGCAAAGAAGGAACGTGCCATCGTCTCTTCTCCATATTATTATAGACTAGCTTTTGCCAGCGGCTGCACCCGCTTCAACTCGAAAATGTTCCCACAGGAACATAAAATCGGGATAAAAATCGGTATCCTATGTGTAAATCCAGGTTATAAACTATCTGTGTACTAAATTTTATCCAAATCCGTTCAGTGGTTTTTGCGTGAAAGAGTAACAAACATTCCTACATACACATACATCCTCACAAACTTTCGCATTTATAATTATTACTAGCTGCTGCCAGCGGCTTCACCCGCTACAACTCGAAAATTATCCCACGGGAAGATAAAATCGGGATAAAAACTATCCTATGTGTTAATCCAGGATATAAAGTATCTGTGTACCAAATTTTAGCCAAATCCGTTCAGTGGTTTTTGCGTGAAAGAGTAACAAACATTCCTACATACACATACATCCTCACAAACTTTGGCATTTATAATATTAGTAGGATTCATAAAATCAGAGGTGTAAAACTAAAATATTACGGTTGACATAATTAGCAAAGTTAACACATTAAAATATTTGATTGATCGTTAGATATAGCGACAAATATCACAGCTAGACATAATTAGTATGATAATATTTATAAAATTCAAACCTGTTTGTGACCGCGAATACTAAGGATTGATTTTCATTTTTGAGGCCATATTTCGTTTACAAAAATATTATTATGCTGTTTTTTATTATATTTTTTTAAGAAAACACTTGAAAACAAAAAAGAAAGAAAGAAGATTCCAAGCTATAACAGGTGGGTTAGAGCTTAGAGCTCCAGAGACAGGAGCCTCCGCTTATGCGAGCCGTATTGAGGAGTACTGCCTTCTGAATTCTGAGGCTATTATTGTTGCATAGCTTCGGAAGATGAAAAAAAGCATTGGTATTATTAAGCTGATAGAAGATTTTACACAGTTTAATAAAAAGAGTGAAAATTTTATATTAATAATAGCCTGGCAACACTTACGTCCTCCCTTTGATTTTCGCGATAATAGTCCTAAAATATTCGTATCAAAATCTGTATTGGTGTGGCGTTGTAGTGTAAGGAAAGTGAAAGTTTCAAATCCTGAACAAAGAAGTTTATTCCAATTAAAGAATTTATTACCATGTCAAGAATAATACTTATGATAGCTAGCATTTAAGCATTTTTTTTTTATTTTTGTAAATGCGCCCACGATTCAGAAAGAAATTCCTACAGTAGGGCAACATTTCTTAAAAAAAATGTAATGACAAAGTTTTATCAAAAACTGAAGACATACATAAAAGATTATTTTAGACTTTGTTTGCTTTACTATTGTCACATTGAAGAAGACTACCTACAGCAACGACAAATTGCTATTCCTGATAGTTTTATGATATCTCTGTTTTGTATCACTTTCTTAAAATTAAGGTATAAAACCACTAAATGCCTTATAATTTTATTACACTATTTACGACGGATACTATTTTTGTAAGAAATCTTCGAACTTCTTATATTACGTGGTGTAACCTACGCAACAAATAAATTATTTATATGATATTTTATATCATAAACGATTTCAATAAAATGTTGTGAAAACTTTTCTTCTATTTTGTATTCATATTGGTGCCATGGTGTTGTGCCTATGGTTTTGTTAGTAAAATTTTTAATCTGTGCTACTAAAATGAGAGATTATAGAATTTGAAAGTACGTACCTTAATAAAATTAGTAATAAAAATATGCTAAATATTTGTTTTAAGGTTTTTGTGTTTTATATATTAAAACATGGATTTGAAATATAAATACTAATATTTTGACATGAAATTATTGTTAATATAACGTAGGTGAACACTTTTTTAATGTAGGCATAGGAAATAGGCATAGTATTTGAAATAGTCATAAAATGTTGTTTTTTATTTCTATTTTCAAATTATTTGACTAAAACCTTAGATTTACTTTTTAAACATAGGATATATCCTTAAATAAATACAACCTATAATTTTAATAAAAATAATAATACATCCACTACACCACTTAGCAGCTTTTAAAGTAAATCCTTAACTAAGAAAACACCCACGAGTAAGAACGCATAAATTATTTACGCATTCAACTAGAATTAATAATTTCCAAGATAACGATCGAACTTATCTACAGGCGTCTAATCGATTAGACTAATCGCTTCGATCTTAGTCGATTATCAATTCCCATCACTATGGTGCCACCGGTTTTTTCCGTAAACATGAATATTAATATTAAAATGACATTAATTGTTCAAGTCATCAAATTAATAAACAGACTTCTGTTCAAAAACTTTTTTAGATTTTTTTGTCCATTAAATTTCATGGTTTATACATAGTTTATGATGTAGTTTAAAATTATGGCATAATTTACCTAATTTTAGAAGTTAATGTTTAAATTAAATTTAAAAATAATTAACTTAATGGTCCATGAATATTGAAAAGAGTTAAGTGTTGGCATATTTCGTCATTTGGCCTTTCGGGTTTTTGGAAATCTATTGCGAAAATTAGAGGTTAAGGAATGAAGAAACAATTGACGTCGACTAAGTCGGCCCTCACGCGAAAAAAGGGGCTATTGAAAGCACGATTTGGTTTAAAAAACCATTATTAATAGCTTCGTCACCAAATGATTAGCTATCAAAAATAAAATTGTTTGACTTTTTAAACGATCAAACACAATTGTTTGTCAAGTGTGAGTCAAACAATTTCATTTTATTTCATAGTCTGCACTGCACCTTTGTTTGACGCGTTTGTCAAACATCTACGTGTGTGTAATTTATCTTTGTTTGATTTTGATGAAAACGTGAAGTTTGATCATGTATTTTATATTCATATTTGATATGATAAGTGAAAGGATTCAGTAGCTACGCGATTGCTATTAAAATAATAGATATACCTACTTAGACTAGAAAGTCTTATACATATAGGTGTCTCTCAAACATTTTTAAAAGACGCTTTATACGTAGTACCTAATGTTAAATATACGTATAATCAATATTACTGAGTTTAAAAAAAGTTGATTAATATTGAATAGTCAGCCTTTCAACCTACCCAATAATCAACTTTTTCCACAGCTGGAAAACCTCCGATTCGTAGTAACATCGACAAATGATAAAGATTTTAATTTAAAAAGCATATTATAATATGTATAAGTGTCTTAGAAGTTTCTAGAATAACTCCTGTTTCTTTTACGAAGTAACACATCAAGCTACAAAACTAGTATAAGTTGATCGTTTATTGTTCGAAAAGAACATGTAAAGCGTGGCCAAGATAAACTGGTTTTGTATAGCTTGATGTACTGTTTACAAAAAAAAAAAAATCTAGAATATAATTATGTCATATTCAGAAAAGGAATTTATCCGTCATTAATCATCTAAACAAACAAACCAGGTCACACGAACACTAATCCCTTGTAATCCTCATAAAAATTAAAAATCATTAACAAAACTAACAATAAGTCAACTCCAAATAATATCTAAACAGGGTTATACGTCACAAAGTTCAAAGATAAATTGTTTTGACGCATGTTTCTGACATGTGTTCTTGTCAATGGTCAAAGACAGACTGCGTGTCGCGAGCGAGTTTCCCGCTTTTGTTCGCCATAGACAAGAGGCATAGACTAGAGTGATTCTTTATTTTCGGTTATGGAATGTCATTTTGAATGAGATTAGAATGTTAGTTGGTAGTTAACAGTTATTGTTCTGTAAGAGGCTTGATATAGTGCGCATTTTTGCCAATAAGCTGTTTTCCATCATTATTAAATTGCAAAAATAACTAGTCCGTCAGTTTAGAGTTTTGCAAAATAATGGATACGTCGTTTTTCTTTTGTTAAATCAGTGAATACTCACAAAGTTAAAACGTCACAAAACTCATACCACAAGAAAGATGTCTGTTGAACACCTTGTCTAAAATAACTGTCAACTTTAAAACGTCATTTTACGTTGATATAAGGGTCGTTTTGCAGATACACTTAAAAATCCTGTTTATAATAATCTCAATGGTTCTCATAAATCTCATCTTTCACACATCCCACCTTAGCTTATAGCACTGACCGTAAAAACTAACTAACAATGCTAATTAAGACTTAATTTATTCAAAACTCAGTCTATTACCGTCTATATGAAAGTGGTCTCCGTAAACTAGAAATTCTTGATATCCTATCTATATATATTCTAGGTATCCTACTCTAAAGTTCCTGTTCTACAAGATGTCGTAATTTCTAGATCTTTAGGCTTCCTAGAACAGATCTAAATAGGAAGCGTGTTTGAAGTCAGATTGGTAAACGTCCCACACTTTTTGCATCTCGGTAAAATCATTAAATGAGTCCTCCCACCCCGGGCAGGGAGGGAGGGACTGTCAGACTTGTACTGACTAAAATCCACGGTGTTCTTCAATAGCCCTTTATGTTCCGGGGTCACGGTAAGGAAATAAGTCCCGCGACCCCGGCAGGCTTTGGCCCTCTGAGAGGGGGCCAAAGTTTTTAGTTTTAGTAAAATCATCAAATGAGTCCTCCCGCCATGGGTGGATCGAAATGGTCGTCAGATTCGTACTGACTAAATTACATGATGTTCCTTCAACAGCTCTTTAAGTTCCAGGGTCACGGGTACCTGTGTAGACAGTCCCGCGACCTCGGGAATCCCCGTCAGATTGCAGATAGCTATTGTCCTAGCGCATCTTTCTTAGCTTTTAAAGCACCGTCTACTTTATTATAAACGCTTTATGTATTAAAGATATTACTATTTGACTATTTGAAACTAATTACATAGTTCGAAACTTAAAAAAAATTAAAGCACCAAACTAAATAAAATAAGTGCTTAGATTGACGAAACCGGTCGTTGAACTTCGAACCCAATTAAAAAATGTTTTCGTTTTCAACACTAAAGTGGTCAAAGATAAGATATAAAAAAAAAAACATATCGCATATTAATATCACAAAATTTGATCTACTATTTGTAACAATTCGCCAAAAACTGTTATAATAGCCCCGTAACGGAATAAAAATATAAAAATAATACAATATCCATTCTGGAACGCGCAACGATACCCCATTGTAACTACACAAACAAACATTCATACGAAATCTGTCACATGTTGAAAAGTGAAAATGTATTCATATGCCTGTCTCTGTTACTCACACAAAATTGGGGCTAGTTAGACAAAGATAGATAGATTTCAATTGTCATTTGACAATGGTTGTACGCTAATCCTAGTGACATGGCGAGTTTGGGGTTCCGTAGTTATATTATAAAACCTTTAGGAGATATGCACATGGTGTTGTGGATATTTGTTCGCGCCTGTTTTCAACAAATGTATTATGGCTTTATTGTAATGAATATGGGGCACGCATGTTTGGGTTATTTTTCTTTGTGATTTGCTAAATGGGTTACGAGAAAATGGGTCAATTCATGTTTCCATAGATTTTGGATTGAAAGGTGCAGTGATAGTTTTGGACTACAGGACCTTAAAATTTAAATAAATTATGGTCGAATTTCATCCACTGGCAGAGTTACAGATGAATAATTGGTAAATATTTTTAGACGTACTGAAAAAATATAAACTGGATTTAAATTGACAAGTTTAATAATTATGATGAATGAGAATTTGATACATAAAAATCAAGTTTAGATTATTATTGGGAAATATTTTCTATGTGGTGGCTTCATCCGCGTGTAACTCGAAAATTTACCAACGGGAATGCCATACCGGAATTAAAAGTAGCCTTTGTGTTAATAATTCAGCTTATTAACCATCTGTGTACCCATCTAAATTCATTAAGCAATTTTTGTATACAAGACCGAAAAACATACATACAATTACAAACATCCATTCATTCATCACTCGTGCATTCGTAATATTAGATAGAACTCAATCAAAAGTTGAGTCGCATCGACACATTTTACTCCGTTCCATTTCCATTAATTTTCACATTTGGAACATTATTTTTTTTTTAAAGTTCAACTTCTCTATGGTCCCTCCGTTACACTTTTTTCTCGTATTGTTCGTATCACGGCTCGATTGCTTCCCGATAGCTACTGCGCCTAATGGTGGAGTCATGTTTGGACTCCTGTTTCTAATCCGCTGAGATCTGGACGATAGTCGACAGTTTTTGTAGCTAGCCGGTCAAATTACTGAAGTGTTTGGGTTGCGGATAAAAACTTTGTTGAGCATACATTTTTGAAAGGATCTGTAAATGGCTGATTTTGTGCGAAGGAAATCCAAATTTCGAAAATAACCAATGGTAAAAGAAAAAATTTGGGAATATTTATTATTTCTTGCTAAAAGCGAAATTTTTGTACCCAATATCCAAATTTTTTTACACTTAGATCATTTTTGACGGCCGTTACTTGTTTTGGTGAATTTTAAAAGAACTTAATGTTTATTACAGGGCGTCCAGCGCAGTATAACTTTATTTCATGGTTATTTAGACAGAGTTTATTTTTAAGTTGTTGTTTGTAGTATTCCTTATAAAATTATTTATAGTTTCACATACTGATATTATATTCGGTCCGCTGCTGTAATAGAAGTAATTTACTAAGTATAACATCCAAAATGAATATGTTTGTTTGATTCTGCGACTAAAAAATCTTTTAAAAAAGCAACCAAACATCACACCACATAAAAATAAATCGTGAAGCTAATTTGTTGAGTACATAAAGGGGGCCAAACGCATTATTTTCCCGTTTTTCACGGCGTTTGACCCCCGGACCCCGTCCCCGGAGAATGAGGAACCCTAATGACGTGTAAAATACTATTGAGGGTAGTTCACAGCTGCAGGGGATTATAAAATGTCATCGTTGTCATCAATAGAATAGGAGCTGTTTTAGATTGATTTTATTAGCATTTTTAGGGTAGTGGTCAGATAAAAATTTAATTATTTATTTCAATAAATTGTGTATGTATTCAAAGTTTAGTAGCTAATATTTTCATTATATGATTTTCTTGCATTACTTGAATTACATAGAGCCTATCAAAAGCTGTCAAAAACATGGTTTTAATTTATTTAATATAGCTAACAACTTTATGCAACTAGTAGGTCAGTTATTTCCAATTAAAACAACAAAAGTAAATTAACAAATTAACATAAATTAATTTATAACAACAAAGCGAGAACACAGAACGCAACATTTCAAAGCCTTTCTCTTTAAAATGGCGGGAACGTCAACTGTCACTTTGACATTTCAGAGGGGGATTTAATGGGTGCGTTCGGATTTAAACCGGATTGTTATTTTAGAGGAGCATTCTTGGCGAGGGTAAGTTACCAAACATCCTATTTGATTAGATGTGCACTGTTAGTTTTAATGCAATGATTTTGATACGCGACGTTAGAAAATAATGATTTCATTAGTGGTAGATTTTACTTCGGATCAGTTGTTATGACTTTTCTTAATATATTTGCTTAGGATCTCCAACGAAATATGTCCTTTGTATCTTTGACACAGGACAAAATGAATTTTTGTTGCTTTTGTTTAGTAAAAATCGCTCTTTTCTGACTGAAGTTATTCATCAACTGTCTTAATATTTTCTGTATTAATATTTCATGGTTTTTCTTTACTATGGCCGTCATACTCAGTTTTTTACATCGAAGTGACAATTTTTGGGACAATTTAACTCATGTAAGCTAGAATCAAAGCGGTGACTATCACAAAAGTGCTGAAACAATCAAACCCAATGAAGTATGGAGAATTAATCTACTGTCTTGGATCCTGCAACGAATATTTTATTCTTAATCTATTTATTACGTGACAATGGAAAGATGGAAATCATTGACATTTTCATTCTTAGGCTGCTTTTCCACCAGAGATGCGCTATGTAGCTGTGCTACGAGGATGTAAAAGCTGAGCTACGAAACTGTGTGACCGTTTCCATCGAAGCTACGCTATATAGCTGTGCGGTAAGATGTGCCATGGAGATGGGTAGCTGTGCTACGAAGATGCGCTGTCACAAGGTAGCTGCGCTATGAAGATGCGTAGCTGCGATACGAAGATGTGCTGTCACAAGGTGGCTGCGCTACGAAGATACGCAGCTCGAGCTATGCGATGTATCGATTGTAGGGAAAACGACCCATAGCACGAATCCATAGCCATAACACGCAGCCACAGCACGCAGCCATAGCATGCATCTTTTCATATAAAAAACACATCTTAGTTGAATCCGTTTCCACCAGTGCTTTGCTATGTATGTAAGTAAACCAATGAATATGATTGGTGGATATCAAACGCATCCGCAGTAACGTAACAATAGCGCATCTCCGGTGGAAAAGCAGCCTTATCGTTGTCGCATAGTGCGAAATATAACTAGCTAACAGATTTACATGTTTATTAATTAAACTTCAGTCAGTGAATATCTGAAGAAAATTTTGTAATAACGCAAAATGTTTATACCTTTTCAGCTATTTTACATACAAAATCAAATACTATATGCCCCAAGAGTATAGCGAAAACCCATATAATAAAATAGGTAGCAACTAGCAACACCCACTGAAATGCCAGCCTATAAATCATGTTAACACATAAATTGCGCTGGCAACTCTGCCGCAGGGGTGCGAAACATGACAAGTTGTGATAGATTACTGAGGGCAAACAGTCCCAATGGAATTTTGAACCTTAAGACGTTCGAAATAAGAGTGAATTGTGATGTTTACTGTATTCAATGAGTTATTTTATTACTACGATAATGGAGCAGCCCTAATACAGGGGTGTGCTAACCGAATTGTTGGTAAATTGAAATATATCTTATAAATTATTACTTATTTGTTACATTGCCATTGTTGGGGTGTGTAAGGGCCATAATAACTGTAAGTAATGGATGAATGGAACTATGGATAATTTGTTAAATTGATTCAAGGCGTTACTGATGACAGGTCGCGCTACTCTATAGGGTGCCGCGGCTCAGGAAGGCAAAAGGAATGAGAAGGAACAAGGTGGTTTTTTAGACAGTAAGATTCTGGCAGACTACCGACCTACAACTCGTAAGTCGGGGCCGATACCTTTTGACCATCACTGCTCTCCTTTCTAACACATCATCAGCCTATAATGTTCCCACTGCTGGGACACAGGCATCCTCTCTTGTGAGCGGGAGTGAGCCATAATCCACCACGCGGGCCCAGTGCGGGTTGGCACTCTTTTGCATCATCTAAAGTGGGAGGTCGAGTGACTGTCTCTGGGATCGCGGGTCTATTTTAGCAGGATACTGTGACCCCGGAACGTGAAAGGCTGTTGAAGGAACACCGTGGTTAGTATGAGTAGCATCGTGGATTTTAAACAGCTATTTATAACCTTGGGGTCTTATTGAAGATAATAATTATAATATTACCGATTTTTATCTCTAAGCAAGTTTCAACCAAAATAAGTACCAAAAATTCTTCAGTACAAGACAGAGACCTCCGATACACTTATTCCTCTCTCACAGCGTATTAACTTATCGCAGACCTCCACGATAAACATGTTACGAGTGGGCTGCCGAGATAAGGGGCGGGGGGTTCGATTCTCGGTTACGATTTATTTCTTTAATGACGTAGCAAGTAATGGAGGGTCTGTTTTCGTTGGTAAAGGAGGCAGTGATGTGGGTAATTTGTTTTAGTAGATTTTAGAGTGGATGATTTGAGCATGGTTGTTGCAAATGTGGGAGTTTTCTTGTTTCTAAAATATTCTTATCATTGAGAAATCAGTCGCGTGACTAAACAGCTACCGAGACCTCGGAACGTAAAGGGCTGTTGAAGGACAGCGTGGATTTTAGTTAGTACAAGTCTGACAGTCCGTCAGTCCCTCTCGCCTTACGCTGGTCTCATTCAAAAATTTTACCACGCTAAAAAAAACTGAGAAATACATAGGTACCCTATCCTCATCATCATCAGCCTATAAAATCTCCACTGCTAGGACACAGGCTCTTCCCTCTGTAAAATAATCCACCACGCGGGACCAATGCGTATTGGTAGATGACAAAATGTCTTCGAATTTTTGGTTCTAGAAGACGGCGTTTCCACGCCTGTTTTCCACCGTTTTGAGAGCAGTGGTAATGAAATAAATTAGCCACAACGAAATGTGTTACTGGGTTCGAACCCACGATTGTGGTTGTGGGTTCAAGCATCAGATACTGACCTGATTTTCATGGGATCTGTGTATTTGATCTTTTCAGATATTATCATCTGCCTAGCCTTTTCCCAACTATATTGGGGTCTACTTCCTGTCGAACCAGATGCAGCTGGATATCAGTATTTTACATGGAGCGACTGCCTATTGTAGCTCCACATCCACAACCCAGTAACTGGGTAATAGGATACCCCACGGTAAAATTGGTAGTTTTGTTTAGAGATCCTGACTAAATATAACGAACGACTGTCAAAAATCTACAAATGCCAGCCGGGGCCAGCGGCTTTACGTGCTTTTCGAGGTACGGAGGAAACTCGCTATGACAGATGGTCACCGAGCACCGACGAATTGAGAACATCTTCCATTTTTTGAACTTGATTAAAATTAATCAATATTTTCAAAAGACGCTGCTGGCGTTTTGTATAATAATTTTCCTCCTCCCACCAACCCTGCACAAACATCAAAAATTCATGACCAACTATCAAGTCATCCTCTCAATTATTAACGGTAAATATATTCAGTGCGAATTGCTGCGCAAACAGATAAATGAGGACGCGTGCCCGACACGTGCGCTCCCTACGACCGCTCGCTTACGACTGACTGTTTCAACGACCATAGATAATGAGGTTTCGGTTTTCTGAATTTGAATTTTGAGAAAATATTTGTGTATTTGAGGGTAGTGGTTAAATGAGTGTGTGATGCAGTTTACTAAGGAAAAATAACGGTGAAGAAAATAATAAAATAAGGGTGATCTAATGTATATTATCATCAGCATCTGCCAAGCCTTTTCCCAAACATATTGCGGTCGGCTTTCAGTCTAACTGGATGCAGCTGGGTACTACTATTTAACATGGAGTGACTTCCTATCAGACCTCCACAATCTTGAAACTGGATAATACGATACCCCGCGGTAAAACTGGTTGTCAGACTTTAGAGCTCCTTACTTAAAATGGTCGCAACGTACTCGTAAAACTATTCATAAATACCTAAACAATAATTAAATTAGAAACAGACACGTGCAGTCACTTAGCAACATCGCCGCCACAGTCACACGGTCACACGACACGTGTATAAGTAGGCACATGTTAACAGTGTATGAACTCAAGGTGTTTTCTTAACACTTTTACTGATGTAGGGGTCTTTCGGACCCCACGTCTGGAGTTAAGAGAAAAAGTTATTTTACAGTTTTGGAAAAATGCTTATATATGATTCTAAAACTTAATAAAATTTGCACAACCATTTAAAAATGTTTAAAGCGTATTTATGAAATAAAAACTTGAATAGATATTAATTATTTTTATAATATATGTATGCGAACATTAGATAAAGGTTTATTCCTTTATCTTTTTGTGGGTTGTGTATTTGTGTATGTAAGTTTAAATGATTGTAATCCTCGTGGGGTTACAGGAGAAATTCCTAGAGACAAGCAACTTTGTTATAAAGAAAAGCTAAGAATGAGAGAACCTTTCTGTATGGTTTTTGATAAGTTTTGCTGACAGGAACCTATGAGAAACTTTCAGTTTAAAGATTAGGTGTTTGTAGGAGGTATAGAATATTATTGTTGTTATTAAAGAACTTTTTCGTTTAAGTATTTGGTTTTTTAATATAAAAAAGGAGGTTTGTTACAATAAGCATTATAAGCATTGCATGCTGGCTATTAACGTAAGCAGAAAAAAAGCACCCTTTTACAGTAAATAAAAAAAGTGATTTAAAGATAAGTTAAACTGATGTAAGTTTCTTTTTAAAGAAAAATGTATGAAAATAAAGAAAATCATAAGAATGTGATGAACTTACTCCAACTCCAAGGCTTTTCATACTGATCTGGGGATGAAGGAAAAATATATATTATCTTCTTGTTTAATGAGGGTAGTTATTAATTATATTACTTGTAAAAGGGTTAGAAACTTTAAACCTTTAAACCAATCATGCAGCTCATGCAATTATAGGGTTAAGGAGATGCTAATTTTACGATACATAACTTTTTAGTGTTAGAATTTTTTTTATTACTTTTTGTCTATGATAATTCAAAAATGCCTGTAACTGGCCTACTTGAAATAAATGCTTTGATTTTGATACTAAGGCACTTATTTGGATATTTTTTTTTTACATTTTTTCATGTTTTCTTTTTGCAAAATTATTCACAAATAAAATTAATTTTTGAATAAGTGTTAAGCTATAAAGTATCTCGAAGATTTTTTTGAGTGTGAAAATCATAAAATGAGACTGGGACGCCCAAGCTTCATATGCTCTTTTCATTCCAGGGCCATGGCTCCTTTTTAAGGCTGTTCCGCATTCCGGATGTAAAGATACTAAGTAGAGAAAGTAAAGATTTCAGAAAACCTCCAAAACACTTCCCGTATAATTTAACCCAAACACATTAAAGGAAAACTTAAAAAAATATCGCAACATCCACTTCACACCCTCACATACATTCTGGGGTCGTTTGCACCCCAAGGGTGGATGCACTTGCCAAAAAACACAAACAATCACTAAAAACAGTTTTCTGAGCAAACACAGTGTTGACTTTACAATTAGCGCCGGGCGCAGGGTTGTGACACTTGGGGTACAAAACGACCCCAGAAGTGGAAGTGTATCGTTTTGCCTATTAGGGGCCTTGAGGCATGTTAGAGTGTTTTTTGAAGTCACGTGTTGAAATAATAGGTTTGGAGTGTGGAAACAATCTTATGATTTTGTTGAAGAGGTTTTGTTGGGAAGAATCTTTCCCCAGTTTGCATGAACGTAGATGATAAATTTTGGAGGATAAATTAGTGATATGACCTCACTGAAGTCATCACCTGCTTCCTTTTTTCCCTAAGTAAGTAGTAAGTTAGATTCGGCTTTCAGTCGAAATATATACAGCTAAATATCAGTATTTTAAATGGAGCGACTGCCTATTGAACCTCCGAAGTCCTACGGAAAATACATTTTTTTAATGCAACGTAATGATATAGATAGACGATACGAATGATGTAGATATAAGGGGGAGGCCTATGTTCAGCAGTGGACGTCTTCCGGCTGATGATGATGAATGTTATAGACACTAGCGCCGCGTCAAAAAGATACCCATTAGTGACAGAACAAAATTCAAAATCAAATTCTACAAAATCATTGCAAATAGCCAGTACTAAATTTATTTTCTAAACCTCTTTATTCTCAACTATCAATAATATATTTTCTTCAAAATAATGACAGCCACAGACCAAAAATCAACTTGTATTTTTTTGTCTATACCTCTATGGTCGGAGTTAACCCTGCGCGTGCCAGAGGGCGGGTCTTTAAAACCCGGAGCATAAATAAACAGCGCCAGTGTTAACTTTCACACAGTGTCCCCCTACAAACATAGTAGATGTTTAATTGAATAATAATGAGAGTGTGACGAATTTGTTGTCTTAGAGCAAATTGGTGTGAGATATTTGTGGGTTCGAAATTAGAAGTGGATTTCGAAGAAAAACTGTGGCCCAAATCGCTTATTGACATCCAAAAAGATTTTTGTTACTGAAAATAATTATTTATACACTTTATGACTTGCGTTTGGCTATGACTTGCTTGATGTGGCCTTGGGTGAATAATATATGATTAAAAAAAAAAAAAACAATAAAACCTTGAAGATTCCTAGATGGTTTGTCAGCTTTAGGTAGCGCAAGTAAATATTAGCTACAGCATTGCCAAAATGATGGAAATACCAAAAAAATCTTTGTTTATTGATTAGTCTCCTGTTTCAGTTTTCTTTATTCAATGTCCAGATATCAAAACGAAGATTGAAAGAAAAAGAATTTCTAGAATGTTTTCCAATTAATTTGAGTTTTTCTTCGCCAAGACTCAAGATATTCTTGCTTATTTACTCAACAATTTGACTAAGATATTACTAACGTTTCAGAGAGGATAATTAAAACAGCCTCTAAAAGTATTTTCATATCGTAGAATGCTTATATATGCTATACAAGACGTTACGTAGAGAAGCCCATAGTGGGTGTTAGTCACAAAAAAATTAGGGTTTTTTTTAATGAAACAGGGATTACAAAGTAATTACTTCGTTTATTTTGATGCTGTTGTTATCAAATTGATATTAAGGTACATACTGTCTTAATTATTTGTTTAACTTGGGAATTATGCTTTTATAAAAAACAATATTATTGATAAAGCAATTTCTACTTTGATGTCTTTTACAAAGCTGTGGAAATAACAAAAATAATGATAATCATCATCATCTGCCTATCGTTTCCCAACAATGTTGGGGTCGAATTCCGGTCTAACCTGATGCGATTGAATACCTGGTTTTTTTACATGTAGTAACTGCTTATTTAACCTCCACAATATTAATAAAGCCATTGATGAAATAGAGATCCAAATAATATAAATTTAACGACATAGACAGTAAAAATGCTATAAAGTTGATACGCAACGTTTTTAAAGAAAAAGATCTATCAAAAAAATATTGGCTAAAGAAAAAGAAACTTTTAAAAATTACGAAGAAACATAATAGACCTTTTCTTTTAAATTATGCAAAATACAAAACAATGGTGTGTGAAATCAGACGGAACCAACCCTCAGGATGTCTTTGCGACAAATGAATTAACCCTCCAAACTCGACGGGGCCCCAGAGACCCGACCGTGAAAAACCCGAGTGTCAATTTTCACACGGTTTCATTTATGTTTTTCTTTCCATGCATAAAAGATTTTCGCCATTGAAAGCACAGTGGATTGATTTTTGATGTTTAAATCAACGGGAATTGGTTTTTTTGTGAGCTTTTTGTACTTTTTTGTTTGGATAGACATATTCTTTTGAAGTTTTCCTTGTGATCGTTAACGTTTTGATCAATTCACACGGTAAGATGATTCAATATTCTGTTAATTTAGATAGATATGAAAACATACCGAGAATAGAATATAATATTTTCATGACTTTTTACCAGATTTTTTTTATTCTTTCACGTATTTTTCCGTGACTTTTCGGCTCACAAATAAAAGTTACAGACAAAATGAATCAAGTGTCTATTAAAATAAATAAAAAGAACAGTTTTTACTAAGGTAACTAAAATATCTTATTATAGACACCGATCGTTAAAATCGGCTTGCCAATCATCAAAATAATCACCGCATTAATCCTCACGATGATTACTCATCAATAACTGTAAAATTAACTTTAACTTCACCACAATCTCCGGTAGCCAGTTAAAACTAAACCCGCGGTTTACACACAAAGTTATCTTAGAACCCCTTATCTCGCCGAGGTAGCAAATTTTTTACATGTCATTTTACTTAAATGACAGCCCACAGATAATGTATGACGTTGACAGGAGCATTGCATTAAGTTTTTAAAAAAAGCAAAAAGGTTAGATTTGTGGGAATAATTTTGTGATGGGTTCTGTAGATTAGTAAGAGCTGTATTAGAAAGCCTGCATGACGAATTCAAATGATTAGTTTTGTTTACTTTTACGTCACGCATGTTTTTCCGGAAGAGTTAGATAATGGTTAAAGGGCTTCACACACAGCAGCTATAATGTAAAGATGTACATTATAGTACGATACATCTCATTACATCTTTCCATAGAAATTCGAAGATGTAAAAATATACATTATAGCTGCAGTGTGTGGCCTCCTGACGATTTCTATGAAAAGATGTAATGAGATGTATGTGAAGCTGTTGTGTGTGAAGCTCTTTACCATGATAGTACACCTATATTCTCCAGTTATGTTTAAGTCCCAAGTAAAGGGGGCAAAACTGCAAAACGGCAAAACTCCGTAGCTGTTACTGAGAGATTTGTAATGGATTACAAAAAATAACTTACCTCTAGGACCCCGTGGCACAATTTTGTGCCACCAAACCCCGACTTTAAGACTTATCTTTCTACAAATACAGTTTAATATAAGTCGGGGTTTGGTGGCACAAAATTGTGCCAGCGGAGCTCCAATACTGTTACAAGATGGACTAATGGCAAAGGTCACATCATATGTGGCATTCTTATAACCTATGTCAATAAAAGTATAACTTGCGTTGTGATGTGGTCTTTGTTGAGTGGCTTAGACCCTGATAGCCACATACAGAGAAAGGTGGACAGAGGATGCGAAGAATTTTGTCCTGACACGATCACATCAAATCTAGAACCAAGAAGTTACTCCAGATGTGATGAGTAGAATAGAAGAATAGAATCATTTATTTGCTCGAGATGGTTTTACAAAGCTGTTATAATTTTATGGGTACATGTGCCTATACATATATATAATTTTATGGGTATATGGTCCGACATACCTCAGTGCCTCAAGACGAAAGTCTTCAACCAATGTGTGTTACCAGTGATGACTTACGGCACCGAAACGTGGTCTTTCACTATCGGCCTCATCTCAAAGCTCAATGTCACTCAACGAGCTATGGAGAGGGCTATGCTAGGTGTTTCTCTACGTGATCGAATCCGAAATGAGGAGATCCGTAGACGAACTAAAGTCACCGATATAGCCCACCGGATTAGCAAGCTGAAGTGGCAATGGGCAGGCCATATTGCTCGCAGAGCAGATGGCCGATGGGGTCGAAAAGTATTAGAGTGGAGACCACGGACTAGCAAGCGCAGCGTAAGACGTCCACCAGCAAGGTGGACAGACGACCTTATAAAGGTCGCCGGAAGACGCTGGATGCAGGTCGCATCCAACCGGTATATGTGGAGATCAAAAGGGGAGGCCTATGTTCAGCAGTGGACGTCCTATGGCTGAGATGATGATGATGATGTGCCTACAGAGACATCTCACCAGCAGTAGGCATGTGAAAATTACAGGTTTATTTGCATGCAAATGGAAATGTCAAGAAAATTAAGTTTGTCAAGAAAATGTCAAAAGTAAATCGAGTAAGAGACAAATATGGAAGAAGACAATATGCTGCGCCGACCCCAAATGCATGGGGTAGGTATGGGAAAGAGGGTGATGTTTAAAATCCTGTCTGATCTAAGTGTAGAAGTTGTATGTTAGCACAAGTTTGGGAGCAATGGGGATGGCAACTGGGGAACGAATGGCGCTATATAGTATACACACAGAGAAATGTCTAGCTACCTGTACGAGAACTTCTGGTTGCAACCGTGACAGCAGGACTCACTAGTTGACTTTAAAATATTTCTAGTAAAAAAATACTAAGTAAGTAGTAGAGATAACAAGAACTTAGTATTTATTACTTGAAATGTTGCTGTCACGGTTGCAACCAGAAGTTCTCGTATACATTTCTCTGCGTGTAGCTTGTTCCAAGCATCGTCATTGTTTCAAATCTTAAAGGTACTTTAAAATAGTACTGCGTCATTGGTCGGATTAGGACTAAGCTATGGTGGCGCCATCTACAATTATCTTTGACTTGCCTTCCTATTTTAAAAACTAACCTAAACCAATTAACTTATAATGTTAAAAGTTGGCTAGTTCTAATCCATTATTTAATATGTAATATTTATTCATTTTATAATATTTTAATAGTCCTGCGTAAATTAATGAAGATTATCTTACATAGTCGGTAGGATTACATTTTACTTTCTTAACTGCAACGCATTTACTGTTTAGTTCAAAGTTGTTCAGAAAATTAATAACTAAGTAAAATTAGTGACTTTACAACTTTTTTATGACTCCTGTAATAGCAATAATCTTGATCTTCATTAAAAAATCTATTCTCAGTTATCGTTGAAGACAAAGCGATATTTCTACATCATAGAAAAACACTAACTTTTAGAAATTACGCAATTCTAGAATGATCCTAATCGATTGCCCGCTTTTATTAATCGTAAAATAAATGTTTAGCCGTTCATATTTAACGGAACCCTAAAAAAACAAAACAAACATGGCGGTGGCAAGATGGCGGCGCGTCAAAGGGCCGCCGCCGGTAGCCGCTCGCCGCATCGGAATTCATAAATGATAAATTTAATATAATTTATTACACTTAGTCCGTAATTGGAGCTGGTGATATGTGACCAAGTACCATTTTGGTGTGACAATATTTTTTCTATACCGGTAGGATGGTAGTAAATTTTTATAGCAATATGTAAATTCTTGATTACCTATTTTGTATCGAAATGTGCTTATTAAGATGAAAATCTATGTTTTATGCTTCTTCACGAATTATGTTAGAGAATATGGCGTACCGGTAGCCTAAACTGTGTAAAGGAATAAGAATATTTTAGGTTTTCTAATCAGAAATCGAAACATTTACTGTTTAATTTTATTCTTACCAAACCCGATTATGGAGTGACATTTAAATTTTAACGTATTACTTATGTCGATACTTATCTCGCGAAGTTCTTAAAAAAGTTAATACTCAATTAATTATGAATAATTCAAAAGCGTAAACATTTCAACATTTCTAATGGGCAGTAATTAATCAGCCAATCACCGTGTGGTTATCAGAAATAAATATCAACGAAAAAAATATGACATTTGACTGTAGGCCGGACGCCAATATGTCGGATGTCAAACCGTCAAGTTGACTGACACTTAACTAAGTATACCTGCTAACTTTACACATTAAACTATCAGTTTATACATATTTTATGAACAATCAAAGACTTAACAAATTACTTTGACGTAACGAGAAAATTAATCTTAAGATTCAACAAACGGTGTCAACAACTCTATGGGTATCTCGAAATAAGTTTGGTTATATAAAATATGATAGTTAATTTAACTGGTCTTTCTTAGCGACACTACTATGACCTCGGGACTTGTGTGAAGGACCTCTCTTTAATCGCACCTTCGTTTTGTCAAAGACTCCCAAATGCTCAGCTTTTAGGGTTTTTTTTGTCGGTTTTGAGTTTTTTAGAACGCAGCGGCGGTGAACAGGTTAAGATTTGAAATTAGATCTGTCAATATTTAAAACCTGGAACTAGGATTATAATTACCTAGCACCTAGTGCAATAATTTGATAATTAGTCTTTGCTTACTTCCTTGTTTTACTTTTTAATTACACGCATTAAACGGAAGACGCTGGATGCAGGTCGCATCCAACAGGTATTCGTGGAGATCGAAAGGGGAGGCCTATGTTTAGCACTGGACGTCTTACGGCTGAGATGATGATGATGATGATTAAACAGACACTCTGTTAACTTTTATTGAAGCAGTCTTTTTCACCACGGGAAATGAAAATCCTCTTTCCTATAAACAATTTATACAACGTGTAAAGCCAATAGCGCAAAACCTCTCGTGGGGTAACTCAGCCCATGTTACTGAACAATTTTTGTCCAAGACTTTTGGAAATTCGCAAAAAAAAATTGGTTTCATATGATTACAGATTAGATGTGCCCGACCAATTTCTCATTTTGCGTGAAAAACCATTTTTTTGAGAATTAGGTTTTACGCCATTGGCGTTACACGTATACTTTTGCATTTTTGAACGTGTATAATGAACGAAAATTTTGTATACTTAAAACGATTGGATTTTATCAAAGTAACTTGCTTGACAGTGTTAAGATAGATAAAAAAAAAAACAAATTGAGTGTTTCAAGAAAGACCTCATTAGTCCGGAAAAAAAAAATACTTTCCATAGATAAATAAAGTGTTTCTAGAAAAACAAAGAGGTCCTATAACAAAAAAAAAAAGACTTCCATAGATAAATACAGAATTTTGTACTCGGAGAGAGATCTAACTACTAAAACGGGTCTGTTCTTATAAAACGTAGTAAATGGAACCAGTTTCCGAGAAATATGACTCATCTAAACCCGAGATTTGGTTCAGATTAGTCACAGTTTACTACCGCGTGTCAACCGTTCAAATAAAATGTTATAAAGTCACTGCGTTCGGAAGTTTTGTCAGCTTAGTACTAGGATTTCCTACATCTAGGAAAAAAAAATAACCGACAGATTACCAGAGCTATGTTATTCTCTATAAGGAATTTCATCGCTGGACTCTTCGACGAGGCGGCTTTGAGATCGTTTATAACATTGATGAAGCCACTAAGGGTCAATTTATGGGCATGCGGGCAGCGAGAAAAGGGCAACTCGCTGCCCGACCATGGACCATGACCGGATCGACGGCGCGTTGTGTCCCACGCCAGTCGTCTCAAAGAGCGTCAGCATAATGACGGGGTGTCGCGGGATTATTACCTTACCGTGACCCCGGAACATAAAGGGTTATTAAAGGACATCGTGGATTTTAGTCAGTAGAAGTCTGACAGTCCCTCCCGCCCTGCCCGGGGTGGGAGGACTCATTTCATGATATTACCACGTTAAAAAAAAAAGGGTCAATAGTATAATAGCGCAGAGTCAAAGCGAATCGAAGCGTCTTTCCAAAATTGAACATAACATTTTCAACTTTAACTCCACATTACTAACGCACACGTTACTTCTGAAGTTTTAAAAAGTCAGGAGGAAATCAACATACTTTTGTGTTACAGTAAAACGGGGCTATTTGGATTTTTGGGGGTATTTGGAACGACCCATAATTTTGGTTGGTGTACGGTCGAATTTATTTTACAAACTCTAGGAACACTTTGATAGTTTACGCTTACAATAAACAAACGTATTTATAAAAAAATATTTCTTTAATATCGAAATATTTCCCAAAAAAAAGGATTATTTTATGAGGTAGGTGTTAGTCTCAAATATCGATAGATTTGTTTAAAGTTTTTTCCAGCCCTTTTCTATTGGTGTCCTTAATAGCCCCAAATATGCGATATTTGGGATAATCACATCTTTATTTATTTTTTCAGTTCCTGTTGTAAGTCGTTACTTCATGCGTATTTCTGCGTAAGTAATGGGTTCTCTAAGACCCATATTTTTTTTTTACCATAGCTATTTATTTGATATAAACAAGATATTTACTAAATTATATCAAATGTGTCCCGATTAGCCCCATTTTACGTTACCTAATCTTCGTCTAATCAACTCCAAATTAAGTGAAGTAAAATCACACAGCTAATAAACGGAACACTTACCTACCAATATAAAAACAAAAATAAGTTCGTAATCATTTCAAAAGCAGCCAAAAGTGTCGGCTCTCAATCTTCTTAAACTTGTATGGTTTCGCGGCCATACTGACACAATGGCCTCCATATCGATTGTACAATATAATGTTACGCTGCTGTGCAATCAATTCTTTAAGGTACTGTTTGTACTCACACCCGTTCAGCCTATAATGCTCCCACGGCTGGGACAGTCCTCCTCTCTGAGAGTGAGTAGGCTTTATCACGCGGGCTAGAACATGACAGATTCTTCACGATGAAAAAATCACATAGTAATGTGAATGGTTGGGTTCGAACCCGCAACATACACAATATTATTTGTCGCAGGTTTAATGCCTTTTCAGACAACTGTGGTAGTGTGGTCCAAGAATGCGAAGAGGTCGTGGTAGCCCACCAGCACGCGTAGCATGGCGATTCTATCTCTATTCTATCAAGAAAAGACAAAATTATTTCATCGTTATTCCTATACAAATCGACTGTTTTTTTGCACAATTATGACAGGATTCGTACACCATTTAAGAATAGCAACATATCACTTCTATATTTTAAACATTGCTTTGCTCAAATCGATAAAAATCTTGTACGTTCTGTGATTTTGTTTATTCTTGCGTCGACAAAACCCGTTTCTACGGCGCCATGCTACGAGTGCAGTTAATTGTTAGATTAACCGCTGTTCGGTCTTTCACAGTAACTCAGGCCCGCTATCCACCAAAGCGGAGATGAGAGGAGATTTGTTTGAATAACCAATCAGATGCCCACATCTCCTCTCCGCTTATTGACAGACGCTTATTACAGACATCTGATTGGTTTATTCAAACACATCTCCTCTTTTTTGGCACTACTCAATCGTTTGGCAATAATAGTTGATACAATTAAAAGTACAAAGTCATCTTACGTACATTTAATCATTATGCGTGATTATGTTGTGATTAATTGATTGAAAACATTTGCCAAACTTATCAAAATGAACGGTGACGATCACAAAAGAGTGTTAATCATCATTACTGGCAAAATTTATGTTTCTCTTTTGCACTTTTAGCCATATAAAGGAGTTTACCCTCCGTCGGTCGGTTGGTCGATTTAGTCTTCAAGTAATTGGCTTTTAAATAGTCAGGCTGATGACAAGTAATAGCCCAGGAGCCACCAATCCTGAAAGCTCCGTGATCACGGATTCTAATATTTTTAATAAAAAATATAAGTTAACGTTTAGACGAACAAGATTTGCTTGGTCGGCGTGGATTTGATTGGCCGGAAATATTTTAATTAAATTTTTTTATTATTAAATTTCCATATTTTTTTTCCGTCATCACGGATTTTGATTAATCTTATATAGAATTGTGTGAAATATTCTGTTCAACAAGAAAAAATCCGGCCGACCAATGATTTTTAGCCGGAAAGGTCACGCATACCTATTTGAATGGTGTGATAAGGGGTAAAATTTATCCATTATCACGGAAACCCTTTTTTTTTTTAATTCACGCGTTTTAATGTCACATTTATGATTATCTTGGTATGCGTGCTTACAAACTGCCGAAAGTATCGCGCATACCAAATTTTATTGTGTGAGTGAGGATCATACTATTATAGATTTCACTTACTTGATGACATTTCTTTTAGTCTTTCTTCTACCTCTGGTCTCTTCTTCAAGTTTTTAACTATTTATTAAACTAATTAATATGGAAAAGAGGAAATACAGGAAAATTTTTATTTGGGTTGATTATATAAGAAATGAGGGTTGATACAAAAAATATGTTCAATTCAAGTTTATTAATTAATAATCATCTACATCATTATCATCAAAATTATCATTTCTCTCTTCTTCTGATTCTTCGTTTTCTTCCTCATTCTGTTGGCAACTTAATATTTCCTCAACCTTTAACGGTGCTGATGGGCCAATGTACCACAATGGTTCGAGTTTACTGGATTCATTTACTTGCCATCCACATTCTGTTGGATCATATAATGTACAAATGGGTTCAGTAGCATTTTGCCACATTGCGTTTACAAAAATGGTGGGTAATATTTTTTGCGTTAAAGTTTTCCAGCATGGTGGAATATTATTTGAATTGAAATTTATCATACCTTTGTAAAAATTTTCTTAGTCGGTTGTACTTGCAAAAAAATTTAAAAATAATTCAAATCTTGCCGCATTAACATTATTATTTTTTACGTTATACATTTCATTTGTAAATCTTTGGACTAAATCTGTCTTTTCTTTATCATTTATGTCTTCCGGATTTGTCAAATGCTCGAACATGTTCTGATATTCTTCATTTTCTAACAGGAGGTTGTAGGCTTTAATTTTTCCTTTACGAACAAAAGCTGCTGTATAATCACAACCTGTAAAAGCATGGAAGCCCGGTAGAGCTCGACAGACTGATGAACCTAGCTTTTCTGCAAGTTGTGTACAATTTACGTAATTTATTTCGTTATTGGTTTTGGTTGTGATCCATACTTCTTGCTCTTTGAATTTATGTATGTTTCCGAGACAAATAATTAACACGTCAGTATCTAATGATTATAAGAGGATTTTTTGTTGAGGCGAACATTTATTCAAGTGGAAAAAAAATCTTGTATCAGCTTCTTCATGGTAGCATTCATAATTTTCATCTAGTATTCGAGTTATCATTCCATTACTATGAGTGTGTGTGTGTTATTATGAGTGGCCCATCAGCACCGTTAAAGGTTGAGGAAATATTAAGTTGCCAACAGAATGAGGAAGAAAACGAAGAATCAGAAGAAGAGAGAAATGATAATTTTGATGATAATGATGTAGATGATTATTAATTAATAAACTTGAATTGAACATATTTTTTGTATCAACCTTCATTTCTTATATAATCAACCCAAATAAAATTTTTTATGTATTTCCTCTTTTCCATATTAATTAGTATAATAAATAGTTAAAAACTTGAAGAAGAGACCAGAGGTAGAAGAAAGACTAAAAGAAATGTCATCAAGTAAGTGAAATCTATAATAGTATGATCCTCACTCACACAATAAAATTTGGTATGCGCGATACTTTCGGCAGTTTGTAAGCACGCATACCAAGATAATCATAAATGTGACATTAAAACGCGTGAATTAAAAAAAAAAAAGGGTTTCCGTGATAATGGATAAATTTTACCCCTTATCACACCATTCAAATAGGTATGCGTGACCTTTCCGGCTAAAAATCATTGGTCGGCCGGATTTTTTCTTGTTGAACAGAATATTTCACACAATTCTATATAAGATTAATCAAAATCCGTGATGACGGAAAAAAATTATGGAAATTTAATATTAAAAAAATTTAATTAAAATATTTCCGGCCAATCAAATCCACGCCGACCAAGCAAATCTTGTTCGTCTAAACGTTAACTTATATTTTTTATTAAAAATATTAGAATCCGTGATCACGGAGCTTTCAGGATTGGTGGCTCCTCGCCTATTATTTCATCACCCCTGCTCTCAAAACGTTGAAGGAAAACATCGTGAGGAAACCGGCATGTCCTAGAACCAAAAATTCGAAGACATGTGACATTCACCAATCCGCACTGGGCCCGCGTGGTGGATTATGGCCTACTCCCTCTCACAGAGAGGAGGCCTGTGTGGCTGTGTCCCAGCAGTGGAAACATTATAGGCTGATGATGTATGAAATTTGAAATTTGCTAAAATATCATTTTTGCGTACTTTGCATCTTCTCTGATTGTGTATATAATTATGTATTTAAATATATAACATGTAACGTAATTAACGCACATCCACAGACAGCCCAATTAGAATATTATGTTATAATCATAATACATATATTGAATTTAAGATGTCTATGCATTGTTATTAACTAAATTAGTCATTTTGCAGTAAGGTTTATTTTTCTTTACTTTGTATTGAATGACGGAATTTGTATTAACACAAATAAAATTGCACTTTTAAGTCTTGTTGCCTTGATTCGGTCTATCTTAGTTTGTTTTGACTGTATAGGGGTGTAATGTGGCTATAATTTTCGTAGTTTTAATTATTTTTGATAAAAAATTACCGATATATTAAAAATTATATAAATCGATTTAGAAAACGATTCTGAACAAACTTATTTCAGGATGTGCGTTAATTATGTTACATGTTGTATAGAGAAATCTATATTTTATACATCATCGTTCAATGCTACAAATTCTTTTAAAAGCAGCTATCCTCACCGAGTGACTACCGTCCTATTGATTATAGAAGCCCCACAGTTGTAATCCTGTCCATAGCTACAATGTGTACGTAATGCTTTGTTTTTGTTTCATGTTACTATCTTATACAGTTATCTCCTTCGGGAGTTACGATATTTTCTTTTGTCAGGCTTTGGCCCTCTAGAAGGTTCCCAGTCATTAATGGCAAGGTTTGTTTTTAGGTTACTTGTAGTTGGAATTTGATCGAATCGCGACACATTGCGTCGCATCGCGCCTTGAGTAAAGTCCCTTACGGGTCAAATGTTTATTGTTAAGTTTTCGCTCTTATTGCTTCATTAATACGTTTTAAAATTGTATGACCTGAGCTACAAGAAATGCAAAAATGTAAAACTGACAATTTGAAGTCGATTATATTCGTGCGATACGCAATTTTAGTGATAAGATTATGACTGCTTTTAAGGAAAACCAAAAGTAAATATTTAGGTCTTTGTACTCATTCGTGTTAGAGGAAAAAATGTTACATTCATCAAGAAAACTGATACATACTTACACACGTAAACATTTCACTAAACGGTTTTATGTAACACCTGAATAAACATTTATTTGATATAAATAGATAAAAATCAACAATTTAACAATAAGCATTCTCCTATATCCGGCTTCCGAAGGGATATTAGAATAGCGGGAAAAAGATAAGAAAAAAAAAACAAATTAATTATGCCCGCCAAAAGATTAAAAAAGCAACTGGCCATAAAATTGTAAGGGATGCCAATAAAAAAGCGATACAAAGAAGAAAAAAGAATTCAAAAAACGAATGCCCAGCTGCCATCGTTACGCTGAACGCATCTATTGCGTGAGAGGGACAAAAAACATTATTTAGGGCCAGAGAAAAAGAGATAGAATTTGGATTAAAAATTGGAAGGCGGATTAATTTTATTGGAGAATTAAGTGTATCGTCACTAATAGGTCGCAATTTGATAACTATGTTTACAGATTTCAATGTTTTTATTGTAAAAAATGCATCATTTACAAAGTTAGTATTCAATCTGGACATTGACAACAGAGGACAGATTGTCAATATTGTTGAAATAAAAAAGAATAAGTACAATATTTTTACAAATCAGATTTAATTAAAAATATAATATATGAATTTAGATAAAAAACAGACAAAAGAGAATTCTATGGATTAAAAATTCGTTTCGTGCCGTATTAACTATTTCAGTTTATAAATAACAGCAAAGCGAAGTGAACTAAAAGACTTTAACCGTCAATGTCACTCACAAAATAATTCCAGTGTACAGAAAAAAAATAGTAGTTTTTTAAGGAAAAAAAAGAAAGATGGCTACCTGAAAGCCATACGCCAAAAATATCGCCGAATATTTCCTGGAACAACCCTTTTTGGGATTAAGAACCCATTTTTTATAAATCAGCACTACGTAGTACTTCGCGTACTTTTAAAATCCCTTTACTTATTTTACTTGAGTTATTTGAAGGGAAAAAAAATGCTTTACACTCTGATAAAATATCTCGAGACATTTATAAAAAATCTGTACTCCTTTTTAGCTTCGTTAATCCGTCAATTTTTGGACGTCATATTTCTGGTATAATCTATTGCACAAATAGACTTAATTCATCAACATTCCTTTCACAGATAATTCTGTGAAAATAAAGATTAGTTTTAGTTGGAAACTACAAACTACATTATATTATTATAATAAAAATCATTCATGAAGGAGGTTGATTTTACAAATAGAATAAGACCAAAGAAACTACCCTGTGGCACTCCACTATATTAAACACTCATTTTTACAAAATCTCCAACAAAATAAATACCAGGTTATTAATTATTTCAATTTTAATATCAAACAGGTTCTTCTAAATGAAAAACAAGTCTATTTCATTATTATTTTCCACAATAATTCTATGTACAACTTTTTCGAATGCCAGTATCAAAACGTTACTTCTGAGAAATAAAGGGAGGTTAATCCGGATTCTGAGATGCCTCCCTTTTGAATTAAAAATGTCGTCGTTCCATTTTCTTTTACTTCGTTTTTTTGAAAATTTTAATCTGTGTTGTGATTGGTCAGTTTTTTTAGCGTTGGATTTGTGTTTTTAATAATTTCTTACAGCATGTTTTTTATGGAGATTTGTTTGAGATGGATTCTCGATGAAATCTAACTAGATCTATCCATAGAATAAATATTTTGATAAACAAAATTAATACTCTATTTATATCTTTTACAGCTATAGATGATAATAATTATGTCAGTAACAAATAATTGCAAGTGCTATTTGAAAAAGGCAGGTGTAATATTCCTACGTTTGTAAGAGAGTTATAACAACGTGAATTAGAAGACTTTAATACATCTGAAAACCAGTCTCCTCACTGACATATTCACAAAGGTTAAAAAAAAGAAAAATCTAAAACGTTCACAATCAACAGAAAAAGGGTACAAAAAAACACAACACGCTAAATGTTGCCAGCATCAAAACTCAAACTTGCTACTAATTAAAGCGAACTAACAAGCGACTTCCCGTTTCTCCCACATTTCGGGGGTAGCGTGGCAACACGGGGGGTGGGGATAAGCGGCTTATAGGGGGGGAGAGGGGCTGTTTTGATTATTTCGCAAGGATGTCTTCTTGGTACGTAAATTATGCAGCGCTCCTTCTCTCCTGTTGTTTTCAGGATGGGCTTGGCTGTCAAACTGCTAGTTGTTTGTAGAAAGATGAAATTTTGTAATTTTGCGATAGATTGGCGATGATGGTATTCTGTTGTAAGAGGTAATTAGATAAGTTTTAGATATTGGAGATAGTAAATGACAGAATATGTTTTGGATATTGCAGGATATCGGAATAAGTTTCATAGACATTTTGCGCTTCATACGTCGTACTTAGGTGTAGAATTGCCAAGTAACATTACGATTTTGAACATCTATTATAGCTAGTATTCGTTTGTTTAATAAGATAGTTGAAAGAAGAAGAAAATAAAGAATTTTTCTTTTAGATGTAAATGAACTTTTTGTAACCCAAACATTTTTAAAATTTTAGATTGGACTTTGTTCAATTACCATTAATTTCGGAAACCTTACTTTAAATATGACAGTAGAATGATTTATAAAGGGCTGTTTAAGAACATGAACTTTGAAGAAACCCAAAAATTTACGAAATTAAGATCGTATTGAGGTCAAGTGAAATAAGTAACGTAAGAAAAAAAAACAAATACTTAAATTTTTTTTCGTTGATAGATTGCCACATATATTTTACAGCAAATGAAACATTAAACTTAAGAATCAGAAGTCAGAATGCAAATTATGTTGAATATTTTACTCGTTTTGTCAAAACTTACAAATTGTGGTCATTAGTGTGATAAATGGAGTAGGTATTGCCTTTTATGTTGACAAAGTTAAACGGAACATAAATTCAGGTATTTTATGAGATATTTCTAATAATACAGATGTTCTTCTAGTAAAATCTAGATAATTACTTAACAGAAGATGAAACAAATATAGTTTGAGCAAGTGGATAAAGTCAATCTTTTTATCAGGCTAAAATTATCAAATGAGTCTCTCACTCAGGGCGGGACGGGAAGTACTATCAAACTTCTTCTTCTTCTTCTTCCTGCCCCTATCCCATTCTACTTGGGGTCGGCGCAACACGTTTTCTTCTTCCATTCTCCCCTATCAGACGTCACAGTATCATTTACTCCTTTTTCTTTCATATCATTCCTTAGACAATCCATCCATCTTTTCTTTGGCCTTCCTCTTCCTCTCCATCCATCAACATTCATACGCATCATCTCTTCGTCACATGGGTGTCATCCTTCCTCATCACATGTCCATACCAAGACAGACGATTCCCTTTCATTTTTTCTGTAACAGGCGCCACTTTCAATCTTCCCCTTATAAACTCATTCCTTACTTTATCCATTCTTGTCACTCCACACATCCATCTCAACATCCTCATCTCCGCATGCAATGTAGCATTCGTTTCTCATCCATCTGTACTGACTAAAATCCACAGTGATCCTTCAATGGCCTTTTATGTTCCAGAGTAACGGTTGCCTGGTGAGACAGTCCCGCATCCCAATATGTCCATCTTGATGTTAAAACGTTCATAGCAATCATAGATGTTTCTTACGTTTTATATTAAAATTTTCTTAGCACACTTAAAAGTTACTATGTTTTCCGTGTCAAAATATGAAAAAGGTCATAGAGACATAGAAACAAGAAAAATAAATAAAATGAGCAACTATTTCATTAAAAATGCCGCTCAGACAAGTTAAAGGTCTCGTAATAAATTACATCCTGAAACCTCGAGTAAAATTTGTTTTGTCACAGTAATTTTCCAGAGAGACGGGAACTTTCCGTAAGTAATTATGTTTCATAATGTTTCTTCTAGAATTTAGCTTCATTTTTGTTTTTTTTTCTGTTATTTTTTTTTTCGTAAACTGGCTTCTTCCTATCAAGAATAGAATGGAATAGAAAAATATTTATTTCATATAACGTGTAACGTTAAATGCGCAAAACCTCTCGTGGCGTAACTCACGTTACTGAACAATGTTTTGTTCTAAGACTTTTGGAAAAAAAAATCATACTGATGGGTCCAATCAATTTCTCATTTTGTATGAAAAAAATATTTTTTTTCTTTGCGAATTTCCAAAATTCTTAGAGCAAACATTGTTCAGTAACATGAGCTGAGTTACCGCACGAGAGGTTTTGCGCATTTAACGTTACATGTTGTATAAGACACACACACACAGAAAATGAAAAATAAAAAGCATGTCCACAACTATCACTAAAAATTTTAAAGACATACATTATAGGTAACTATTAAGGTTTGTTCAGATGCCCAATGTGCAAGGATCTCCATAGAGAAGATTGGTTACATAAATCACATAAGAGCACCACGTAAGTACAGCGGAGTAGAAGGAATAGCCTTGGCCGAAGTCGCTCGGATCATAATAATATCATCAACATTGGTTATAGTTAGAAACTTAGAATACACAGTAGTAGTTTAATTATAAGCCAATGTAGTCAGTAGCAATCTACAGTAGTAATCTACTTTATAAAAATAAGTCGGGTTTTCCTTCCTGACGCTATAACTCCAGAACACACGAACCGATTTCCACGGTTTTGCATTCGTTGGAAAGGTCTCGGGATCCGTGAGGTTTATAGCCTCTGGTGGCGAAACGGAGTTCGCCGGGTTTGCTAGTTAAATATAAAAACCTTATAGCATAGACGTGGGATATGTTTTGAAGATCTAATGAATTAGAAGTGGTCAAGACTTAATCTAATATAATATAAATATATTTTATAACTCAAAGGTGACTGACTGATATAGTGATCTATCAACGCACAGCCCAAACCACTAGACGGATCGGGCTGAAATTTGGCATTCAGGTAGATGTAATGACGTACTTACGTATCCGCTAAGAATGGATTTTGTTCAATTCTACCCCCAAGGGGATAAAATAGGGGATGAAAGTTTGTATGAAACTTTGTTAATTTTTATAAAAAATGTATTGTTAAGTTCCGACATCCACGCGAACGAAGTCGCGGGCACATATTGAAAACATAAACGTGTTTTTTGTTATAAATAGTTTGAATGTTATTTTCAGATGGTTTGAATGGAAGGAATCTTGATGTTGCCCAGCAGTGGGACAGTACAAGTTAGCTATTAATTTAGAGGTTTATTCCTAGAAAATATAAAAAATCTTACCTTGAGGAAATCCAACAGCTTCTAGCCCGTGGGGCGTTAACCCAAAAGGGCCTAACCCTCCAAGGGGGCCGGGGCCCATTCCCATATGATGAGCACTCGAATGATGTGCATAAGGGTTCTGTGCTAACGGTGATGGCTGCTTTAAATAGTGGAAATAGTGATGCAACGGCGTCGCCGAGTGGGCCTGAGGAGCCGTCGGCCCCCCGGCCGTCGGACCCGTTGCCGACGCCGAATTCGTCAGCAACGCCATCTTGGATTTTTTCTTTTTTTTTGACGCAAACTTATTTAGTCACCGCGCCGACCTCTTTCGTGTGTGTATTGACATCTTTGTAGTTTTGTCTTTGTTTCACGTTACTTTAGGCAGGGTGACATTTTTTGTTTTTTTTTTTCAGTTTATCTGAAACAAAAGAATGAAATGGTTAGTATGATAGGTTTTTTTTTTGCTAAAACGTCTTCAGGCGACATTTGAGCGGTACAAATACTTATTATAGCTCAATAAAAATGTACATTTCTAAGTACTTTGCGAATTTTTTTTTTGCGTACAAGTTTAACATGAACACAAAAAAGATAAATTGGAATATAATGAGAGTCAATACGTCTTCAATTTTTCGCGCAACTGAACATTAAACGCAGCAATTATTTACGGCTCATACATTCATAAATAAACAGTTTACGTACGTCGATTTCAATTATAAGCTACGCCGATTGATTTTTTGCTACAAACTACTTATTTTACAATTACCCATGACAATGGTAGATTTTCTGCACTATTGCAACACTAAAAACGTTAAAGTCAAACACGTGGAACGCCTTCCAATTTTGAAATTTGAATGAACTTCGAGCGTTCCATTCGTCACGATTCGGGAGTTCTGAATTCAAAAGCATATTTTTTTGTGTTTATTCAAAAAGGTTTGAGCAAAACTGATTCGTTCTTTGGTTTAGTTTTTTGCAAAAAAACGGTTAAAAGAAGAAAATTCTATAGTTATGCATCGAGCATAGATATCAAGAGCACACGAGACTTCTGTGAACACCCACGTTTACAATAATCATAGAAATAAGAAGCAAAGACTTGAACTTAGAAAATGGGACTAGGGCAACGCTAAAAATAAAGAACAATTATTGAGAGACTATTTATTTAAAAAATCTCTCATTATAAGTAAATTAATTTTAAATCAATTTATTCGGGGTCAATTCAACAAATCTTCTTCCATATTTCTCTATCATAATTGTAAGGACTAAGGACACACGTATGTATTACAGAGAAAATAATTTCAAACACCGAGAGGGCTACGAAAAAAACTTGCATTGACCGTATATCTTTCCATAGGATACATTCTTCTTTTTTTTTTCGTAATGTTGGCAAAGGTGTAGTAGGTACATGTTTACTGACATTTTGTCACGTTTATTTTTTTTTGGCTGTTACCTGAGTCACCTTTGCCAAATTGAGGGGCTATCACGTGTTGCTTTTGTGTTTAGAAAAAAAAAATTGACGAGCCATATCAAAGTGATGACATTTGAGATGAAAAAGTGTATGATATGTGTATGGTATTATAAGGTACGGAAAAAAAATGTTTTTTTGGTTGTTACTGAAAGGTTGTAGTACCCAGCTTTTAATGATAATACATCATATCAATATACAAATTATATCATTCACAGTCATTAATCGGAGTCAGAAGCTAGAAAATCTGACCATTAGTCTTACCAAGGGGTGTCGTATTACCCAGTTACTGGGTTGTGTTGTGGAGGTCCAATAGGCATTCCCTATATGTAAAATACTGATATTTAGCTGCATCTGGTTCGACTGGAAGCCGACCCCAATATGATTGGGAAAAGACAGGCAGTGGCAGATAATGATGATGATCTGGGAACTACACTTTAAAATTAGGTTATGGTGAATCCTGAACTAGGTATTATCTCCTGTGTTGTTAACCAATAGTATACCTATGTATTTAAACTTTCATCAGGTATAAGTATCGAAACCTATTATTTTCTGTACGGAAATAAAACAATGATATGCCCCCCTTCATACCGGTAGTGTAGTTGGGTCAAAGACATTTTCATCTTTAAAAAGGTATCGTTTTTACTTAGCAACTCAGAAATAATGAGCCTTATTTGCAATGGTCTCAAAAAAGTATTGTTTAGTTAGTAAAAGTGAAAGAAAAAAATGATCATTGTCACTTTCTATGTCCTAACCGGGGGTTCGCAGAAACCACACTGTCCGTACATTTGTGCCACTAATCTGTCAACAAAAGATTATCCCAAAACCAGAGATGCTATCTATATTATCCCAAACTTACACTATTTGAAATACAACTCTAAAACTACTGGTTTAAAGTAGAAAGTTGCAATTTTTTTCCAAGGTTTTTGCAAAAGGATTTCCGCATAAATGAAACCCTAGAGTTTGCCGCCAAAACCCTTAAAAGGTGTTCGATTGTGTAACTTAATGTAGATTTTGTTAAAGATTTTTGGATCCCAAAAGTCGGTGTTTCTGAAGAGTTTTCACGTCAATGATTTTTTGACGATTAAACAGTTTTTTTACTTTCGAAGAAGTTTTCTGTGGTTAACAAAAGCAAAAACCCGCACTGAGAAAAAAAGTTGGTTTTGCCAAGTTGAAAATTAGAATGCGGCAGAATTTCGAACGTACTTTTATAAAAAGTTTGCCAACACAGATAACTTTTTCTTACTAAGATATTCTGTAAACTATTTTATAAAATATCTCAAATATATTAATTAAAACATTAATTATTTTGACTTAACCCAAAATTTACTGCGCACGACCCATTAAATATTTTTTTTAATTTATTACCTACCTACTAACTTTTATTAAAAAGTATATCAATTTAGTGTAACTAAAATGAAAAAGTGTAACTACCGTTTCCTACCAAACGAAATAAAATAACAAAGCCATCTTTTGAAAATACGGTGTCAATCGCCGTAAATCTATTTGTCAAAGTGCAATAAACGCTATAAATAATAACACTGCAAACATCATCCATATTGTGTGAAGGAAAAACAAACATTCGCGCCCTCGTTATGTTTGCGCAGTTGGCAACGCCGGCTGTCAGTGTGACAAATTGAGAAAGCGCGCGCACAGAGGGTCAAAAGTCATAGATATTATAGAAGAAAATATGAAACTTTTTTTTAACGTGTCGTTTGGTAATGATGAGTAAAGTGTATTTTATAATATTTCTTCATCAATAGCAGAGGCAACTCTCGACGGTATTGTGTTCTATGCTTATTTCAACATAGTTATTTTGTCTGTTGTGTTTCAAGACGCATAAGTTGATAGGTATGTATTACTTGTGAACACTACCAACCTTTTTATATTTTCCATTGCTTAACTTTGCAAGGCATTTGTGCTTTTTAAGTTTATCTTGGACATGACCAATATCGGATAGGAAAATAACGTGAGGAAACCTGAGCTTGTACATTCAATATAAATGTATAAATCATGTCAAAGTCGTGTCGAGTTACCACAGGCGGCAAAATTAACTCTAGAGATTTAGTTTAGTTTTGGCTACAGATTTTGAAAATAACATACAAGTTCACATTTACCTACATATCTCGTGAAAATCACCTCAAGAAACGTTATAACCGACAACAAATTGTCAAAAATAGGTTAAATCATCTTTTGGACTTTTATTTCTAGTCTTCCCCAAGCTGCAACCTAACCACACGATATTTTGACAAAGACGTTTAATACAGGGCGTGATAATTGCCCGCTAGGGGCATCTATTGTGACAAATTTTGCGCATCGAAACACACTATTAACTATTTCAATGGCAGACATGTTTTTTTTTCCAGTAACCATTTGTCGATGCCACAATGGTCCTGTCGGCACTTTTTGTGGTATTTCTGCGTGAAATGATTGTATCTGTGAGCTGTGTTAGATGGGTTTCGATGGAAATCGAAGTGGAAAAAAGTTACGAAATAATTTTTCAAAAGTTTCGCTGTAGGTAACTTTTAGTTTGAATTCTAACATAATTTTTCATTTGATCCATTCGGACTATCGAGTTGAACTACATCTGTCATTTTCTATTTAATTTCATTTAGCGGTAGCAACACTGCTTTTTATGTCATGAATTCATGATTGAGGTTTCTCGACCTACATGTTTGTTTCAGGATAATTATTCACAATTTTGATTTGAAGCCAAGTTCGTAACACCCAAATAATTCACAAAAGACTTCAAGTAGAAACCATAACTGATTTGTGAGCCTAATAGTAAAGGAAATTATTAAAATGTAATGTCAAACGCTAGAAACATAATAATAAATGTAATCAAAATCGTGACATTTCCTTCTCCAAACCCAAAAATATTTTAATTTGACATCCACATCAACGGAAATGCTACGGTAGCCTCAAATATTTATTCCATTTTTCAAAACATCAGAAAAAAAAATCTGTTATTGGACACAAGCATTAAGGGGACGAGGCACAACGTCTTCTATTGTCAAACATGACAGTTGCTAAACATTCCATATTTGAATGTCACTTTAAAATTGGAACGTCTTTATTCAGTTTTATATTGTGCCAGTAGCAAATATTGTTGAGTAAAATTGAACGTTCGTTATTTCGGAGTGTTGTAGGAAAATAAAAAAAGTAAATAAAGTTTTCAAAACAAGATAGAAAATTTCTGTTAGTATTCCTTTGAAGATTTGTTTCCTTTAGAACCTCCACCCTCATGTTACAGTCCCATATAATTGGAGCAAGCCTGTTGGTATCAAGCAGGCATGAATTCAAACTTCAGACTGCTGCTGAGAAAAAAACAATCATTTTTAATCGTGGTAAAATCATCAAATGAGGGCAGGGCGGGAGGGACTGTCAGACTTGTACTCTTTTGACTAAAATCCACGGTGTCCTTCAATAGCCTTTTACGTTTCGGGTTCACGGTAATTTGAAAAGTCCCGCGACCTCGGGAGGCTTTAGCCCTCTAGAGGATGCCCCGTCATCATGCTGACACTCTTGAAGCGCGCGCGGAACACAAGTGACATGATTCATAGTCGGACAGCGAATCGCCCTTTACTCACCGCCCGCATGCCCGCGCCTACGGTGGCCGGAGATCCTCTGCCGTTGAACCAGCCCTTATGATTTTTTTTAACCTTCAAACACTTTATATCGAATTTATCAGCCAAAATGAAAAATATTCCTATAAAGTAGTTTCTAATTTGATTAATGAAAATCAATTCTTAATCTAAATGTTTACCTATCAACTGCCTACTTGGGTTATTCACTAAAATCATAGATAAGAAAAATTGTTTTGTTACTCTATTCTATTAGATCATTAGAAAGATTTAAGTTGAGATTATTTTATTAGATTCATATCTCTATTTCCCATATTGCTACTTGCGATACGTAGATGTAATCGGTTCTGATTTTATCTGCGCAAAGATAAAATGTCTATCGTTCATTACGGTAGGATCTGAAATATTTGATTCACTACTTTGATTTTTATCAGATGAATGTAGTCAACGAAATAGATAAGTGTTGGCATAATATTTGAAACAATATGAGACTAAAATTAAAGAAACGTTGAAGGAAAACATCATGAGGAAACCGGCATGTCCTAGATCCAAAAATTCGATGACATGTGACATCTACCATCCCGCACTGGGCCCGCGAGGTGGATTATGGCCCACTCCCTCTCACAGAGAGGAGGGGTTTGTCCCAGCAGTGGGAACATTATAGGCTGACGATGATGATAATGAGACCAAAATTCCGGGGAGTCTATACTCTACTCAGTAAATGATCGAAGCTGACTGGCGAGCTTTCCGAGGCATGGAAAAAATTTGCTAAGTGGCCTACAGCAATAGCAACTTCATCAAATCGGGCTTAACCTTGAAAATCGACCTGCTATTGGGGCTATTGAGTATCTCTGTTGACAGTTCAAATGACGATCACTTGCTCTGGTGAACATCAAAAAGCTGTCAAAAGGTAAATTTCACATTGTCTTTTGCATTTCCAATGAAACTGAAATGTTCCCTGAATTCAACTATTTTTACGCTCTTGAGGCACTCCACTCCTCAACTTAGCCTTATAACAGATATCAAGCCATTCAAGTTCAGTGGAAAACCGCAGGCTGGTCAGTGACTATCAAGTTAGGCAACCTTGCTGGGCGGATATTTATATATAACCACTTTTGACTATTTAACGATAAAATTAACTATCATATTGTTAATATTTCTTCCAACACTTTCCATCTATAGGCTCTCGCACCCCATATTTCTACTACCTGCATGATTCTTTACCTCTTTTGTTGACTGTACCTCATATTGTCGAGGTTTTGATACCTATCAACAATGATATGCTATTACAAATGATAGTTATCTAAAATTCCGCGGCAATAAATTTAATGAGTTAGTTATGTAATATCATGTTTAGATAATGATATTTTCCTTCTATTTTGTTTAAATGTACAAACCCAGGAAGCTGTTTACTTACATAGTTCAAGTTTCTGCTTAAAATTTTTGTTCTGTTTTTACCCGACTGCGCGACGCAAAGGAGGGTAATGTTTTTATCAGTCTATGTATGTATGTATGTATGTATGTATGTATGTATGTGGCGTTCTACGAGACCAAATGCGTAGGCCGATTTTGGTAATTTATACGTCAATCGATTCGTCTTAATCTTGCGAGTGTCACTAAAGACATGACAGTAATCAAAATTCACCACAGCGACAACCAGACGCCATATTATTGTCAAAATGAAAAATAAAATGTCGATGAACTATGTCATGTGGGGTATCGTTGAATAGGTATTTTAAAATCATCTTTAGGTTCCCTTTATCATTTTTCATTTTAAATAATAGTTTAGGATATATAACGATTTAAAGTTGTTTAGCAAAACAATAATTCTCTGAATAGTAACTAAAAAGTATGAAATAAAAAAAAAATATTTAACGAAAACGAAAAAACCCGACTGCTTTAAAAATACTAAAAAGAAAGAAACAAGTCCAGTAGTTAAGAATTCACTCATTCACACTCACAGTCGGGGCCCGTTGGGAAGATTTGATTGGTATAATTTGAACGGGCCCCGACTGCGAGCTTTTTAGTTTTTTTTAAAGCAGTCGGGTTTTTTGGTTTTCGTTAAATATTTTTTTTTAAAAGGTTGGCCACCCCGTTTCTCACTTTTTAGGCAAAGTTGTAGTATTAGAAATGTTGTTCGGTTAGTATACTTAAAGTATGAATTCATTTATCAGTAGCTAATTGAATAAGTCACGGAGCATTATCTTTTTATCATCCAAATGTTTCTTCATGCACATTCTAAATCTTTATATAAAAAAACGCAACTATCAAAAAACGCAATCAAAATAATCTCACAAACTGCATAAAAGTTCGCTCCAAAATAGAGCAATTCCCCAGAGTTGCCAACACAAAAAACAATTAGACGCACAGTGGGGCCAACATAATGCGCGCCAGACAAAAACTAAAAGCAAATCAGTTTGAACCTCCCGGGAGGAAACTTGATACAGTCATTACT
Organism: Agrotis segetum; assembly: GCA_036375495.1. NCBI lineage: Eukaryota > Metazoa > Arthropoda > Insecta > Lepidoptera > Noctuidae > Agrotis > Agrotis segetum. Next base: position 166,875 of record JAQSVV010000310.1, on the reverse strand, counting down.
TGCTCGATTATTGCTCTAGTTGCGGTTGTAAGGGGTGAAAGAGGATGAACGAGGGGTGAAATATTGATGTTTGTTAAGTATCTTTGGTTTTTAATAAAAAAAAGTAGTAGACTTGCTTTTAATAGTCATTTTTAGGGTTTTATCGATGAGATGACACATTTTCTTGGGTCGCCTTCAAAGGAGTAACTTATTACCTAGTAGTGGGTTGTGGAAGTCAGATGGGCAGTCGCTCCATGTAAAATGCTTGCATTCAGATACACATAAATTCAGATGGATTCTAAACGCACCAACAAGAGAAATTCCTAGAGCGGCAACGTTTAAAAAAATATTTTGCTACTTTTAAATTTCAGTATTTCATTCTTTTTTATGTGTCCTCCAGTCGCTTGTCACGTGTTTTCTTTCTATCTTCTTTTTCTCCTCAATGAATAATTGTATACATAATTTCCAAGTCACGTGTTTCCACAATAAACACTATACCATTCTAAGAATTCATTGACACGTTATCAGTAATAATAATATGTTTAGCACGAGGCTTATGATAACGAATTTAATTTCATCAAGGCCATTGGTTTTTTCTGTTGTTAAAAGAAACATAAAACTAAATTAGTAACGGAAGGAATTTTTATTGAGATTTCAAAACTTGTGTTGATTTGGTCTGCTGGTGCTGATTCTGTGTTCTGTCAGCTATGCTCTAAAAGCCATTTATTCGTTTAGAAGTTGTGTAAAAATGGAACATAAATTTTATTTCAGAGTAAATACAAAAGTATATCTAACTAATCTAATCTAAGATGATGGCTGGATTTATGTTATTCTTTCATTAAAAAACTTTGGAATGAACTTGAATGAAATATGGAACACAGATAGTCAATAGATAAAGGTAGTGTTTGTTAATATAGTTCCATTTTCTCCCGTCTTGAAATCTCTCCAATAACAAAATTAAATGGTCGTCCAAATAATACATTAAACCTTTTCTCTACCACATTATCACCACTAAAGCACCTAATAAATAACAAAAGAATCCCAATTCAATCTCCACCCAACATGTGCATTTAATAACATACCGAAAAACCCAATATTGAGCATATTTCAACAAAAATTGCTACCGCGCTTGTGTCAGTAATTGCGGCGAAGCACCAGGGGGCGGAGGCCCTGGGGAGACGGTAATGGCCCATGTTGGCAAATAGCTGGGCTTAGCTGACCCACTGTGTGGAGAGGAGCGCCACTTTCGTTTGTTTTTTGCATTTTTATGGTTGGAACTTGAGGGCGGGGTTCAACTAATTTTGTCTGTGGTTTAAAGATCTTGTTTATGGATCGATTGATGGTTACGGGTTGATAGATTTGGGAATTTTGTTTGGTTTTGTACATTTTAAGGGTTGGAAAAGAGAATATTTATGGAGACATGAGGCTTAACCAATACACAGATATATTAAAGCCCATGATGAAACGGCATTTTAACAGAGACAGTATAAAAAATGTTATTGAAATGACATTCATAAGGTTCGATTGACAGACGTAGAAATATCCACAAATCGTAATGAAAACGATGGTCACTCACGTATCTAGCTAGAGGACGGCTAAAACGTTGCAAAAACTTAATTGAAACTCCAACTGTTATTTCACATAGCATAGCATTATCATCATTGTTTTTGCTTGACAAGAGAAGTAAATACGAAATTAAATAATACGCTATCAATTCGTACCAAAATAAACCACATGACAAAGCTCAATTTGTGTCATCAACAAAACCAATCTGCAACACTACCCCATATCATTACCAACCTAACGCCAAAAATATTCAAACAAAGTGATCCATAGCTAATAAAACTTACATTAACATGATTACAATCTCAATACCATAAGGTTTCCCATACAATTCATGGTATCAATACGTTTCATATTTTCTCCATTGTAATTTTGGCGGGAGGACGCCGCTTGGAACAATGTGCACGTGGCAGCCATTGTTGAGAACCAGTGTTGCCAATTGATTATATTAATTTCGTGGAGTGCTCTTGATTTTTGGGCCTCTTAAATTAAAAGTGTGCAGTTGACGGTTTATTTGTAGTGTTAGTTACTATAAATCTTTGCACAAATACATGAGTAGACCCAAAGATTAATTCTAGACGATATTTGTTTTATGTTGGTATTACAATCTAAACTAAATCAAGAAATAAATAGCCACTGCCGATTTTGTGGTCTAGTTAGAGGATCATATAATAGAGGCCCAAGATAAGTGGGAGTAGTTTTCGAAGTATTTCGGTTTTCTGCAGTGACTTTCAACTGGATAAGCATATAAGCTTAAGAAAATCTTTGTTATTCGTTTAATTATGGTTTACCGAACGTCTGCGTAAGTTAGTCCATTTTATACTAATTTAGAATGATTTTTTCACTAAAAGTATTTCAACTGGGATATTATTATCAATGTCTAATAAGGGCACAAACAGGTAGATGTATGATGCCACGAACAGTGGGTATTTGATACTGGAAATTAATATAAAATTATGAATAGAAGAAGTTCGTTCATTCGTAAGCAGTGTTTACAGACAGGGTGAAATCTTTTACAAAAAGGTCACTTAAGTATATCTACTATGAGTATATGCATATGTGAGAATAAGCCTCTGGAACTTTTATTGATTAAATATCGTGAACAAACCTTCATCACGATATTTTTCTTAAATAATGTCAGTGATTTCCAAAATGAACACGGAATGCGTGCATTATGAAAGCCACAATGATACTTTCTAGGGTTTGAACCCACACCTCTGGAACCCTTTATATAAGGTCATAAACCAAGAACCAACCTAAGAATATTTGACAGTGTCTTTTCAAACGTCAAAAGAATACAAATGGCGGCAACGACGTGTTGCCAGCTTAACTACGAGCATCTGCCAAACAGTCAGTTAATTTTAGAGATTAATAATAATCACTTGATTTTAAATTAACAGTGTAATAAATCACTGAATATGCTAATGTTCGATGGGTTAGTGAATTAATTACGCATATTTATCATGGAGTTACTCCATGACGGTAATGAAGTAAATAAATTGATTTCTTGTTCGTTTTTTCGTTCGTAGTGTTTGTTTTTCTGTTTTTGAGTAAAAAACAATTTAATTTGTTTATTGGTTATCACACTGTACGAAAGTAGATAGTATTTGTTTATGTAATAAATATTCCCAAAAATGCTTATATTCATACTAACAGCATATTCTCTTCTCAAAAGCATTCATTTTTTTATGCGTTTTCATGCCATAATAGTAGCTTAATTAGTTATTTCCACAAAGAAAATATTTTTTGACTCAGTTAGGATACTTTTTATCCCAGTAGTACTACTGTACTTTCTCGAAATTAGCCCGTGAGGATAATTTATAATGTGGGCCGAAGCCACGGATTAAATTTAACGTTAATTATTATTAATCGTGAAATGTACACGTAACTAGGTAAGTATATTTACCCGACGGAAACACACCTTCCCAGAGTAAATGCTTGCTTGTAAAATTATAATATGTTTGAAACATGTTCCATGCTTCAATTTTATCCACAAGTCTATTTTTAAGAGACCCATTGTAAAACCCTTATATTATTATACTAGCCAATAAACTCATACAATAACCTTTCATCCATAAATCACAAATACGCAATCAAATAGCCTATCATATTTCACAAGGAAACCTATTTAAAATAAAAAATAAAACTAAAAACTTTTCAACGTTGCCAACATCAACACAATTACATATAACCCCACCATGTGTGATACGCACAAGTTATTATAACATATCGAACTAAATATAGCTACGGAATTTGGTCGGGTAAACAAACTTGGGACGGCGTAAATCGATAGCGACGAGCGAGCAGGATGACGCAACTATTTGTACGAGATAGAAAAAGATAGGCATAGCGGGGTGTTTGTAAGGCGTGGTTTGAATCCGAAAGTACGGCAGTAAGAGCGAGCGAGACGCATATACGTTTATCGCTTCGTTGAAAATGTACGTTGTAAAGAAAAAGGTTTTATTTGAAACCTAGATTGTAAATAAAACATATGACTTAAGGAACTGTTTTTAGCTTCCCGTTTCTTGTTATTGGAAAATGCTTTGTGAGTTATTATTGCCAGTTTTATAAGTTTTGTTTACATTTTGATGAAAGCGCTATTTTATTGGAATTGTGAACAATGAGTGCTTACCTAAGTGGGTATTACGTATGGAGTAAATAAATGTGATTAAAGGAATTGTTTAGATGGGAAACACTTATATTCACAAAGTCCCGTTGTTATTGAACATGCCTAAGGTGTGAGTTTCAACTAACAAGGGCTTATCACATTCCGACATTACTTAGGTAGCCTATTTATCGGTATTATCGGGTGCCATCTATGATAAATTATATATAATTAACAGTCATCTCGCGATTCGTGTAGCCAAAAACTGAAAGTCTGTCTTGCAAGTAATTTTAGTCATTAGGGATATTATAAATTGATGAGAAGGACATTTCAGTACCTACCCAAATAAAACAGACATTAAAATTGAGAACAGACAAACAAAATATGGTGAAAGCTTGACTATGGGAATCATGCCAACGCATTCCTGGGTAAAATCAAACTTTAGAAATAGAAGCCACACAATAAAAACTTTTTACACAAATAACTTTTACAATTTTTAGATTGGCAACACCGAATCATGCGTACCAACACGCACATTCTAATTAATGCATCCTCTACGTGACTTTGAAAATAGAACACTAACAAAGGTTAATTTATAGTGTACGTTTTGTGCATGAATGCGTGTACGTGATTGTAACAAATAGTTGTGTTTTATTGTGTAGTGGCGATATAAAAAACTTTTATTCGCGTCGTGTGTGGGAGGAATTATGAAATGAATCATTTGGTAGAAATGAACGGAATAACATTTTATAGAATGCGTGAAACTGAAAATATTTAGTAAAATAATTATGTAGGTACTTGCCTGGGGCTAAAGATTTAATAATTACATATTATTATTGAGACAATAATGAATTTTTGTCTCAATAATAATTTGCGAAATAAATTACTACACCAATGAACCCGTCATTGCATTTATTTCATCATTACTGCTCTGAAAACGGTGAACAAAAACATAATATAACGGAAACTGACCAATGAATGTTAAAAAAAAATGGCAGCAATATTCACAAAACAAAACCAATATACCTAAGTGTTGTCAACATCGTATAGAAGCTCGTAAAGAAAGGTCCTCCGTTATGTGGTAGAGTGATGATCTATCGTCAGCTTCCATTTGAAGCAGATACAGCCAGATATCAGTATTTTAAATGGAGCGACTGCCTGTCGGACCCCCACAGCCTAGTAACTGGAGAATACGATACACCATGGTAAGACTGGTTGTCAGACTTTCGAGCTTCTGACTAATAGTAACGACTGTCAAAGAACTACAAATGACAGCCGGGACCAACGGCTTTGCGTGCTTTCTGAGCTACGGAGGAAACTCGCTAAAACAGATGGTCACCCATCCACAGACCAACCTCGGCAAGTGTGGGATAACCCCGAAGATTAGCCTGATGTGTGGAATTTCATACAAAAACAAACTAGGATACGGCGCATCAATTTTATCTACATCTCGTCAAACCACTATATTATTATTAGTACAAACGGGTGCAGACTTTTTTTAGAAAGGGGCGGTTTTCACCCCTGCTCCAAACACAGCTACTCATTGTCAGTTTAGCTATGTACGATAAATATAAGGCATTATGTGCTTCGAACATCTGCCTCACGAAAAAAAAGAATTGTTTATGGTCGTCAAAATGGCGATGGCGGCACATTGTTTCGCTTTTACTAACCCTTTTTAAAGGGAACGCTTGTTTGTTCAATTGACACTGCTTTTACAGTTGTATTTTGATTTAAAGTAAAATTTTCTAAAGATAATTGATGCTACATTCTTACTGGATTCAAATTGCGTAAACACAAGAAAATAATGTTAATTTACTATTTGATAATTTACATACCGTATGAGTATACCTTTTTTGTTAATTTTCATGAAATGAGTTATCAGTTTCGTTGCTCTAACAAAGCAAATTTTATGAGAAACTTATCCACTATTTGATCAAAATAATTAAGAATCTTGCAGTCATAATTTGCCGATCTTTTCCCAACTATTTTGGGATCGACTTCCAATGGAACTGTATGCACGGGAATTTGAATTTGTAACTTTATCTAGGTACAAAGTAAGTATACGTTGCGACTGTCTATATGAAATGATGAAATGAAATGATGTTTATTTATGCAAGTAGGTTATATCAACACTTTTACACGTCTTTTCATAAAACTAGGAGGGGCCGGTGTTTCGTACCTGACTACTCTGAGAAGAAACATCCGAAACAAACTCAGAGGTCACAGTCTCTTTTAACTACAAAATTTTCCAGACATCATAAATGTAGAACAATAATTATACGAGAACCATGCAGGCAATGTCTGAAATGGTCTTTTGAAGAAAGAACCACACAAATTTGAGTGGACCTGTCCAGTCAGTGCAAGCATGAATGAAAAGCATCTGACCGTCACAACTCCGTTACTGGGTAAAACCTCTTGGAAATATAGTTTTCCAGACTTCCAGGCCATTTTTTATAATCGTGGTAATGTGTCGTCCAACCCAGGGCAGAGCGGGAGGGACTGTCAGACTCGTACTGACTAAAATCTATGGTGTCCTGCATAGATAGCCCTTTACGTTCCATGGTCACGGTAATTCGTAAGTTCCGGCCATGCTGCGGGGTGAGATGGAGTGGGAAGCGGTCGCCTTTTTCTGCGAAGCAGTCATGCTAGCGAAGAAGGAGGCGCGCCGCGTGAGGGAGAGGACAGCAATTTACAGCCGCAACCCAGCCGCAGGTAGACTCCCACGATGGACGTCGCCAGACGATCTCCGGCCACCGTAGGCGTGGGCATGCATGTATGTTCTAAAAGTGATTTGAGTGGACTATGAATGTAGATTGTAGAATCAAATTGACAGACAAACACGCCAGAGTAACCTTTACTCGTTGGCGCCGTATGACCTTACAGTCATCACAAAAACATGAAAGGCTTCCATTCTTCAACTCTTTACATACAAAATATTAAACAAACTACATGGCCCATTGTGTGGGCAGGTTCTAAGCCAACATTCACGTTCCCCTAATTGGGAGCTGGGCAGTGAGTCAGCGGAACTCTTTGTTGCTACCGAGTTACGTGTAACAGAAGTAACGATATGGTTCCCAAAGTGATTCTTTTTTGTTTTGTTTTGATAGGAAATGATGTTTGGTGATTTGGTAGTTTTCGGTTTACAAGTTGTGTGTTAGTTGTTATTAGAACTTATCTTATTGTTTTTAAAACTCGGTTTTTATCAATGACTAGCAAACCCGGCGAACTCCGTTTCGCCACCAGATGGCTTCGTTTTCTTTGCTATAAACCTCACGGAGCCCAAGACCTTTCCAACGAATGCAAAAGCGTGGAAATCGGTTCGTGCGTTCTGGAGTTATATCGTCAGGAAGGAAAACCCGACTTATTTTTATTTAGTAGATTGAGATCTTATGTAGCCCACAGACTTACGGCGAAAAATCTCCCCAAGATTACAAATGAAGTAAAATATCCTGATTTTCGGGCGTTCTTGGTGTGAATCTATAGGCGCAGACCACATAGAAAAGACGTGAGACGCAGACGGGGCGGATACATTATGTGTCTCTTCAGCGTCTTATTCATAAAAAATGTATAGAAGCGTCGCGACGTAAAACACACAGGAGAGACGGGGCGCGGACGCGTTAAAACTACCGTCCCGTCCCGAAGCCGGGACGTGCCGCTAGTTTTGAATAAAAACATAAGTAATATATTTAGAACAACTTGCATAGATTTTTTTTTATTTTATTACATAGTACACAATGAGATTAAATTCATTATTAGTCACAATTTTATGTCTGGCTTTATGACTCCAAACATAGCTTGCCTAATCTAAGACGATTTAATAATCATTAGACATCATGTTTTGCTACACTGCAAGCTACGCGATACGTGCTACGGCGTAGCGTTACTACGTAATGGCGTAGCGTTGCTACGTCATGGCAAAGCGTTGCTACGAAATAACGTAGACGTTTTGCCACTAAAATTACGCGACCGAAATTCCGTTTGCTTCATTTTTTGATAAGAAAATTATTATGCCAAGTAATTAGACCAGAGTGAGTGGTGTAGGCGTAAACGATAGTACAATTAATTAGTCGTTAATATTTTTTAGTAAAATAATGTTCAATTTGCATTGCTCATTGATTTGTATTCATGCAAAATTAGTAAATATTGTAAATAAAGCAACTATTCTCAATGTTAAACAATTAAAATTTAGTATTTACTTTACGGTTACGTTGCGCAGTCGTGCTATTGCTTGTGCTGTACCCTTAGCACGTATTTTCAGTATTTGAGACGTAAAGTAAAACGGAACTTTGACAATTTCAAGCCGTCGTTTTCAAGGAAAAAAATAGTTCCTCTTTCGCACACCAGAGGCGCTTTTTCCATTTTTTCCATTTTTTCATACAAAAAACGCTGTAAATACTGTAAAGTAAAAGAATGAAAATTCGTGCTAAGGGTACTGGTGTCATAATATTATGTGATTTAAAAACAAAAAAAAAACATGGTCATAATGCCAAATTCGTTCCGGTTTTTATATGCACTTGTTTCTTAAGTAAAAGTCTGTGTAAATAAAATAGATAATTCAGTATTTTACATCAATTAGGTTGGATTAGCTCTAGATTAAATGATAAGGAACGTGAAAAAGAAATGTTTAATCAATTAAGCTGACTGTATTGACGTAGGTTTACAAGTATGAACTGGCAACGGATGTGAGATATGAAATCTCAGTTTGATATCATAATATTGCCTTTTTTTCTAAATATAATGCTACTTTGAAACGTATTTGACGTAATATTTTTCTAAATTTAAAATAGGATTGATCTTGGCGTCAGAGCTTTTTTTTATTATTAATGATAGGTTCGCGTTTGACCACTATCTCGCCTCATGGTAAGCGAAGATGTGGTCGACGGTGAAGCACGCTTGCCTAGAAGTAACTTACTCTACAGAAACTGGAACTTGTGTGCACTGACAGAAAATAGTAAAAACTGTATTATATATACAGATTTAATATGATATATACAGACAGGATTTTGGCAATCAGGCGGCCCTGATGAGACCTGATTACAGGCCTCCTGACATGCTTAATATAATATGTGCTGTGGCCATAAATAGCCCAAAACATATACTCACACACTACACTACATAAACACTATATGAAAAACATTTATATTTTATGTCACTAAAAAAGGGTTACCTTCGATTTGCCTGAGATTCCTTGACCAGATTCTGATTTAGTAACATAGGGACAGTTTCAGGAGTGCAAACTTTCAATAAAAAAAAAACGGTTTGCAATTTTAATATACAAGTTGATACACAAACATAAAAAACACAGTCAAACTGAGAAGCTCCTGTTTTTAAAGTCAGTTGCACAGCTATAAATAATAAGTAAACTCAATCGCATATCTTGGACTGGTTAACCATCCTTATAAATTAAAATTAGCTTTGTTACCGTGACGGTAAAGTCGTGATTCAATGAAGTGGCGCCAGTGGCCCACTGACCATGGAAGAAGACTTATTGTTACTACATCTTATTAATAATATTAAAGTTATATGTTTGTTACTTGAACTTAAAATTCTATGTTTCTGTAATTGTATGTGTTTGTTCTGAGTTCTATGTTTTAATTTTCATGTGTACATAAATAGTAAAATAAATAAATGAATTTGTTGGATGAGTTCATTCTTTAACTACCTAATAACTTTGCGCAGACGCAGGTTCAATTTGAAAATAAAATACAGGCTTTGTTACTCCCCAAAAACGTAGCTTTCTATAAGTAAAACATTTGGAAATTCGTATAGTAATTTTTGAGTAAATTCATTACACAAGTATTTAAATTATTAAGTTTTATTGTAACTATTAACTTATGGTCGTCTTGTTGCCGAAAACAACAATTTTATAGTTATTTTCGGAAAAAAAAATACCAAGATTATAAATAATTTGGCGCGGTCAAAACCTATATAATATAATATGAGTACATAAGAGTACTTAGGCACTTTAAGGGTGAGTTTTTTATTTTATTATTTGTTACTTCTTAAAGAGAACTTGGTTTTTGTGTTGAGGGTTTTTTGAATTTTAAATTTTGAACAGAAAGCAGGCAAGATAGGTTATTATTAAAAAGCGTTAAAACAGATATACCTACACATAATTGTCCATTCTCGCAAACAAGAGACAATCAGTAGATCAATTTCCCAATTTTTCCCAACATTCCATTGTTTAGCGATAGTCCAAAACTGAAGTGATTACACACATCACTATTCATCATTTTTATTTTATCTTTAGGAAATGTACAACTGGTATTGAAATACAATTTAATGCTTCAACTTGGCGTTCAATCACGATACGCTATCTGTGCGATAGTGTCGAAATTATCTTGTTTTTTAAACAATTTCAAGTTATTACGTGACCTCCTTGTTATTTTGTGTTGATTAGTTTCATATATCATGTTTAAAGAAGTTAGGGTAAGCAGGATTCAGAGCTGTACTTTTTCGCGGGGACTTTTTTTTTGGAAAGATAATGTTTATCAAGTTGCTATCTACTGTTTTTGTGATTAGTATAAGTTTTCTCGTAAGTAATTTTATTTATATTTAGATAAACAACGTGTAACTTACTACTAATAGCGCAAAACCTCTCGTGGGGTAACTCAGCCCATGTTACTGAACAATGTTTGTTCTAAAACTTTTCTTAACTACTCTATTAACGTTACACGTTGTATAAATAATAAATTCCTCGGGAAAGTTTTATAAAGAGGCTAAGAGTGTTTATGGCTAACTTTTAACGATACTGGTTTGATAAAGATGATATTTTCACTTAGGGGCAACTTTAGCACAATCATAATTACCTATATAAATTGCACTAAAAACACTTATCACAATTCGTGTTATTATTCTATTATGATTCTGCTAGTGTCTCTTTTTATGCCCCCCGAAATGAGTTTTAGTTTTTTCTATTATAATTTATATCTGGTAATCTGGTTATTAATCATGTTTATTGATTTTTAGTGCTCCATATTTCAGCATAGTCGCGTCGTTTTTCAAAGAATTCTTCCGTGGTGATAGCGCTTGAAAAACAAAAACAGTGCCCTTAGCACGAATTTTCACTCTTTTACTTTACAGTATTTACAGCGATTCTTGTATGAAAAAATGGAACAGCGCCTCTGGTGTGCGAAGAAGGAACTAATTTATTCCTTGAAAATTGTCAATGTGAAATTGTCATAGTTCCAGTTTACTTAACGTCCCAAATACTGAAAACTCATGCTAAGGGTACAGTGCCGAAATACTGAAAACTCGAAGTAAAAATTGGAAATAACCAGTTTCAGTTCTAATGTAATCTTGTTTACTGATAGCTCTTCTCATGTTCCCAACTATACTGGGGTCGGCTTCCAGTCGGACCATTTGCAGTTGAATATCAGTATTTTACATGGAGCGACTGCCTATCGGACCTCCACAACCCAGTAACTGGGTAATACGATATAACATGGTGAGACTGGTTGTCTATCGAACTTCTGATTGTGATAACCGACTGTCAAAGATCTACAAATGACTGCCGGGACCAACGGCTTTACGTGCTTTCCGAGGCACGGAGGAAAGTCGCTATGACAGATGGTCACCCATCTACAGACGAACCTCGGCAAGCGCGGCTTAATCCGGAAGATTGGCCTGTGCTGTCTGTAATTATTTAGAAACTAGCTCTTCCAGTATATTTTCGAAGCGAAGCGAAAAAAAAGCTAAAGTAGTGGAAAGTTTCCCGATGATTCATTTAGGTATCTTTTCCGCATAAATAAAAAGATATCTAACATATTTATTACAAGTACATAAAACAGATAATTTTATATGATTTACTCTCAATCAACTTTATTATTTCCGTTAGCGATAAGTAACCGATTTCTTAGAATTACGATAAATATTTTAAATAATCATGATATTTGTTGATATGGCTTCGTAATTTACTTACGATTAGAAATCTTACTGTTGTGGTATATAAGGATGATCATTAAAACCCACTTACATCATCCATCCATCCATGGATGGATGCCAATCGTGCCACAAACGGATGATGTTCATCGTCAGCCTATTAATGTTCCCACTGCTGGGACGCAGGCCTCCTCTCTGTCAGAGGGAGCGGGCCAGAATCCACCACGCGGGCCCAGTGCGGATTGATGGATGATCACATATCTTCAAATTTTTGGTTCTAGGACATGCCGGTTTATTCACGATGTTTTCCTTCAACGTTTTGAGAACAGTGGTGGAGAAATAAATTACACAAAGTAATGCGTCTTGCTGAGTGAGTCTTGCTGTCACGGTTGCAACCAGAAGTTCTCGTAAAGGTAGCCAGATATTTCTCTGCGTGTTGGATAATCCATTAATGAACGAAGGCTATAGACTACAAAACATAACGCTATGACCAATAGAAGCCGAGCACCGAGAGTGACACCGCGGGAAACAACTAGTTGTAGTAATAAAGATATTAATCATCAATACTGAGACTTAAAAAGATCTAGTAGGCAGTTAAGAATCTAAATTATGAAAATTTTCATGTAAACGGAAGCGGAAAGATTGTATCAGTAATTTCTTTATCTTTTAAAACCAATTATGACATTGATTTTACAAATGTCGTCAATAAATCCAAAAGAACAAAGAAACTCAATCCATCTGTACGTATTTTATCATTATTTCATTTCTTATTGATTTCCACTGAATATCAGAGGGTTACTGGATGCAGGTCGCTTCCAACCGGTATATGTGGAGATCTAAAGGGGAGGCCTATGTTCAGCAGTGGACGTCCTATGGCTGAGATGATGATGATGATGAACAGAGGGTTTGTGACAAAATATTTATACGTATTTTATTGTGCGGTGCGTCTGTACAGGATATGTCCCAACTCCTTTCGTGCTCATCCTGCCCAACCACCTAATGACGTACATAGCACCGCGCGGGTAGCTACTTACTATTGGTCGGATACAATTTAAGTACATCGACACGCAAAGAAGAAGCGTACTTGAAGTATACTTCATTGATTGTAAGGAAATTTGAAACACGCCTCATGTACGAACGAGAAACTAATATTTTTCATCAAAGTAAGACAAGTTCACAAGAACTTAAATGCTCACTCACTAGCCTTAATATTTTACAATAGTTACTGCTTATCTTACTAAATCGTTACTGAATCGTCCTCTTAATATGTGGGGTCAGATACACGCAGAGAAATGTCTTGCTTCCTATACGAGAACTTCTGGTTGCAACCGCGACAGCAATTTAAGACTCACTAGTTGACTTTTCAACATTTCTAGTAATAAATACTAAGTAAGTAGTAGAGATAACAAGGACTTAGTATTAAATACTAAGTAAGTAGTAGAGATAACAAGAAGTTAGTATTTATTACTACTTTTTTTTTTTTTTTTTTGTAAAGTCAACTAGTGAGTCTTGCTGTCACGGTTGCAACCAGAAGTTCTCGTATACATTTCTCTGCGTGTAGACGGTCACTCTAAGTAAAGTACTGATAATTAGCAGCATCGAGATAGATTGGAAGCTCTCAACATAGATGGGAAACGGCTTTATAAGAAGTAGTGAACCTTTACTTTTTATTTTATGCAGCAACTGTGCAATTTGAAAATAAAATATATAGTCTTAGCCTATATTACCTACTCGCTGGTAAAGTAGCTTTCTATAGGAGAAAGAATTTTCAAAATCGGTTCAGTAATTGAGTTATTCATTAGAAAGTAAAGTACAAATATTTTTCTGGAAAATTATAGAAGACAGAAAATTATGCGCAAAAAATGTGTTTTTATCGTTGAAAGGCATGCAGGAAATTGCTCAAAGTTATACAATCAAACGTTTGTCGGTATGTATAATAATTAGAAGTCCCTATAAATAAATATAATCATAAATATAATGTCTTATCACAGCTGTTACGTTTGATTAGATTATTATCAGTTATTTTGTATCTGGCACAGTTATCAGTTACAATAAACCGAATTACTCAATTTAACTTGTTTTGTTTAACTCTGTGTTTATTTTTACTGTCGAGTTTGTTATGAGTTACGACTGTATTGATTTTTGCATGCTTTCATTTCTGTTTATTTCTATTAGACAAAGTGTAGAAAACTACACTTTTAGACTGAATGAAAGAATTCTTTTGCCTCAGCAAGCAGCGATTCGTAGATGACTAAAAATGAAATCGTTTATCTATTTTCTTCGTTTCCAAGTCCTTCTACACTATTTCATTTTGTCTATTCTTCCGTAGTCATAACTTTGTACCGTGTAATGCTACGACCCTAGATACAGTTTTAAAAAAACTTATGATTTTCAGAGTATTCATTAAATGGTTTTGATAAGGTTTTTAAAAGATTTTCTACCGACGATTTGTTGTACAATTTTGAAAATATAATAGGCGTATCTTTCTGGTAAATATTTGTAAGTACTGATTTGTGACGTAATCAACAAGATAATAAACTTTTCTTAAAGAGAAATGTGCATTATATTATCAAGACAAAAAAAAAATTCAGCATTATGATGAGTGGTAAGATAATTATATTTTCAAAACGAAACTTAAGACAGTTGAATAAAAAGTAAGTACCTATTGAATAAAGATTTAATTGTTATCTCTTCTTAAGTGTCTTTTTACAAGATGATTACTACAAGCACTTGAAGATTAACTGTTATCTTAAAGCTTACGAAAAGGTACAAAAATTAAATGAAATGCCTTTTACGATTTTTAAAACAACAAAAGAAGATTCCAACTTCAAAATTTCGTAATGGCCTTTAATCTCAAAACAAACAATATAAAACTACAAAATCCCTTACCAAAAAGTAAAGACCTCAATTAAAAAATAATCTAAATTCCACAAAATAACTTATAATCTGGTAATACTAAAGAATTACGCGTGTTACATGTTCAAATAATAAAAATAAATCGAATCACTTGATATTTTTTTATCTGTAATTACCAAAAATTCTTGATAAACGGCCAGATATCGAATGTAATGTGGACTGATACTATCTGGAGTGTCAGGATAAAGATAAAAAAAAAGAATTGATGATTTATTTTTGCTAATCTAATTACGAAATAAAAATCCAATGTTAATGTGATTAGGTAGGTGAAGACAAAGGTATATTTTATCACGTTGTGCGTGGATCGTTAAATACCTAAAAAGTAAGTCAATTAGTGACTAACTCACTAAAACAGACCAATGCTGGACAAGTGGACATAGCACTGTCCCAAAACTGCTTTCCGTATCCAGTCTGTTCCAGCCACTTTATTAAGGGCGTTGGTCCATCTAACTGGCCTAATTAGTGGCCACATAGCCATGTTTATGGCAATAGACTCGCTCCCTGTAATATATGAGACTTTAACTTATCTGGCTAAAATTGGGTGAACTAACTAAAGGTCATTTCTTCTTGCACTTTTAGGGCAAATATAATTTTATTATGATGTAATGTTATTTTTTTTTTTAAAGTTGAGCACTACATGTAATAGTCTATGTTTTTCTGAAAGCTATGATTTCTAACTATATTTTTTCTTTGAGCATTCTGCCAAGTTTTTGGAATAATAATATGTATACTGCTAAAAATTGCACCAAAATAATCATGATGAATGAACATTTTCGAAATAACTTTGCCCCTACGGCCCATACATACTTCCAAGTATATTTTCCTGTATAATTTACTAAATATTTCATAAAATAACACTATTGCTTCACAAAATCATAATTACCTACGTATATTTCCATTACAAAGATAGTAACACAATTCAATTAACGCTTTGAACTAGTGAAAATAATTTCCACACTATGAAATCTATGCCACGTTATTTTGGCGGGAATGAGCCGCCATTTTGATTCCATAAAGTCCTTCACCACATTATTTTACGTAAAGTATCAATGTTATTATTTTCCAAGCTCAGTTGGTTTAATTACACAAAATATTCAATATTAATTAAACATTTGACTAGTAATTGGATGGTTGTATTACGTATCATTAGTTTTGTGAGCTTTTGTATCTAATTAGCGTTTGTGTGGGGGCGATATGTCAAGTCATTTTACTGGCGGGAAAATTGTAGCTTTTTTTCTTCTAACGGTAATTACCCGACTGCGCGACGCAAAGGAGGGTAATGTGTTTATTGACTATGGTTGGTTAGCGTTGTAATGTGACTTTGTTTACCGTTTTTATGTGAAGTTTAACTGTTGTTGTTTTTATTATAATCGTATTGAAGGTTTTTCTATGGATTATAGCTGATCGCTAAAATTGACGGAAAAAGACAATGTGCACAATAAATATGATATACTTGTCAAGTAGTTATTTATATTTCTTATACCTAATTTATGTTTGGCACAATGTTTTTCCATTTAATATTTTCCTAAATAACGAAATATTTAATTTAAAAACTCACCAATTTGTACCAACATTTTATTTTACCAACTAACAATTTTAAATGTCAGCCCTTTTTTGTTTTATGTTTATTCTGATTATTCTAAATCTCCCTTTAAAATTATGCACGCTAAATCAACCCCGTAACTAGTATAATCTGTGCTTAGATTCAAAGTGCAGCAAACGTCCAATTAGCTGGTATTTTGTTTGTTTGTGAACAAACCGGGCTCACTGGGTTTATGGGGCTGGCGGGGTTCATACAACCCCCGACGTTCGCTAACGAGATAGCTAATTAAACGGATATCGATAGCAGATAAACGTGGTTTAGGTTATAGACGAAATAATGACGTGTGGTTTTTTTTTAATGATGGCGGCTGTCATAGACAATCTTCGTAGAAGTTTTTACTGATATGGTTCCTTGATAGTTATAATTATAAGTGACTAATTAAATGTCAGGTATAATCTAAACGGGATAATTAAATTTTTATTATTGGATTTGAGTTTGCCATGCCATGCTCCTTTCGCATTAATGTTTAAATGTTGACAATGTCGATTTTAAAATGAGATATTCGAGTTAAGAATGCTATTTCGGTTTAATATTATGTACTTTTGAATACCTATTTGAATTTAGAACATATAGACACTGACAGATAATGGACTGAGCGTTCGTTAGCGATTTAAAATTTCACTTACGGGGTATCTTCCGTGATTGTTTATTATTTTGAGTTCCCGATATTTCGACGCTGTTGCAAGCGCTATGATCGCGGGATGACTCAATGCGGATGGCGCTTGCAACAGCGTCGTCATCCCGTAAGTGACATTTTAAATTGTAAAAAAGCTGTGATAGCCTAAACAGTGTTCGTTAGCCAGCTGTAAACTAAATACAGGCAGAAAAGTGTGAGAGACACAAAGTGATTGTGTTCTATAGTTTTCTTTGAAAACGACCTATCGGCTTCATAATCTCTTTCTAAAGAGTGAGCTATTGCATGCAAGCCAACTCAATCCAATTTCTGTGTCTATGAGTTTATTTGAAACAGTTTTACAAATAACAATAAGGGTTCCTTGTTGACTACGGAATCTTAAAAAAATTGAGTCTTGGTACATTTTTTAAATAAAGTAATTGGCTGCAACTTGTTAACTTTTTTTACCAACTTATTTTTTATTATACACGCTGTTTTTTTGCATTTTCGTCAAACTTCAGGTGGTTGTCACAAAAGTCATAAATAATCAATTGACAGTACAGTACCGGGCAAAACTAATAAGGGCTGCTTTTTTTTTATTGTTGAAATTTTACAGTATTTCAGAATTAAACCCTTATTTCAATACAAATGAAAGAGAATCACCCGACTACGCAGTCCGCGCGTACGCACACAGCGATGAGCAGCTGGTGTGCGTGAATTGAATCTACTACTCTTGAAGAAACTAGTTTACACTTACGGATTTCAGAATAAGGAAAAAAAAAATAAAAAAAATACCTACCTATTTTATTGTTGATTTGGGTCGAGAATCATGAGTATAATCACGTCCTTGAATTTGACTAGGTTGCAGATCAACACATTGTATTGTCCGAACAAGTTAAGTTGGTCCATGAGAGAAATAACGTTAAAAATTCAATTAGTGTGAAATTCCACACTTTGCTGTAAATTCAATTTCCGAAATATTATTGGCTTCATAGAAAACTCGTTATTTGTCAGAAAGTAAACGACAATTAACTATTTTATCTGACATTTCGCTTGTCAAAAAATTATCGTCAATACAAAAACCAAGGAGAAAAACTTAAAATTACCTACGTTTGTGATTATAAATCATTAAAATAATTAATTTTTGTGTAAGTATAATGTTCTACATATTCTGTTTTCTGAGAAAAAAACAAAAGAAATCTAAAGAAAATTCATCCAAAAAAAAAATACTGTCATTAAAAACATCCATAGACAAAAAAATATCTATCAGAATTATGTATGTATACAACCAAAAGCAAGATAGAGTATAAAGTGTACCTAAAATCTTTCTCATAAAAAATGTGTAAACTTCACCCCACTGACTTGGGGTACCTCAAAATGGTAATAAATCGGATGGGCGTGGCTTGCCCCGTCACGCCCAGTGGGGTTGAGTTGCCCTCAAGAGGGTACCCATCGAGTACTCGAGAACCACGTAATGTGGGTACTCTGGTATTATATGCGCCTCGTTTAGCGACGGGCTGAGAGCACGTTAGTTTTTTTTTTTTTCGTTCAGAAAGAAGCAAATGTATTGAGTTATTTTTCCATTGTTAAAGTTTTTGACGCGTTTTTTTTTGTTAGATATGGTAACCTTTTTTTAACCGACTTCAAAAAAAGGAGGAGGTTATCAATTCGACTGTATTTTTTTTTTTTTTTTTTTTTATGTTTGTTACCTCATAACTTGCGACTGGGTGAACCGATTTTCATAATTCTTTTTTCAATCGAAAGCTGGTGCTTCCCGTGTGGTCCCATTGTCACCATTTTAGGATCTGATGATTGGATCTTGGAGAAATCGAGGGCAACCCTCAAATTTTATTAGCTGACACATAGTTTTTCGCAAATCTTATGAAGTAATTCAAGTACTTGCGTATAGAAATCATCATCTCATGTAGCTGAGCTGATGATGGAAGGTGCAACTCCTCAAGTAAGAAAATTATGTTCGTGTTCGCATATCTCCGGAACTACAAGTGCGATTTAAGTAATTCTGTTTTTGTTGTACTAAGTATCGTTCAACTTAGGGAATACTGCAAATTTCATCAAAATCGGTTCAGTAGTTTTTGAGATAGAATGAATGCAAGAGATGTTAACGTTGTTATTACCGGTGCTACGGATTACGAAATTCTAGTGGACATGTAAGAAAATTTTGTATTTGACAAGAATGTTGGTTGAATATTTAAACTAAAAAGAGTAAAATAAAAACTTTTTCTAAAAAAAATGTGACCGCCTTCAAAAACAACCACAAAAAAGGGTAAAAAAAGAGTAAAATAAAAACTTTTTCTAAAAAAAATGTGACCGCCTTCAAAAACAACCACAAAAAAGGGTAAAATAACCTACAAAACTTTTCTTTCGGAAGTCGGTGGCAAAAAAGACAATGAAATTAATAAAAAAAGTCACCGACTTCCGAAAGAAAAGTTTTGTAGGTTATTTTACCCTTTTTTGTGGTTGTTTTTGAAGGCGGTCACATTTTTTTTAGAAAAAGTTTTTATTTTACTCTTTTTTTACCCTTTTTTGTGGTTGTTTTTGAAGGCGGTCACATTTTTTTTAGAAAAAGTTTTTATTATTAAATTAGCTGTATCGTTGGATGTACTGCATCAGGAGGACGCAGGTTCAAATCCAAAGAGAAAATAGGGAAGAACATACTCTATACTGGCCATAGACAAAACACATCACCTTTTCAGCCTAGACTTCTTTATTACGTTACGTAGTACTAGTTGTTGTCAACGGTTTCGCCCGCAAACTCGAAAAAAATCGAATAGCTTATATCCGGCTATAGGAAGTCTGTGATGATAGAATTATAGAAAACGAAAGAACATTTCATTTTCTTTCATTATTTCTTCTTCATCATCATCATCATCATCAGCCTATAAAGGTTCCCATTGCTGGGACACAAGCCTCTTCTCTGTGAGATGGAGTGAGCCATACTCCACCACGCGGGCCCAGTGCGGGTTGGTGGATGTCACATGTCTTCGAATTTTTAATTCTAGGACATGCCGGTTTCTTACGATGTTTTCCTTCACCGTTTTGAGAGCAGTGGTGATGAAATAAATTACACAAAGTTATGCGCCTGGCTGCGTTCAAACCTACGACCTCCAACTCGTAAGTGGGCCGATACCACTGGGCCACCACAGCTCTCCAGTACGACTAGTTACACAAAGTTGTTTTTCTTTTTTTCCTATTAGACATTTTATAAGGTTTGTATCTACGAAAGTTTTCGTAAAATCCTTGTTTAGGTCTAAAATTTGAACCCGTGCGAAGTCGGGGCCGGCCACTAGTTTAGTACCTATATAACAAAGTCTATCGGGTCTATTCTATTCTATTTTTGGTTTATGGCACCAAAGTCGATGTCGACAATTCTGCCAATGACAGGAGTGAACTGGAACAACAAGTGTGCATATTGATAAAATAGAAAACAGAAGAGAAAGTTAAAAGAGAGAGAAGAAAAAAAGAGAAAAAAAAGAGTGAAATTCTTTGGTGATACATTTGAACACAATGTGGATGAAACAAACAAATAAATAAATATATATATTAGATTTGTTAAAAATAAAAGAAACGTATACCACAACCATAACATTACACACATCATAATTTTATATTGTTGTGACGAATGAATATGATCATCGCCACAAGCAATTCGGAGGAGGGATATGTTAAAAGGGAAGGAAAATTAATTGGAAGAGGGATTTTAAGTTCAGGGAGACGGCTATATAAATCTAAACTTGGGATGTTGTTTATACACTCAAAGAAGATGTGGTCCAGGGTTCCTTCCTCCAAGCCGCACTCGCAAAGAGAGGAGTCACGTACATGGATTTTGTGCAAAAATACGGGTGTACAGCAAAAACCTAATCTCATTCGGCAGATGGTGGAAATAATAGGTTTTGAAACTTTTTTGAAGCCATAGAACCACGGTTTTGTTTTGATGTGTGGTTGCACAGCGTGATAAAATTTACCCTTTTTCCTCCCAGTGATGTTCCACTGGTCCTGCCAAGCAGCTTGGAGCCAAACTCTTGGCAGGCCCAGCAGGTCATATCTCTGATGGGTATTATGGCTAGAATCTGCTGTTGTTGATGTGCAGGCCTCTTTGGCCAAAGTATCAGCGCACTCATTGCCTTTAATGCCACAATGGCTAGGTATCCAAACTAGCTGAACTTCCTTTTGACGAGAAGCGGAAGAAAATAAGGATTTTTTAATTTTGAGAACAAGGGAACTGTGCAATTTGCTTTTGAAGGGATTTTGTGTCAAGGCTTGCAGACAGCTACGGGAGTCTGTGAAAATAACGGCTTTGTCGATATTATGGTGTGACTCTATAAAGAGGCAAGCCTCTAATAAAGCCACACATTCGCCCGTGAACACAGAAGACTCTTTAGGACATTTGAACTGCAAAATTATTTTGGAATTTTGGTAATATACCGCGGCACCAGTGTTACTGAGATCATTAAATTTTGACGCATCCGTAAAAAACCTCTGGAACCCAGTCCAGCGTTCCCCCACCATCGCATTGAAAGCCGAATCCGCTGCAGGGGAGTTTTTGGAGATGCCAATATCATAGATGATTTTTGGGATAAAATGTAGGACATCATAAGGAAAGTTGAAAAGGGGCAGTCTGGAACTTTGTTCTATAGGGTTTTCTAAATTTTTTATTTGACGCAGAGCTTTAATTATGAGAGGGATTTCTTTATTTCTCCAGTAGTTGGAGTTAGTGCATAAGGCATCTAATTCATTTAATTTTGCTAAAAGAGGGTGAGAGGATCTAGAAATAAGTCTGGCCAAGAAGCGGGAGGCCAGATACTGCCGTCTCAGGGCCAGAGGAGGTTCAGCACACTCGACCTGCAATGCGTTAATGGGAGAAGACTTCATACAACCAGAGATAATTCGAAGGCACTTGGACTGTACCCTATCCAGCCCAGCCAAAGCACCCTTGTTACAAGGAACTAAATGGAACACCCCATAGTCCAAGACACTACGAATTAGGGCGTTATACACCAATTTCATAGTGTAGGGGTGGGCACCCCACCACACACCCGAAAGAACTTTTAAAATAGAGACAACTCTTTCACATTTTTTTTCTAATAAATTTAAATGACAGTTTCCGTTTAATTTAGAGTCTAATGAAACACCTAAAAATTTTGTGCTATTTTTTATAGGAATGTTGTGTCCCGAAATGTCCACTGTTATATGCGGGATCAGTCTTTTACGAGAGAAAATTACTGCCGAACTTTTTGGAGCCGACAATGACAAACCGTGGCTTAAGAGCCATTGGTTCAAAGAGTCCAGGGAGAGACAGAGAGATGATGCAGCGTCCACAATAGAGGAATCTGTCACATACAGCGCTATGTCGTCCGCGTATTGAAGTATGTGACAGTTACTGTTAAGGCATGAGCCAATATCCACTGTGTACAAATTGTAGAGAAGGGGACTAAGGACGTAACCTTGCGGAAGGCCCTTCCAAGTCTGCCTTTCATCGAAGTGTTCACCCTGGACTCTGAGAACCAAAGAGCGAGACATAAGAAGTCCGCATATGCAATCGATCATCTTAACCGGAATCCTCAGCTGCTGCAGTTTCTGCCTGAGTACGGGAAGAAGGACGTTGTCATATGCGGAGGAAATGTCGAGGAAAGCGGCAACAACGGATTCGTTCTTGGAGAAAGCTAAGCGAATGTCCGCAACCAAGACACCGACACTGTCCATTGTGCCGAGACCTTTCCTGAAGCCAAATTGGTAGTTCGGCAGTAACTCTCTCGATTCGACTAGCCATTCCAGACGATTTTTTATGAGGTGTTCCAATAGTTTCGCCAAGACTGAGGACAGAGCGATTGGTCTAAGGCCATTCGGATCATCCGGGTGTTTACCAGGTTTCAGAAGGGGGATGATGGTTTGAGACTTCCACTGATCCGGAACCCAACCATGGCTATAACAAAAATTAATGATCTCGAGAAAGTACAGTTTGGCCTTGTCTCCAAAATTGGCCATAAAGGAATATGGCACTCCGTCAGCTCCAGGGGCTGAATCCCGGACGTGCTTAAGCACCACATTCAACTCCTTCAAATCAAAAGGCACATCTAAAGGATCATCCGAGGAGTTTTGCATAGACAGAATGGAGAGTTCAGAGAAGAAAGGAACATAAGGTGGAGCGATCTTGTCAAAAAAAAGTTCAGCCGTTTCCCTGGTTATTGGTGAAGAGACCGAGGGAGTACACCCGCGTCTGTATCTGTTAATGTTTTTCCAGACTGCTGAGGGTGGTGTAGCGGGGGATAAAGATGTGCAAAACTTAACCCAACCTGTGCGCTTCTTCTTGCGAAGAAGGCGTCTAGTTCTGGCGGCTATCTGCATGTATGAGAGTAGGTTCTCGGTGGACATATCCGCATTGTAGCGTCGCTCTGCCTCCTTCCTATCCTTGATAGCAGAAGTGCACTCTGAATCCCACCATGGCGGGGAAGGAATTTTATTGCGGGCACTGTTCTTCAGAGGGAAGCAGGCATCCGCACTGGTGGTGATAGCTGTGACAAGCCCCTCGTAACAGATCTTTGCATGGGAGTGACCAGATGGATCTAATAAACTTGAATTTAAATTTGGAAGGGTATCAATCTTATCCTCCAATAATGAAGCAAACTTTGTCCAATCTGGTTTGGACAGGTTATATTTCAAAAGTGGAGGGGAAGTTTTCTCTAAATATGTTTTGTTTAATAAAGAAATAACAATAGGGTAATGGTCACTACCATGCGACAGGGACGTACATTCCCAAATGGTTGAAGCTGCTAACTCAACGGAACAAAATGTTAAATCTACACAACTTTTTTGTTGACCCGGAGAAGATCTGCGTGTAGAGCAACCATTATTGAGAATGCATAGGTCCAGATCATCCAAGATCTCAACCAAAGCCAGACCGAAGGCATCACAGCGCTCTGAACCCCATCTGTAATGGTGGCAGTTGAAATCGCCCATGACCAATATTGGCCCGGTAATATTGGTAAACATATTGCGTAGTGTAGTCAGAAAATCATGCCGAGGGTGTGCAATATATACTGAAAACACTGTAATGCCTTCCACCTTTCCTGCCACTACACTCATGTCGCCTGTGAGAGAAGGAAAGGGTAGGGGTAAAAGGGGGACCCGATTATTGACTAGGAGAGCCGATCCTCCATAGCCATCAGATCTGTCACATCTGAGAATGTTGAAGTGTGGCATACGAAAGCTGAGACTTGGGGTCAGCCAGGTCTCAGCTATGGAACAAGCCAGTGGCTTGTATTTATTTAAAAGGAATATGAGGTCGTGCTTCTTATGCCACACGCTCCTCACATTCCATTGTAGGAATACTTGGCGGGACGCCATTTTTAATGTTTAGAAGTAAGTTAATAAGTTGGTCTGCAACGTTGGACGGTGTTTGGTTATTAGTAGTAGAAGGGGAAATAATTATGGGAATGAGTTTAATAAGGAGTTCAATAATAGAAGTAGAATTATTAATAGAAGAGCCGTTACTGTGGTTGAGAGAACAGCCATTAGGCTGGGTAGGTTGAGGAGTACTAACAATCTGCTGATGAGCAGTTCTATCATAAGATGGGGAAAGAGGGGCATGGGTTTTTGGTTTAAGTGTAATAGTTTTGCGGTATGACTGGGTAACTGGGTTTTTAGTGGCATTTGCATAATTGCGGGAAACAATAGGGATAGCTTTGTTAGCCTCAGCATATGGAATGTTCTTCTCTGCCATGACGGTCTTAATAGCCCTCTGCCTACCATACTCGGGGCATGACCTGCTATTGGCAAAGTGATTTCCCGAACATGATATACAGAAAGCCTCGCCCTCAGAAATGTTGCAACCATCACCTGGGTGATCGTGGCCACATTTACTGCAGCGAGGTTTAGACCGGCATACATTTGCAACATGACCAAACCTGCAACACTTACGGCATTGAATAGTCGGGTATATGTACTGCTCAACAGGGAGAGATGTGTAGCAGCAGAAAATCCTTTTTGGTAACACTTGACCGTCGAAAGTCAGAACACAAGTCTCAGTGGGCCTCCACTCATTTATGCCATCTCTTTGAGTCTTCCTATTGATTCGGCGGACTTTCAAAATTTGCCCACAGCCTGAGGGCACAGTCAGTAAGCTCATAGCCTCTTCTTCGGTCAGATCTGTAGGGACACCTGTAACTACACCCATCCTTGTGATGTTAAAAGTAGGGATTGATGCAGTGAAGCTGTGTTTAGTCAACAAACTATTTGACAAGAAAGAGTTAGCATCCTGGGGGGAAGCAAACTCCACTGAGACTCGGTTCCTACCGACTTTATTTACGCCACCACGGACAACGTTGGCAATGTTGTTGGTCAAAAGAAACTTACCAAAACTGACTGGGTGAAGAATAGTGCTGACATTTGGCTGAGTCTCTATACGAGAGACATGGACAACAAACGGGGCCTTATCCAGTACCGAGTATTTGGTACGTCCAATTTGAGTTCTAGGTTGCTTGCTTGGAGGATTGGGAATAGTATCGTCAACGGGACGCTTACGTACATTCTGTTGAGAAACATCCATCTCTGTGATGCTGCAAGCAACATCCGCCAATTGGGAAAGTGGGTTCGAGGAAAGAATTAATGAGGCTGGAATGTCAGGAGGATCAGGATCAGGTGGTTTGTTTCGCTCCATTTTGGATGAAACGGGACTTAATTAAAGATAAACACAATACAAACCTGATTACGAACACAAGGACAACACAAATAAACAATAACAAGCACAAAAGTATCAACAAGCACTCAAAACGGGATAATTAATGCTGAACACACGTGTTAGCCAATAACCCCGCGGCGAGAATCTCCAAAAAAAAAAAAAATCGTCTATCGGGTCGTTTGTACGTATATAACTTACTACGAAACGACGCAACGAATTTTAATACAGTTTTCATCAATAGATAGGCTGATTCAAGAGGAAGGTTTATACAACGTGTAACGTTAAATGCGCAAAACCTCTCGTGGGGTAACTTAGCTCATGTTACTGAACAATGTTTGTTCTAAGACTTTTGGATATTCGAAAAAAAAATGGTTTTTCGTACAAAATGAGAAATTGATCGGGATCATCAGTATAATTTTTTTGTGAATTTCCAAAAGTCTTAGAACAAACATTGTTCAGTAACATGGGCTGAGTTACCCCACGAGAGGTTTTGCGCATTTAACGTTACACGTTTTATATGTTTATTTATGTTGCTACTGTGTGTAATTTTTATACGAGTATAACATGAAGAAATACAGTCAGGAATAGAATAACCAAGCTCAACGTCACGACTTTTTACAACTGGAATAGGCAGAAACTTTACTACACCAACTGCATCTTTAAAATATGCCTTCTCTCTCAATCTCTCTTCTCTCTTAATCTCTAGAAAATTAGCAGTAAAAATTGTGTACACACAGCTACACATCAGGGTACGCAAAACTAGTGTAAGCTGACCGTTGAATGTGCGGAAAGATAACATAAAGCGAGTCCAAAACAAACTGGTTTTGTAAAGCTTGACTGGTAGCCGTTTTTTTGAGGTATTTTCATAATGAAACCTAGCTATTACTTCTTGCCTGCCGGGGTCGCGGGACGAACGAGCTACCGAGACCCCGCAACGTAAACGGCTATGAAAGACACCGTGAATTTTAGTCTGTAGGTACAAGTCTGACAGTCCCACCCAGGAAAGGGCGGGAGGACTCATTTGATGATTTTACCACGCTAAAAAAAAGCTGTCACTTCCTACGTATCTGTTTCTAATCCTACTATCCTACAAACATTGTAAACAAGAAAGTTTGTGAGGGCGCATGTATGAATGTTTGTCACTCAAAAACTACTGAACGGATTTTATTGAAATTCAGTACACAGATAACTTGTAACCTGGATTAACATATAGGATAGTTTTTATTACGAATTTATGTTCCCGTGGTATAAATTTCGAGTAGCAGCGGGAGAAGAGTGAGATATTTAGTTCTACCAAAAAAAAACCGTAAACAAAAACCCGTCTCATTCCAAAAACTTTTATTATTATCAAATAGCTTCTTTTTTCTATGCCAAAGCATCAGCAGATTAAATTCGTTCCAACAATAGAGTTGCACCCCAACATTACCCGTATCGTCCCCAATTGTTGCCACACGCGAAAATGAATTATTATAGAGTTGCCAGCAGGGGCGGGGTGGGTTAAAACGGGGGGCGTAAGGGCGTACCGGATATTGGTCATATAAATAAATTAGTAGATGAAGGAAATTCGTGGTAATTTCAAGATATGGGCGTATGTTTGAGTTACTATATGCTCATTGGTTTATGACAGAAATTATTCTACAGGAATGTAATAACGGGATGAAAACTGTACTACACATTAATTCAGGTTTAAAACTATCCGTGTAGCATATTTCATCTAAATCCGTTCAGTAGTTTTTGTGCCAAAGAGTAGCAAACATCCATCTAACCTCAAAAATTCACATTTACAAAATTATTTAGAAATAGTGTAGCGTTTCCAAAAGTTTGTGGAATGATTGACAAAATCAATCTTGATTATTTTTTTTTGTGTTTGGAAAATTATCAAATGACTTCACCCTCATCGGATGGAGCAGAAAGTACTGTTAGACACGTACTTACAGACAAAAACCACCATATTCCTACATTGCCCTCTCTATTACACGGCCACGGTAAAGGGCTTCACACACAGCAGCTATAATGTAAAGATGTACATTATAGCACGATACATCTCATTACATCTTTCCATAGAAATCGTCAGGAGACCACACACTGCAGCTATAATGTATATTTTTACATCTTCGAATCTATATGGAAAGATGTAATGAGATGTATCGTGCTATAATGTACATCTTTACATTATAGCTTCTGTGTGCGAAGCCCTTAAACTAGGCGTTTTCGCGACCTCGGAAATCATCATCCTCTGCCTAGCATTTTTCCTAACTATGTTAGCGTCGGCTTCCAGTCGAACCGGATGCAGCTGAATATCAGTATTTTACATGGAGCGACTGCCTATCCGACCTGTATAACCCAGTTATTACTGGGTAATATAATATTCCTGAGAAAGACAGGTTTTCAGACTGTTTTAAAAAAAACTGATGGATTAATTTCATTTTGAAAACAATAGTAATAAAAATTCTAATATTGTACGCATGCGATGAAAACGGTAAAAAATAATGTAATTAACATAGATAACTGTAGATTAAACATATTATTACAATGGTGTGACCCTATTCAAAAAACTGTCACAAAGTTATAAAAAACTCAAAAAAGGTTTTGGATAAATGAAATCATTATATTTGTCATAAAACCTCACATACCAGCCTTCGAAAACATCAACATTAATTTAGTACGAAATCACTAATATGCAATGACAACTAATAATTAAAAAAATGGCGTTGGACCAACCATAAATAATTCATTCAACATTCTTGCCGAACGCAATTTGAATTCAAATCAAATAAATTATATTTTTATTCACAAACTTGTTGTGCGCTGCGGTTTTATCTACCGTTTCGGCTTTTATTCTATTTCTAACTGTTTGGCGTGATATTTAAATATATAAAGTATAGACATAGCCTAAGGATTGCAACTATTTTTTTTTAAATCCGCTTGACAGTTTCAGAGATTAACGCGAATAAATCTTTTTTTTTTCTTTTTATTATATTTGTTAATTGAACTCGGTTCAAACTTAGAAAATACTATTGGTAAAGAAATAAATCAACATTGGAAACTAGACTTAGATTAAACGTGTTCATTTTTCACGTAAAACAGAAAAAAAGGTTTGATTCACCGCTAGATCAGTTTTGTAGTTTTTTTTTTATTGTAAATGGTCACGCGAGCAGACCAATTAATAATAAAAGCGTTGCTACTGACAGTTTCCTTATTTTTTTTCTTCTAAATAAGGATGTTTGGGTTTACGATAAATCTGGTTATAAATATCTAGTTGTAATTTTACACTTTGATATTTTCCGACATTTTTTTTTCAAATATTTTAGAAACTTAAATTTGAAAAATATTGTTAAATTTTAAACCGGTTACAGATAGCAATATAACAATTAATATTTCTTACTTACATTTATTTTAGTTTTGTTTTTTTGAAGCACCATTAGACAGAAAAGAGATTTTTTACAAATATTTATTTTTCTACGTTTCTACAAAAATCGATACACTGATTTGGTGAAGCAACATAATCACCTAAATAGATTAGTTTATTGCATTTATAACTTTTATTATTCTGATTGTGCAATTGATTTCATTTCGAAATTCCTAATTCTACAAAATATTAATCGGAGATTGCGTGATATCGACACATGTTATCGAAAAACTGACATTGTAGATAGGCCTAAAGTAGCACGCGACGTTCGACACGTTTCCTCAATTTTTTACTATTATTTTTACTTTTTTCTTCACTTTTTATTACTTTCACTGTCCATAAAGACGTGATTTACAATTATAAATGAAAGAAAAATAAATAAAATTAGCTGAATAGCCTTTTTGCCAAACTTGAGTTAATTTTGTTGTTTTTTTTAAGCAAGCGATCACTTTTTAGTCAATGGAGGGTATATTTAAATTAAAACAACACTTAGAACTATCGTGGGCGTATTACGTATACATATTTAAGGTTAATGACTTGTACGAAAAAAAAAACCCAATTGAGCACTTTAAAAACCATCTGCATTATTTTTTTATCGCAAAAATGACATGACAGTCGTACCCGACTCGGTTACTAGAACTTTACAAAGAAAATAATTATAAAAAGTCAATAAAAACTTACCTATTTACGTCAAAATCCAAACTTTCAACTATAAACGAACGCACTGTCAGTGAAACTTCTTAATGCACTCGATAAAAATAATAGAAAAAAAACTAAAAAAAAACAACGCTAATTATCCACGGCACGAACAAGACACGAATGAGACGTCCTCAACGACTAATCTTATCGAAAAAACACGTTAATTACTGTCGAAAGTCCGAAAAAAATGTGTTTCGTTGTGTACTTAGGCCTTTTTGGGATTAAAAACACTGCACTTGGGAAGTGTCGTGGCGACGCGAGCGCTGGCGAGGTTGGGGCCAGACTGCCGCATCGTATCGCCCCCTCGCCTCTCGCCCCACCCCGACACAATTTTCAGGTAGAAAAAAACGGGAAAAACAGATAACGTTTTCTGTTTATTATCTATTTGGCGACAGTTTTTTAGTTACCACCAGTGTATAGGCTAAATGTTGGTGGTCCTTTGTTCCTTTTTCTTTTGTTTCTTGAAATCTGGTTGTTCTTTTTTGTGGGCGTTACTCTGTGGCGCCCGGAGGCACGTGCTATTATTGTTTTAGTCAATTAATTATTTATTGGATGTTATCATTATTCATTTTATTGAGGGCGTTTATTAAACTGGTTTTATTGGTATTTTATTCGTAATTATAGGACGGGAGAAGTCTTTTGTTTTTTGAAATAGCTGCAGTTTAAAAATTCTTGTCTTCTAGTTTAATGTAAGAAAAAAACTTGAAATGCAAATTAATGCATTCCACAAACTTTTATCTCCAAATTTCGTTTGGAAACACCTGTTATTTTATATAAATAAGCTATTAATCCATGTAAAGATTATTTATGTAAAAATAATTGAGACATTAATTTA
Organism: Agrotis segetum; assembly: GCA_036375495.1. NCBI lineage: Eukaryota > Metazoa > Arthropoda > Insecta > Lepidoptera > Noctuidae > Agrotis > Agrotis segetum. Next base: position 136,077 of record JAQSVV010000310.1, on the reverse strand, counting down.
CCTATCGGTATGTGTTGATAATTTATACATTTTATATCATCAATAATATGTTGATACGTACTCTGTACTTCTATTGACTACGAAAAAACTTGAAATGTTACGAAATTTGAATATAATTGATGAGTTACGCATTGCGTTTGTATTTTTTAATGTGTTTATTTTACATGAAGGTTCCGCCGGGGTCGCGGGAATCTCTGTAAAGGGCACCGCGGTCCTTGAACGCAATGGCAAGTGAAGGTCAAAGTTATTAAGAGTCTGAGAGTACTTTTCGCTCCTCTAAGGATGGGAGGTCATTAGATGACACCCAAAAAAGCTTTAACTTATCTACAACTTGTGAAAGTATGAACGTTTCTCATTGTTTATTGTAAAGATATTATAAATTCTACAAAACAGAACAAAAATACAATCAGCCATTTCTTAAACAGCCAGATTACCACCATTGTTTGCAGTAAAAACACAAAAAGTTATAATAATGTCTCATTTTAAGTAACAATTGACAATCTTGGTAGCTTCGTAAGATTAACTCGCTCGAACTTAATCCCCCTTTACTTTTAACAGGTTAAAAACAATAAAAATGGCGCGCAAATAGCGTTTTTTTTTTAATTCGTGTAAAAAGGTTGGATTATCAAGTACTTAAAATTTTGTCTGTGGTCTAAATGTTCGTTTTAAAAAGATTACTGCATTAATTTCTTACGTTTTCGAGAAGTGATGTATTAGTTTCTCACGATAGTGTTAAAATTGTATTTTAGATAAAATTCTGATAAAATGTCTATTAATATTCTTTGGAAGTTAACTTTCCATTTCTTTATTTTGTTGTAAAATATGTTTTTTTAAAGTTTTGTGTCCTGTTTTAAACTCAAATAATTTCTCCTAATATTATGATAGTAATCATAATACAACGGCACGATTAGCGCAGTGGCTGACCAATAAGGCTGTTGTGCTGCGTGTTGCGGGTTTGATTCCCGCAAATAACAAAAATATTTGTATGATCTACAAGTATTTTTTCCGAGTCTGGGTGTTTGTGTATGTGAGTTTCTATGTTTGTAACAGCACCCAGGACACGGGAGAAATTACTAGTGTAAGGCAAAGTATGAAAAAAATAGCTTTACGTTTTTTTTATAAACATTAAAAAATCTAAAAAAAAAAGTCGTGCAAATGTTTAAAAGTTAAAAAAAGTAATCAAAATTTGGAAAACGCGTTGAAATCTTTAAAGGCTACGAGATAAGGTCTACGAGCCTACAACCTACGCGCTACGGGCTACGAAAAAAAAATGGTGTCTTTTGTTTTAACTAAATTCTGAGATCTGATTGGTTGGCCGAACTCGCTCGGGTTTAATCGGTTTGGGTCGGTTTTTGAGATGCTTTTGGAATGTATGATGTATGTGTATATGCATACGGTAGAAATTGTTCTGGATAATTCTGTGACATTTGGAATTTGAACAGCAGGCCACCAGCCGCCAGCCCAGTTGCTATCGGCCTCGACTTACGGGTTGTAGGTCTTGGGTTCGAAGTTCGAACCCAACCTAGCGCATTATTTGTGTAATTTATTTCATCACTACTGCTTTCAAAACGGTGAAGGAAAACATCGTGACGAAACGGGCATGTCCTAGAACCATCAAATTCGAAAAAATGTGACATCTGCCAACCCGCACTGGGCCCGCGTGGTGGATTATGGCCCACTCCCACTCACAAGGAGGAGGTTTGTGTCCCAGCAGTGGGAACGTTATAGGCTGATGATGTGATTGTCTATGGAATGATATGAAAGAAAAAGAGTGTCCATGGAGTTTGAGTGTTGGAGTATATTTTTATTTGTCTATGACAATTCAAAAGTGCCTGTAACTGGCCTACTTGTTTATTGCTGGCCTATTAGGTTATTTTGAATCTAATAAAGTTAAATAAACGCTTTGATTTTGATTTTTGAAAAGACAACGGCCGGCAGCGACGCGGCGAGCACTCTCAGTGTGAAATAATTTTAAACTTTAACAACATATTTTAAAGACCAGTATCGCTTGAAAAGGTTGCGAGGCCGCTCACGGCTGCCAGCCGCTGCCGGCCGCTGCCATTTCGGTGTGACTCGGTACTGTGACGACTGGACGAAAAAAACATGTTGCGACGACCACCAATAAAAAAGGATAAGGGCAGGAAGATGATTTTCCCGGTCGGTGCCAATCACATCCTGCCCTAAACTAAACGTAAACTTAGATACTTTAACTTTAACTTTATTAGATACAAAATAACCTAAAACGTGCAGCCCCCACAGACGGCTCATCTAATTGATATGAGAACCATAAATTATTCTAAGATGGCTACTGAACCGTAAACGTAACCATATCGTTAAAGGATTAGGATATAAAATAGGTTATAAAATTAAGTAGGATATAAGATTGGAATGCCGGTTTTAAAACCGTGCTTGAGCCTGGAATCGAACTTGTAACCTTCTCGTTTGACTACTGACTTTTTAGTGTTCCGTGACACAATGGGTGACTCGCTGTCCGATCACGGACCATGCCTCTTCTCGCGCCTTAAAGAACTGTCTGGGTGATGGGCGACCAGAGGGCCAAAGCTTGCCTAACCGTGGCTCTGGAACGTAAAGGGCTATTGAAGGACACCGTGGATTTTAGTCAGTACAAGTCTGACAGTCCCTCCTGCTCTGACGTGGGTGGGAGAACTCATTTGATGATTTTACCAGGATAAAAAAAAGTTATCTATAAAGAGTGAAAATGTCATGACTATGCAAACTAAAATGTTATAAATATTGCCAAATATACAACGGAGTTTAGTATAAAAAATATTCTCCGTGAAAATCATAAATATTCAAAACAAATTATAGTGTTGCTATAAAATTAATGATTTTAACAAATAACTTTGAAGAAAGTAGTTTTCACTACACACCGTTCGATACTGGCCACTAACCGAATTCAAATTTCGAACACCGTGCGTGCCTACTCAAATGTCATAAGATTCACACCTGTCTTAAAAGTACTATGAACCTTAATATCTGCCACATAAAAATAAACTATACACTGTTGTTATAAAGATTATTTTGCCTCGTATAATATAGCTTTTGTAACGTTCTGATATTAAGAAGCAGTGGTAAATGTCAATGGTTTTGTCCAACTAATGAAGTGAGATTAGTATGGATAAGACTTCACGTAATTTAGTTTTTGTCTTGTTAACTAATACTGCTTTTTATACGGGTAAAGTTTGCTTGAAATATTGTAATAGAAGAATTGAAATGAATAGTTATGCATGGTTTTTTTGCAAAGGTGAATGCTGTGTTCTTGGTTTCGGTTCCCAGGTAGTGATGAGGGTTTTTTAGAATTTTACATCCGGAATTTCTCGGTAGTAACACCGGAGTATGTATTAGTGCTCTGTTGAAACCCATGGGTCGCCTCAATCAAATAGAAATTAAAAAAAAAAACTGGTGAAATGTCAGCCACCATATTTCACCAGTTTGTTACAAAAATGACGTCATTATATTATAAATATTGTGGGACTGTCTCATCAGTTAACCGTGACCCTGAAACGTAAATGGCTATTGAACACCATGAGAGTTCCTCTTGGCCCGTCCGGGGTAGGAGGACTCATTTGATGACTTTACCACGATAAAAAAAAAAGTTATAAATAAAATATTTTGAGGTGTAAACAAAATATTTTAAAAATATATTTGATATAAATAGTTGCGTACGTAATTTTTAGATAAGTCACAAACATTCATAGTTTTTATCTCTTTAGAATACGAGTGTGCGATAGTTATCGTGTTGGAATTGGCGATAATGTCAAGGTAACAACACTAAACAGAACAAAATAAATTGTTATCACGATATCTGCTAGAAAAGTCAAACATTAGAACGAAGTAGAAAAATAAGGTCGCGTTGTTTTCAGGGCAGGTATGACAGGTACAACGTCTAAAACCAGGCGTGTTCCAGTGAGTGAACGAGATGGCACTAGACAACTTGTATAGCTCTGTCACTTTCACGTAATACCCCCCCTCCCCCTGGTCTTCACAAGCAAAACTAATATTATAAAGAGAAAAATCCATTTATAAATATGGTACTCTTTATAGCCTTTAACCGTATACGGGGTTCCATATCTCTTTATACCAAAATATGTGTGTCAATATCAATGCAGCAGTTTAGAGGTGAATACTTAACAAACAAACAGACACATTTTTGTATATCCATAATCCTACTTACTATTATAAAGGCGAAAGTTTGTAAGTATGGATGTATGGATGTTTGTTACTCTTTGATTGATTTGGCTAAAATTTGGTACACAAATAGTTTATAACCTGGATTAACATATAGGATAGTTTTTATCCCGATTTTATGTTCCCGTGGGATAATTTTCGAGTTCGTTCGTGTTAGTTTCGAGAATTAGCGGGTGAAGCCGCTGGCAACAGCTAGTTATTTTATAATTGAGTTAACTGGACAAATTAAAAAAAAAACATTGTTCTGGCAGCTCTTACTCAGCAACACGACACGCCGTCGACCCGGGCATACGCTGCATGATCGGACAGCGAGTCGCCCATTACTGAATGCCCTACCGGTGGCCGGAGATCGTCAACAGCAAGTCAGCAAGTTAATAACAAAGTCATGTCCACATTAATCACTCACATTCGTTCGGCGCGCACCCAAAGTGTTCCACGTTTAAATATGATATTTTTTTCTAGTTTTCAGTGCGTCGCACCGCCATACAGCCATACAGCCTATATTTATGTGTTGCCGCGTAATTTATTTATTTTTATTTATTCACCGCTCTGTTACTGGCGGTATTGGACTGAGGTTTATGGTTTGAAACTAGGAGCAAGGAAAATATTGTGACTGATAAAAAATATGAATCACTGTTAACAATATTTTTTTTATCTTGTACTTCGAAATAAAGTAATTAAACTCTGTTTCTAGTTTAGTAGTCGAATCAGAAACTGGTACGGCTGGCGCATTGGCTCAGGGATTGACTGCTGCGTTGCGTGTCGTGTGTTCGATTCCCGCTCAGAACAAATATTTGTACAATCATTAAGTAGTTGTTCCGGGTCTCTTTGTGTGAATTAAAAATAATTAAAAAAAAGCGTATTTTTTAAGAAGAAAAATAAAAACATAAAAAAAAAACTTTTTTCAAAAACAACCACAAAAAACCCTGGCTTTGATTTTCATTCCAATGACTTTTTTGCCTCCGACTTCCGAAAGAAAAGTTATTTTACCATTTACTTTACTATTGAACTAAATGGTACAGTCTGAATCCCAGCAGTCGCTCAAAGCATTAGACCAACGTGTTAGCCACGGATTTCACACCGCATCCATTTTGATAGCGAGTATTCTACCTCCATGGTATCAAAGTACGCCGGAGGTCCCTCGATCTTCTGTTAAATTCTTTATTTAAGTGTGTTATTGTACTGTTAGGCTTTAGCTGATATAAATACGAAACAGTAAAAGTCTGAAGAGAAATATAAAGGTTCAGTCTTCATGAAATCGCACGTATTTGGCCGTACAGCGAGTACGCGCCACCACCTTTTGACGCGGCGCTAGTGTCTATGTCATTACATTACATCGATTTGATGTAATGTAACGGGACTTTAATTAAAAAAATCATCACCATTACAGTTTCCAACACAGGACAGTTAGGCCCGGACTCCACCAAAGCGGAGACGATAGGAGATGTGTTTGAATAACCAATCAAATGTCCACTGAAGCTAAGCGGAGAGATGTGGACATCTGTTTATTCAAACACATCTCCTCTCCTCTCCGCTTTGGTGGAATCCACATGTCCTCTCCGCTTATTGACAGACGCTTATTACAGACATCTGATTGGTTATTCAAAGACATCTTCTCTCCTCTGCGCTTTGGTGGATACCGGGGCTTAAGATTACAATATCTTGGTAAAGTTTTCTTTCTGGTCACGAAAGTTGAATAATTATAATATTTGATCATTTGTAATAGTTAGCAATTTTTTTTACAAAACGTTGCTCTGCTTTTAGAATTTCTCCTATGTCGTTGGTGGTGTTTAATGTGTTTTTTTTTTTATTTACAAAACCATGTTGTACTATACTAATATTATAAACTATAAATAAAAACTCAATAACAAAATTAACATGTTCAAAAAAAAAGAAAAAATAATTAAATAAATTCAAAGGGCGTCAAAGAATACGTCCACATCGCTGTCAATGGGAACAGTGCCCAGAACGCTGGCAGCATTGTCATGTTGTATGGCAATAAGCCAGCCCTCATGATTAAGAGTTGACTGACCGCCTGGCGATTCGAGAAAACTCTCAATATACTTTTGGGATAATTTTCTAATTATCACACATACCACGTTTGGATGTTTTAAGACTGCTTTGCGTCCGTCACGTCACCGTCCAGGTCCAGTTGAAAACCAGCGTCAAGCACTAGCTGCTCGACAATTTGCTGAACTGGACCCATTTTGCGTAGCCGTGGGACACACAATGATACAACATTATTTTTTGTTTATCTGAAACCCGATACACCTGTCCAATGTTTTTGTGTAAACAATCTATGTATAAAATTTTAAAATATTACGTAGGTATATTACCTGGGTTGACCATTCGAAAACGTGCTCATTTCGCAGTACCCCCGCGTAAACCGCATCTACTGTGTTATACACTCGTGATGATAGATTAGCAATAGGTGTACCTAACCGTACGGGGATTATTATTGTAATTATCTGGTCATAAATTTTAATAAAAATATTTTTGAAAAAAAATATAACATTGTTTAAAAATCATTGGAATCTAATCAGTTACTGATTCTGAACAAACTATATTCAGGATTCGCTTAAACTAAAAATAATGTTCTAAGTATATTTTATTTTGCTATTTTTTCGTTGTAACTATGTAACTAATGTTTTACTATCTTGTTTTTTTTCTTTTTCTTCATTTATTTATTTATATTGTGTGTATCGCCGCGGTTACCCAAATAAACGTTTTTTCTTTCTTTCTAATTTTAGTGGGCAAAGCCAACAGCAACAGCTAGTCGTGCATACATGCATGTACATAAAAACAAAGAACGCTCAATCTCTGTTCACTTCACGTCAGAAAAACCGTGAAGTTTGTCAATAAAACAAGTTCCACGCCAAACATATTGACCTATTACTTCTAAAAGGTCACGAATCGTATTTTTCATTAAATTTTGACATAATTATAAATATCATTATGAATACGATGTTAAGGCGAGGTCGCGGAGAGAGCGATTGTGGCAATCGCTTGAGCGATTTTGTTGGGAGTCAAATGGAGTTATTTTATAAAATTCTATGAGTGAGGAGTTATTTTTATTCTATTCTGGATTGTGAAGGTTAATAAATTGTAGAAGCCGACCTGAAAATAGGAAAAGGTTGATAAAAAAAAACCTGAATTCCCTTGATACAAAACCATTCCTGAATTGCATAATTATCTTTGTGGCTACGTAACGGGAAACTTTGTAAAAGAAAATGTAAACTAAATACCTACTTACTTGTTACATTACATACATTGTGTTACATTACAGACATCACTCTTACTGCATCATGACTCATTATATACTGACTGACTGTATAAAATGCGATTGATGATCGATGCCCGTGGTAAATTTTAGCGCTACAAATTAACAAAATCTTAACGCTTACAGTCGGACCTCGCCTTATAACACGGTACGGTACAAAACTTTACTCACAGACGAAAACTATAAAAAAGCCGACGCGATCACCTTCACGACCTTAAATACAACTAAAACAACCTTCAAATACATTGCTGGCTCTAAAGCATCAACTAATAAACGTTTTCATACAAACCCCGCGACGTAACACAAAGTATTAATAACCGTTGAACCGAGAGAGAATTATAAAGTTCAATAAATGGAATCTCGCCGCCCGGAAACGTATAAAAAGCGCGGCAAAACTTTTTCAAACTCGGAACGTTGAATGGAACGTCATTTTTTACCTCGGTTAGGGTTGTCGCAGTGAAAAATGATATAATTTATATCGCTTGGTAGCCGCTACCCGTTTTGTTCGACAAAATACAAGTAAAAAAAATGTTTAAAAAAATATGTATATATTACAATATTTTTTACTCTTTTTACTACTAATTTAAAATGTTTCCTTATCAACGCGCGGCGCGATGCGACAAAAGGTTTAGTGATGTGCGTTTTTATGAAATCGAAAGTATCGATATCGGTACTTTTAAAGGTTAACCAACGTGTTACTAACACTATTATTAAAGCTTCAAACGGGATATTTACCATGTTTATAATTTCTTATTTTTTTGTAGAAAACTTTCAATTCTTACGGAAGCTTCAATTAAAAGCTTATCACGCAAAGAGTTTTTACTTTTACTCGTAAATATAGCTTACCACGACAGGATAGTAAATTAGATATCAATCACCTGTTTTTTCCACTCCTCAAGGAAAGTAAATTGGATCTTAATTTTTCTGCAGTATAAATTACTTCTCATTAATAAAACAACTCACTCATAACGTAATAGGTACTAAGTTTTTGTATCGTTTAATTACTTGTATAAGTTTTTAATCAATCTTTTTGTTGCTGTAATGGTGATTTCAACGTTAATTCGCAATCACTTATTCATTTAGCAGTTCATAATTATGATTAATATTTTCTTTTAGCGTAGGTATCTATACACATTTGCTGATAAACCTTTGTTATCTTGGTAGAAGTAATTAATAGCTGATTGTACTTTAGCAGTGTCCTGTCTATTTTATAAAAAATGCATCGAAATTTCTTGCCATTTATTTGCTGAAAGCCTCAGCGTATCTTTTTCCGTACTCAATTACACGTCAAAAGAGTCACATCTTTCTATCTATTACCTCTTTCTTCTTACTCTACTCCATTGCTTACACATCGATTGAGTAAAAAAAGAAAATACATATCGATATATCCCATCCTTACGACCCACACAGACAAAGCAAGAACACAAATCAAAGCGCGCGCGTCGTACGAGCGAGAATGAAATATTCAAATTTGGAAGCTGATTCCGTTTATGGCTACTTAATTTGGGTGATTCGATTTGAATATTTAAAAAAGGTACGAAGGAAAAAAATGTATGGCCATAGACATTCCATGAGGCGAGTGGACACGGAGGTTTTAATGTAGCAGATTTTAGGTAATTTATTATCTGTGAGCGGTGTGTAAGATCGGTGAGGTTAAGTTGTTCTGATTGAGGTCTGGTTTCGGATCGGTGAAATGTAGGTTTAGTTCAAAGAATTAGGGTTGTTTTTATTAACTTATATTTATTATGACATTGTTACAGATTTTGCGGTTAATTCGTTAGTCATGGCCATGTCCCATGGCTACCTGAAATCGAAACCCTATTCCATAAAGTGTTAAAAAATAATGTTTTGGGATTATTGGAATCTATCTATCATAATAATTATTACGCTTGTGGTTAAATCGAAGATTTCAAAGTCTCATGTCAATTGGAAAAGTCAACTGCTAATCATGACCACCCAAAGAGGCAAAGACTGCTATTTTTATGGGTACTAGTCAAATTTTGAGTCAGTAATAGTATGATTTCTATACTGTGGTAATAGGTAGCTCGTCGTCCGACCAAGAACAAGGTTCAGAAATGATTCGACAACGTTTGACTTTTAGATCTAGGGCGGGAAAATTTACTTGATTGTTTTACCACGCAAAAAAAAACAATTTTCATTATTTTTACTTCAAAGGTAAGCAACATCGGGCATGCAGGCGGTGAGTAATTGGCGACTCGCTGTCCGACCATGAACCAAGTCCGGGTCGACGGCGCGTTGTGTTCCACGCGCGCCTCAAAGAGTGTCAGCATTATGACGGGACCCTCCTCTAGGGCCAAAGCCGGGTGGGGTCGCGGGACTTTTCGAATTGCCGTGACCCCGTAACGTTAAGAGCTATTAAAGGACACCGTGGATTTTAGTCAGTACAAGTCTGACAGTCCTTCCCGCCGTGCCCGGGGTGGGCGGACTCATTTGATGATTTTGCCACTATTGTTGACTTCCTGGTCATTTATAATAAGACCTTGAAAAAAAAAAACAGTTTTCACTTTTTATTTTATTTATTTTATTTTACTTATTTTCTAAAATATCCAATAAACATATAAACAGACACCTGTCAACCTAGTTGCATTATATCCTGATTAAAGCAATAAAAGTTATGCTATCTTATTATCATTAAAAAACAACCTTTCTACTATGAAATATTTATAAAAACTCGTTAAAAAACTAGTAAGGTTACTGACTTAGTTAACTTTAATACCTATTAAGAAAATAAAGTGTCGTGCCAACTTTTCGTATGATTTTTTTCCGTCTAGCCCCCTTTCACAACGCGCGATAAGGAACTTCGTTCCAAAAAATACTAAATCTGGCTCGATACGTTATTAATTACACCTCCCAGGCTGGGGAGGAAGGGACCGTCAGCCTTGTACTGACTAAAATCCACAATGATCCATCAATAGCACACATTTGGGGTCACGCGTTACCTGATCCGCGTTCCCGGCAGGTCGGATTCCTAACATCTCTTTGGGGAGCGCGTGGAACACGACGCGCCATCAACCCGGGCATAGTCCATGATCGGACGGCAAGTCACCCATTACTCGCCATCGGCATGCCTGAACGTTACTGACATCATCATCATCAGCCTATAATGTTCCCACTGCTGGGACACAGGCCTCCTCTCTGTGAGAAGGAGTGGGCCATAATCCACCACGCGGGCCCAGTGCGGATTGGTGGATGTCACATGTATTCGAATTTTTGGTTCTATGACATGCCGGTTTCCTCACGATGTTTTCCTTCTCCGTTTTGAGAGCAGCGGTGATGAAATAAATTACACAAAGTAACAGTGGCGAAGGGCAGAAAATTTTGAAGGGGAACCCGGACCAAAACGTGAATTCTAGTAACTATAGCTTTGGGCTAATTTTAGCCTTTTTAGTTTAAACATTCAACAACAATTTGGGGCACTAAAATTGTAATATCCGTAGCACCGGTTATAACACCGCCCATGTACTTACATAATAAGCTAAAAATGTTCATAAAATAGAAACTACTGAAACAAACCAAATTAATTTTTATGGGAACAAATGGCAGGTATCGAGGCATCGAATAATATAACCCATATAGGCGCAAAATTCCCATCACCATAAATTAATTTAGTCCAAATACAAGATAGCTGCTATAAACCGTTCAGGAGTTCTCTGAACTATCTTCGTTTTCGTCGTCACACCCCTAATGACAATTGCAACCCGTCTAGGTGAAAAGTTCTCATCAATACAAATTAATGAAGCTCAAACACAAGGTAGCTGCTGTGAATCGTTGAGGAGTTCTCTCAATGTCTCTCAGCTCCATCATCAAGATATTATACTCCAGACCTTTATTTGAAATACTTAATGAAAAAAACTTACAAACACACTAGTCGCCCGTAAGATTTTTGAAAGTTCCACTCGACTTCTCTAGTCTTCTATCATCAAACCCTGATTTTCTTATCATAGGACCACCTTTAAAATATCTACTTTTCAACAAAAAAAGAATCATCAAAATCGGTTCTTAAACGACAAAGTTATCCCGCGAACAAAAAACAAAAACATTGTAATATTAATTTTCTGGATACTTCGTCCAAACTCCAATGGATACGGTACGGACGAATTGAGTATTTGAGTAACCTCCTTGTCCGTCCACCTTTTCTGTAGTCGGTTATCCAATTATTACAATTATTACATTTTTTACATTACAATAATAAATATTGAACAACGATTTAACTTTGAAAAATTTTATGTTCACAAAACCTTATACTAATCGCCTACAGATCTTAACACCGCGATTAAAAAATGTGACGAAATTACACAACGCCATCTAGTTGAAAACTTGTAACTAACGTACACTGTTTTGCAGTGAAGATTACCAAACATTATCATTGAACTGAACGAACCATGTTTTTACTGCGCTAACTACGCAAAACTTATCAATTTCAAAAATAATACAAAATCAAAAACAAATGGACAGTTGAAAACAATGGTATTCAAAACTATAAAAATATAAGCGGGCCAAAACTAATGTGAATCCAAATAAAACTATCTAAACAAATTACGAAGTCCAGTATCATTCCATCTCGTTCTGGCGTAAGCATTTCATATCTCTGTCCTTATCATAAGCCGGAGACATTCGGCTTACCAGCGTCCTTAATTCAGCGGTGTTATGTAGCGTCAAGCTCACGATCGCTACTAGAGGAACTATGATCGGGATTCCTGATTTGCCGTGCGGCTTACAAACCTTTCTGTTTTGCGGGAGTTGAAATTGTTTATTATTTTTTTGATTGTTAATTTTAGTTTTAGAGTGTTTTTCTTTGATTGTTATTTTTACAAGTAATGTAGCTTCGTAAATATATTTTTTTAATGATAAATGAAAATCATTGATACTTATATTGCTATATTTCGTAAGTAAAGCCGATAGGAATCGGCATGTTAGGTAGCTTCGCTGCTGCAAAGTAATGCGCATGGCAGGGTTCGAACTCACGACCTTGGCTCGTAAGTATGGGCCGATACTACTGGGCCACCAATGCTCCCATACAACAGACATGATTTATTTGCATCCTACTTGCACTTTTTTTTTTTTTTTTTTAGCGTGGTAAAATCTCAAATGAGTCCTCCAACCCCGGGCAGGGCGGGAGGGACTGTCAGACTTCTACTGACTAAAATCCACGGTGTCCTTCATAGCCTGTTAAGTTCCGGGGTTACGGTAAGGGAATAATCCCGCGACCCCGACAGGCTTTGGCTCTCTGAGAGGGGGGCCCCGTCATTATGCTGACGCTCTTTGAGGCGCGCGTGGGACACAACGCGCCGTCGACCCGGGCATGGTCCTTGGTCGGGCAGCGAGTTGCCCTTTACTCGCTGCCCGCATGCCCGCGCCTACGGTGGCCGGAGATCATCTAGAGACGTCCGTCGCCGTGGGCGCCTACCACTGCGGCTGGGGTGGAGGGAGGACGCTGTCATCTCTCGCTCGCGGCCTGCCTCCTCCTTTACGAGCATTACTGCCTCGCAGAAGGAGCTGACCGCTTCCCACTCCGTCTCGCCCCGCAGCATGGCCGCAACCAATGCCGGGCGCGAGAGGTCTCCGCCTATCGCAGCCGTGAGGACTCGTCGGTGCTCCGCCCAAGCTGGGCAGTCTTGCACCGTATGCTCCACCGTGTCCTCCGGGCGATCTTCGCAGTGGTGACACCCAGGCGTCTCCTCCTTTCGCATCAGACACAGGTACCTCCCGAAACTTCCGTGTCCGGTGAGGACCTGCGTCAAGCGGTAGGTCAGGACGCCATGACTTCTCTCCAGCCACTCCTCAAAGAGGGGTCTTACCGCCGCAATTGCGGCGTGCCCGATCCTACTTGCACTTGGCCGGCTTTTTTTAATCATTCCTTACGAGTAACCTTTACTTTGGTTTTAAACAACAAATCAATCGCACAAAAAAGTGCTTTCAATTTCGCAAGAAAACTCTTTGGTTGAAAAACTAAGATGGCCGATCCAGTACTACAAACATTGACAAATCTCAGTTAACGCCATAATTCTCTAGTCTATGGACGAATCTTGTAGCAGTTTCGTCTAAGCTTGCTCCCGTCAACTCGAGAGGGATTCAAATCAGTCTAGATTGTCTAGATGCCTTTGAGATATGCTATGTGACTTCCAATCGATGTCTTTTGGCTTCTGAATTCGTGATATTGTAGCCTGTGATCTTCAAAAAGAGATGGTTACTCTAATTTGTACTATGCGACTACAATAAGGATCAATGACCTCCAGTTAAATATTACATTTAGAAAAAGAATGCTTTTTGCTAATTAATTTTCAATAATATTTACCGTCTACCTTGTGTGTATTTTTATCTTGGCCAGTTGGTTCACGTCATTTTCATACATCATCAGCCTATAATGTTCCCACAGCTGGGACACAGGGCTCCTCTCTGTGAGAGGGAGTGGGCAATAATCCACTACTCGGGCCCAGTGCGGGTTGGTAGATGTCACATGTCTTCGAATTGTTGGTTCTAGGACATGCCGGTTTCCTCACGATGTTTTCCTTCGCCGTTTTGAGAGCAGTGGTGCTGAAATATATTACAAAAAGTAATGCGCCTGGCGGGGTTCGAACCCACGACCTACAACTCGTAAGTTGGGACCGATACCACTGGGTCACCACTGCATTTTCATACGATTATTGTAAATATAACACCCTGAAATTTTCTGTCAGTCTTACCGCCGCGATTGCGGCATGCCCGGAAACAAAAACCTTTGACTTATTTCATACATACTTTTTTCGTGGGGAATTACTTTTCTGGCGAACTTACAACAGCCCCACATAACTAGGAATACCCTATATAATCAGTCACCAAGCCCCATAATATAAGCAGCCACAGTCTATGTTTATTATAACCAATATTTCAAAGGTAAACCAGCGTAGATGACGCGAGTATTTTGCCCGTAAGTCGACGGGATCAGCCGGGATAGTGTTGTGCATCGTCGTAAAATATCGATACTTTGCTATCGACAAATCGATGCGAGCTATTGATATTGCTTAAGTAGGACTCGATGGGTGGATTCAAAGTTTTTTTTTTTTGTTTAGATTTACAAATATAAAAATATGGTACCTACCATATTTTTATATTTGTAAAAAATGTAAATTGTATAGATTTCATAAAACAAACTAGAATAGTGTAATACATACACAATAGGATTCTAGACGCTTAATTAAGTTCTCAAATAAACATAATGAAATCTGGTATCTCTCATTCGTTTTTATGCGGCAAAACTAATTGCTAAGTCAATGAATTCATTATAGTGAATGATGTAGCATCAACAAAATTACCAATTCAAAATAACTACGTGGAAGAACATTAATAAACAATGCACTTAAATATGAGTACCTTCTGTAAAATATATATACCCAATAAGATTGTCCAGTAGGCAGTAAGTGATGTTAAAAACATGATAAATATGCGAGGCAATCACATCGTTTTAAACGACCGCTCGCGTCGGCGGACGCTGAGCGAATGAGCAAAAAAGCGCGCGAGACATTCATCTGACAACCAACGTTGGGTGGGGCCTGCCGCTTCCCGCCTCCCCAAACGAGCACCACCATTGGCTCATTTAAAAATCGATTCCATTTTATAAATATGTAACCACTTTCATTTCCCGCGCTCTCAAACCGTTACAAGAGACTTGCAACGCGCCACAACTCTCACCCTTATTTCGACAGTTAAAGAATTCAATTTCGAAATTCGAACCGCTAGTGTTGCGACGTTTTCTATCGATAAACACTCAATTGTTTTACCGACATGTCTTTGTGGTCTCTTTTGTTTTATTTAAAGGAGAACGGGCCCAAGATGTTTTTTTGTTGGAATTATTTTTATTATAGGTCCGTGTAGGTAGGTCGGAATAAACAAGAATACGTAGGTGGGTGAAATTGTATCTGTAATAAATAATGGTGTATTTATGATTTATGGTGAAACAGAGAGAGAACGCAGGGTTTGGGATAAAGATTAAAGTTGTTTTGTTCGAACATTTAAAAGTAATGATCTTTACTCTATGCATGCTCTTGAACGGAATCCAAGATGGCGGATTAATGAGGATATTGAACGCTTGTAACATACATTTCACCTGTTTGATCAAACGTTCAAGTAAAGCTTAGGGCGGCGCTTGACAAGGTTAAGCCGCTCTTAATGCGGTCAATCTGTGGATGGATGTTCATTCTTCACACTGTCATTATCAGCTGTAGGTATTTTCTCCGGTCTCAGTAATATTAACAGAAATTTGTAGTTACCTAGACCAAATTTGGCCGATGGGGCCGTAAGGTTCTCGAATGGCGAACACGCACCGGCAAGCTGAGCGTAGGACAAGGTAGACAGACGGTCTTATGAAGACCACAGGATCACGCTGGATACAAGCCTCAATACTCAATACTCAATACATTTATTGCTTCCACAAGTGTACTTAGGTGGTAGGTTTTACAGAGTTATGAACATTGTGGACCCTGTCGGGCACTGCAATAGTAGGAGAGAGGAAGAGGGCTTTATTTGACTAAATTAGAATAATCCTAAATGAATTTTTTATAATGCAATCTATAATTATCTATTAAAATAAGTAAGTATTTGTCTAATTTAAAATTTATCATTTAAGTATTCATTGAGATTATAATAGCATTTGATTAATAGAAACTGTTTTAATTTATTTATGAATATATTATTCTTTTCTATGTCTTTAATTTTATCGGGTAGTTTATTATATATTTTGATCGACATCACATGGGCACTTGTTGAGTGCATTTTTAGTTTAGAGCTTGGTATGTTTAACCTATTTTTATGGCGCAGTGTAAATTTCGACTGTATGTCCTCTCTTGTCGTGTATAGGTGTGGGTAATTTCGCACGAATTTACATATCTCAAAAATGTATAGGCAGGGGAGGGTCAATATTTTTTGATTCAGGAAGTGGGGTCTGCAGCTGTCAGTGTCGTCTATATTTACTAATATTCTTATTAGTCTTTTCTGGAGTGTGAAAAGTCTCGGTGCCTCCGTGCTGTTTCCCCATAACATCACGCCGTAACTGAGCCACGCATGTGCATAGACATAATAGGTGACTAGTGCGGTTTTAAGGTTAGTGGTCTTTTTCACTTCACGAAGGGCGTATGCAAATTTAGACAGTTTTGATTTTAACTTTTGGATGTGTGATTTCCAATTAATGTTCGTATCTATGGACAGGCCAAGTAGGGTAAACTCATGAACGACTTTTATTGGTGTGTCATTATAAGTGAAGTTGATGTCTAGTGGGGTTTTTTGACGGGGGTGGAAGGGCATTATTCTAGTTTTGGAGAAGTTTATTTCGAGATTATGGTCTTTCATCCAAGATATTGATTTATTTAGTGTTTCTGTTAGGTCCTCGTTTAATCCAACATTGTCCCCACATGAAGTAAGAAAAGAAATGTCATCAGCAAACATGACGCACGGTCCTGCTATGGTTCTCGGAAGGTCGTTGATATAGATAAGAAAGAGGAGGCATCCAATTACAGTTCCTTGGGGAATAGAGGCGTTAATCGTTTTACTTTCAGACCGAATGTTTTGAATTTCTTTGGTATTTTCATTGTAAAATTCTATTTCAACTTGGTGTTCTCTATTTGTTAGGTAGGATTTAAACCATTCGTGAGCCTTCCCGCGGATCCCTATACCTTGTAATTTATTAAGCAAAATGTTATATTGTACTTTGTCGTAAGCTTTTGACATATCTAACAATAAGCCTACAGCGTATTTCTTGTTATTTATTATATTAAGTACTTCCTGTATGTATTTAAAAACTGCCAGTACAGTGGAGCGGTTTTTGCGAAATCCGTTTTGACATTCGTTAAATATTTTATATTTTTCACAAAAGGAGTAAACACGATTATACATTGCCTTCTCAAAAACTTTAGAGGCCGTGGGTAGGAGAGCTATTGGACGGTAATTGCTCGGATCCGTTTTCGCGTTTTTTTTGTGGATAGGTTTTATTATAGCTTTTTTTAGGTAGTCTGGGAAAGTGGCGTCGTCAAAAGATTGATTTACTAGTAAGAAGAATGGTAACGTAAGTTCGTTTGCACATTGTCGTATTAACAGTGGTGGTAGCTCGTCTATGCCATGACTTTTTTTGCTTTTCAGGTTTTTTAGTATAGAGTTTATTTCACCGGGGTCCACTGGGCTGAGGAACATGGTGTTTTCCGTGGGACAAAGTACGGGGGTGCCTCGCGGCTCATTGCCAGGTGTTTTTTTGCTGTCCCCGATAGACGCAAAGAAGTCATTAAAATGGTTAGCTATCAGTTTAGGTTCAGTGACATTTATACCATTTATATGTAATTTAATATTATTTTTGTCCCTTTTTATTTTCTTATTTGTCCTTTCATTTATAATATTCCACATGGTCTTAATTTTGTTGTTTGATTTTTTAATTTTGTTAATATATTGTAATTTCTTTGCTGTTATAATTGTTTTCTTTAGTATTTTTTCATATTTCTTATAGTTTTGTTTAATTAATGAATTATTAGTTTTAAGTGTAAGTATCTTTTCAAGTCTTTTATTTTTACATGAAACTTTAATGCCTGGGGTTAGCCAATGTTTTCTATAATTTGTTTTTAATTTTATTTTTAATTTAGGTATACATTGGTTTAAAATGTTTAGCAATGTTTTGTTAAATGTGTCGTAATTTTCATTTATGTTCTTATTTTTTTGTATTATCTCGTTCCATTTTACTTCTTTTAGTTTAGATTTAAATAGTTGGATGTTTTTATTATTGTATAATCTTTTTTTGACATACCAGATTGTTTGCTGAGTTTTTTGAGGCATAGCCATGTGTATAATAGTACCGCTATGATCTGAGAAACCTAACTCTTCCACTGATGTATGAAAGTTGTTATTGAAATTTGTAAAAATTAGGTCTAAGCATGTTGATGATGTTTGTGTAATCCGTGTTGGTAGTTTTATTTGTTGTGTGAACTTATATTCTAGCATGATATCTAAAAATTGGTTTCTTTTTGAATTATTTTCTAAGATATTTATATTAAAGTCACCTCCTATAATTACATTATGTCTAAAATATTTTTTATTTACATATGTTAAAATCTCTTTTAGTTGTTTATAGAATCTATCTTCCTCTCTTCTATTCCAATAAATAACTATCAATAACAGTCTTTCTTTTATAAATTCAGTCGCACATACTTCAATAACATGTTCAATTGAAAGGTCTGATATATCACTTAATTCTATACATGCAATGTGTTCTTGTAAAAGGATGCAAACTCCGCCACCCGCGCGAGTTTTCCGGCAGTAAGATGAAGCAACTTTGTATCCGTCAAATTGTATTGTGTCCGTTTTTTCTTGTGACAACCACGTTTCTGATAAGCATATAGCTGAATACTTAGGTGTCTGTTCCAGAAAAGCTTCCATTATATGTTGTTTGTTAAAGAGGCTCTGGATATTTTGAAATAAAATTTTAAATTGTTGGTCTTTGTTTTCGAAATGTTTTGTCATTGCATTCCGTATGATTGTGGCTGTGAAAGTTGTCATAATCTTGAGAATTTGTTTGGTCCTCATTATGTGTGTTCATGGTAAATCCATTTTTGGTCGTTCTGTCTTCTACGTTTATTAATCTTCCTTCTATCATCAAATGATTGTTACGAATTATTGCGTGTAATCCTTTGCTCCTTGCTTTCATCATTTCTTCGCGCATTTGTTTCCTTTGTCTTCGCGCGTTATTATCTAGGAATTCAGATAAATACAGTCCGGTGCCCTGGAAGAGGTGTCTGTTTTCCTTGACATACGTAGTCATTCTCTTACTCAATAGTTCAATCACTAGTGGTCGATTTCTTGTACTATGTCTGCCTATTCTGTAAGTATCTTCTATGTAACCCATCAGGTCAACATTTATAATTTCTCTAAATAAATCAATTAGTCTCATGTGTAGGTTGTTGACTGGCTCGTTATAGTATTCCTCAAGACCATATAACACTATTTTTTTGGAATGATTTTCAGTGCAATTGTTTTGGTTAGGCTCATGTTTCATAGTTTTTATTTTTGTTTTTAGTTCTTCTAGTTCAAATTTTAGTTTCTCGTTTTCTGTTTTTAGGTTTTCTATTGCTTTATTTGTTTCTTGTATGTCTATTATTCTCTGTTCATTTTGTCTCAGTAGGGTATTTGTTTTATGTTCAACGTCTTCGCTTAGTTTTAAAATGGCTTTGTTTATTTCAATCTGAATGGTATCTTTCAATTCTGTGATAATCGATTTGTTATTTTCTTGTAGGCGTAATATTATCATTTCGCTTAAGGTTTTCAAAGTTATTTCTGTTTGGGTGTTGGATTGAGGTAATTTCACTTCGTCTTGTGTCGTGATTGTATCGCCTAACAGACTGAGGTCAACAGAGCCTGTGGTGTCGTTCAATAAGTTGCTTGTAATTTTTCTAATCGTGACATTATTTATTTCTGGTGATGTAGCTATTGGTTGAGGATCACGTTCTCGTGGGCGAATTGGGGTTTCTATGTTCCCTTTTTTAGGTATTTTGCACAAACATGCTTGACATTTCCAAGTTTTAGTGCCCTTAGAGGCTGTCAAGGTTTTGAAGCGGTCCGCTGAGATATAGGCACATTCTAAATCGTATGTACCTTTGCATAGTGTACACGTTACGTTTTTATCTTTCGTTATATCTTGTTTACAACCTGCGCATATTAATAATGACATTGTGAGATTTGTATACTAGTAGTGCCCTCTAGTGGTTCCGATGACACTTTCGATCTATAGATCGGACGTTCCGTAAGTTGTATGTTATGGCTGTTAATGTCACAGTTGGTGGTTTTGGGTCTAGGCGATAGATGGCGCTTTCTTCAGCAATGTTATGTTCCAATTTGCACTTTTGAATTTGATATTATGGGATTATTATGTTATTATTATCAGAAATGGGTTTCCAACGTACCTTCTGTAGTGTAAGTAGCTACCACAGGTGTTTTCTGACGGCAAATGATCGGGCAAAACACATTGAATCCAAATGTTTTGTTTGCCGTTGATTTGAAAATTTGTCGTTGCTCCGTGCAAAATTTTGGATTTCTTGATTTTTCACGCACTTAACTTTTGTCATTCACCTCGGACCTCTGGAGGTTCTTAAAATTTAACACTTTGTTGACTTTTTATCGCTTATTCTTTACTTTAACTATTAAAATCAATTTTTTTAGTACGCAGCTGATCTTTATTGACGCACTGCAGCGCCCTCTCTCTAGCCTCTACCAACCGGTCCTGTTGGAAGTCTATAGGGGAAGCCTAGGTTCAGCAGTGGACGTCTTACGGCTGATATGATGATACTTAATTTTAAAGCCATTCGTAAGAGAAGGAATCCTTGAGTTTGGTGTGGAAAATTAATAAATCGCGAGGGGTTAGAGTGGAAGGGACTTTTTTTAAGGGACAAACCCACCACACTATTCCCAAACCACTGCAACTCCTGAAAGCCAGAATCAACAGTGGCAACCACCAGAAAAGCGCCGAGATATTGAAGCTCGACGTGTCCCGGAGAATGAATTTACTTATCTTAGATCCTGCAACGAAATTAATCAGAAAAGAATTATCGTGGACGAGTGGGAAAAATATGTTTCCACGCAAGCAGGAGACAGAACAAAACAAGGCCAATAGGCACAAAGGGACATTACAACTGGGAAAAGCACAGTTGCCTAGCACTACGGGTAAAAATGACTACTATAATATTAATAAAGGAAGGGACTGCCAAACTTGACTGTCTCTCAACCAGTCACAGAGTACTTTTATTATATCAACCAGTCTTGTCTCAGCTGGTGTTAGAGGCCCAGTGATTGACTACAGCGATCAGTATCACAGGTTCGATTCATAATGCGCACAGAAAAGGAGATGTACTCATTTCCTGCGTCTGTGTTTCTGAACGCAAACAACCCTAATTTCTTCAAAGTTAAAGTGAACAGGTTTCTTCTGGGTAAGCTCGCTCCATCGTAGGCTTTGTGTCTGTCACCTTTGACCTGGACTGATGTCAAGATCAAAAACTTAGCAAATTAAAAAAAAATCTGAACTTTCCATTTTTTTTTCCTATAAATAGTTTCTTTGTATGAGGAGCTCGTGGCTAAATAGTTACGCAGCCGCACTGGCCGATCTTCCGAATAAAGCCGCGCTTGCCGAGGTTGGTGTGTGGATGGGCGACCATCTGTCATAGCAAGTTTCCTCCGTGCCTCGAAAAGCACGTAAAGCCGTTGGTCCTGGCTGTCATTTGTAGATCTTTGACGGTCATTACTGTTAGTCAGAAGCTCTAAAGTCTGACAACCAGTCTTACCATGGGGTATCGTGCTACCCGGTTACTGGTTTGTGGAGGTCCGTTAGGCAGTCGCTCCATGTAAAACTCTGATAGGTATTCAGCTGCATCAGGTTTGACTGGAAGCCGATCCCAATATAGTTGGTAAAAGGCTAGGCAGATGAGTTTGTTTGATATATTATGCTGTGAATTTAAATGATAAATACTTAGTAGAGGTTAACGGTGAAGGAAATCGCATCGTGAGGAAACTGGCATGCCCTAGAAACAAAACTGCCGACAAACTGCTCTGCAATTTGGCAGGTGTAATGTGAAAAAACCGCTGTATCTTTATTTCAGCAAATAAAGAAAAAAATCGAAAATAGATATTTGTGTTACTACCAACCCGCACTGGGCCCCCGTAGTGGATTATGACCCATCATCACAAAGAGGAGATCTGTGTCCCAGCAGTGGGAAACATTATAGGCTGATCATGATTTAATTGTCCATTTAATTGCCGCTGTTGTAACCATAGAATTAGAAATATTATAAAACAGTTTTAGTAACAATTTTGGTGTGCAATAAAGTGTATTCTATCTATCTAATTATTTGTATACACACAGAAAACATTTACAGGACATTTTAATACAGATACAAGAGTATACTTTGAAGAAAAACAACAAAAAAAATGGGCTTTTGAGTTCCACGCCGTAGTGTTCTGTTTAGAAAGTACCACGATCCAATAACTAACTTTTTTTCCTTTTTTCTCGGTACAAATTTACAAACTAAAGAAAGAAAAAAAATGGTACAAAATTCACGGAAAATATCAAAATACACAACACGAAATACTAGACACTGAAACGCTGGTGGAACGAAAATAAAACGCACTCGAGACTGGTTTAAACTATTGCTCGACCCTGGTTTTCATGTGGACCTGTAGGTTAAAGGCTGGAATAGACCAAATGCGTATATGCGTAGACTTAGGGTGCTCCCACATCTAACAACGCGGATTCGCATTTTTCCGTCGCCCTTTCTCTTTCTGTCGCTTAGAACTGCCATTTGCTAGACCGAGACAGAAAGCATAATGCGATAGCACGCGGCGGAATCCTCGAGGCGGCCGCGTGCTATCGCATTGTGTCGGTAGGCGATTCCGTGCTGCCAGATGTGGTTCAACCCTAAACGTGCGCGTACCACTGAGTTGTAATGTATGGAACTGTATAAGACATGGACACACCGCAGGACGTCCACGTGCCGTTATACAAGCGGTGTGTACTGTCTTATACAGTTCCAAACATATTTACAACTCAATGGTACGCGCACGTTTAGCCTTAAGCCTGCTCTACACTCCTCGCGAAGTTGGTCGAAGTTGACCGTATACGGTAGTGTAGAAGGGCACTTTGCTTCGCTTCGTGCAACTTCGACTCACTTCGGGCGACTTTCATTTGTTGTCGGTTTTTGCGACCGGGTCAAAGGGCACAATGATGACACAGGCAACTTCGCATGTAGTGTAAGTCACATACTTCGGGACGATCAACT
Source organism: Agrotis segetum (assembly GCA_036375495.1). NCBI lineage: Eukaryota > Metazoa > Arthropoda > Insecta > Lepidoptera > Noctuidae > Agrotis > Agrotis segetum. The sequence goes on along the minus strand of JAQSVV010000310.1, from coordinate 112,797 downwards.
TCGACGAGTACTTCGTCGAGACAACTTCGCGAGTAGTGTAGAGCAGGCTTTAATGGTGATGTATACCTGTACCTGTGTATCAAAATTTGCACCTATTTTGAACATACATTTCTGCCCATCCCTTCAAACAAACAGGGGTGAATTTAATACCTCCACAGACTAAACACAGTCCATTACTGAGATGATAGCTCGGGGCTATTGTGAAATTAAATGGAGGACGCTGGATTGTGCGAAAATTGTCTTTAATTGTGTCGTATTTTTATTCATTTCGTTTACAAAATGATGGTGGAAAATGTTATATCAAAAGTTATTAAAAATGGATATGGTTCATTCCCCAAAAGTAATTTTTAGTTCAATGTTTAGTACAGCATGTCGTTGGCCGTAGTATAGTGAATGCTGGGAGTGCTATTCAACCCCCAGGCCGCGAAATGGCCGCACAAAGGACTGTTATGAATATTACATTTCACCCCTCACTTGACGCGGCGTAGGGTTGGGATTGGGAGTTACGTTTTATCGGTATAATATGTGTATATCGCATACTAGCCGTTCAGTTCGTCCCTATATTAAAAATTAATTTATGTCAAAAATTATTCCATGCGTAGCTAGACAGTTAGTAGCTAGATAATAAAAACTTGAGAGGTGTCAAGGGACACCCGGATGGAACGAAGTTACTGTACACACTCAACAAAAATAATCGTCGCGACTCCACTCCACTCCACTCCGCTCCACTCCACTCTTTGAGCTCTAGCACCCTTTCACAACGCGCGATAAGGAACTTCGTTCCAATAGTAAGGGTAAAGAAATCCTTGTTCTTTTTTTTAAAACAGCATTTAATTGTTAAAGAAATACTTGTTAAAGAGTAGGCCAAGATGAATCAATATAGTCTAAACTCGATAGGTTTGCAGCGTTTCATTACAGAGTTCCCATTGTCACCTTCTAGCTCCATCATTAGATCAGTTCCATTTCATCATCATATTTGCTGCGTTAGGGAGAGGACAGCGTCCTCACTCCACCCCAGCCGCAGTGGTAGGCGTCGGACTCGGACGTCAGCAGACGATCTCCGGCCACCGTAGGCGCGGGCATGCAGGCAGCGAGTAAAGAGCAACTCGCTGCTCGACCATGGACCATGCCGAGGTCGACGGCACGTTGTGTTCCACGCGCGCTGCAAAGAGCGTCAGCAAGATGACGCCCCCCCCCCCCCTTCTAGAGGGCCAAAGCCTGCCAGTGTTGCGGGACTTATCTCATTACCGTGACCCCGGAACATAAAGGGCTATTGAAGTACACCGTGGATTTTAGTCAGTACAAGTCAGACAGTCCCTCCCACCCTGCTCGGGGTGGGAGGACTCATTGGATGAATTTGTATTAATACAAATTGAAATTGAAAAAAAGTGTCATTATCATAATTTAACGTGTATTTGTAAAAGAAGTCAATTGAAGTTATTCGAACAAGCAAGACTCAAACACGAAACTGTGTGCAATCTAATTTACACATTATTAATAAAGTACAACTTACATATTTTAATTCTCAAAAATACGAACAGTTTTTTTTTATGCAACATGTAACGTAATTAACGCACACCCTCAGACACCCCAATTAGAATATTATGTTATAATCATAATACATATTATATTGAATTTTTAAGTAAACATGTAAATGCTAAATTAGTTAATAACTAAATTAGTTATTTTGCAGTAAGGTTTATTTTTCTTTATTTTGTATTGAATTTGAATGACGGAATTTGTATTAATACAAATAAAATTGCACTTTTAAGTTTTGTTTTACGGTCTATCTTAGTTTGTTTTGACTGTACAGGGGTAATGTGACTATAATTTCCGTAGTCTTAATTATTTTTGATAAAAAATTACCTATATTAAAAATGATAGAAATTGTTCAGAATCATAGAAACGATTCTGAACAAACTAATTTCAGGATGTTCGTTAATTATGTTACATGTTGTACCTATATCAAACGATTTTAAAATTATCGACAACTTTACCGTCGAAATTCACAACCCTAGTCCTCTCTACTCTATGGCAATTACTCGACGGGGTTGCCAACATTCACTAGTATTAGAACGAGCCCAAATGTACCTCAAGTACGTCAAAATTTCACGCTTGCATTGTAGGGGTATGGACAGATATTGAGGTTATATCACAGCATGATGAGAGGGCCAAATAGTTTGAAGATATAACAAATGTTTTTAATGGGAGGTCTGTTGTGGTTTTCGGATAATTGAGCTGTGGAGTCTTTTCTTTTTTTAATTATGGCATGTGGCATGTTCGGTGGTGTATGTGGCCTGTTTTAAAGATAGATTATTAATTGTTTTTGTCTATCGTGGTAAAATCATCAAATGAGTCCTCCTACACAGGGCGGGATGGAAGAGATTGTCATAGTACGAGATCGACGTAGAAAGAATAATGTAATTCACCTGTTTAAACCCGACAACTAATTAGAAGGTCAGGGTTAGACACCGACAACCTATGTTTTATAGATTCCTTGAGGTATATTCTATCAGCTGAAGCTTGATTTTTCTAAATAACAGATGAGGGAAGTGGAACGAAAATTTTTGAGGACAATTTCTATGAATTAACATTGACAGTAAGGGATTCAGGCAGACAGCCGATATATCACCAAAACATTGTCGTTTAGAGTATCTAGCATGTATTTAAGTATGTATATGCCATATTCAAATAACAGATGAGGGGTATAGGTATATTTCTTCACTGTATCCTTGTAAAAATGTACGCCCTAATATAAGGGTGTAGATCGTCTTTGATCACCATAATATATTAGTTCCTCTTTTCTCCATAACGCATGTGTGTCGCTTCAGTATTTAGTTTGGTTCTTTATCAGAAAAAATCGCTAATGACCAATTTTATTTTTATGATAGATCTTGCGTTCCCTGGTTCGTCTTCCTTTTAAAGAGTTGCTTTTAATAAAAGCATGTACTTAACAAAAACATTTAAATATCCCGGGTAAAATGTAATGAGTATTTTAATCTGTGGAACTCTTATGTCAAAATGAATGTCTTGTAGTCTATGATGTAAGTCTATGGTTACTGAACTGTCAACAATAAAAAGTCACACCACGTTTTACAAGAAGTCTGTTATTTATTTTAAAATATCACGAAAATCCAGCACGATATTTAAGAGGTTATGGGCCCAGACATAGCCCTCGGCCTAATTATCGTGCTGGATTAGTTTTTTATCAAGAAAGCTGCGGTCAAGCGGCAATAAATACGTCGGCCAGCTCGGGGCTCCGTGGCGGTCGGCGGTTTGGTCGGTGAAGGCCAATATATCAATAACGCACGTGAGACGTGTGATTGCGGTAAAGCAACAATAATACGGCGATGGATTCCGTCGGAAATATGGCTACTGGACAAAGCTATCAGCAGCTTCAAGGTGTTGAAAACTGGACAGCGTGGTGTTTCAAAATACGAGTCCTCCTAAGAGCTATGGACCTCTTAGACGTCGTTGAAGGCACATTCCAGGCCAACGAAGATCAGACCAAATGGATGCAGAAAGATGCGAAAGCTCAAGCACTTTGTGTCAGCGTGGGAATCGGTGCCAGCAGAAAAAAGGACCATGGACGAGCTAGCGTCGAGATTACTGATAGAAGAGCAACGTGCATCAACCAAAAACAAAGAAGATGAGTCGTCTGCGTTCATTCACAAGTCTACAAGAAAATGCTATCGGTGTGGCAAAGTAGGACATCTGAAAAAGGACTGCAAATCAAAAAGTAAAGGTACAATAATTAATGATACTAAGTGTAATATTTGTAAGAAAAATAATCATAAAAGTTCAGATTGTTGGTTTAAAAATAAAAATGAGAAAAGTCAAAATGTAAACAAAGGAAATCAAAGCAATGCATTCTCTGTGTTCGAGCTATCATCATTGTTTTACAGTCAATTAGAAAGGGATAATTGTTGGGTAATGGATAGTGGAGCTTCAGAGCACATGTGTCATGATTTTAATATGTTTTTAGACTACAAAAAACTAGAATGTCCTAGGTCCATAGTAATTGGAGACGGCAAAATCATACAAGCCATTGGTATTGGAGTTATTTCTTTAGAAGCATTTACAGGTAAACAATGGATAAATACAACATTAAATAACGTTCTACATGTTCCTAGCATCAAGATGAATCTATTTTCAGCAAGTTCAACTACAGATAGAGGTTATGTTTTGACAATTACTAGTAAAATGTGTTATTTCAGGAAAAATAACAACAACAGTGTTTGTGCACTAGCATATAGGAAAAATAACTTATTTATAATGAAGTTTAGGTCTCATAAAGTTCAAAATGCTTGTGTTGGTAAATCAAGTGACAGCTTATCTGAATGGCATGCTAGAATGTGCCACCAGGATATTGAACAGGTAAAAAACATGTTAAATAAATGTGATATAGATTTCAGTGCTGGTAAACAAGAGGAAATAACATGTGAGGCATGTGTTTTGGGTAAGTTACATAAGAAACCGTTTCCTATAAGTTTAAATAGGGCATATAAGCCCGGTCAATGTTTACATATGGACTTATGTGGACCTATGGATACTGTCTCATTAGGTGGATCCAGGTATTATCTACTCATAAAGGATGACTTTTCAAAGTATAGAACGGTTTATTTTCTGAAAAATAAGTTTGAAACAGTTGATAAAATTAAAACTTTTTTAAATTTTGTTACTAAAAACTTAGAATATAAAATTGAAGTAATAAGATCTGATTGTGGTTCTGAATTTATGAACAAAGAGGTGAAGTCTCTCCTAGATAATTTAGGTATTGTACATCAAAATAGTGCTCCGTACACACCCCAGCAAAATGGTTGCATAGAACGTGAAATGCGTACAATAACTGAAGCAGCCAGAACAATATTATTATCAAGTAATTTAGATAAGTCTCTTTGGGCTGAAGCTGTCAATACAGCTGTATACGTTATAAACAGAACTGGTAAAAGTAGGATTAAAAATGTAACTCCATATGAGCTCTGGTATAAAAAGGGACTATATGATATAAATAATTTAAATGTGTTTGGTTCAAAAGTAGGTGTACACATTCCAGATCATTATCGCAAGAAATGGGATAGCAAAGCTGAAATAGGATACTTTGTAGGTTATAGTGAAACAACAAAAGGTTTTAGAATTTATTTTCCCCATAAAAATGATGTTTTGATTAAAAGAGAGGTAACATTTCTGAAAGGCAATTCTAGTAGTCAAAAGTTAGGCAATACTTTTCAAGATCATACTATTATAACCCCACTATTATTAAAAGAAGAAATAAATAATAAAGAGGATGAAATAAGAGAAGAATATCACAGTTTTAATGAGGAAGGTGAAGAAGATTTAACACAGTTATCAGATCTTGATGAAAATACAGAAGTACAAGCAGAGGAAATTCTAAATTCAGAAGAAACATCCCAGTCAGAAGAAGAAGAGGCAGAAGAAACACCTCAAGTACTAACACATTCACGGAGAGGCAGAGCAATAAAAAAACCATCAAGGCTAGATGACTACGATACAAACCTTCTGTCCATCGGTACAGAGCCAGCTACTCTAGAGGAAGCGCTTGACTCTGAAGAAAAAGAAGAGTGGAAGATTGCTATGAAGACTGAGCTAGATACTCTGATAGAAAATAACACATGGACAGAAGTAAATAGCGTACCAGAGGGGAATAAAGTAATTTCTAGTAAATGGGTTTTTAAAGTTAAACAAGTAGGTACTAATAAAGTATATAAAGCTAGGTTGGTAGCAAGAGGCTTTGAACAGTCTGATTGTGATTTAGAAGTATATTCTCCTGTAGCTAAATTGCCTACTTTTAGAGTTTTTATAGCAGTTGCAAATAAACTTCAACTTCCAGTTCATCAGATGGATGTTGTAGGCGCCTTTCTACATGGTGACATTGATGAGACTGTATACATCAAGTTACCAAGCGGTGAAACATGCAAGTTAAATAAATCATTGTATGGTTTGAAAAAGTCTCCTAAATATTGGAATAATAAGTTTGATGACTTCATGAGTAAAGAAAATTTCAATAAATCTAAAAATGATCATTGCTTATATTTCAGAAAGGTAAATGAATGTATGCTATACGTTTTATTATTTGTTGATGATATTCTTATGTTTTGCACTGAAAACAAGGTTTTGGAAGATTTTAAAAGCGAGCTCAGCAGTAACTTTAATATGAAGGACTTAGGTTTAGCTAAATGTTATTTGGGTATCGATATTGATCAAAAGAAAGGTACAACGGTAATTAGTCAGAAAACATATCTTACTAAAGTTTTAGAGCATTATAATATGTCAGATTGCAAACCAGTTTCTACTCCAATAGACCAAAACTTTAAGTTTGAAATACTAAAAAGGGAAAAATCTGAAAGTCCAGAAATAGAGAAAAAGTGTAGACGACTCGTAGGCAGCTTAATGTATGCAGTTTGTGGTACAAGACCAGATCTATGTGTATCAGTTTGTTTCCTCAGTAGGTACCAACACTGTGCTAGTATTATGTTGTACAAGGCATTGAAACGTATTCTAAGATATATAAAAGGTACATTAAATTACTCTTTGGTATATAATAGCACATCCACAGAATTGCAAGGCTTTGTTGATGCAGATTGGGCCGGTGACACACAAGATAGAAAATCTACCACTGGTTATTTGTTTAAATTATTTGATTGTACTGTAGTATGGTGTTGTAAAAAACAACTTAGTGTGTCATTATCCTCCACTGAGTCCGAATATATTGCATTAAGTATGGCTATTTCAGAAGCATGTTGGCTGAAAAACTTGTTATGTGATTTTGATATTGTCTGTAATGAAGTGATCTTGTATGAAGACAATCAGTCAGCAATAAAACTTGTTTATAAAAATGAAAATAATAAAAGATTAAAGCACTTGGATATAAGGTATCACTTCATTATGGACAAAATAAAGGATAAGTGTATTTCAGTAAAGTATATTAAAACACAAGATAATTTAGCTGATTTATTAACTAAGCCATTGGGAAAAACTGTTTTTGAGAAGTTTGTTAAGTTAATTTTTTAAGAATATAGGCTATGTACATAATCTATGTAATGTTGGTGATGCATTTTTATAGTTTCATTCCGTTAAAAATGAGGGAACAAGTTAAGTATTTGAATGTGCCAATATAAAATGCATTACTAACAATTTAGTTAGGATTAAATAGCTTAATATTTATGTTTTAAACAGGGAAAACAGGAAAATATTATGTTGAGGGGTGGTGTAAAAATGTACGCCCTAATATAAGGGTGTAGATCGTCTTTGATCACCATAATATATTAGTTCCTCTTTTCTCCATAACGCATGTGTGTCGCTTCAGTATTTAGTTTGGTTCTTTATCAGAAAAAATCGCTAATGACCAATTTTATTTTTATGATAGATCTTGCGTTCCCTGGTTCGTCTTCCTTTTAAAGAGTTGCTTTTAATAAAAGCATGTACTTAACAAAAACATTTAAATATCCCGGGTAAAATGTAATGAGTATTTTAATCTGTGGAACTCTTATGTCAAAATGAATGTCTTGTAGTCTATGATGTAAGTCTATGGTTACTGAACTGTCAACAATAAAAAGTCACACCACGTTTTACAAGAAGTCTGTTATTTATTTTAAAATATCACGAAAATCCAGCACGATATTTAAGAATCCTAGACTATCAGACTTGCACTGAAAATCCACGGTGATCCTTCAATAGCCCTTTACGTTCTTAGGTCACGGTTGCTTAAATATTTTATAGGCTGATGACGACTGCCTACTTAGAACATAATTCTCTTTTGCAAAAAATTCGCAATATAGGTACTAAGCATCCGCTCGACATGTAAAAAGAATAAATAAAATGTAGGTATCAATAAATTGAGACCGACGCGGGATTAAATCTGGTAAATCCTATACAATCATTTGAAGGTCTTTTGAGATACACAAGGTCATTTAAACATGTAAATAAATAAACGTTTACTTATTTTTTGTCGAATGGAGACCACGTACTGGCAAACGCAGCGTAGAAAGTCCACCCACAAGGTGGACAGACGATTTGAGGAAGACCACAGGATCGAAATGGACACAAACCGCTTCCTTCTTGAATTATTAATGGGCTATTATACTCATTTTTTTTTTGTGGGATTTTATGACCTGGTAACTAAGACCTTTAGGACAAGACTTTTTATTTTCACTTTCCTTTTTTTGTCTTCACTTTATTTTAATTTGAGTTCACTGTGTTTTATATGTATTTGTATATGGGTTTGTAACTAATAAATACAAATTAGTCCGAAAGATTATAAAAAGGTATTTCCACCACTATAAGGCTGAGCGCAGACTTGAGTCACAACTGTTTTATGACAGTCTTGTCTCACATAGACAAGTCTGTCTTAAAACATAAACAAAACTGTTTTGTCTACGACACGCCGCTCACCTGAACCAAAACTGTTCAGTGTCAGACTTGTCGCTGTGCAGTTCTTGTGTCTATTATACAATATTGTCTATGAGACGTTTTGTTTTAAGTGTGCGCTGTGTGCGCATCTTCATGGTTTTTGTAAAGCAATAGTCTGACTTAAAACTGTTTTGACTCAAAAGAAAAAGAAAGAAAATTGAGTTTATTTGGCATCAAAACTTAAAACTAATTAAAACTTAATAAAACAAAACAAAACTAATCTTTGAATGCCAAAGGGCCTCAGCTCAGCATAATGCCAAGTGGCAGCACAAAGTCTACCACTTGACGCTGATTTTCAGCTGCAGCCCACGAGTGCCATACGCTCGAAAACAAATACGTAAATATACTTATAATAATATTTATGATAATATTAATACTTATATATGTATATTATGTAAAGTGCAAAATAGTACTGTATTTATAATACATAAAGTAAAGAGTGAGTGCAACAAAAAACAATAAAAGCAGATAAAACAAGACTAATTAAAAGAGACAGATTCAAGACTCAAGCACCGCAAGACCGCAGACTCAAGTCTGCGGTTAGCCTTACTTGAAGGTAATGTATCCGCGAACCTGCCCATTCCAACGCAGATCTTTTAGAAATACGAACTATCAGAACATCACAATCAAAACTGAACTTTTTTGTAATTCGAACGATCGAATATTTCAAAACGACACCTTTTTAAAACTAATTTGGAACGCGACGTATTTCCGGTGCGCGCTCGTAAAGTGTTGCTAGTATAAAAAGATTCCTATTTTATTGGAGTAAGGAGGTTGAATACGGGTCAAAGAATATTTGATTTATTGATAAAGGTTCCTTTTGCTTTGTCATTTTAGTTTAAAGTGTTATAACCTGTCACTACGTTTTTTTTTTTATTGTCAGTAAAGTATTTAGGACTGCCTGACTAGTTGTCGATTTAGTTAGCGAGATTGGCCGGATAAATCTATAAGTAAGAACGAATAATTATATTCATAGTAAATAAACACGCCAAGGGTAAGTCACGCTAGCGTCAGGCTACGCTAGCGTCACGCCACGCCAAGCTCACTGTTTGGTTAGCCTTAAAAATCTGGTAGACCCTTCCGATCCACCAAGGCCTATAAGAAATGAACTATATTTATTTTTGCAAGGTTATTTTCCACTTAAACACTTTTAAACGTCGTCTTTCTACAAACTAGATAAGGCCGGTGTTTCGTACCTGACTACTCTGAGAAGAAACAGCCGAAACAAACTCAGAGGTCACTGTCTCTTTTAAAATCCAGACATTATTTTGGTCATGTCAATCATGTCATACGAGGACCATGAAGGTTAGTGTTGGGTACGCGGGCGGCGAGTAAAGGGCAACTCGCTGCCAGACCATGGACCATGCCCCGGGTCGACGGCACGTTATGTTCCACGCGCGCTTCAAAGAGCGTCAGTATGACGACGGGCCCCTAGACCTCTAGAGGCCTCTAGAGGGCCAAAGCCTACCGGGATCGCGGGACTCTTTCCATTACCGTGACCCCGAAACATAAAGGGCTATTGAAGAACACACCGTGGATTTTAGTCAGTACAAATTTGACAGTCCCTGAGCCCTGCTCGGGGTGGGACTCATTTGATGATTTTACCAATATGTACGTTAGTGTCAGTAAATCCATGACTCGGGGCTGGAGGATTTATTTGTTGATTATACACCTCAAAAGAAAAATAAGATACAAAAGAAATAAAATCCATCTTAGTCTTTCATCTTTCATTTAAAACATAAGAAAAACATTTAACACTACCATGAAGTGCAGTACGCCTTAATTCCGCAATTATTAAAATTTTCAGGAAATGATTTTCAAAGTTTTTTTTTTTTGCTGTTACTTAAGCCATTATTATTCTATTAAAGGGGACTTTAAGACCTGCTATTATTGAGTGTACAGTCACGAGCAATGACATGAAAACATTTAACAAAATTGAAACGCAAATTGCTCGTGAAATACAATCAGTATTTCCACTTTGAAATAGGACCTAGTTTTTAATAGTATGGCTTCCGAAATAGAAGTCTGATTAAAAGACAAACGTTTAATCAATATGGCAGCAGAACATCGCTTTTGAATACTGCTTATATGCATACTATTGCTCGTGACTATGTAGGTACATATCATACCATCAGTCAACGACGATATAATACCAGACTCCTAATAACAGGCGACCGATGTCTGCCAACACATTAGGCAAAAAAGTCTTATATTCGTCTCATTTCGACCAATCCTGTGAGCCGTAAACATACGTTGAGACAGAACAGACCTTGAGTTAGCCAATCACAACGCAGTACCCCGTCCCCCTCGCTCACGTAGTACCTCAGTGAGTTAGCAGAATAATTTTTGTTCCTTAAATCGTGCACGCGGAGTCTAGTATTATATCGTCGTTGCCATCAGTCATATTATCTGGATTTGATGTAAACGCTCAATCAGCAACCTTCATACAAACAGCAAGATGGGCCATCATAATTATTCTTCCAATTCTGCCTCTTCCGTGGAAGCGTGGAGAAAGAACAAAGGAAAAACAATTTTAAGTCAATACAACAAGGTTCATGTTTTCAAGTGTATGATCAGATTCTTGTGTCTCCCTTTTGGCACTGATATTAGCTCCGTTAAAAATGGCGGGTCAGGCGCACTGCACAGTAATTGTCAAGATGATCTGCCGCTCTTGATTTGTGCGAGGAACGATCTGAAATGCAGATGAAAATGTTTAATTAGCATAGTCCGGAGTCATCATCATCATCAGCCTATAATGTTCCCACTGCTGGGATACAGGCCTCCTCTCTGTGAGAGGGAGTGGGCCATAACCCACCACGCGGGCTCAGTGCGGGTTGGTAGATGTCACATGCCCTCGAATTTTTGGTTCTAGGACATGCCGGTTTTCTCACGATGTTTTCCTTCACCGTTTTGAGAGGAGTGGTGATGAAATAAGTTAATGAGTTACACAAAGTAATGCGCCTGTCTAAGTTCGAACCCATGGCCTAAAACTCGTAAGTCGAGGCCAATACCACTGGCACATGATGAAGGTTCTAACTATGCCTAGAATTTGCGTAATCGTCAGGCTAGGTGGAGCGACGATCTTTGCAAAGTGGTTGGTAATAGTTGGATGAGAGTTGCCGGTGATCGAATGAAATGGCGTGCGATTGGAGAGGTCTGTGGACGGCTATACTTGATGATGTGTAAATAAAATGACTATGTCTACCATCCCACACTGATCGAAGGCAGATTACAGAACACTCATAGATAGAGAGATTGCAATGGAACTAACATTACACGATCTATAAAATAATAATACGAGTAATAACAATATTCCACAACTATCACACAACGCCATCTAGTCCTAAGCTAAGCAGAGCTGTATTATGGGTACTAGACAATTGATAAACATAGTTTTACATACTTTTGATAAATTACACCCAGACACAGAACAAATGATCATGCTCATCACACAAACATTTGTCCTGGGTGGGAATCGAACCCACGACCCGGGGCATAGCAGTCAGGGTTTGCAACCACTAGACCAACAGGCCAGTCAAGTCAATAAGACAGTTATTTTCAAAAATTGTACTTATAACTGTTTTCAATGAAGACAGAATGATATCTTACCCAACAACTTCTTTTAGGTTTGTCGCCTGACATAAGTTGTTGTGTCCGAGGCCACAACCGCGCTCAAACGTGTGGAACACTAGCGGAGCCCCCGACGTGGCTCTAGAAGCTTTCACTTTCTCGTGCAACTGAGGGTAGTTAGAAATTATTTGCAGTTATAGTCGTATGTGTTCAATTTTGGTGGGATCAGCTTCCCTGAATCAATATTCATAGTATACCTATCAAAGGAAAATATGAGACACGTTACAGATTTAACTAAGGCTTCTGACTTTGTTAACATCTTCTTGGCAAAATTTGAAACGGCAGCAATTGAAATTAGAAATGGTGGAATCTTTCAGTATTTACTCAAGCTTACTGCTGATTTCGTTTCACTTATTTACGTGTCAAAATAAACTGCGAAAATGTCATAATAGCATGGAGTGCCACAGGGAAGTCTATAGACCACAACTGTCGTTGACTATGAGTAAGTAATAAGTGGCGGCGACATGATGAATCTCGACGACAAAAAACAGTATGTAACGAACGTAACATGTGGCGTTATGTATAGCGTGTATCTAAGGAGTTATCTCCACCATTTTTACTTTCTTCTCTACTAAAATACTAAAGCTTCGGTCCCACTCTGACTAAGGCTGTGAATGCCTACTCATCGCATATACACCGCTTAGGCCCATTGTCTACGTAACCGCACGTCATATTACAAGACGAATGCTTGCATCTTGCGTAGAAACAATGAAATCTGTATCCACGAAGCGACGACGCCGCGTCAGCCGCTCGTGTTGCGTTCATTTTTACAACAAAAGACGTCCTTTCTCGATGCTAGTTGAAAGAAACCTTTTGTACCGTGACTGACTATTGCATGAAGCAGTGTGGACAATTAACAAATATGCAAAATACGCCTATCTTCATTTGTAGATTACATGCATCCTACGAAAGACGACTGTGTGGATAGTAGGCCTTAATAAATTACTAAACCTACCACCGTAAGAAAGAAATTTTAGTTTAAATATAACATTACCTTGCAAGCCAGATTATAGGGAACAATCTTGTCTCCCTTGGAGTGCATCATAAGAATGGGGATATGAGGCACGCTGCAGAGATATTGATCAGTCTCAAACGCGTACTCTGAAGATGCTGTAAACGGCTTCACGAATGTATCGTTGTAGTAGGGAAGCCAGGATACCAGCTGGAAGCAGAACATTTTGAATGAGTGAAAAGCCGCTAAGTTCGGTCAAGAAAATGGCGGAACTCAGATTTGCCGTATGAAGTACACCTTGAAAATTTGAGGAAGACCTTTGCCTTGCGGCATTCATAGGTAAATAATGAACAACTGCTTTTTATAATAATAGTAAGTCTAATTTTTCTTTGCAACTCCCGCAAAATGAATGGACTCGTGGTCGAAAAACCCAGAAAGTTATAACACTGACAAAATTTCTTAAAGGACATGGTGATGCAAAATCGATTTGACCAGGAGCCTTACCTCGAGCTCTTAAGGGGATCCAGGTTGTGGGAAAGAGACCGAGCTATACAAGTCGTCTAGCGCCATCTCTTTCCCACAGTCCAAACTGGATCGTGTTAAGAGTTCATGGTAAGCGTTGTTTCAGTTCGTTTGTCCAGAACAGATGCTGCACGGAATATAATGCGAGTAAAGTAATAGGTTAGTTTCCTAAAAAAAATTAATTAGTCCGTCTTTTAGATTATTCAAAAATAAGGGACACGTATTTTTTTATTTGTAATTTAGACCAAAAATGACAAAGATATAGCCTATTAAAGTTACGTGTGACGTCACGATGCGTGGCATTTTTCGCGCAGAGTGACGTCACAGGTAACTTAAATAGGCTATTATCTTTGTTCTTTTTTGTTTAATCGAAAAAAGAAAAAATACGTGTCCAATATTTTTTTATAATCTAAAATACGGACTAAATAGAATGTAATTATTTTGACCCTGGAAACTACCCTATTGTATTGTGGGATAGTTTCCAATATTAGTGCCAAGCTGGTCAGCTGGTGGTATAAGATAGAATGTAAAAAAAATGTTCCTAACCTTAGAAAAAGGATGACTCGTGATCTCATCCATGAGATTATTGAAAGGTGCCTCGAGGACCAGTGCATCAGGACAGGGAAGCTGCGGGTGTCCCTGATCACGGCACAGCTCTGATAGATGAGCTGTCATGTTCGCTGCTACTGCAGTTCCTGAGGATATGGGGATTAGAAATAGGGTCATCATCATCATCAGCCTATAATGTTCCCACTGCTGGGACACAGGCCTCCTCTCTGCGAGAAGGAGTGGGCCTTAACCCACCACGCGGGCCCAGTGCGGGTTGACAGATGTCATATGTCTTCGAATTTTTGGTTCTAGCCGGTTCCTCACGATGTTTTTCTTCACCGTTTTGAGAGCAGTGGTGATGAAATAAATTACACAAAGTAATGCCTGGCGGGGTTCGAACCCACGACCAAGTAGTACTCGTAGAACTCGTAAGTCGGGACCGATACCACTGGGCCACCACTGCACTGCACTGCAGAAATAGGGTAAAACTTGGTAAAAAGCATTAGTTGACAGAACACCCCCTCATTATTCCTCTCAAACTGCTCGGAATCACCGTTGGCGTTGTACAGACATTCTTTACTAGACTTTGAACCTAATTACAATAGTGGAAGGTTAATGTTCAGTTGGTAAAATTTAACAGATGATATGATGACCTACTGGCATCAGAACAACATGGTCGAAATTGGTCATGTTGTTTCAAGCAGTAAGTTTATATACTAGAATGGGCGTGTTACCATGTTTTACCCTAATCAAAAGCATCAGATGAATCATAATAATATAAAATCTGATTGAGATCGTTACATGGAAGGAGTGGATAGAGGCATTAGCTCAGGAGTGTGGTAGACTATACGTTGAGATACTTCCTCGCCCGACTGGCACGTCCTTATAAAATCAAGCATAGACCCAAATGATATTGTGGACTCTCCTGACGTCCCTTTATGTATAAAACATGTGAAGTTAATAGATATCTAATAGTTAATACTCGTAGATATCTAACACACACACTATAAAGCTGATTTACATCTGTGACGTCTCGTAAGGCTCAGTTGAAAACCAGCGTCAGGCTCCCTGTGGCCTGGCTTTATGCTGAACTGAGCCTATTTGGCACAGCCGTGAGGCACACGGTACCTATATTTTTTGTATTCTCTTTACTTTTTAATTGTAATTGTGTGCATAAGGCTTGCCAAATAAAATATTTTCTTTCTTTCTTTTATGTCTCACTTTTTTTGCTAACAATGTTTAAACTACACCACATTATTTTGGCATTGTCCATGGCATTTTCATCATTGTTATTGGGCAAAGTATAGCTCACCTAAAGAGTGTCCCCATATCAACACAGTGGGTCTATCAGTAGGACTGAGAGAGTCCATCAACCACGCATACACCGCCAGAGCATCTTCTACCACACCCTTCTCTGTAGGTCTTATATGAGTGGAGTCTCCGTACCCTGGAATAAAAGGGAATTGGAATAAGTGCCCTATATTAAATTACCTAGCAGATGTTACTATCAGTTTTGCCCGCGTGGAAAATTATCTCAATGGACGATATTTTATTTAAAAAAAAACCTTTAACCCACACTAGGAATTTCTTATTTGGCGTGGATGCGTTTACAAACATAGAAAAACGTACACAAACACCCAGACCTGGAACAGCTACTTGTAGATCATATAAATATTTTGTTCGATGCGGGGATCGAACCCGCGACACGCTACGCAGCAGTCGATCGATCGATTTTATGTAGATCGTTCGGCCGAATATCCGCACTATCTATCTCCCTTTATAAAATATCTAGTAAGTTTATAAAATATCCGAACGAATAAATAATAACCAATTATTTTGTTATAACAAGTTCATGGATGCCCACAAATGACGTTTCCAATTTTAAATTGTAGTAGGATCATATTTGATGGATGGAGAACACACATAATGCTTGAGTGGAGACCGCCGTATAAGGAAATATAGTATAGCAAGGTTTCCGGCAAGATAGGTGCGTACTGCCCAGGACCGGGAGGGTTGGTGCTCTTCGGGGGAGGCGGACGTTCAGCAGTGGAATTGCCTTCCACTTACTTAAATTAGTTTTAGTGAAAATACTTACCTCGATAGTCAAACGTGATCACATGGAAGTTTAGCTCTTGAAAAACTTTGTACATTTGCAGTCGATGAGGGGATGCGCGGTGGTTTGAATTACCTGTCATAAAGTTAATAAATAAAAATAATAACTTTTTATTTATTTCATCACCATTGTTCTCAAAACGGTGTGAGAAAACATCGTGAGGAAACCGGCATGTCCTAGAACGAAAAATTGGAAGACATGCATGTGACATTCAACCCTTTCTGGGCCGCGTTGTGTATTATGGCTCTCTCTGTAACACGAGGCTTGTGTCCCAACAGTGGGAACAAGATAGGCTGATTATGATAAGCTTTTGTCGACGTAGGGTGCAAACTTTGGAGCCCAACCTAACCTAGTAGGTTATTGAAGAATATTTCTCACCATGACAATATAATACGACTGTATTCTTCGTCCTCTTCAGTTCCTCATGCAGACGAGCATCCACCTTCAAGTAGTCTTTGATGACGAAAACCTCGCGGAACATGGAACATGGTACTATGTGCCATACACCTGAAACAACTTGATTGTGATCATCTTGGATCCGGGATAGCTTCTTAAATAAGGGCGTGATTTGATTGTTGCCAACTAAGGTGGGTGGACCATGGAAGGCCATGCTCCTTTGAAGGCCAATTATTAAAATTTCGTAGTTATTGCCATGTGATGACAAATTCCTTCCGTTTACAAAGATCCATCCAACTGAAAATCACAGACGCAGCCGCGAATCGCTCGCGCTATTATTTTGGTAGTACGTAACAGGCCCTCGCTTCTTGGATATCGGGAATAGACAACGTAAAATTAAGATGGTGTACCATGGAAGGCCACTCTCATAAATAAACAGTTATTATTAATTCATTTATTGCATAAATTAAACTAACAAATGTTAAAGTGATACTTTGTTTTATTATATAACAATCATATAAACCACTTCTTTTTAACGTAGATTTATTAACAGTAACTTTTAGTGTTAAATAACCTATTTATTACGATGGCCTTCATAGAAGCCCCTGTTCCTAGTTAGGCCATTTGGTAGAGTTCAATAAAACTTATGTCTAATTAATATTGATTAAATCTGCAATTCAAAAAAATGGTCTTATGATAAGTAATAAAACAAAGTATTACTACAATATTTGTTAGTTTTATTTGTTTAGTAAATAAACGAATAATAACTGTTTATTTGTTAGTGTGGCCTTCCTTGGTTCACCTACCTTACGTATAGATTTACTGTCACAGCAACTATAAACTAAAAGTACATTCATCATCAGCCTGCCTTTTCCCAACTATATTGAAGTTGGCTCCCAGTCGAATCAGATGCAACTGCATGTCAGTATTTTACATGAGCTTCTGACTAACAGTAACGACTGTTAAATTACAAAATGATAGCCGGGACCAATTGATTTTACGTGCTTTCCAAGGCACGGAGGAAACTTGCTAAGACAAAATGGTCTCCCATCCACAGACCAGCCTCGACAAGCGCAGCTTAACGCGAAAGATTGGCCTGTGTGGCAGTAATTATTTAGCCACGAGCTCGTCTTACTAAAAGTACTACGTATAGATACACAGTTACCAAGTTTGATAGGACAGTTATCTATAACAGAGTTGAACTCAATATTAAAGTGTCGTCCTCCCACGACGTTACAACTTGAAGGGTTCTTGTAGTCCAAGTTTCTTGGATAGTTTACTGAAACAAAATTAATTTGACATTTCAAAGTACGTCGCTCGGCACGATGAAAACGCCTGACTGAATTATTATAGCATAGTTTACTAGTTGCTGTTGCTATTTTATTGTAATAGGCGTTTCGTTGAATAATAGAAAATGTGACAAAAAATTTAGTACGAAAGAGTAAGTAAAAAAAGAAGACCATAAACATGGTTGGAAGGACAATGTGCAAAATGAAATTAATGGAAAGGGAGACGAGTAATAGTATAGCATGGTTGAAGAAAAATGTTGCGCCGATTCCAGTGTTGTCGTATTTGAGACTATGAAGCACACACAAGTAGTATGAAATCATCATCAATGACTGTCCCTTTCGCTCCATGGATAAAGCGAAAGGGGCTGTCATTGGATGATTTTGCCATGAAAAGAAGAAGTAAGGTAGGCCAAATGGCGTGATCGAAAATTACGGAACTCCACTGGAATAAGTTAGTTTTTAATTTGGAATCCCCATTGTTATGGTGTTTGCTGGAAACCCAAGGATTGTGGAGCCCTGGGCATAACCTCAGATCGCCAGTAAAAAGAAAATATGTTAAGGGAATTAGAATAAAGATATTATTAAAGAAAATATAACGCCTGACTAAATAATTATAGCAATATTTAAAGCCAAAGAGTAATTGCTATACTTTATTCATCAGGCGTCTTACAAATTGCATGTTTACATTATACTTACTACAGTTAGAAAAGACTATTTTCCTCTGAACTGACTTGCTGTACTTGAACACCAGGGGCAATACAGCCACCTGAACCATGATTAAACTGGCTGTCACCGACGCACCCGCTAGTAATAATGCTCTACAAAAGAAAAAAGATCTTCAAATGACAACCGGGAACGGGTTCACGTGCTTTTCCTGGCAGTTACCGTTATTGGGTAATGACGCTGGCGCTGGCTTTCGAGTCGTAGATC
Source organism: Agrotis segetum (assembly GCA_036375495.1). Lineage (NCBI taxonomy): Eukaryota > Metazoa > Arthropoda > Insecta > Lepidoptera > Noctuidae > Agrotis > Agrotis segetum. The sequence continues at coordinate 93,986 of JAQSVV010000310.1, read as the reverse complement.
GTCAGTTCGAATCTAGGCAAGCGCATTACTTTGTGCAATTTATTTCAACACCACTGCTCTAAAAATGGTGAAGGAAAACAACGTGAGGAAGTCGGCATGTCCTAGAACCAAAAATTTAAGACATCTATCAACCCGCACTGGGCCCACGTGGTGGATAAAGGCCCTCTCCCTCCACAGAGAGGAGAAATGTCCCTGCAGTGGGAACATTGGTAAGACTTTTCTACATGTAATACGGTATAAAAACAACAGTATTGTGTTATAAAAGCAGACAGACGGCAGAAGACAGTGTTTCATTGACAACTGCCTACCTACTTCAGTGGTAGACTTTAAAACTCACAATCCTAAGATGTGATTCCACCGGGCTGGCACTTTATGTTACGTTCTTTAATTAAGAAATTACATCGCTGAACTCTACAATGTGCTCTAGGACAAAACGTCGTCCAATCGTGAACGGTAGTGTCGCTCTCAGTACAGCTTGGCAAAAAACTGTAGAAAACCGGAAGTCGCCACTGTCTTCTCGCTACCAGTACTTTAAATGTTTTTTTTTCCCCTTATTACGTTAGTTTTATGGCACAATAATAAATCTAACAAACCTGCGGTCTTTGTTTAGATACATCAAATATCAAAGATTTTCAAACGTTGTCAAAAACAAAAAGATTAGTTCCGTTTCAATCCGTTCTGGCCAAGCTGTAGCTTAGTGAATAGCTTAATAGCAAACTTTAGTCCAATCGTAGCGTGAGAGCTGCCGGCCTAGCTGTTATAAGGCTGTGTTTATAAAGAATAGCACTGCTTATCGAGTAATTCACGCAACCACGCACAAATTGTACTTGAGATACTTTTGTACGCGCACATGTGAGCAGTGGACTCCTTATTTTGTGCTCACTCAATTCAGTGAATGAAAAATATTCCCGTTATTTAATGTGCCTACCAAGCTTGGGTCAAACTTCGCGACCGGAAAGCTAAGGCACGTAGGGTTCGCGCGAGGAAGAGAGCCTTTAATTCTGCCGCCAAGTTCTGCAAGAGGGTTCTGCGTAAGGCTCGTTTCGACCATGTCGGGCGTATTGGGGCAAAACTAGTATCGCACCCCCCAGGTAGCAAACAGTTTTGGTCCCTGTCGAAAGCGGTCGAAACGAATTTCTGTCGCCCCACATTGCCTCCAATGCTAAAACCTGATGGGTCGCTGGCTCATTCTGCATATGAGAAAGCAAATTTATTTGCATCTCTCTTTGCAGGCAACTCACGTCTAGAAACTGGGTCCAAACAACCACCGACTATACCTCGTTGTGACTCTTCGATGCCGGAGGTCACAGTTCATATTAAAGAGGTACGAAGAGTGTTGCGCAATCTAGACGTGAACAAGGCCAGCGGGCCGGACTGCATATCAGCAAGAGTGTTGAGGCAGTGTGCGCCTGAACTGTCTCCTGTGTTGACTCGCTTGTACCGTCTCTCTCTTGAGAAGAAAATAGTGCCAAAATCCTGGAAGCTTGCGAATGTACAACCTGTGCCGAAAAAGGGCGACCGTGCTGACCCTGCTAATTACCGACCGATTGCCATTACCTCCATTCTCTGTAAGGTTATGGAAAAGGTACTAAACAATAAGCTGCTGACCTACCTTGAAGACAATGATCTCCTGAGTGACCGTCAATATGGCTTTCGTCGGAGACGGTCAACTGGTGATCTTCTTGTGTATGTCACGCACTGCTGGGGCGAAGCGATCGAGAAACACGGTGAGGCACTTGCGGTTTCGCTTGATATCTCGAAGGCATTTGATAGGGTCTGGCACGCTGGTCTACTTAGCAAGCTTCCTGCTTATGGCATCCCAGGTGATTTTTGTAGCTGGATATCGGACTTCCTTAGTGGGCGGTCGATCCGAGTTGTCATCGATGGCTGCTCCTCTGACCTCATGGCTATTGATGCCGGTGTCCCTCAGGGGTCCGTTCTCTCTGCAACTCTTTTCCTGCTGCACATGCACATCAATGACCTACTTCAATCTGGTATTGTTGGGTACGCAGATGACAGTACAGTTTCAGAGAGATACTTGTCCAGCGCAAAAACCACCAGGGATGAAGTTTGTTCCTTGAGAGAGGCCATGGTTGAGCGAACAAATTATGCCTTAAACCTTGTTGCCCAGTGGGGTGACGATAATTTGGTCTCTTTTAACACCACCAAAACACAGGCTTGTCTTTTTACCGCTAAAAAGAGTCATTTGGACCTAACTCCTACTTTCCGGGGTGCATCTGTACCTGTGAATGACCGACTCGAGCTCCTGGGCATGGAGTTGACCTCTTGTCTCAATTTTGGCGCCACCATTGAGTTCAAAGCCCAACTTGCGGCCAAAAAGCTGGGCATCCTAAATAGAGTGAAGCGGTACTTCACGCCTGGACAGCTATTAACTCTTTACAAAGCACAAGTCCGATCCTGCATGGAGTACTGTAGCCACCTTTGGGATGGCTCAGCTAAATATCAACTTGCCGCTCTTGACTCAGTGGAACGCAGAGCTAAGAGGCTCGTTGGCGACATAAAATTGGTGAGTGCCAAGCTCCATAGCTTGACTCATCGCCGCAAAGTTGCCTGCCTGTCGGTTTTCTACAGATTGTACTTCGGAGAGTGTGCCCAAGAACTCCACGATCTCATCCCACCAGCCCCTTTCTATCATCGAACATCTAGACGCACGGCAAATTACCATCCTTACCTTATTGCTATACCGCCAATTCGCACTAAGCGTTTCCAGACGTCTTTTATAATGCGGACAGCGAAGGAATGGAACTCTCTGCCTGCGTCTGTTTTTCCGAACGCATACAACCCAAATCTCTTCAAAGTTAGAGTGAACAGGCTTCTTCTGGATAAGCTCGCTCCACCGTCGACCTTGTCTTAGTCTTTCCTGACCTAGACTAAGGTCAAGAGCAAACCCATCACACATAAAAAAAAAAAAAAAAAAAAAAAAAAAAATGTGCTACCCTATGTGCGAAAAGTTAGAACACAGAGGTAATACGATAGGTACCAGTTTAGTACGCGCACTGCTGAAGTGCTGCACAAAATATTCGCATAAAAATGTGACGCAAATTATTGTGATCGTACCATTAGAATGTAAATAATGACTTACCCTATCACCATATTGATTTGGATATAACCTATATCTTTTGATTTCAATATTTTGTTTATTCTTTTCTCTACAATGTTTTTCATACATTTTATATTTTTTATTGATGTTTTTCAATATTTTCTATAAAACATTTTTATATGATCTAGACTTCAAACAATTGTCATTTTGCAAGATTTTGTCATTTTTATTGGAAAGCCGGCTCTATGGCAATGTTTGGAAAATATGATGAAATGAGTTTTTATTCTTAGAAAATGGGAATAGACAATTAAGATTAGGCAGTTGATGGACAGCCGTTTTCCGTTTCCTCATCTTTCGGAAAAGCTAGATACTTTATGCCGCTGTCGCAGTTAAACTGAGTTAAACATTAACTCAATAATCTATAGATGGCGTTACGTAAAAAATTAAAAGTTGCTATGGCCAAAGATAAAGGTACGATACATTAGAGCATGCACAATCGACAAAATTGAATCATGATCCATTTTGACAATAAATCGTTTGAATCCGTCAAATTGACAAAGAGCAAAGTCGTTACCATAGATAATCATCAAATGAGTCCTCCCGTCCTGGGTGGGGCGGAAGGGACTGTCAGACTCTTACTGACTAAAATCCACCTGTGTTCCTTCCTATGCCCTTTACGTTCCGGGGCCACGGTAACCTGGGTTAAGAAAAAACCCGCGACCCCAGCAGGCATTTGGCGCGAAACACGACGCGCCACCGACCCGGGCTTGGTCCTTGGTCGGACGGCGAGCTACCCATCACTCACCGTCCGCAAGCCCGCTCCGCCGCTGTGCCCTCTGCTAATCAGAGGGACACGCGTTGGAGCATCCACACGACAGGCTATTCGAATACGGGCAAAGAGACCACTTAGGCACACAGTGCCTAAGGAAGAGTTTTTGCCCGCATCCCAGGGTGCAGCGGCCCGAAAAACTGGTCTTCCCCCTGGACGTATCCGAGAGGGAACTCCAGTCCACGGGCGCACGTGGAGGTTTCCTGTCATAGCACCCCATGGATATGTATATTTACGCGAATGTGGACCTAAACCTAATTGTATTTGAATGTCTCTAGAAAAATAAGCTTATGGTGGGAGTTAACTCATCGTAACACGCGCTTACGCTGAGTAAGCAGCCGCCATCACCATGCGTCGTTTTGCAACTATGCATTTACTTGGAAATCAGATATATTATTTTCTTTTGCATTGTATTCAGTCTTAAATCGTCCACCAGCTCAATATCCTGTATTTTTATAATTAAATTGATTTTGTAATAAATAAATATTTTTTTAACAAAAGTCCCGACCGCCGAAACATAACTGGCGCAGTCGGTAGGATCGCGACGTTCCAAGATCGAATCGAACTCTTCGTCTTGTGAGCGACGGTTCTCAAATCGTTCCTTCGCGGTCTACAAGGAACCTATCGCGCGGTCGGACACCTCTACGGTCATCGGGATAATTCTCCGGAGAATTGGAGGAAGCTGCGCTGGACGAAGCACGACTCGACAGGAGATGCAGTGGCTGCTTTGGTAAGTGCTCTTTTTTTACCAAGTGTCCTTGCTCTATTTCCTGCCTGTTTTTTATTTTGTGTATTTTACTTTAATAGATGTGTGTCTGTCTATGAGCTAAAATCGCAGTAGGCAACCACAAAAATTATAATAAGTAGCGTTAACTTTCTCACGAGTAAATTCCAAGTGTTACTTGACACCTCTATTGTTTTGCGTTACGCGCCACTATACAGGCAAGCTACAGTAAAACAATGTCGCTCAGAGATTATGATGCTAACGACAAACCTTATAAACTAATTGCAGATTTAATGCCAAAATATGATGGTAATCCTAAATTACTTAATTATTATATTAGAGAAGTAGAAAACTTATTACAATTAACTTCCGAAGCAGATCGTTCGCACCCAGCATTGATCTGCTTAATCAAAAGTAGGCTCAGTGGTCCAGCAGTAGACGCAATAGCGTACGAGGGCTACTTAAATTCATGGTCATCAATTAAGAACGCGTTAACTAGACGCCTTGGCGAACCACGTAACGAAATACAAGTTATGCAGGAGCTAACGCGAGTGCGTAAGTTAAAGACAGAAGATGCTGAGACATTCGGCAAACGCCTTCGCGAGCTCTTAGATACTTTGTATTCCGTTGGGGAACATGGTAACAAATCCTATTACGAAAAGATGGTTATTGAACAGTATGTCAACCAGTTAGAGTTCCACGTCTCGTTGGGCGTTCGAATCGCCAAACCAGACACCTTCGAAGAAGCCATTATTGCAGCTAGGCAAGAGGAGGCTAGACTCTCGTATAATAGAGCTAATTACAATAATAATAATGCTTCAACGTCACAAGCAAAGCCAAAGGAGTTATCTAGACAACCAGGTAATAATAACCCTAACCGCAACACAAACCCGTTTGTACCAGGCGTTATTATTCCCTCACAAAATTTTTTTCCTCAACAAAATTATGTGACTCCTGAACAGCGTCAACAGTGGATACAATCCGTATTGCCCTGGAAGGCCAAACCAGCATCAGGTAATTCTAAACCCAGTAACTTTAGGAATCAACCTAACATACCAAAAGCACCGGTTCCCACGCCAGTATCATCGGACGTCACAATGCGTACGGCAGGTAAGTCAGAAAAACCACAGTTCGCTCAGCAGTTATTCTACATACCGATTCAGATGGCTACGCAAGATCAACCAGAACTCAATGACATGGGGCTCTATAACAATGTTATGGATGGCATAGCGCTCGAACCAAACGTCACCGTGGATGAGCAAGAGGTAAGTCGTGATCAGGATTTTCCCCTGGACACCAGCCCAGACAGCCAGACCTAGTATCAATTAATTTCCAAACTAAGAAATATTTACCGTACATAATGCTACCAGAGTTTGACGGTAAGTTTCTCATAGATACAGGGGCCAGTCATTCAACTATAGCAACCGACGTAATTGCAGGCACCATATTCGAGTTCTGTGTAGAAACAGAACCCTTTCAAATAAATACGGCACATAGTTCATCAGTCCACGACAAGGTAGTGTATCTTCCTTTACCTCCCGCGTTTAATAGCGACATAACTCATAAATTTCTTATATTTGATTTTGACCCTAAATATAAAGGACTTATCGGAATTGACCTTCTGCAAAAATTAAAGAGTACTGTTGATTTTAATAAAAACGTGTTACGTACATCTACAGCGGAAATACCTATACATTTTAGTTCTCCACCACAAAAGATAAATATTGAACCTAGATGCGAAAAGATAGTTAAAGTTAAAACTAACTACTTAGATGGACAATACTTACATGACGACTTAATCTGGTCGGATGGTTTAATATCCCCAGCAGCTATAGTTAACGTTACGAACGGTTCTTTTAAAACATCGGTAATTAATCACAGTGATCAAAAGAAATGTATTCCGTTCAACCCGTCTGTTGAATTAGATAAATTTTCCGTTACCAAAAATAAAGACGCTCACGATATTAATACTGTACAGGTTCAAAATAACATTGATCAAATTTTGAACGAAAATCTTAAAAAAATCCGTACAGATCATATGAACGAAGAAGAAAAGCGCGAAATTACCCGTTTATGTTACCAGTATAGGGACTTGTTCTATTCTGAAAATATTCCACTAACTTTTACTCACGCGGTTAAACACGAACTCAGACTAAATGATAATACACCAGTTTTTGTCCGTAGTTACAGACAAGCTCCCAAACAACGTGAAGAAATTCGTAAACAAGTAGATAAGCTTCTTCAGCAAGGTATCGTGCGAGAGAGTATATCTCCTTGGTCATGTCCCGTGCATATCGTGCCTAAAAAATCCGATGCCTCAGGCAACGTCAAATATAGACTTGTAATCGATTACAGACGACTCAACGATCGGATAATCGAAGATAAATACCCTTTACCCAATATTCACGACATATTAGACAGATTAGGACGAGCACAATACTTCACAACCCTAGACCTTGCTAGTGGTTATCACCAAGTGGAAATGCACCCAAATGATATCGAAAAAACCGCATTTACCACTGAACGAGGACATTATGAGTTCCTTAGAATGCCCTTCGGACTCAAAAATGCACCAAGTACATTTCAAAGACTAATGGATCATAATATTAAGAGGTATAGATAATGTTTACACGTATTTGGATGACGTCATAATAATATCTACGTCATTACAACAACACATAGAAAAACTAAAACAAGTATTTGATCGGTTCAAGACGCATAATCTAAAGATTCAATTAGAAAAATCACAGTTTCTACAAAAACAGGTTAACTTCCTAGGACATGAACTAACAGACGAAGGTTTAAAACCAAATAAAGATAAGATAAAAGCTGTACTTAACTTTCCCCTACCAAAAACTCAGAAAGAGATAAAAGCTTTCCTAGGTTTAGTCGGTTATTATCGAAAATTCATAAAAGATTTCGCCAAACTTACTAAACCAATGACACTTTGCCTTAAGAAAAATAGTAAAGTCGTACATTCCCCGGATTTCTTAGAATCTTTCAATAAATGTAAACAGATCTTAACTAACGCTCCAATTTTACAGTACCCGAACTTCGATGAGCCTTTTATCCTCACCACAGATGCTTCAGATGTTGCATTAGGTGCAGTACTGTCACAAGGAACAGTAGGATCCGATAAACCCGTAGCATTTGCATCCCGGACACTATCAGATACCGAATCACGTTACTCTACAATAGAAAAGGAACTACTTGCAATAATATGGTCAATTAAATATTTCAGACCTTATCTTTACGGTAGAAAGTTTATTATCTATACGGATCACAGGCCTCTCACCTGGCTTATGTCATTAAAAGACCCAAATTCTAAATTAACTAGATGGCGCTTAAAACTCTCGGAATATGACTATAAAGTTGTATACAAGAAAGGCCGCCAAAATACTAACGCTGACGCTCTATCACGTGTAAAAATTTTTCACGGTAGTGTTGACTCTCTAGCTGTCAATTTAGATGACAACGAAGACGATGAAATAATTAATAGAATTTTCGAAAATGTACGAAGGGAAGCTGAAAATCAGAATGACACAGCAGCACCCATTGAGAATATACAGTCACAAAACCCAAGCATTCCTGAATCTAATATGGGTACAGATAGCATGAGTATCGTATCTGCCGAATCCGAATTAGTGTCCACAAGACACACACAACCTGATAACGAAAATAGAGGTATACCTATCATTACAGACGCTATCGATAGACAACTAAAACAGTTCCATATAAGATCAACGCCCGGCTCTACGTATAGAGTAGATAACAGATCTACTAACTCAAAAGTAGTTATAAAAGATGTCTTTATCCCAATAAATAATACAGAATCCGAGATAATTAAATTCCTCAAAGAACACACCATCGCGGACCGTGTTTTCCATTGTTATTTCTATAACGAAGAATTATACCATGCCTTTTCTAGAGTATACACAACAATATTTAACGACAGAGGCCCTAAGCTACTTAAATGCACAACACGCGTAACCCTAGTAGAAAACAAAACGGAACAACAAGAGTTGATTAAGAAATACCACGAAGGTAAAACTGTTCACCGCGGTATCCAAGAGACGTACAAGCAGTTGCACAGAAATTATCATTGGCCAAACATGCTTCTCACTATTCAAAGATTCGTTAATCAGTGCGACACTTGTTTAAAATCTAAGTACGAACGCAATCCCCTTAAACCACCTTTAGCTATAACCGATACTCCTCGCAAACCGATGGAACACATATTTATGGACCTATACTCAACCGGAGGCGCAACGTTTCTTACAGTCATTGATAACTTCTCTAAATACGCCCAAGCAGTTCAGTTAACAGCATGTAGTAGCGTTCATATAGCTGAAGCATTGCTTAACGTTTTCTCAGTGTTAGGTTTACCAAATAAAATAACCACAGATTCAGATACTAAATTCGACAATGATGTTATTAAAGAAATATGCGCACTTCATAATATTCACATTCATTTTACGACTCCCTATAATCCCAATTCTAACTCGCCTATCGAACGTTTGCACTCTACTCTAGCTGAAATAATTAGAATACAAAGAATGACTAATAAAGATGACCCCATACAACTCATTATGAAGTACTCTATAATAGCGTACAATAACGCTATCCACTCAGCAACAGATTATACACCTCACGAGTTACTATTCGGACACACAGCATCTAGAAACCCATTAGAGTTATACTACCCAAAAGAATTCTACCAGGACTATGTTATTAAACATCGCGCTAACGCAGAGGCAGTTCAAGAATGCATCGCTGCACACATGTCCAAAAATAAGGAGCAGGTGATTGCTAAGCGCAATCAAGAAGCAGAAGAAATTCAATTCAAGGTAGGTGAAACTGTCTATAAACAGGTAGCAAAATCAGCACGCAGTGACAAAACGAAGCCAGTCTTCAAAGGACCTTACAAGATCATACATCTTCACCCAAATAATGTGGCCGAAATAATAGGTAACCATCCCAATTCTAAGTCCATTCGGGTTCACTTCAAGCTACTACGGAGGCCTCATCTTGTTGCAGGACCATCATCGCAGGAGCCGTCGTGCTCAACACAACAGCAACCGTAACCATTACTCAAGTAGGTAATGACAATGGTATCCTCCTCCTGAAACAAGGTCAACTCCTTAAACAAGACAACTACTTTAGCCTTGCTTGCATTTATAATATCAGTAATTTGCACTTTACATCGATCCAATTGATGTCCTTGTATGCAAGCACGAAAAACGCCGAGAATACAGCATCCGGAGAGTTACATAAAACATATAGAAATCAGATAGAATATAGCCTCGATATAATAGGTAAAAAGATTAAGTTTTTAACGCCGCAAGTTAGAAAGCGACGCGGTCTCATAGATGGACTAGGTACTGTTGTCAAATCTATCACTGGAAACCTTGACCATGAAGATGCAGCTAGGTTTGAAGAAGAAATCTCAAACATTAAAAACAGAGTTAAATACGTTCAAGATTCACAACGGAAATCCCTAGTATTAGCTCATAATACAATTGATGAGTTCAGTAAACAGTTAACAAAATTAAATAATAATCAGAAACATTTGGCTAGTTTATTACAAAATATTACTAATAATTCCAATAATCTATCTAACTATTTAAATTTCTTAGATATTTACGTACAGATAGATTTTAGTTTACAGATAATTATAGATAGGTTAATGTTATTAGAAGATGCTATGACTTTTGCTCAGATGGGCACCATGCATCCTAGTATTATAAGTCCTCAAAATCTAGTAGAAGAGTTAAGAAACTTAGAGAATATGTTTATGTTTAAACCAGTAGCTAGTATCAGCCTTAGTAATATATACAGGATAGAGAAGTCTATAAAAGTTAAAGCTTACAGCACAGAACACTCTGTTAATTTTATCCTCGAAATTCCCTCAATTACCCAAAAAACTTATGACCTTATTCACCTCTACTCTATCCCAAATAAAAATAACCTAACTATAATTCCTAAATCCAAATACCTAGCACTTGGTAACGATGAGTACGCTTACCTGGAAGAAGATTGTCAGCCACTCACCGACAACACCCAGCTCTGCAAGCTCCTCGACACCAGAAGAATCGAAGACACAGATGACTGCTTACTATCACTCATTCAGCATCGTCCAGCAAACTGCACTCACGCCAGGATGAACCTAAGAAGAGGAAAAGTTCAGAAAATCGGAGACAACAACTGGCTACTTGTCCTCAAAGAAGATGAAGTCACCAAAACGCAATGCAACGCCAAGACAGACTACAAGAAGCTATCTGGAATACATCTCGTAACATTATCAGAAGATTGCCAGATGAACGTCATGAACAAGACACTGCGGTCCCACACCGACACGGTCGTCATCAACGAGGTCATACCGTTACCCGAGCAGCTTCAAGTCTCAGAACGAACGATACAATACGAACTCCAATTAGAAGATATCTCATTAGACAGCATCCATGAACTTATCAACAGAGCAGGCGACATCTCCATGCCGGAAGATGACAATTGGCCAATCATAACAGCCACACCCAGCTGGAACACAATCATCCTATATATCTTATTGGTCGCTGTTATATCCTGGAAGCTGTACCGATGGAAAACTAAGAAGACCCTGGAGGACACCAAGGGCACCGCGGACGCTGCCAGAAGCAAGAGTTGCTTCTATCCTATGGAGGGAGGAGTTAACTCATCGTAACACGCGCTTACGCTGAGTAAGCAGCCGCCATCACCATGCGTCGTTTTGCAACTATGCATTTACTTGGAAATCAGATATATTATTTTCTTTTGCATTGTATTCAGTCTTAAATCGTCCACCAGCTCAATATCCTGTATTTTTATAATTAAATTGATTTTGTAATAAATAAATATTTTTTTAACAAAAGTCCCGACCGCCGAAACATAACTTGGGTCATGATTCAACTTTGTCGATTGTACATTTAAATTAACATGCTCATTATTATCAATTGGTTTCGATACACATGCTACTAAGTAGCATGCTCTCGTGCTTTAGCATGCTAGTTTAAAGCATAATATGTGTATCTGTACCATAATATACCTATATGGCTTTTTAGTTACCTACATATTAATATACTTTTATTGCGATAGTATTTGGAACTCGTAACGGAGAAAACTAACGTATTTTAGAGCCAACGACGATATAATACTAGACTCCTAATAACACGCGACCGATGTCAGTCAACACATTAGGTAAAAAAGTCTTATATTCGTCTCATTTCGACCAATCCTGTGAGCCGTAAACATACGTTGAGACAGAACAGACCCTGAGTTAGCCAATCACAACGCAGTACCCCGTCCCCCTCGCTTACGTAGTACCTCAGCGAGTTGACAAAATAATTTTTGTTCCTTAGATCGTGCATGCGGAGTCTATTATATCGTCGTTGTTTAGAGCCAACACAAGTTTCAGCGTATTTTTCTGAGATATCTTTCCATTAATAAAACAAATGATTTCTTTTATTAACCGACTTTATAACAAATATATTTAAGTTCAACTTAACAAATAAATAATATAATGCAGACAATATTTTGTAATACCATGTTGTGACTTAATTTCTGAATACCTTTATTAAAAGGTATTTATAAATAACGTTACAATTATATTTTACATACCATATAATTAAATGTATAAATATTTAAGCAGCACGGACAAACACCTATATCACATTGGCAACCCCACACTTTCGAAATTTAGGGTTGCCAATGTACTAACTTTACACTTTCATGATGCGCACGAAAGCTAAAGAATAGAATTCCTTCCCGAAGTCTGTTTCCTGATAGCTATAACCTTGGGGTCTTCAAGTCAAGAGAGAACAGGTTACTTCTAGGCCAGCGTTTCCCAACCTTTTTCAGCCACGTACTCCTAAGAAATCATGCACAGTTTTCACGGACCCCCTTAATAAAATAAACGGCAAAAAAATATCGAATTAGGTATTTATTTTAGTTACGACAGATACAAAATAGGTAGAGTACTCATACTGTTTATTATGAAAAATTTTATTGCGAAGGCTGGTGTTGCTTTTTGCCCGGCGACAGCACGCGTTATTTCACTCACATCATTCATTCTGTCTTGCTCACCGCACGTTGGCGCACGTTCGCCGTGCTAACTAAGCGCAGCGATTACGAGACTATAGCATTTATGTATGGTTCAGAGATGACATCGCGGACCCCCAAACATATTCTCGCGGACCCGCAGTGGGTCCGCGGACCACAGGTTGGGAAACACTGTTCTAGGCAAGCGTGCTTCACCGTCGACCACATCTTCGCTTACCATCAGGAGAAATAATGGTCAAACGCGAGCCTCTCGTTGTCGTAATAGTACATTACTCTTTACTGCACATACAATAAATACATATAAAAAGCTACATTATAAATGTATAATGCACTGTTGGTATTACTTGAGCTATTATTATAAGATCAATTCCTCTAAATTGACTAGTCGACCTCGAATTTTTTTTACCACTCTGTAATTTGCACATCAAAATTTTCTAAAGGAGCTTTATTTTAGTGTGAGAAATGACCATTACAATCGTTTAAGTTATATCTTGAATGTAACCTTTTAATTTATAATACGCTTGTTTACTAAGCGTGATATTTTCTTGTCATCTACTGGGTAAATTTTATAACAGCTTGGATATTACTGCTAATTTCTAATGGTAAAAACCAATAGCGCTTTTGCCTAAAGTGGGAATCGACCCCAAGACTACTCTGTGAGTACTAGACCAAGAATATTTTCCTATGCAATAGTTCCATGCCCCTTACTCAAAGTTATCTTGTCAAAAGTGGTAAAACAAATACGAGGTTGACAGCATTTTAAATCTAATTTGTGACATAATTAGGCCTTGCATTGAAATTAAAGTTAAGTATCACCTCGAAAAATAAATATTTTTTTATTTACATTGTCATACGAATTTTACACGCAAAATACGCGCATAGCGTCCGCCACGCAGGTATCACGCCACGCTAGCGTCCGCCACGCACTGCCAGGCCAGGTATGCGTTACGCCACGATAGCGTCACGCCACGCAAGCGTCCGCCACGCATGTATCACGCCACGCTAGCGTCCGCGACGCAAGTATCACGCCATGCTAGCGTCAAGCTACACTACTATCAAGCAAAGCTAGTGCAACGTCAGGCATGCGTCAAGCCATGAAAGCATAACGACGCGTTAAGTTCGCTGTTGGACATGCCTTAATAGCCTCACATAGTATGAAAATTGGTAGCAGCCTGATTGAAATAAGCAAATAAATATCTTAATATTGCAGTCTATATTTTTCTAAGATTTTCTTAGGAAAGAAAAATTCCATCCGCGAGCAGGATTCGAACCTGCGGCCTTCGGATTCAGTACATCCGACGCTCATTTCCAACCGAGCCACCGAGGATCTTACCTGCCGCGGCGAATTCTTCCTTCCATTTCTAACGTCTCATGGTGACCTTATTTTTCTATTATTTTAACTATTAGGAACCCTGGCTAGCACTTATTCAGTTGTTCTAACTTATTACTATTGTACGGTTATATTAATTTGGCCGGCTTATGTTGAGAGCAAATATTTAAATCGATAGGTATGGAAATTGTAACTTAGCAGCGTTTTTCTGAATCACGTGGTCATATTAAAGGAAGAGTGTATGGCTGTGGATTTTCTCACGTTTGTTTTTTTTGTGCGATTCCGTAAGTATTGAAATAAAGCTTAACCGATTCGTTGCGATTCTAATTTCGTTAACTTCTACCTGTGGCGTCGAACAAAATTGAAGGAGTTACCATCGACTTTAAAATGACACACATCCGTGCCTTACGTCAAAAGAAAGTGATGGCACTGAAACGTGCCCTCCGCAACGAATCGGTTAAGTAACTTCTTATAATACACCAGTCTTATAGAAATAGGTCCAGCCGTTCTGAAGTTTAGACACAAAAAACCTTGGATCAATTATCCCAAATAAATAAAAAAAACCTACTCGATCCAGATGTATGGGGTAATTTGACTAGTTTGATAGTATGAACCATTATATAAGCTGTATATTTATGTACTTATTGGAACGACGTGAGTAGGCCCAGGGCATATCTAACAATTTTTAATCTTAGATAGAGAGACGACGAATAGATCTGTTCTCGAAGATCGAGGAAAGTTTTTTTTTTAATTTATTTGACGTGCTGATCGACGAATTCCCTGTAAAAAGAGAAAATACAATAAGAAATCGATATTATTATGTACTTGTTTTCTACAAATTTTAAGCTGTTATGTGTGGGCACAGAGGATAGGAGATTCGAGTAATGGTCATGATGATAGCATCCATAAATTAATGTTGTGTTTTTGCCTTTCAGAAAAATACCCATTTTACTACCATAAAAATCGAAATACCTCCCAGCACGCGTAGCATGGCGCCGTAACATACATAACTAAATTAAGTCGTTGCTCCAGTATTTCAGCTGGGATGCTGAAGCAATGATATATGTAGTGTAATGTGTATATTGTAAATATTTATGTGTTTAAGAGCGTATATTCCGAAAGTTGGCAACGTCGCAAATGGTTGTAAAATATTAACAAGTTTTAATTAATTTTTCACTTCAGTAGCTCAAACATGTTGGTTTTGCTGCCTGAAATCAGTGAGCAAAATGCGATTTTGCTCACTAGTGAGACAAAGTAGCTTTTTAATTTTCGTTTTAAAAAAAGCCGCGAATATCATATTCAGCCTTGAGTTAATCATACAATTCGAAACATTAACACTCTATCTCTTTCCCGCCAATAGAAAGAGAGAGAGACAAACACCAGCCCTTTCGAAGTTCCGATTTTGAATTTGGTCTCAAAGACAAACACGTTCGGAAATTTGTACTAACCAAAGAAATGCAAAACGATAATAATGTCTTCGAATGTATTTTATTGAATTTTTAACTTATTGTTGTAATGAAAATAAGCATTTACTGTAAATATTTATTTCTAGTTTCAATTTATGTTAATAAATATTTTGAATAATAAAATATTATGGGTGCTATTTCCGAACACGCCATAATTTAAAAATAAAAGAGCGGGAATAAAATTTCATGGCTGGCGTAAACAGTTGAATAAGTTAAAAAAAAAAAAATAATGCGTAAAACTAGCGACGAGAACAGTACTTATTTTAACATAACCATTTAAAACAACAAATTATTAATGCAGAATTAAATTTCCTAACTCTAACTAAATATCTGAAACCATAACATGTCTTCAATGAATGGTGACTTATATAGGGCGCAAGCAGTTTTTCGGAGAAGGTGTTGCTATCATAATTTTTAGATTTATCACAGACGAGGCGATTATCTACAATGTGGAGTATTTACTTATTGATGAAAGCTACTTTTAAAATAAAGTTATTTCAATCTATTCCTGTTTATTATTTTATCTCATAAAGTGTTCTCGCTGCTGAAGTGAAAAGTTATGTGTGTTACACGAGAGCAAAGTTTTTTGCATCTCGTGCCTTTGAATCTCTCGCCACACTCAGGATTCAACTTTAGAATCACTCGCTACGCTCGTGATTCAATCCTTGAATCCTTCGCTTGCTCAAGATTCAAAATCAGCACTCGCAGCAAAAAATGACTTTGCTCTCTTGTTGCACAAATAACTATAGCATTGTTACTGTATGAAAATAAGAAATATGGCTCTGTAGTGCACTAAAAAATTGATAAGGGGATGCAATAATTAATATCGTAACACCGAATTTATAGTTTTAGATGTAAAAAAAGCATTTGAAAGCTTTCCAAATGCCTGTTATACACCTGAAACGGTTACAGCATCAAATTGAGTATTTTAATTGCATTCCTATTTTTTTTTTAATGCACTACAGAGCTATATTTCTTGTTTTCATACAGAAAATTTGCCAAATTTATTAAAACTTGTAAATATCTGACAGCTTTTTACGACGTTGCCAACTTTCAGAATATGCGGCCTTAAATGTTGTATGTTGTAATTGTGTTACTAATATAGGTATAAGTTTACATTGTTACTAACACTCTGAATATAATGTATCTAGGTAAAGTAAATATATGGACCCTGTTGCCTCCAATAAAATGATTAATAATAATAACCATGGTTACGACTTTGATCTTCGTCAATTTTAACGGATTCAAACGATTTTTTGTCAAAATGGGTCATGATTCAAATTTGTTGACTGTACAACACGCCATTTTAGAATCCTTTCTTCAATGAACCGGCTTATATTTTACGAGTAAATTGGTTGTGTTTACATGTTATTGCTCGTGACTGTTATCGAATCGAACCCGCGACCCGCAGAGCAGTAGTCGAATGTAACTCACGTGATAACGTCGGGCAGGTCGGCTGCATGACAGATGTACTTGTGTCCTAGATCATGGTCACTGGGGTACGCGTGCAACTTCACTGGAGCGTCCGAGTCGCTGCGGGACTGGAGTACTGATCTATACAGCTGGAGAGAGAAGAATATATTTTCATTGGTAAGGGTCAATTTATACTAGCGCAGAGTCGAAGCGCATCGAAGCGTCTTTCTAAAACTGAACATAACAATTTCAACCTTAGCTCCACAGCGTAAGGGTATTCCGCCGCGTGCTATCGCATTGTCTCGGTCTAGCAAATGGCAGTTCTAAGCGACAGAAAGAAAAAGGGCGACGGAAAAATCCGATTCCGCGTCGATAGATGTGGGAGCACCCTAACGCACACATTTTAAAAATAAATAAAAAATTCGCGCGTCTGCGCGTGAACAACGCTGTTCGTGAATCGTGCGGCTTCGCTTTAGGGTCGATTTATACTAGCGCAGAGTCGAAGCGCATCGAAGCGTATTTCTAAAACTGAACATAACAATTTCAACCTTAACTCCACAGCGTAACGCACACATTACTACCAAGCTAAGCAGAGCTTGTGTTATGGGTACTAGATCAGTGATAAAAATACTTAAATATTTCTAAATACATACATTATACAGATAAATAACACCCAGACACAGAACAAATCGTGCTCATCACACAAACATTTGTGCTGGGTGGGAATCGAACCCACGACCGTGGCGTGGACTTCCGGCATAGCAGTCAGGGTCCACTAGACCAAATTAAAAGCTAAAATTACTACCAAATTCTTCTTCTTCTTCCTGCCCCTATCCCATTTTACTTGTTGTCAACGCAACACGTTTTCTTCTTCCATTCTCCCCTATCAGACGTCACAGTATCATTTACTCTTTTTTCTTTCATATCATTCCTTAGACAATCCATTCATATTTTCTTTGGCTTTCCTCTTCCTCTCCATCCATCAACATTCATACTCATTACTGTCTTCGTCACATGGGTGTCATCATAAAATTACTACCAAATTAAAAGTAATAATTACTTACCCTAAGTCCAACAATGAAAGGCACTACAACATCATCCTTGGCGTGTAATATGAGTATCGGAAGAGATTTCACCTTCATCAGGTACTCGTCAGACTTGAACGTCTGCTCGTTGTTCGAGCGGAACGGCTCTACGAATGTATAGTCGTAGTATGGCAGCCATGTTACTAGCTGTGGGAGAAGAAAAGGTTCATCATCATCATCATCATCGGCTTAAAAATGTTCCTACTGCTGGGACACAGGCTGTGAGTGGTGGGCCATAATGGTAAGCGTCCACAGGTCCGCATCGTACGTAGCAGACGCATCGCATCAAACGGATTTCTGTGTCGGCAGCGATCGGATTGCCGACGCGAGTATCAGCAATCAGATTGCCGATGCCACCTTCATCGCTTCCACTGATCGGCATTCCGTATGACGTCATCGGTACGCATCGCATTAAGGCATTGCCGATGAGCCGTCCGTACGATGCGGATCAGTGGACGCAGATGTATGAGTTTTCATACAAGGCAAACTAAAATCCGTTATGTACGATACGTGCGATGCCGACCTGTGGACGCACACCTTAATCCACCAAGTAGGCTCAGTGCGGGTTGGTAGATGTAACATGTTTTCGAATTTTTGGTTTTAGGACATGTCAGTTTCCTTCACCGTTTTGAAAGCAGTGGTGATGAAATAAATTACACAAAAAATGCGCCTGGCTGGGTTCGAATCCATGATATACAACTCGTAAGTGATAATCAATTAGATATACTTTATCTTAGTAACAGTAGTTGCAAGCTCGACACAGTCTCCGGTTCGATTTTCAGGCCGGACATTAGTGTTATTAGGTTTGGACCGACAACATCGTGAGGGTTGCGGGCAACCGATGGATGCAAGTGGCGAATTAGGGTGCTCCCACATCTATCGACGCGGAATCGGATTTTTCCGTCGCCCTTTCTCTTTCTGTCGCTTAGAACTGCCATTTGATGTGGGAGCACCCTTATCGTTCGGCGGTCTAAGGGGGAGGCCTATGTTCAGCAGTGGACATCTTCCGGCTGATGATGATGATGATGATGATTGTATTTAAGAGGTTTTCCGTCTGTTGGTAGGTCAGCCCTTGTAGCCATTTAGTTATCGCAGCTAGATAGTTGATAGAAGGTTAAAAAGGTCACTTACCCTCGACAAAGGATGTTTAGCAACTTCATCGGCCAAGTTATTGAAGGGTGCTTCAAGTATCAGTCCTCTGGGCGGCGGGAGAGGAGCAGGTCGGTCCAGTAGACGGACTGACAACTCCTGCAGGTTACCTAGCAGGTGTGATGAGATTGCTGTACCTGTAATGAAGAAATAATAGAAGTTGGGTAAAGAAAAGGCGTTCATTTTCAAATTAATAATTGAGCCTAAGAGTGCTCCCACATCTAACGACGCGTGTCGGATTTTTCCGTCGCCCTTTCTCTTTCTGTCGCTGAAAAATGCCATTTGCTAGACCGAGACAATGCGATAGCACGCGGCCGCCTTGAAGATTCCGTCGCATGCGATCGCATTATGCTTTCTGTCTCGGTCTAGCAAATGGCAGTTCTAAGCGATAGAAAGAGAAAGGGCGACGGAAAAATCGGAATCCGCGTCGTTAGATGTGGGAGCACCTTTATTCCTTACACGCTTATCACAAACCAAAATTGGAGTTCTTATTGGAGCATTTAGTTTTTCAAACTTAAAACAGTGTTGCCACTTATTCAATGACACCACAACACAAAAATAAATGTTTGCCAAATAATTCAAGTTTACCTTTGATTTCAGTTTCCTTACACTTTTTTTTAGAAAAGAAAAATTCTGCTGCTGCAGTTAATTTTTTTTTAATCGTGATAAAATCATCAAATAAAAGCCTAATCGTTAAGGTGTCTGGAGTTCTTATCCAGAGGACGCGGCTTCGAATCCCACTCATACACGCGACCCAGGCGTTACTGCGTATAAATAAAAACTTACCATTTTTGTTAAAGAAGATATATCGATGTCCCCATTCTTATACATGAGTGTCCCCACACGTATACATGAATGTCCCCACACGTATACATGAGTGTCCTCACACGTATACATGAATGTCCCTACACGTAAACATGAGTGTCCCCACACGTATACATGAATGTCCCCACACGTATACATGAGTGTCCTCACACGTATACATGAGTGTCCCCACACGTATACGTGAGTGTCCCCACACGTATACATGAGTGTCCCCACACGTATACATGAGTGGCCTCACACGTATACATGAGTGTCCCCACACGTATACATGAGTGTCCCCACACGTATACATGAGTGTCCCCACACGTATACATGAGTGTCCCCACACGTATACATGAGTGTCCCCACACGTATACATGAGTGTCCCCACACGTATACATGAGTGTGTAATTAAGTGTGTCTTACCTAAAGAGTGTCCCCACACGAATATATTCTTGTTTCCGTTGAGCGTGGTGTACAGCCACTCGTAGACAACCAGCGCGTCTTCCACCACACCCGCCTCAGTCGGACGAAGATTCGTGGAGTCACCGTACCCTGGAAACAGACAGCAGCTGAATAGCATTAAGGAGACGTGAAAGAAAAAGATTTCAAAGTGCACGATAGTTTTTTTTATTCCCCTTATGTTGTTTGGGACCAGCCCCGGATCTAAGGGGGGCAAACCGGGGCACTTGCCCCGGGCGGCAGTTTCGTGGGGGCGCCAAATCCTTGAGACAAGTATATCTACGTTCAACAATGAGTCAGGAGCGTCTATCTATCGATCCTAGCCATTGAAAACAAAACTGCCTATGCGCAGACTTTGAGGAGCTTAAAGATTCTTTTGCAGAAAAGAAAACACGCCGTGTAAAGTTGTTGTCTTTCCTGCTTATATATTTTTTCTGTGTTTCTGTTTAATGTCACAAATGAAAGTTTTTAGCTAATTTAGATGATAAAAAGTTTAAATTTATTAAAGGATTATTATTTTATGTTTATCACAAATGGTCACAAAAAATGCGACTGATTTGTCAGTTTTTCTCAAACACTGAAGGGAGGGGGCGCCACCATCAAGTTTTTGCCCCGATTCAAAAAATTGTAGATCCGGGGCTGTTGGGACTCTGTTACTAAAACTTGGCTGTATGTCTTGTCTGTCACCATGTGAATGGAGGTGGCCCGGGTTGGGCCTACCGTTAGTTTTCCATCTATAGGTAACTTACCTCTATAATCAAAGGTAATAGTGTGGAACTCCATTTTCTGGAAGAACTTGTATAATTCAATCCTATGCGTCGCCGCCCGGGAGTTGGAATTACCTGAAATTATCGAATGCATGATTAATTTGTCGCAACACTCATTCTGTTTTATTCCTTTCGTCACAGAATACTTAAAAGTACTACGTACAGAAGTGTCACTTCCCAAACAAGCAATGTAAAATCTTTGCTCGTGAGAATAAAGTAAAAATATGTACGGAAAGCGTGAGAAACGGACGGCGGGCGGCAACCGACTGTGAACCCGTCCACGGTGCGCCCGCGTGTACTTGCAGTTTCATACTACAAGCACACGCGGGGGCCACGTCGACGTGGCTACACCGCGGAGTCCTGCTTTCGTAAAGAACTTGCACTTCGCCCGCGACTTCCCACAGGAAAACGCAATTTCCATTATGATTTTCCATTCCAAATATCTTGAAACACACATTATTATCAATTTGTTTTTTTTTTTCCTAGATTTCAGTTCAGACAAATTCAGTTCCAAGAAATTCTGATGAAATTTAAACACATGTACATAAACAGTTTCATCTTTTTTTTAAGTTTATTTTACGGAATGTTCCCTTACGGTCAGTTCACACCGAGACGCGACGCGAAGCGACGTGACGCAAAGATACTTCAAACTTGTATCTTTTCTTGTAGTAAATAGAGTCAGATTTCGAATCGCTATTAAACGCGCGCGAAAGGTGTATCTTTTCGTGTAGAAAATAGAGTTACATTTTGAATAACTCTATTGAAACGTGCGCATAGCATCACGTCTCGGTCTAAGCTGACCCGTAGCTTAGGGGAACGCGTTTCTGAAAAATTGAATGCTTCTAGACACAGCAATTTCAGCTGTGCGAGTCTCTTCTTTTATTTAAAAAATAAAAATTATTTACTAGTTATCACTGTAGACTGATAGAGTTATTGTATGAATAATGTTTTTTCTTACCATGACAGTATAGAACTACAGGCGACTTTGACGTGGCTAGTTCTTCATCTAGTATTCTATTCAATTCTTCCTTGTCGGTATGAGAATCGAAGTTACCTTTTAATCTTTCATACGCTGTCTTTGGTAATATGTGCCAAATACCTGGAACAAAAAACGAACTTATTAATGATTAACCACATTCAAGGAGGTTCTCAATCACTCGGGTTTCTCGTTTGTCGCTTGTACCCACTAAAATAGGTTAAATAAAAAACTTATCGACTTCAAAGAAGTTTTTTTTATTACTAATCAAAATATATTTAACTCAAAGGTGACTGACTGACATAGTGATCTATCAAAGCACAGCCCAAACAAACCACTGGACGGATCGGACTGAAATTTGGCATGCAGGTAGATGTTATGACGTAGGCATCCGCCAAGAATGAATTTAGATCAATTCTGCCCCCAAGGGGATAAAATAGGGGATGAAACTTTGTATGCAACTTTGTCAATTTGATAAAAATCGAAATATTGTGTATAATTATGTCACCGGAAGATATCAAGATCAAGTTTATATAGCTGTCGGAAAATACAGATGGCGGCAGGGAATTCCACTCCTTAGCTGTGCGTACAATAAAGGTATAGGCAAAACGCTTTGTACGCACCGGAGGGATAAATGTCCATCTTAAATCAATGGCGCATTGCCTTATGTCTTGTAGTCCGATGATGGAAAGGGCTAGGCGGAATCAGGTTGTGCACTCTCCGAAACCGATAAAACACTTCCTGGCCACTTGCTGGCCTGTTGGTCTAGTGGTTGGTGACTCTGACTGCTATGCCGAAGGTCGTGGGTTCGATTCACACCCAGGACAAATGTTTGTGTCATGAGCACGATAATTTGTTCTGTGTCTGGGTGTAATTTATCTATAATATGAATGTATTTAGAAATATATAAGTATGTTTATCAGTTGTCTAGTACCCATAACACAAGCTCTGCTTAGCTTGGGACTATATGGCGTTGCGTGATAGTTGTGGAATAATATTATATTACTTCAGTCACTGAAAACTTCACTTCTTTATAATATTAGTATAGATAAATGGGTTGTCGAGGCCAGTTTGGCAGTCGCTTCATTATGTATATCTCAGTGTGTGTTCAAATGTTTGTAAACACAACCCACGCATCCTCGTGTGGACACGAGGAATTCCTACTGCGGCGTCAATGTTCTAAAAATAACTTTATTGGCACATATCTCAGAAACGCTTTAGAAGATATTGTCTCGTCTAAAAACATTATAATTTATATCAGTAATTAATTTAATAGAGGTATTACGCATGATTATTTTTTTAAAAGGGCAAACATGGCCAGTGTTGCCAACTTAGTGCTTTCGGCACTAGATCTAGTGCATTTCTTGATGTTTTAGCGCTCAAAATTCCACAACAGTGCCCAGTGCCTTAACTAGTGCATTTTTAAAAGTCCGCAATTTATCACGCAATTTCGTAAAAACAAAACCAATCAATGGCGCTTTCTGAAACACAGTTAAATTTCAGTACGCACCTCTAATTATTAGTTACTTATGAAAATGCGTATCTCCATGGTCGTATAGCTGGGCTACTATCAGCAAATAAAACTTGCTACAATTACGATATTCCGAAGGAAGTTCTTGAAAAAGTAGGTTCGAAAGATACGTATAAGTTTAAACTCCAACAATCAACTCCTGGTCCCTCAACTTCTCAAACAGCCACCTCATCAACGGTGAATTCAGACCATGATTCCAACTCTGATTCGGACGACGATATAATTATTTTTGATAGAACAATATTCTCAATAAAAACTGTTCTTTTTTTAAAATATTTTAATTGATTTTATTTTTTTGGTGCCCTTTTATCAAAATTAGCACAAACCTAGTGCATTTTAGGTTTTGTTTAGCGCATTTCTTACAATAGCAGTTGGCAACACTGAACATGGCCGAAATTGCCCAAAATCGGAGAAAAGGGAATCCGTGGCCCAACAGTGGGACCCAGTATAAAAAAAATGTTGAAGGCCTGGCTTAGACACTTATACAACTATTTCTTGTAAGACTAAAGAGACTAGTCTCCACGACACAGGGAATCCTAGCGTGGAGGCTAGTGATATTTAAATATGTACTACTTTGTTGAACAATAAAGTTTTATTATTTATTTATTATACAGAAATAAAAAAAATGTAACTGTTTATTTTTCACTTGAGTTGGGATAATCTTGAATCTTTATCAGGGTTGACAGTGACAAAAGTCTACGATTAAATCAATGAATATACAAAAATATATCATCATCATCATCATCAGCCGGAAAACGTCCACTGCTGAACATAGGCCTCCCCCTTAGACCGCCACGCCGAACGACAATTCGGTATTTTGCATCCATCGGTTGCCCGCGACCCTCACGATGTCATCAGTCCACCTCGTGGGAGGCGTAAGCTTCTACAAATCCTACTAATATTATAAATGCGAAAGTTTGTGAGGATGTTTGTATGTAGGTAGGTAATGTTTGTTACTCTTTCACGCAAAAACCACTGAACGGATTTGGCTAAGATTTGGTACACAGATAGTTTATAACCTGGATAGTTTTTATCCCGATTTTATGTTCCCGTGGGATAATTTTTGAGTTGTAGCGGGTGAAGCCGCTGGCTACAGCTAGTATTCATATAAGTCTTAAGCCATGCAAAAGGTCTGACACGAGAATAAAAACATCATTCCAAATGAAAAAAAAACTTGAAAACTTACCTATTTTAACCCTGCATTTGTCCACTTTGGACTCATACTCGACACTAAGGTTGCGTGCGCCATCTATACCGGCCGACGCTGGCTCTTCGAAATCTGTGTGTAGCGGCCATTGTACTGAAATAGGTAACACTATCAATCATTTGCAAATAATTAGTCCATTGGTAAGAGTTCTGAAAAATAATGGACACGTTTCTTTTTTTTTTTTTTGAGGAGCTCATGCCTTAATAATTACAGCCGCACATCCAATGACGCATTATAATATAGACACGTCATGAACGAACATCGCAGCGCTTAAAAACGGCAATGTACTAGAACTGAAGAAAGAGAAAGAAAATATGACACCGTACGGCGGGAGGGAGACCGACTAAGCGCAATGTGGCCAATTGGTTTAATTTTTTGTTTCCATTTTAGAGTGCGGACAACGTATCTATAGTTTATATTCATTGCGCACAACTTCCAGTTTAAGCCGCGCTTGCCGAGGTTGGTCTGTGGATGGGTGACCATCTGTCATTGCGAGTTTTCTCCCTGCCTCAGAAAGCGCGTAAAGCCTTTGGTCCCGGTTGTAATTTGTAGATCTTTGACACTCGTTAATCACAGTCAGAAGCTAGAAAGTCTGACAACCAGTCTTACCATGGGGTGTCATATTGCCCAGTTACTGGGTTGTGGACGTCCGATAGGCAAAGCTGTTTAAATAACCGCAGTGGTAGGCGCCCGCGGCGTCGGACGTCAGCAGACGATCTCCGGCCACCGTAGTAGGCGCGGACATGCGGGTAGTGAGTAAAGGGCAACTCGCTGCCCGACCATGGACCGTGCCCAGGTCGACGGCGCGTTGTGTCCCACGCGCGCCTCATAGAGCGTCAGCATACTGACGGGACCCCCCTCTCAGAGGGCCAGAGCCTGCCAGGGTCGCGGGATTATTTCCTTACCGTGACCCCGGAACATAAAGGGCTATTGAAGGACACCGTGGATTTTAGTCAGTAAAAGTCTGACAGTCCCTCCCGCCCTGCCCGGGGTGGGTACTCATTTGATGATTTTACCACGTAAAAAAAAAAGTCTATGTAAATAAGGTGCAATTTCGAAGCACCATCAAGCTAAGCTAGCTAAAATACACTTATTAAAATGTTTTGGGGAGAATATCTTACCAAAATTAGCGAATATGAGGCTTCTTCTAAAAGCCTTGGAGTATTTGAAGATGAGAGGCACCACGGCTAT
This sequence comes from Agrotis segetum, assembly GCA_036375495.1. Lineage (NCBI taxonomy): Eukaryota > Metazoa > Arthropoda > Insecta > Lepidoptera > Noctuidae > Agrotis > Agrotis segetum. Next base: position 67,918 of record JAQSVV010000310.1, on the reverse strand, counting down.
GTGGAACACGAATAAGCTGGCGGATATTGAGGCACCTAAGATAAGCACCCTGGAAATTAGAAAAGATATCAATTAATAATAAATAAAAAAGCTATCTGACTCTTGCCCCTAAGAAATAAAGATGCAATTCGATTGACTTGACGTTGTCATGGCCATCGTGTTTTGTTTTTCATCTACCTATAGATAACAACGTGTTTTATGTCTTATGTCATAGTGGTAAGGTTGATTTTCGGTTGTAGTTGGAATTCTTTCGAATCGCATCGCATTGCGTCACATCGCGCCATGAGTAAAGTCCCTTACTCTGAAAGTAGGTCTGAAGTTGCTTGAAGAACGCATTGAAAGTAATACTTTTCAGCTCTAGGGAGAATCGCTTTCAACTGGTAGCTGTCAAATTTTCAAGGCCAGTGGTCTCACAAAATAAATAGATTTGAGGCCTATTTGCACACAACAGTGCCGACATGTTCCGTACCGTACAGGCCTCCACAGCACACAGGGAGTGGGCCATAATCCACCATGCGGGCCCAGTGAGGGTTAGACACAACGACGATATAATACTAGACTCCTAATAACAAGCGACCGATGTCTGCCAACACATTAGGCAAAAAAGTCTTATATTCGTCTCATTTCAACCAATCTTGTGAGCCGTAAACATACGTTGAGAAGCACAGACCTTGAGTTACCCAATCACAAAGCAGTACCCCGTCCCCCTCGCTTACGTAGTACCTCAGCAACTTGGCAGAATAGTTTGTGTTCTTTAGATCGTGCATGCGGAGTCTAGTATTATATCGTCGTTGGTTGGACAGGACTATGTAATTATCATTATAAATTAAAGTTTATTTTTGTCTTTAGATAATACAAAAGTGCCTGTAATAGCATTATAATTAATTAGTATAGATTACAATCTAGTGGTTTGACTCTCATCATACATTTATGAAAAAAAAACACACTAGGGCAATGAGTGCTACTGTTTGAATTGATAAATTAACATAAATTATCAATAAGTACTATCTTACAACAAGATACAAGAAAAATTTTAATTTTCCAATGGACTTTAGTACTAATTGCGCTCGAATTAAGATAAAATAATTAGTAACTGATAAATATACTAATAAGTACAAATATGATCAGTCTGATTAATTTAATACAGGTGTACAGATTTCTTTGTTTTTGTATTTATCTATCAATAATGAGTGTCCCAAGTGTTTAGGACATTATACATATTATGCAAAAATATTAAATTAAAAATAGGTTCTCAAAAAAAATATATTTTTAATTGTACATTAAAAGACACCAAGGTTTATGAAAAAAATCCTCATAAAATAAAAACTACTGAACTAAACTAATTCAAATTTTAAATGGGACAAATTACATTATTACTGCATTGAATGAAAACAAATAACACAAATCAAAGCAGATATCTCGGAGTAATTGGTGTACAACATAAAAAACATAAATCAAATTAAGAACCTCCTCCTTTTAGAAGTCAGCTAAAAAGACAAAGACACATAGTACAGCTTGGCCAGAACGTCTTGAAATGGAACTAATACTTTTTTTGCTGACAACATTTTAAAATCTTTGATATTTAATGTAAACAAAAACGCAGGTTCGTTAGATTTATTGTTGTGCCATAAAACTAATGTAATAAGTGAAAAAAAAAAACATTTGAAGTACTGGTAGCAAGAGCAGTGGCGACTTCCGTTTTTCTACTCTAATTTGTTAAGCTGTACACTATTTATATTATACTACATACTTGATTAACATAGGAAAAGAAGTATGTATTTAATGGGTTGTTGTGTGATGTTCTATAATTCCTGAATACCCCTTTAGAAAAGTCTTGAAGTAATCTATGTACTAAGAAAGGCTTACAGAAGTAATTTAAGAAAGAAATTTAGTATAGACTTTACTGCCAAAAAATAATTGGGGTACTGCAATAACTAACTTTCTTCTAGGCAGGCTTTCTCCTTTCACTTCATTAAAAAATATGTAAACAAGATTTAAATATTGAAAACAGGTTTTAGTCACGGAGACTACATTTTTTTACCTTTTTACCTTTGCCATTGTTTCTATTAGATTTTTTTTTATTAAAAAGTAAATAGAAAAAAATATACTAAAAAGTAAAATTGACTTACCCAACGGTGTAAAGAGGCACGCATATCAACAGTCCTTTGAATTCTACCATAATTAGCAAAAAATTAATGAAAAACAAACAAACTTATTAACAACAAAATAACAACCAAACTCTTTATATAATATTAGAATTATTAGTAACAAAAAAACAACAAATACACAATTGGTTACGTGCTTGTATCTACGGAGGGAATCTTGAAATAATGAAATAAGTGATGAATGAAAACTGTTCTGAAACTATGCTAATTTACTATTTTTCAAACTCTTAATCCGTTTTGTATTTAGATTATTATTTATCGGTCAATTATTACGAATTATTGCAAATCATGAACCGAACCTTCGAACTTTTGACGACATTTGATTTGACAGCTGCGAACGCTACGTCCTATTCATTTTAATTTTTTGAGAGTGACAGTTTCGTTCAGAAATAGTTATAATTTTAATAAACTTATTATTTTGAATGTTATTTTATCCACTTCATTGAACCTTGTTCAACAAGAACTCAGTTAAAAATAATAGCCATATGGAATTTAATCATAATTTGGAAGGTTTTTCATAACTTGACCCAAATCAATGTGAAGTTTCATCATTCTTCACTAATGTTGATTTATTCCGCAAAGACCATTCACAGGAGTGCTTTTTATGCGCGTTATAAAAGCGCCTGAAATAGATGAAATGCATTCATAACACGTCAGAGCTTTTAAAGTGCTGTGTTTTTTTTCGAACTTTAGTTGATTTTAGAGCGTTATTTATTCACGTATCTAGCTTAAATGTTAGTTATAGGTTTATGCGGCGTTATTTATATTATCGTACAAGTGCAACAACGCTGTTCCTCTCGCAGCTAGAGCGACGCCACAAGATTGTAGTCGACGTGTCGTCCGACCATATCATCAATAGTGCTAACGTCATTGGAACGACCTTGCCGTTTTGTTAGATTAACTTCTAAATTATCTGATATGTCTCTGCTACTGTTGGTGGTCGACTAAGATCTTGTAATGTTTTTAATTATTGCATAATACAAACCAGCACCCTTCCCGATGCATGCCCGATCATGGGCACGGACGGTGAGTCACCCAATACTCACCGTCCGCATGCCCGTACCCGGTGGCAGGAATCTCCTCGAAGCATCCGATGTCGTGGGTGTCTCCTGGGGTGGCTGGGTTGTGAAGTAAAGCCTGTCCTCTCCTTCAGGTCGCTTGCATCCTACTTCGCTAGCTTGATTGCTGCGCAGATGGAGGCGACCGTTTCCTATCCTGTCTCACTCCGCAGCATAGTCTCGGTCAATCCCGGGCTCGAGAGATCGCCGCCTATCGCCATCACACATGGATACACACAGGACATGGTGGTGCTCTGCTCAAGCGGTCAGAGGCGGCCTTACCCATTGCGAGGCCCCGGGCGGCAAGTGTTTGCGAGGCCCCTTCTTTTTGTTTTAGCGTGGTAAAATCATCACATGAGTCCTCCCATCCCGGGCAGGGCGGGACGGACTGTCAGACTTCAACTGACTAAAATCCACGGTGTCCTTCAATAGCCCTTTCTGTTCCGGGGTCACGATAAGGAAATAATCCCGCGACCCCGTCAGGCTTTGGCCCTCTGAGAGGGGGTTCCAGTCCCAGTCAGGTCCCAGTCATTATGCTGACGCTCTTTGAGGCGCGCGTGGGACGCAACGCGCCGTCGACCCGGGCATGGTCCATGGTCGGGCAGCTAGTTGCCCTTTACTCACTGCCCGCATGCCCGCGCCTACGATGGCTGGAGATCGCCTATCGACGTCCGTCGCCGTGGGCGTCCACCACCGCGGGTGGGGCGGAGGGAGGACACTGTCCTCTCTCGCTCGCGGCCCGCCTCCTCCTTCGCGAGCATTACTAATTCGCAGAAGGAGACGACCGCTTTCCACTCCGTCTCGCCCCGCAGCATGGCCGCGACCAATGCTGGGCGCGAGAGGTCTCCACCTATCGCAGCCGTGAGGACACGCCGGTGCTCTGCCCAAGCTGGGCAGTCTTGCACCGTATGCTCCACCGTGTCTTCCGGGCGAGCTTCGCAGTGGTGACACCCAGGCGTTTCCTCTTTTCGCATCAGACACAGGTACCTCCCGAAACTTCCGTGTCCGGTGAGGACCTGCGTCAAGCGGTAGGTCAGGACGCCATGACTTCTCTCAAGCCACTCCTCAAAGAGGGGTCTTATCGCCGCAATTGCGGCGTGCCCAGTACTGCCCTGAGATCGCGCCGGAGCTCTTCCCGCCGCGCCTGGACTTCTCGAGGCAGCGGGGTCACGCCCCGGCGGTGCGTCTCCACGCGCCACTCATAGACGCGCTGGAGGGCAGTCGCCTCCAGATCCCAGGGCAGCAATCCGGCAAGGAGGTTGGTCGATTCGCCGGCAATCGTGCGGTATCCCCGGATCATCCGGATAGCCATGACCCTCTGGCATGCGACCAACTTCTGTGGTCGCGTCCGGATGCTCAGGGCCCACACAGGGGCCCCGTAGAGGGCCATGGACCGCACGACGCCGGCGTACAGCCTACGGCAGGAAGCGTTTGGCCCGCTGAGATTGGGCAGGAGTCGCCTGAGGGCGCCTGCTACACTGTTCAGCTTTGGGACCAAACTCAGGAAATGCTCCCTGAAGTTCCACCGGCTGTCAAGGACGAGTCCCAGGTACTTCATCGTCCCCTTAACGCCGATGCGAACTCCTTCCACTGCAATGCTGTAACTCGACTGTGGTGCGTTGACGCGGCCATAAAAACACATGGCCTCCGTCATGTGCAGCGCCACGTCGAGTCCCAACCGCCGGATCCTGCCGACGACTGTCGCGACCGCTTCCGTCGCCAAGTCGGCCGCCGCCTGGTGGCCTCTCCGACTCTCCCTGTGCCAGGACAAGCATGTCGTCAGCGTAACAAATTACGTTGACGCCGCAACCGTCAGGGAGGTCGCTGCGCAGCACCCAGTCGTATCCGATGTTTCATAGGGGCGGTCCCAGGACCGAACCCTGTGGAACACCGCACGACATCTCTCGCCGGTTCCACTCTCCCCGGTGACCGGGGTAGATGACGGCTCTGTCCGTCAGGTAGTCCTCGACTATACGACGGAGGTAGGTCGGCACCCGGTGATACCGGAGTGCCTCCTTGATGCAACTCCAGGGCAGGGTGTTGAAGGTATTGGTGATGTCCAAAGACACCGCCAAGACGACCCTGCCCCGGGCCACTGCATCCCCCGTCGTGAGGGCTCTCACGCGCATGATGGCGTCCACCGTCGAGCGCCCCCTGCGGAAGCCAAACTGGCTCTCCGACAGGTTCGGGCCCATCCGATTGCGAGGCCCGTTGCCCTTTATAAAAAGTATGTGATGCAAAAGTAGGTTTGGTTTTCATGTTTGAGGACAAATGCTAAAGTTATACAACAAATTTACAAGCTGACTTTGTTTGCCTTTTCTGGCGATTATTACCATAAAGAACTAGTTTACTACTTTGATGAAACTTAACTACAACGTTTTGAAAGTAGAATAAAACTACAATATGAGACTAAAATGGTTTCTGTAGACCCAAAAAGTTTCCGAGTTAGCTCTTTTTAGAAATATTTCAAATCAACGTTGTTTTACAACAAATGTGGAAGAGGCATCTGATATCATGGAATGTTTGCCAACTTTATAACTTTTTTCTTTTGCTTGGTTTGTTACGCGAGGCCCCCTGCAAGCGCGAGGCCCCGGGCGGCTGCCCGCTTCGCCCCCCCCTAAGGCCGCCACTGCAAGCGGTCCTGCACTGTATGATCCACCGTGTCCTCCGGGCGATCTTCGTAGTGACACTCAAGCGTTTCTTCTTTCCCTATCAGACATCGGAACCTCCCGAAACACCCGTGTCCAGGTGAGGACCTACATCAAGAGGAAGGTGAGGTCGCCGTAAAGCCTCTCCAGTCACTCCTCAAAGAAGGGGTCTTACCACCGCGGTCACAGCGTGCTCGTCCCTTTTTTTTTTTAGCGTAGTAAAATTATCAAATGAGTCCTCCCACCCCTACTGTCATACTTCTACTGACTAAAATCCACGGTGTCCTTCAATAGCCCTTTCTGTTTCGGGGTCACGGTAAGGAAATAATCCCGCGACCCCGGCAGGCTTTGGCCCTCTCAGAGGGGGGCCCCATCATAACGTGCTCGTCCCTTAGTGAACCCAAACCAAAAATCGTGACATTAAGTTTAGGTACCTAGTTTACAAAAATAATAACAACGTCTACATAATTCATACATTTATTTTCTTAATCTTTCTCTGTTTTTTCGGTTTCTTAATTTTTCTATAAATGATCTTAGTCGTATTATTTTTCCGTATTATTTTCATTTTAGGTCGCTTCTTTCTTGGAGGTTCTATGACATCACCGGTTAATTTATCATACACTACCAGTCTCGGGTTTGTAAAACACCTTACTTCTAGAATTTCGGTGGTGATCACTTCATTTGTCATATTACCTGCTTTCAAAATATCTTTAACTGCTGGAGCGTAAAAGTGGTACTTCCCTAATGTTGATGCATAGCTTAATATGAGTTGTCCTGCCAGTTCTGCTTCGTACACCAATTTCATAACCACTATAGTCTTGTAAGCTTTTAATTTCGACACAATAGTTTGTCCTGGCTTCATTGTGATCATTCCCCTTTCTGTCACACCAATAGGCAATTTTACCGTTTGTGTTCTTTCATTTCTCCATTTCCTCACATAACTAAAGTTCCCGTAACTGAAGTCTACGGTGAAATTGGTAAAGGTTTCATCATTCGGTAAACCAGTTGTGGACCATGTAGAACTGACGCTGTTTTCAATAACTTTAAACATGCTTCTACGGGACGTAATATTATTAGTTGTATTGTTGATATGTTCGTGAGTGTCTAGAACAATATCTTCATTTAAAATGTCGATAATATTAGACTGTTTAATTCTGAGCCTTCTTTTCATTTCCTCCCAATGAAACTTGTTGAATAAGTTGCCGTGAGGTGTAGGATTTTTAAGATAAATGTCGTCCGAAATATTACCTACATGTGCTCTAACTGATTTATTGAGTCTAGCTGTTGTAATGTTGAAAAGTTTTAGCTCTTCCTCTGTCACTACTTTAAAATCGTACCCATTGTAATTTGTATTGACAAGAACATCATTTTTCTTTGATAGCACGGTTATATTTATACATACTCTCGCGTCCACTATTATTGGCAGTAATAATAAAAATATTAGTAACATTTTTATATTCTTCGATTTGTGCACACACCACTGATTACTTTTTGAGATGGTATTTTTAGCAGGTTTTCTTTTATTCTTGAGCACTATTTTAGCACTGAGAAGTACAGTTTTGCACTTTTTATATTTAATAACGTTTCAAGTTTTCTTCGTAAGATGATTCGCTAAAGTAGTCAATAATATAATAATCTATGTTTATTAACATACAGATTCAAGATCTTGTTCTTGACCTTATTATCTCAGAACTATTACTCGGTACTCGGTAGTGTATGTACGTACACGTGATATCAATCGTTGCTAATAAGTTAGATGTAAAATAATATGAAACATTTGGTCCGTTTATCATAATTTTTTTTTTGTGTTCCGGGAATAAGAAAAAACGGAGATCAAAAGTTCACACAAGTACGTAATCGGACGCTTTACAGCAAATCAGCCAGTGATATGATAAAATTCAACTCGATACACAGTTACAGACATAATTCATAAAATGGATCTCAAATTACTAGTGTTAGTGGTATTAATAAAAATTGTTGCAGCAAGAATAAAACTTGACGTTAAAGTAGACAAGGATCAAAATGTGGACATATCATACACAGGATCAGAAACAGATTTAATCACAGATGATGACATCAAAACTTTCAAAATCGATGGTGGAAATTTACTATCGGCAGTGAATGAACACTTGGGGAAAAGGCCGAAAAATGCGTACCTTAGAAGTCCAACTCCATGGGGAGACTTGTACAAGTCATACAATTGGGAACCAGTGAAAAGAGTGTTGTCGATAAAATCAGCGCGAGTAAAGAACCTGACGAAGAATCCAATCATAGTGCTGTCTCAAGACTTCGAAAACTCTTCAAACCAGACGATTAAAGTGAATACGGGTATAACTCACAGCGTAGAAAATACTATGACGACAAGTTGGTCAAGAGAGAAAGAATTCACAGTTTCGCAAGAAATAGAATACGAATTCAATGTGCTCATTGCGAAAGCCAAGGGAACAACTGGGATGTCCTTCACAACCACTTGGGGAGTCAGTCAGGAGAAATCGAAAACCGAAATTATTGGAACTACCAGCGGCATGGAAGTAGAACTGAAGCCAGGAAAAGCTGTGACTGCAGTTTTGTCGGCTAACGCCGGTTATTTAGAACTAGAAGTTGTGCATATGGCGTCGTTAAGAGGCAATGTTGCTGTGAACTACAAGAAAGCACATAGAGGACATCATTTTTGGGGGCCCTTGATTGGTAATGTAATGGAATCAGCAGGTATTAAGAATGAAGTGACTACTGTTGAAACGATTACCTTTGGGTATCATGTTGAAGGGATGTTAAAAGTTTATGATAAGGAGACCGGACTACCTATATGAAGGTGTACTTAGATATTAAATTGTATGTAATTAGGGATACAGCATTTGTTTATTTTTTTGCCTGTTCTGCCCACTCCTAGTTTCGAAGCACTCCACTCTTTCCAAAATATATCGCTAACCTGTGCTTCATAATCAGTTCGGATGAGACCTATTATTTCAATGAACTGGAAAGGAATTCATGACAGCCTGTGAGTCAAAATTGCACAAAGCTGTGGTGCCTAAATGATATGATCATAATTGTAACGGATGCGATTATAGATAATATTTACCTTCTGTCTTAAAGTTCAAAGTCTCCATTGCTCCTATAGCTGAGTGTGGAGTTATATATGGGTTTATTGGCAATTGGAGTTTCCATTACTTAAATGACATTTTAATTTTCATTTCATTCTTTCATAATTTTAGTACACAAAGTAAACACATACATAATTATATGGATATAAAATGTTACTTTATTGACAATAAAACTGTTACAAAAAGAATGCACGAATTGATTTTGCAGTGACGTATCATCAAAACTTCCTGGAGTATTTACGAGTATTTGTTAAAAGTAATCACAAAATCAGAACTCCAGTATTCTTTTCATAAACTCGTATGCTTGAGTCAACAAAATAGTTGAACTTTATCGTTTCTGTCGTTGTAAAACTATTATTTCCGCGTCCATAAGGCAGTATTTCCTCTAATTTTTCACAAATTGTGCCAAGATGTACGATCCATTTCTCTTCCTCACCACAATTACAATCTATACTCGCAAGCCCTTTAAAACTTGCCTCATGCTCGACTTCTATTTCTAAAGCACCGGTGTTTGCTGACAAGATCACAGTCACAGCCTCTCCTGGCTTCAATTCCACCTCCATGCCGCTAGTGGTACCAATGGTTTCAGTTTTAGTTTTCTCTTCACTGACACCTCCTTTAAGGGAAAAAGAATACTCACTTTTACGTTGAAAATTTACACCGAATCCTCCGTAACCCACGCTAAACCCGTATTCTATACCTTTGGTTATGTTATACTCGTGTTCCTTGGACCAACTCGTTGTCAAAGTGTTTTGTACGGTGCGCGATATGCCTGTGTGCATTTTTATGGTATGGTTTGATGGGTTCTCGAAGTCCTGTGAGACTTCAATGACTGGTTCCATGTTCAGACGTTTGACAGTTGCTGATTTTATAGACACAACTCTCTTAGATGGACCGCATTCCGTATCCCGTATATGGTAGCCGTAGTCTTTTATATAAAGTATAGCTGCTTTGCGTAAATCTTCTTTTCCGATCAGAGTATGGAGCTCATCGACTGTAAATGGGAGAGTTTCTGTTCCATTAAATGTTACAGTTGCTTCTTTATTTTCTATGTTCACATCCAGATTTATTTTTGCTGCCACTATTTTTATAACAAGCACTATCAGTAGTAATTTTAAAGCCATTTTTATTATTGGTTTCGGTAACTGTTTAATGTGTAGAGTCTCTAGTAACACTGGCTTTTTATTAAATGTATGGAAGAGTGACCTCTTAACCTTAATTTAAAAAAAAAAGATAAGCTTCTAACATTTTTAACGACTGCTTCTGATAAGAGAGGCTATAGCGGGGTGTTATAAGTTTGACGTGTCTGTCTGTCTGTCTGTGGCACTATAGAACCCGAACGAATGAAGCGATTTCAATTTAGTGCTTTTTGTATTATAGGTAACTTACGGGCGAGTGTTTTTAGACATGTTTGATGAAAATCGGTTGAGCCGTTTAAAAGTTGTGGGGGTAAAAGTGGGGAAGGGTAACCGAGGTTTGCAAATAAACTCTCAAATGAAAGCGTACTGAAAGGGAATATTGATGACTTAATCGAAAGTGTTCTCAGCTTCGTTTGATGAAAAAATTGGTGGAAGGAAAATTGGGACATGGAAATCCGATTGTCAAGTGAGAGTGTCAATTACTACATCTCAGCCTTTGCAATTCTGCTTAAAAAGATGATTTATCACGTGGGTTATTAAATAATTATTTAAAGTGCTATAACCGCCCAACATAAAATGATATTACTAACTGTGTATCTATAAAAAGCATCAAATAAAAATTAAATTAAAAATTTAAAAAACCCCCGACACAAAAACCAAGATCCTTTTAAAAAGTACTAAGTAATAAAAACAACTCAATCTTAACACTTTCACTGTCCGCGCAGCAGACACAATACCTAAACAATAGTCGTGAGTCACATGTGATTCATCGGACAGGGAAGTGGTTAAAGTACCTAATTATGAATTAATAATTATTTTGAAAATACGTCACGTTGGGGGACCGAAAAAAAGCGAAGATAATAAATAATTTGAAGCGATCCCCCAACGTGACGTAATTTTTTTCAGGTTAAAGTGGGATTGGGCGGGCCATGTGTGTAGAATGCATAGGGATAGAAAAGGGCCGAGAATTGAACCTTGAGGCACGCCAATCTTGACTAGAGACCCAGATGACGTCGCCCCATTCACATTAACTTTTTGCTGCCTGTTTATAAATAGGAAATAACAAGGGCAGCAGCTTGACCACGAATTCCGTAATGATGTAATTTACAAATGAGTGTATTATGGTTGACGCAGTCAAACGCTGTGGAGAGGTCACAAAAGATACCAATGGCATTCTGGGAATTCTCCCAGGATTCCAGGACGTGACTGATGAGTTCAACTCCCGGGTAAGTCATCGACTGACCTTCGTGAAACCAAATTGCTGACTATGCAGAATTCTATTTGAATTAAATTCATATTTACCTTCTATTTTATGTTCCAAATCTTCATTCTTACCTTAGTCTTACCAACGCGATTGCGCCGTGCCCGAAGCAGGCACGCTGCAATCGCGGCGGTAAGACCCTTCTTTGAGGAGTGGCTGGATAGGCGTCACGCGTCCTGACCTACCGCATGACGCAGGTCCTCACCGGAAATGGAAGTTTCGGGAAATATGTGTGTCTGATAAGGAGCGAAGAAACGCCTGGGCGTCATCACTGCGACGATCGCCCGGATGATACGGTGGAGCATGCGGTACAGGACTGCACCGCTTGAGCAGAGCACCGCTGTGTCCTCACGGCGGTGATAGGCGGAGACCTCTCGCATTTGGCATTGGTCGAGGCCATGCTGCGGGGCGAGACGGCGTGGGACACGGACGCCTCCTTCTGCGAAGCAGTCATGCTCGCGAAGGAGGAGTCGGGACGCGAGAGGGAGAGGACAGCTTCCTACTTCCAACCCGTGTGGTAGACGCCCACGGCGACGGACGTCGGCAGACGATCTCCGGCCACAGTAGGCGCAAGCATGTGGGCGGCGACTAATGGGCCGACCATGTAGCATGCCCGGGTCGTCGGCGCGTTGTGTTTCACGCGCGCCTCAAAGAGTGTTAGCATAATGACGATTACCACGCATTACCACGATCCTCGAACGTAAAGGGCTATAGGCTAGTTGCCTAAAATAATGTAATTAGTCCGTCTTTTAGATTATTCAAAAATAAGGGACACGTATTTTTTTATTTGCAAATTAGACCAAAAATGACAAAGATATAGCCTATTAAAGTTACGTGTGACGTCACGATGCGTGGCATTTTTCGCGCAGAGTGACGTCACAGGTAACTTAAATAGACTATTATCTTTGTTCTTTTTTGTTTAATCGAAAAAAGAAAAAATACGTGTCCAATATTTTTTTATAATCTAAAATACGGACTAAATAGAATGTAATTATTTCGACCCTGGAAACTACCCTATTGTAGGACACCATGGATTTTATTCACTACGAGTCTGACAGTCCCTCCCGCCAAGCCCTGGCTAGTATTCATTTGATGATTTTAACACGATTAAAAAAAGTGTGGGATTCAATGGCATTACCTACTGCGAAGTGGAGTGGAGTTTTCTTTACCTTTTAAAGCACTATTCGGTTATTTGCTGACTTTTGGAAATAACTTTGGAAGTACAGATATAGAATGGGTCATGCTAAGTGCAGGAGTTAATTATGTGAAGAGAAAGTGTATGTATGTGAACACATTTGAGCACTACTAAAGCTAACGACTCCCCCTCCGATTTCAAGTTTCTTTTACTTTAATTTTCATTCCGTTTTTTCATTAAGAATTTTAAAGCACTACAATTGAATAAAGGTCTGGAGTAGATCTAATGATGGAGTCGAGAGACAGTCTAAACTATCTTGTGTTTGAGCTTGATTAATTTGTATTGATAAGAACTCTACACCTGAATGCGTTGTAACTGTCATTAGGGATCTGATTATGAAGACGAAGAACAGTTCAGGGAACTCAAAGCAAAAAAGTCAATCAAATAAAAAAACAAAGCCACCGACTTCCGAAAGAAAAGTTATTTGGTAGGTTATTTACCCTTTTCCGTAGTTGTTTTTGAAATCGGTTACTTACATATTTTTTTTATTGAAAAACTTTTTTTTTCATTCCATTCTTTCTTAATGTTAAAATAAGTACACAAAGAAAACACAGATAGATCAAAATTATCTATATATAAAATTATTATTTTATTGAAAGTGAAATTGTTACAAAACGAATGCACGAATTGAGATTGCAGGGAAGTATCATCAAAACTTCCTGGAGTATATAATTGTTAAAAGTAATCACAAAATCAGAACTCCAGTATTCTTTTCAAAAACTCGTATGCTTGAGTCAACGAAATAGTTGAACTTTATCGTTTCCTTTGTTGTAAAGCTATTAGTGAGGTTTGAAGGCAATATTGTCTCTAAATGTTCACAAAGTGTGTCAATATATTGTTTCAATCTCTCTTTCTTACCACAATGACAATCTATACTCACAGGCCCTTTAAGATTTGCCTCATGCTCGACTTCTATTTCTAAAGTACCGGCGTTTGCTGACAAGATCACAGTCACAGCCTCTCCTGGCTTCAATTCCACCTCCATGCCGCTAGTGGTACCAATAGTTTCAGTTTTAGTTTTCTCTTCACTGACACCTCCCTTAAGGGAAAAAGAAAACCCACTTTTCCGTTGAAAATTTGCACCGAATCCTGCGTAACCTACGTTGAATCCGTATTCTACATCTTTGGTTATGTTGTACTCCTGTTCCTTGGACCAACTCGTTGTCAAAGTGTTTTGTACGCTGTGCGATATGCCTGTGTTCATTTTTATAGTGTGATTTGATGTGTTCTCGAAGTCCTGTGAGACTACTATGACTGGTTCCGTGTTCAGACGTTTGACAGTTGCTGATTTTATTGATACAACTTTCTTAGATGGACCGGTACAGTGTTCACGCTTATTATAGTAGCCAACGAGTACCTCGTGCCAGTATATAAAAGTTATAGTTGCTTCGCGTAAATCATCTTTTCCGACCAGTTTATGAACTTCGTCGACTGTTAGTGTGTGGGTTTCTGTTCCATCAAATGTCACAGTTGCTTCTTTATTTTTTATGTTCACATCCAGATTTATTTTGGCTGCCACTATTTTGATAACAAGCACTATCAGTAGTAATTTTAAAGCCATTTTGATTGTTTGTTTCGGTAACTGTATACTCTACTGTGTGGAGTTTCTAGTAACACTGGCTTTTTATTAAATGTATGGAAGAGTGATCTCTTAACCTTAATTAAAAAAAAAAGATAAGCTTCTAACATTCAAACAGTGTTAACGACTGCTCATGATAACAGAGGCTATTGCGGGTTGCCCGTTTTTGGGTTTATCTGGGGGCACAGCAGTGCCCCGCCAAGTCTCGAGCAAAACGGGCACGGCCGTACCATCTTTTCTCGAAGCTGCTGTTGCGCGCTGCTGTTTCGCCCCCCCCCCCCCTATATCTTCGACGTGGACAAAGCTAATGTTGATTTATTCCGAAAGGCCCATTTACACAAGTGCTTTTTATGAGCGTTTAATAAGCGCCCGAAATAGATGAAATGCATTCATATGTTATGAATGCATTTCATCTATTTCGGGCGCTTATGGTACGGGGTCAGTGGCTTTTAAAGCGCGGTGCTTTTTTCGATCTTTAGTTGAATTTAGAGCGTTATTTATTAGCGTATAGGTTATAATTATGTTAGATATAGGTTTATGGGGCATTACATTATCGTATAAGTGCAACAGCGCTGTTCCCTCGCAGTTAGGGCCACGCCACAAGATTGTAGTCGACGTGTCGTCCGACCATATCAGTAGTGCTAACGTCATTGGAACGACCTTGCCGTTTTGTTAGATTAACTTCTAAATTATCTGACATGTCTCTGCTACTGTTGGTGGTCGACTAAGAACTCGGTAATGTTTTTAATTATTGCATAATACAAACCAGCACCCTTCCCGATGCATGCCCGATCATGCCCGTTCATGGGCACGGACGCTGAGTCACCCAATCCTCACCGTCCGCATACCCGTACCTATGGTGACAGGAATCGCCTCGAGGCATCCGATATCGTGGGTATCGCCTGAGGTGGCTCGGTTGTGAAGTGAAGCCTGTCCTCTCCTTCAGGGTGCCTGCCCCCTACTTCGCTAGCATGATTGCTGCGCAGATGGAGGCGACCGTTTCCTATTCTGTCTCGCTCCGCAGCATAGCCTTGACCAATCCCGGGCACGAGAGATCGCCGCCTATTGCCATCACACATGGACACACACAGGACATGGTGGTACTCTGCCCAAGCGGTCCTGCACAGTATGTTCCACCGTGTCCTCCGGGCGATCTTGGCAGTGCTGACACCCAAGCGTTTCTTCTTTCCCTATCAGACGACGGAACCTCCTGAAACATCCGTGTCCAGGTGAGGACCTACATCAAGCTGAAGGTGAGGACACCGTGGAGCCTCTTCAGCCACTCCTCAAAGAAGGGTTCTTACCACCGCGGTCACAACGTGTTCGTCCCTTAGTGAACCCAAACCAAAACACGTGACGTGACGTGAAGTGTAGGTACAGACGCCAGCAGGTCAACCTACCCGAATCTGTCAGATTTTACCATTCAAACCTTAACCTTCTACTCTTGTGATAAGGTTGAAATTTTATTAAAGAAATCTGACAGATTGTGATAGCTTGATATGCTGGCGTCTGTACCTAGTTTATAAAAATAACTAGCACTTTGCCCGCGACTTCGTCTGCGCGTGTTTCTAACTTCGAACTCAGTGAATTTAATTCCCGCTCACCCTCATAGGATACTTTTGTAAAATCTAAAAATATGCTCTAGTAATTTCTAAGCCTAAATACAAAGAACAATCAATATTTTTTAGATTTGCACCCCGCTAGGGGTACATTTTTGAAATATATTTAAATACGCATCGTTTATTCGATTGCGATATAATTTATGCCCAGTTTTAAGTTTATCGAAGCAAGCTGTAAAATACTTCCCTTAAATCTTAATCACCCCTTTTCACTACTTTAGGGGGTGATTTATAAAAACTAATAATGCTCATCTTTTTTATTTACTTATACCCATATTTGTACTAAGTTTCAAGTTTATCAACCCAAGGAATAAGATTTTTCATACAAAGGTTTTCACCCCTTTTCACCCCCTTAGAGGTAGATTTTCGCAAAATCCTTTCTTAATGCCTACTTACATTATAAACTGCAACTATCATCCAAAATTCAGGTTTCTACGTTTAGTGGTTTAATATCCTCCCCTTAAAACTTGAATACCCCTTTTCACCAACTTGGGGGGTGATTTTCGAAAAATCCAAAAACACGTGTTTGATAAATTCTCATCTAGTATATAAATACTGATTTTCAAATTCATCAGCTCACGCATGATTTTTCCATACAAACTTTAACAACCCCTAGATTACCAATGGAGGGTAGTTTTAAAAAAATAATTATGCTAATCTTATTTATTTACTTGTGTTCTCATTCGTGGTAAGTTTCAAGTTTATAAACCCAAGGAATAAGATTTTTCATACAAAAGTTTTCACCCCTTTTCACCCCCTTAGAGGAGGATTTTCGCAAAATCCCGTCTTATTGCCAATCTACATGGTAAACTGCAAATGCTGTCCAAAATTCAAGTTTCTGCGTTTAGCGGTTTCGGCTGTAGTCGTGTCAAAAGAAAAACCCCTGTTCTTTTATATATATATAGATAACAACGTCTACTTATTCATACATTTATTTTCTTAATCTTTCTCTGTTTTTTCGGTTTCTTAATTTTTCTATAAATGATCTTAGTCGTATTATTTTTCCGTATTATTTTCATTTTAGGTCGCTTCTTTCTTGGAGGTTCTATGACATCACCGGTTAATTTATCATACACTATCAGTCTCGGGTTTGTAAAACACCTTACTTCTAGAATTTCGGTGGTGATCACTTCATTTGTCATATTACCTGCTTTCAAAATATCTTTAACTGCTGGAGCGTAAAAGTGGTACTTCCCTAATGTTGATGCATAGCTTAATATGAGTTGTCCTGCCAGTTCTGCTTCGTACACCAATTTCATAACCACTATAGTCTTGTAAGCTTTTAATTTCGACACAATAGTTTGTCCTGGCTTCATTGTGATCATTCCCCTTTCTGTCACACCAATAGGCAATTTTACCGTTTGTGTTCTTTCATTTCTCCATTTCCTCACATAACTAAAGTTCCCGTAACTGAAGTCTACGGTGAAATTGGTAAAGGTTTCATCATTCGGTAAACCAGTTGTGGACCATGTGGAACTGACGCTGTTTTCAATAACTTTAAACATGCTTCTACGGGATGTAATATTATTAGTTGTATTGTTGATATGTTCGTGAGTGTCTAGAACAATATCTTCATTTAAAATGTCGATAATATTAGACTGTTTAATTCTGAGCCTTCTTTTCATTTCCTCCCAATGAAACTTGTTGAATAAGTTGCCATGAGGTGTAGGATTTTTAAGATAAATGTCGTCCGAAATATTACCTACATGTGCTCTAACTGATTTATTGAGTCTAGCTGTTGTGATGTTGAAAAGTTTTAGCTCTTCTTCTGTCACTACTTTAAAATCGTATCCATTGTAATTTGTATTGACAAGAACATCATTTTTCTTTGATAGCACGGTTATATTTATGAATACTCTCGCGTTCACTATTATTGGCAGTAATAATAAAAATATTAGTAACATTTCTATTCTTCGATTTGTGCACACACCACTGATTATTTTCTGAGATGGTATTTTTAGAAGGTTTTCTTTTATTCTTGAGCACTATTTAAGCACTGAGAAGTACAGTTTTGCACTTTTTATATTTAATAACGTTTCAAGTTTTCTTCGTAAGATGATTCGCTAAAGTAGTCAATATGAATTAAAGTATCATTAATATAATAATCTATGTTTATTAACATACAGATTCAAGATCTTGTTCTTGACCTTATTATCTCAGAACTATTACTCGGTAGTGTATGTACACATATCAATCGTTGCTTAAACGTTAGATGTAAAATAATATGAAATATTTGGTCCGTTTATCATTATTATTATTTTTTGTGTTCCGGGAATAAGAAAAAAAACGGAGATCAAAGTTCACATAAGTATGTAATCGGACGCTCTACAGCAAATCAGCCAGTGATATGATAAAATTCAACTTGATACACAGCTACAGACATACTTAATAAAATGGATCTTAAATTACTAGTGTTAGTGTTATTAATAAAAATTGTTGCAGCAAGAATAAAACTTGACGTCAAAGTAGACAAGGATCAAAATGTGGACATATCATACTCAGGATCAGAAACAGATTTAATCACAGATGATGACATCAAAACTTTCAAAATCGATGGTGGAAATTTACTATCGGCATTGAATGAACACTTGGGGAAAAGGCCGAAAAATGCGTACCTTAGAAGTCCAACTCCATGGGGAGACTTGTACAAGTCGTACAATTGGGAACCAGTGAAAAGAGTGTTGTCGATAAAATCAGCGCGAGTAAAGAACCTGACGAAGAATCCAATCATAGTGCTGTCTCAAGACTTCGAAAACTCTTCAAACCAGACGATTAAAGTGAATACGGGTATAACTCATAGCGTAGAAAATACTATGACGACAAGTTGGTCAAGAGAGAAAGAATTCACAGTTTCGCAAGAAATAGAATACGAATTCAATGTGCTCATTGCGAAAGCCAAGGGAACAACTGGGATGTCCTTCACAACCACTTGGGGAGTCAGTCAGGAGAAATCGAAAACTGAAATTATTGGAACTACTAGCGGCATGGAAGTAGAACTAAAGCCAGGAAAAGCTGTGACTGCAGTTTTGTCGGCTAACGCCGGTTATTTAGAACTAGAAGTTGTGCATATGGCGTCGTTAAGAGGCAATGTTGCTGTGAACTACAAGAAAGCACATAGAGGACATCATTTTTGGGGACCCCTGATTGGTAATGTAATGGAATCAGCAGGTATTAAGAATGAAGTGACTACTGTTGAAACGATTACCTTTGGGTATCATGTTGAAGGGATGTTAAAAGTGTATGATAAGGAGACCGGACTACCTATATGAAGGTGTACTTAGATATTAAATTGTATGTAATTAGGGATACCGCATTCGTTTTTTTTTTTGCCTGTTCTAACCACTCCTAGTTGCGAAGCACTCCACTCTTTCCAAAACATATCGCTAACCAGTGCGTCATTATCAGTTCGGATGAGACTATTATTTCAATTAGGACTGGACAGGAATTCATGACAGCCTTTGAGTCAAAATTATTGCACAAAGCTGTGGTGCCTTATGATATGATCATAATTGTAACGGATGCGATTAGTTAATATTTACCTTCTGTGTCTGTCTTAAAGTTCAAAGTCTCCATTGCTCCTATAGCTGAGTGTGGGGTTCTATGGGTTTATTGGCAATTAGAGTTTCCATTACTTACATCACATTTTAATTTTCATTTCATTCTTTCATAATTTTAGTACACAAAGTAAACACATACATAATTATATGGATATAAAATGTTACTTTATTGACAATAAAACTGTTACAAAAAGAATGCACGAATTGATTTTGCAGTGACGTATCATCAAAACTTCCTGGAGTATTTACGAGTATTTGTTAAAAGTAATCACAAAATCAGAACTCCAGTATTCTTTTCATAAACTCGTATGCTTGAGTCAACAAAATAGTTGAACTTTATCGTTTCTGTCGTTGTAAAACTATTATTTCCGCGTCCATAAGGCAGTATTTCCTCTAATTTTTCACAAATTGTGCCAAGATGTACGATCCATTTCTCTTCCTCACCACAATTACAATCTATACTCGCAAGCCCTTTAAAACTTGCCTCATGCTCGACTTCTATTTCTAAAGCACCGGTGTTTGCTGACAAGATCACAGTCACAGCCTCTCCTGGCTTCAATTCCACCTCCATGCCGCTAGTGGTACCAATGGTTTCAGTTTTAGTTTTCTCTTCACTGACACCTCCTTTAAGGGAAAAAGAATACTCACTTTTACGTTGAAAATTTACACCGAATCCTGCGTAACCCACGCTAAACCCGTATTCTATACCTTTGGTTATGTTATACTCGTGTTCCTTGGACCAACTCGTTGTCAAAGTGTTTTGTACGGTGCGCGATATGCCTGTGTGCATTTTTATGGTATGGTTTGATGGGTTCTCGAAGTCCTGTGAGACTACAATGACTGGTTCCATGTTCAGACGTTTGACAGTTGCTGATTTTATAGACACAACTCTCTTAGATGGACCGCATTCCGTATCCCGTATATGGTAGCCGTAGTCTTTTATATAAAGTATAGCTGCTTTGCGTAAATCTTCTTTTCCGATCAGAGTATGGAGCTCATCGACTGTAAATGGGAGAGTTTCTGTTCCATTAAATGTTACAGTTGCTTCTTTATTTTCTATGTTCACATCCAGATTTATTTTTGCTGCCACTATTTTTATAACAAGCACTATCAGTAGTAATTTTAAAGCCATTTTTATTATTGGTTTCGGTAACTGTTTAATGTGTAGAGTCTCTAGTAACACTGGCTTTTTATTAAATGTATGGAAGAGTGACCTCTTAACCTTAATTTTAAAAAAAAAAGATAAGCTTCTAACATTTTTAACGACTGCTTCTGATAAGAGAGGCTATAGCGGGGTGTTATAAGTTTGACGTGTCTGTCTGTCTGTCTGTGGCACTATAGAACCCGAACGAATGAAGCGATTTCAATTTAGTGCTTTTTGTATTATAGGTAACTTACGGGCGAGTGTTTTTAGACATGTTTGATGAAAATCGGTTGAGCCGTTTAAAAGTTGTGGGGGTAAAAGTGGGGAAGGGTAACCGAGGTTTGCAAATAAACTCTCAAATGAAAGCGTACTGAAAGGGAATATTGATGACTTAATCGAAAGTGTTCTCAGCTTCGTTTGATGAAAAAATTGGTGGAAGGAAAATTGGGACATGGAAATCCGATTGTCAAGTGAGAGTGTCAATTACTACATCTCAGCCTTTGCAATTCTGCTTAAAAAGATGATTTATCACGTGGGTTATTAAATAATTATTTAAAGTGCTATAACCGCCCAACATAAAATGATATTACTAACTGTGTATCTATAAAAAGCATCAAATAAAAATTAAATTAAAAATTTAAAAAACCCCCGACACAAAAACCAAGATCCTTTTAAAAAGTACTAAGTAATAAAAACAACTCAATCTTAACACTTTCACTGTCCGCGCAGCAGACACAATACCTAAACAATAGTCGTGAGTCACATGTGATTCATCGGACAGGGAAGTGGTTAAAGTACCTAATTATGAATTAATAATTATTTTGAAAATACGTCACGTTGGGGGACCGAAAAAAAGCGAAGATAATAAATAATTTGAAGCGATCCCCCAACGTGACGTAATTTTTTTCAGGTTAAAGTGGGATTGGGCGGGCCATGTGTGTAGAATGCATAGGGATAGAAAAGGGCCGAGAATTGAACCTTGAGGCACGCCAATCTTGACTAGAGACCCAGATGACGTCGCCCCATTCACATTAACTTTTTGCTGCCTGTTTATAAATAGGAAATAACAAGGGCAGCAGCTTGACCACGAATTCCGTAATGATGTAATTTACAAATGAGTGTATTATGGTTGACGCAGTCAAACGCTGTGGAGAGGTCACAAAAGATACCAATGGCATTCTGGGAATTCTCCCAGGATTCCAGGACGTGACTGATGAGTTCAACTCCCGGGTAAGTCATCGACTGACCTTCGTGAAACCAAATTGCTGACTATGCAGAATTCTATTTGAATTAAATTCATATTTACCTTCTATTTTATGTTCCAAATCTTCATTCTTACCTTAGTCTTACCAACGCGATTGCGCCGTGCCCGAAGCAGGCACGCTGCAATCGCGGCGGTAAGACCCTTCTTTGAGGAGTGGCTGGATAGGCGTCACGCGTCCTGACCTACCGCATGACGCAGGTCCTCACCGGAAATGGAAGTTTCGGGAAATATGTGTGTCTGATAAGGAGCGAAGAAACGCCTGGGCGTCATCACTGCGACGATCGCCCGGATGATACGGTGGAGCATGCGGTACAGGACTGCACCGCTTGAGCAGAGCACCGCTGTGTCCTCACGGCGGTGATAGGCGGAGACCTCTCGCATTTGGCATTGGTCGAGGCCATGCTGCGGGGCGAGACGGCGTGGGACACGGACGCCTCCTTCTGCGAAGCAGTCATGCTCGCGAAGGAGGAGTCGGGACGCGAGAGGGAGAGGACAGCTTCCTACTTCCAACCCGTGTGGTAGACGCCCACGGCGACGGACGTCGGCAGACGATCTCCGGCCACAGTAGGCGCAAGCATGTGGGCGGCGACTAATGGGCCGACCATGTAGCATGCCCGGGTCGTCGGCGCGTTGTGTTTCACGCGCGCCTCAAAGAGTGTTAGCATAATGACGATTACCACGCATTACCACGATCCTCGAACGTAAAGGGCTATAGGCTAGTTGCCTAAAATAATGTAATTAGTCCGTCTTTTAGATTATTCAAAAATAAGGGACACGTATTTTTTTATTTGCAAATTAGACCAAAAATGACAAAGATATAGCCTATTAAAGTTACGTGTGACGTCACGATGCGTGGCATTTTTCGCGCAGAGTGACGTCACAGGTAACTTAAATAGACTATTATCTTTGTTCTTTTTTGTTTAATCGAAAAAAGAAAAAATACGTGTCCAATATTTTTTTATAATCTAAAATACGGACTAAATAGAATGTAATTATTTCGACCCTGGAAACTACCCTATTGTAGGACACCATGGATTTTATTCACTACGAGTCTGACAGTCCCTCCCGCCAAGCCCTGGCTAGTATTCATTTGATGATTTTAACACGATTAAAAAAAGTGTGGGATTCAATGGCATTACCTACTGCGAAGTGGAGTGGAGTTTTCTTTACCTTTTAAAGCACTATTCGGTTATTTGCTGACTTTTGGAAATAACTTTGGAAGTACAGATATAGAATGGGTCATGCTAAGTGCAGGAGTTAATTATGTGAAGAGAAAGTGTATGTATGTGAACACATTTGAGCACTACTAAAGCTAACGACTCCCCCTCCGATTTCAAGTTTCTTTTACTTTAATTTTCATTCCGTTTTTTCATTAAGAATTTTAAAGCACTACAATTGAATAAAGGTCTGGAGTAGATCTAATGATGGAGTCGAGAGACAGTCTAAACTATCTTGTGTTTGAGCTTGATTAATTTGTATTGATAAGAACTCTACACCTGAATGCGTTGTAACTGTCATTAGGGATCTGATTATGAAGACGAAGAACAGTTCAGGGAACTCAAAGCAAAAAAGTCAATCAAATAAAAAAACAAAGCCACCGACTTCCGAAAGAAAAGTTATTTGGTAGGTTATTTACCCTTTTCCGTAGTTGTTTTTGAAATCGGTTACTTACATATTTTTTTTATTGAAAAACTTTTTTTTTCATTCCATTCTTTCTTAATGTTAATAAGTACACAAAGAAAACACAGATAGATCAAAATTATCTATATATAAAATTAATATTTTATTGAAAGTGAAATTATTACAAAACGAATGCACGAATTGAGATTGCAGGGAAGTATCATCAAAACTTTCTGGAGTATATAATTGTTAAAAGTAATCACAAAATCAGAACTCCAGTTTTCTTTTCAAAAACTCGTATGCTTGAGTCAACGAAATAGTTGAACTTTATCGTTTCCTTTGTTGTAAAGCTATTAGTGAGGTTTGAAGGCAATATTGTCTCTAATTGTTCACAAAGTGTGTCAATATATTGTTTCAATCTCTCTTTCTTACCACAATGACAATCTATATTCACAAACCCTTTAAGATTTGCCTCATGCTCGACTTCTATTTCTAAAGTACCGGCGTTTGCTGACAAGATCACAGTCACAGCCTCTCCTGGCTTCAATTCCACCTCCATGCCGCTAGTGGTACCAATAGTTTCAGTTTTAGTTTTCTCTTCACTGACACCTCCCTTAAGGGAAAAAGTAAACCCACTTTTCCGTTGAAAATTTGCACCGAATCCTGCGTAACCTACGTTGAATCCGTATTCTACATCTTTGGTTATGTTATACTCGTGTTCCTTGGACCAACTCGTTGTCAAAGTGTTTTGTACGGTGTGCGATATGCCTGTGTTCATTTTAATAGTGTGATTTGATGTGTTCTCGAAGTCCTGTGAGACTACTATGACTGGTTCCGTGTTCAGACGTTTGACAGTTGCTGATTTTATTGATACAACTTTCTTAGATGGACCGGTACAGTCTTCAATCTTATTATAGTAGCCAACGAGTACCTCGTTCCAGTATATAAAAGTTATAGTTGCTTCGCGTAAATCATCTTTTCCGACCAGTTTATGAACTTCGTCGACTGTTAGTGTGTGGGTTTCTGTTCCATCAAATGTCACAGTTGCTTCTTTATTTTTTATGTTCACATCCAGATTTATTTTGGCCGCAACTATTTTTATAACTAGCACTATCAGTAGTAACTTTAAAGACATTTTTATTATTTGTGTCGGTAACTGTATCCTGTGTGGAGTCTCTAGTAACACTGGCTAATTATAAGATGTTTAGAAGAGTGACCTTTTAATCTCAATAAAAAAATAAAAGATAAGCTTCTAACATTCAAACAGTGTTAACGACTGCTTATGATAACAGAGGCTATTGCGGGTTGCCCGTTTTTGGGTTTATCTGGGGGCACAGCAGTGCCCCGCTAAGTCTCTAGCAAAACGGGCACGGCCGTACCATCTTTTCTCGAAGCGATTGGGCGTTTTTCCATTAGCCGGCCCGGCACCGGCACCGGCGACGGCGCCGGCGCCGTGCCGGTGCCGGGGAAGCAAGAATATATGAAAATGTATTGCTCGCTTTTCCACTTACCGGCGCCGGCGTCGGCCCGGCGCCGGCCCGGCGGTGAGTCCTGCCGGCGCCGTCGCCGGCGCCGCGGTAATAAGCTTCCTAGTCGGTGCTGGCCTGGCGTTTTTCAATTAGCCGGCGCCGGCACCGGCGCCGGTGCCGGGGAAGCAAGAATATATGAAAATGTATGGCTCGCTTTTCCACTTACCGGCGCCGGCGTCGGCCCGGCGTTGAGTCCTGCCGGCGCCGTCGCCGTCGCCGGGGTAGCAAGCTTCCCAGTCGGTGCCGGCCGGCAAATGTGCATAATGTGTGTATTAATTGTAGCCGTGCGCGTGTGTGAGTGCGCAGGCGTGTAGGAGGACGCGGGGCGGAGGGCGTGAGACTCGGTTTGTGGCTCGTAATAAGGTTAATTTAGCCTCTTTAATTTTGAAAGTCTAATGATCATGTTATTTTGTTTTTTAGAAGAAATATATGTTCTTGTGTGTCATTCAATGAATTACATAAATGAAACATAACATTTTTATTTATTATTTATATCGACATTATATTTTTTTATTTCATTAATTCATTTTTCATTCATTACTCTAATCCAGTAGCAATTGAACTGCCTTTGAACAACAGAGGGCGATCAAACACATCAAATATTCTTGAATTTGTTATTCAAATATATTGAAAAACGTGGCGAGAATTAGGCGCTTCGCACTAAAAAATACATTGTTAAATTCCGACATCCGCGCGAACGAAGTCGCGGGCACAGCTAGTAACAAATAAAACCATGCTGAGGAACCGGCGCCGATGTAGGAACCGGCGCAGTGGAAAAACGATACCCCGGCGCCGGTGCCGGTGCAGGGCCATGCCGGTGCCGTGCCGTTGCCGGGCCGGTTAGGAACCGGTGCAGTGGAAAAACGAAGCCCCGGCGCCGGTGCCGGTGCACGGCCATGCCGGTGCCGTGCCGGTGCCGTGCCGTCTAATGGAAAAACGCCCATTCGCGGCTGTTTCGCCCCCCCCCCCCCCAATTTTCTTCGACGTGGACAAAGCTAATGTTGATTTATTCCGAAAGGCCCATTTACACAAGTGCTTTTTATGAGCGTTTAATAAGCGCCCGAAATAGATGAAATGCATTCATAACATGTCAGTAGCTTTTAAAGCGCGGTGCTTTTTTCGATCTTTAGTTGACTTTAGAGCGTTATTTATTAGCGTATAGGTTATAATTATGTTAGATATAGGTTTATGGGGCATTACATTATCGTATAAGTGCAACAGCGCTGTTCCCTCGCAGTTAGGGCCACGCCACAAGATTGTAGTCGACGTGTCGTCCGACCATATCAGTAGTGCTAACGTCATTGGAACGACCTTGCCGTTTTGTAAGACGGCCCTTCGTCCACTATAAAACTCAAGTTTCCGATACCTTACGACTTCAGTATCCAGGCGACTCTCGCAATAGAAATGCATATACGTTCGTACACATGCACGCGACGCGCGACGCCAATCGCGCGCTACCTATCTGCTGACATCGCGGCGACTTGAGTTTCCGCGATTTTCAAGATGGCGGAACAATTTATTTAACATTTTTAATTTTATTCACAGAATAAAGGGTTCCGTAGCATATTCTTGACTCATTTTTGGAAAGTAATTATTTTAAAACGATAGTAAAATATTTACAATCCTCTATCAAATCATAATTTTGTATGCAGTTTTATTAAAAAGTTGGGAGAGATGGTTTTTTTTCTATTTTATTGAATAAAATTTTAAATTATGTTAAAGTATTTGGATTTGGATTAATGTTTGGTTCCCAGGAAATTAACTGTGAAGGACGGACTGTCACACGACTGATCTTATAAAGATTCCGTTTTTTTTTGAACCTTCGGAACCCTAAAAAATATACTTTGATCGTCACAGTCATGTGTCAGCCATTTTATAAATTCATATTCTTGACCACCCATCATGACCTTTTGACGCGGCGCTAGTGTCTATGTCGTTACATCAAATTGCATTATAAAAATTTTGTACCTCGAATTTTCCGCAGGTCATGAGTAGTGGCGAAACTCTAGTATCGGAAACTTGCGTCGCCTCGTGTACGAAGGTTCGTACACGAGGCGACGCAAGTTTCCGATACCTTACGATTTTGGTATCCAGGCGACTATCGCAATACAAATCCATAGAGGCTCGTACACAGGTCGCGTCGCCGACATGCGTCGCCGACTCTAGTCGCTCGCTACTCATCTATCAAGATCGCCGATACCCAAGTCTTCGCGATTTTTAACCGACGAAAAATTTGTATCTATTATTTTAAAATGTATTATTAAAGTATCTGAGGTAGAAAAATATCCTTGTTTGTATCATTACAATTAATAATAATAATTGTACAATCTTACGTTTATGTATTTTGATAATATTTACCTATTTTAGTACCATATGTGTAACTAGATGGCGTTGTTAGTTTTTCTGAATCGCGATATGGTTTCGTTACCACCAAAAGTATATAAGGACCTAAAATTCATTGATTAAATTTTCTTCGTTCAAACAAGTAAACGCTGGTTTTATTCCACAACTATCACACAACGCCATCTCGTCCCAAGCTAAGCAGAGCTTGTGTTATGGGTACTAAACAACTGATAAACATACTTATATATTTCTAAATACATAAATATAATAGATAAATTACACCCAGACACAGAACAAATGATCGTGCTCATCAAACAAACATTTGTCCTGGGTGGGAATCGAACCCACGTCCTCCGGCATAGCAGTCAGGGTCACTAACGACTAGACCAACAGGCTTGTCAAATTCAAAAGAATATTCTAATAGATAATTAGCATGGAATAAGCTTTTTTTTTAAGTGGTAAAATCATCATATTAAATGAGTCCTTCCACCCCGGGCAGGGCGGGAGCCCGGGAGGGACTGTCAGACTCGTACTAACTAAAAACCACGGTGTCCTTCAATAGAACCTAACAAAACGATAGCGCGATCTAACTCGACGACAGCGCCATCTATCGAGCATGGTGTCAAACTTTTTGCACTTTTATAAATTATTATGGTTTCGTTACAAACATTACTACTTTAACCCAGATTCGTCATGTACTTGCACATACGACAAAAATAAAGTAATTAAGAAAACGAAAACATTAAAAAAAACCTATTCAAATCTGAAATTTGAAACCACGGTCATCATCATAGCAGTAAGGGCGTCAGCGTTCCGGTGCAAATAAAAGAAAACTATAAAAAAAAACCTAGAAAAAAATTGAATAAACCTCTAAAAAACAACTGAAACGCGAAAAAAGAAAAATTCTATGTTTACCTGGGGTTTGAACCCATGGTCACCACCTTGAAAGTCAAAGCTTGAACAAATAGAGCTACTTTGTAGCCGGTTGGCGCGGCGAAATTATGAACCATATTCTTTCTAGATTGATTTTTTCCTCTATACGCGCCAATTTTTAATTCCAAAAATTTGAAATAGGAATGCGCTCGTCATTTATAAAATAGAAGCATTTTAATTTATGTTATGAGATGTACATTTTGTGTTTTGTACAATGTATTATCACAGTATAGAAATCATACAGTAGGACGACGCCTTTGATCTCGGGTAAAATGCCGACATCGTCTAGACAGTTATACATCGGCCAGGGTTGTCACAAGTAAAGAATATTTATGAAATTATTTATTTATTGCAGATCAACATGGATGGCAGAATTATAATGAAAACAATATTAAACACTTATATAATAATGAAAACAAGTTTTAACCCCCTCTTTACTGCATGTATTATTAAGAAGTTGAATGAAAATAAAAAATGCAGATAAGACGTATACTAAAAGATTTAAAAATTGAACTGATGCATTTGATAAATAGTTACTATGTGACACTGACGACGTGGACGTGGTTTTTTTTAATTTTAACTTCCAAATAAATAAATATCATAAATACAATACAAATTAATAAATAATAAGTATATTCTAACCGAAAGTGTACTTACATACATGTGAAAAAAAAATTGCTGCAGACTACCAAAATGAACAACTTTTACTATAGGACCAACTCGAGACAGATTTAAGTTATTTAAAAGGCATTTCGTAACCAGCACCCCAATTTATCACGGAATTGGCGTAATACATTTAAATTGACGCCCGCCATCTTCGATTTCAAAAAGAATGACTTTTTCGTTACAAGCACCCCACTTAACCTCGAAATTGACACCCATATCAAATTCTAAAGAAAAAATGACGTCCGCCATCTTGGATTTCAAAAAGAATAGCTTTTTCGTAACAAGCACCCCAATTAACCTCGAAATTGACACCCATATCAAATTCTAAGAAAAAAAACGGCGTCCGCCATCTTGGATTTCAAAAAGAATGGCTTTGTCTTTACAAGCACCCCAATTAACCTCGAAATTGACACCCATATCAAATTCTAAGAAAAAAAACGGCGTCCGCCATCTTGGATTTCAAAAAGAATGGCTTTTTCGTTACAAGCACCCCAATTAACCTCGAAATTGACACCCATATCAAATTCTAAAGAAAAAATGACGTCCGCCATCTTGGATTTCAAAAAGAATAGCTTTTTCGTAACAAGCACCCCAATTAACCTCGAAATTGACACCCATATCAAATTCTAAGAAAAAAAACGGCGTCCGCCATCTTGGATTTCAAAAAGAATGGCTTTGTCTTTACAAGCACCCCAATTAACCTCGAAATTGACACCCATATCAAATTCTAAGAAAAAAAACGGCGTCCGCCATCTTGGATTTCAAAAAGAATGGCTTTTTCGTTACAAGCACCCCAATTAACCTCGAATTGACACCCATATCAAATTCTAAGAAAAAAAACGGCATCCGCCATCTTGGATTTCAAAAAGAATGGCTTTTTCGTTACAAGCACCCCAATTAACCTCGAAATTGACACCCATATCAACTTCTAAGAAAAAAACGGCGTCCGCCATCTTAGATTTCAAAAAGAATGGCTTTTTCGTTACAAGCACCCCAATTAACCTCGAAATTGACACCCATATCAAATTCTAAGGAAAAAATGACGTCCGCCATCTTGGATTACAAAAAGAATGGCTTTTTCGTAACAAGCACCCCAAATAACCTCGAAATTGACACACATATCAAATTATAAGAAAATGACCTCCGCCATCTTGGATTTCAAAAAGGATGGCTTTTTTGTAACAAGGACCCCTAATAAACTCAAAATTAATACCCGTACTTGGTAAATTAAAATACGTCCGCCATCTCGAAATTCACCCTTGGTAATTAATAAAAAAAGTCCACAATCTTGTCATGGGACATACAAATTATAACACAGTCATATAAATATAATATTAGTAGAATTTCCAAACAGATGCCCTGTGCAATAAACTATTAAAAAAAAAGGCGTGCGCGGGTCGGCCATTTTAAATAAACAAATAAAAATAAATACGCACGTACACGCGATAGCCCTGAATGATAGAGCCCGACATAGTAACATCGTTTTGTTCCCAAGTCGGGCTCGGCTTACCCGCGTCTCACCTCTCACACCCCGCACGATTGCCCTGTCTAGACGTCTTCGTCGGACGACTGTAGGATTATTAGACTGTGGTATTATTAAGGTTGAATATAGAATGGTGGCCGAATAGACGATTTGAGTCTTACGACTCGAGTCGCCGCTGTGTACGGACCGTGCGCGACTGGAGTCGCGCGACTTAGGTATGCGACTGGAGTATCGGATACCGGAGTTTCCTAATGTACGAAGGGCCTAACTTCTAAATTATCTGACATGTCTCTGCTACTGTTGGTGGTCGACTAAGGACTCGTAATGTTTTTAATTATTGCATAATACAAACCAGCACCCTTCCCGATGCATGCCCGATCATGCCCGTTCATGGGCACGGACGGTGAGTCACCCAATACTCACCGTCCGCATGCCCGTACCAAATACGGTGGCAGGAATCGCCTCGAGGCATCCGATGTCGTGGGTGTCTCCTGGGGTGGCTGAGTTGTGAAGTGAAGCCTGTCCTCTCCTTCAGGGCGCCTGCCTCCTACTTCGCTAGCATGATTGCTGCGCAGATGGAGGCGACCGCTTCCTATTCTGTCTCATTCCGCAGCATAGCCTCGATCAATCCCGGGCTCGAGAGATCGCCGCCTATTGCCATCACACATGTACACACAGGTGGTGCTCTGCCCAAGCGGCCCTTCACAGTATGCTCCACCGTGTCCTCCGGGCGATATTCGCAGTGGTGAGTGGTGACACCCAAGCGTTTCTTCTTTCCCTATCAGACACCGGAACCTCCCGAAACATCCGTGTCCAGGTGAAGACCTACATCAAGCGGAAGGTGAGGACACCGTGCAGCCTCTCCAGCCACTTCTTAAAGAAGGGGTCTTACCACCACGGTCACAGCATGCTCGTCCCTTAGAGAACCCAAACCAAAAATCGTGACGTGACGTGAAGTGTACGTACCTAGTTTATAAAAATAATAACAACGTCTACTTATTCATTCATTTATTTTCTTAATCTTTCTCTGTTTTTTCGGTTTCTTAATTTTTCTATAAATGATCTTAGTCGTATTATTTTTCCGTATTATTTTCATTTTAGGTCGCTTCTTTCTTGGAGGTTGTATGACATCACCGGTTAATTTATCATACACTACCAGTCTCGGGTTTGTAAAACACCTTACTTCTAGAATTTCGGTGGTGATCACTTCATTTGTCATATTACCTGCTTTCAAAATATATTTAACTGCTGGAGCGTAAAAGTGGTACTTCCCTAATGTTGATGCATAGCTTAGTATGAGTTGGCCTGCCAGTTCTGCTTCGTACACCAATTTCATAACCACTATAGTCTTGTAAGCTTTTAATTTCGACACAATAGTTTGTCCTGGCTTCATTGTGATCATTCCCCTTTCTGTCACACCAATAGGCAATTTTACCGTTTGTGTTCTTTCATTTCTCCATTTCCTCACATAACTAAAGTTCCCGTAACCGAAGTCTACGGTGAAATTGGTAAAGATTTCATCATTCGGTAAACCAGTTGTGGACCATGTAGAACTGACGCTGTTTTCAATAACTTTATACATGCTTCTTTGGGATGTAATATTATTAGTTGTATTGTTGATATGTTCGTGAGTGTCTAGAACAATATCTTCATTTGGGTACATATTTGAATATCGAAGATTAAAATATCTACGCTTAAAATATCAATGTTCAGAATATCGAAAATTAAAATATCGATTGTAACAAAATATCGAAAAATGTTACATCTACGCTTAAAACGTCGAAGATTAAAATGTCGACTGATTTAAATGTCGAATGATTCAAAATATCGAAAGACGTTATGTCGAAATTCAAAATATCAATGTTTAATACATCGCAGTTCATAATATCTAATTTCATAATATCTACGTTGAAAATACCTACTATTTGAAATATCCACCTACCAAAGTAAGTCGAAGGAGCCCCGCTCTGCGGGGCTCCTATTTCTGTTTGCAAGGTTTAAAGTAACCTAACCTAACCTGTCCGAGTCGGGGTGCCCCAAGTCCCGAGCTCGCTTCGCTCGCTCTTGCGTCCTCAGTCAAATTACTGATTACTACCCAACAAGGTAGCTGGACGGACTTCGGATGCAAGAGCGAGCAAAGCGAGCTCAGAACTTGGGGCACCCCGACTCGGACAGGTTAGGTTCGAAGAGGATGGCGGGGTCTGAAAGACCCCGCCATCCTCTTCGTGTTAGGTTACTGTAAACCTTGCAAACAGAAATAGGAGCCCCGCGAAGCGGGGCTCCGTCGACTTACCTTATTAGGTTCGATATTTCGGACATTCGATAATATTTGTACTTCGATATTTAGGACATTAGATAATCTGTATTTCGATATTTAGATCTTTCGATGTAACTTTTGTAGATATTTAGATTTTAGATATATTGGACGTAGATCATTTAATCATTCGATATTTTAAACTTTCGATATTTTAATTTTCGATTTTATGGTCGTTCGATATTTTCATTTTCGATATTTTGAACATCGATATTTTAAGCGTAGATATTTTAATCTTCGATATTCAAATATGTACCCCTTCATTTAAAATGTCGATAATATTAGACTGTTTAATTCTGAGCCTTCTTTTCATTTCCTCCCAATGAAACTTGTTGAATAAGTTGCCATGAGGTGTAGGATTTTTAAGGTAAATGTCGTCCGAAATATTACCTACATGTGCTATAACTGATTTATTGAGTCTAGCTGTTGTGATGTTGAAAAGTTTTAGCTCTTCCTCTGTCACTACTTTAAAATCGTATCCATTGTACATAATTAGTATTGACAAGAACATCATTTTTCTTTGATAGCACGGTTATATTTATACATACTCTCGCGTCCACTATTATTGGCAGTATTATTAAAAATATTAGTAACATTTCTATTCGTCGATTTGTGCACACACCACTGATTACTTTTTGAGATGGTATTTTTAGCAGGTTTTCTTTTATTCTGGAGCACTATTTTAGCACTGAGTAGTACAGTTTTGCACGTTTCTTTAATAACTATACGTTTCAGATGATTCGCTAAAGTAGTCAATATGAATTAAAGTATCATTAATATAATAATCTATGTTTATTAACATACAGATTCAAGATCTTGTTCTTGACCTTATAATCTCAGAACTATTACTCGGTACTCGGTAGTGTATGTACACATATCAATCGTTGCTAATACGTTAGATGTAAAATAATATGAAACATTTGGTACGTTTATGATAATTTTTTTTTTGTGTTCCGGGAATAAGGTAAAACGGAGATCAAAAGTTCACACAAGTACGTAATCAGACGCTCTACAGCAAATCAGCCAGTGATATGATAAAATTCAACTTGATACACAGCTACAGACATACTTAATAAAATGGATCTTAAATTATTAGTGTTAGTGTTATTAATAAAAATTGTTGCAGCAAGACTAAAACTTGACGTCAAAGTAGACAAGGATCAAAATGTGGACATATCATACTCAGGATCAGAAACAGATTTAATCACAGATGATGACATCAAAACTTTCAAAATCGATGGTGGAAATTTACTATCGGCAGTGAATGAACACTTGGGGAAAAGGCCGAAAAATGCGTACCTTAGAAGTCCAACTCCATAGGGAGACTTGTACAAGTCATACAATTGGGAACCAGTGAAAAGAGTGTTGTCGATAAAATCAGCGCGAGTAAAGAACCTGACGAAGAATCCAATCATAGTGCTGTCTCAAGACTTCGAAAACTCTTCAAACCAGACGATTAAAGTGAATACGGGTATAACTCACAGCGTAGAAAATACTATGACGACAAGTTGGTCAAGAGAGAAAGAATTCACAGTTTCGCAAGAAATAGAATACGAATTCAATGTGCTCATTGCGAAAGCCAAGGGAACAACTGGGATGTCCTTCACAACCACTTGGGGAGTCAGTCAGGAGAAATCGAAAACCGAAATTATTGGAACTACCAGCGGCGTGGAAGTAGAACTGAAGCCAGGAAAAGCTGTGACTGCAGTTTTGTCGGCAAACGCCGGTTATTTAGAACTAGAAGTTGTGCATATGGCGTCGTTGAGAGGCAATGTTGCTGTGAACTACAAGAAAGCACATAGAGGACATCATTTTTGGGGGCCCTTGATTGGTAATGTAATGGAATCAGCAGGTATTAAGAATGAAGTGACTACTGTTGAAACGATTACCTTTGGGTATCATGTTGAAGGGATGTTAAAAGTTTATGATAAGGAGACCAGACTACCTATATGAAGGTGTACTTAGATATTAAATTGTATGTAATTATGGATACAGCATTTGTTTTTTTTTTTTTGCCTTTTCTAACCACTCCTTGTTGCGAAGCACTCTACTCTTTCCAAAACATATCGCTAACCAGTGCGTCATTATCAGTTCGGATGAGACTATTATTTCAATTAGGACTGGACAGGAATTCATGACAGCCTTTGAGTCAAAATTGCACAAAAAGCTGTGGTGCCTTATGATATGATCATAATTGTAACGGATGCGATTATAGATAATATTTACCTTCTGTCTTAAAGTTCAAAGTCTCCATTGCTCCTATAGCTGAGTGTGGAGTTCTATGGGTTTATTGGCAATTGGAGTTTCCATTACTTAAATGACATTTTAATTTTCATTTCATTCTTTCATAATTTTAGTACACAAAGTAAACACATACATAATTATATGGATATAAAATTTTACTTTATTGACAATAAAACTGTTACAAAATGAATGCACGAATTGATTTTGCAGTGACGTATCATCAAAACTTCCTGGAGTATTTATTTGTTAAAAGTAATCACAATATCAGAACTCCAGTATTCTTTTCATAAACTCGTATGCTTGAGTCAACAAAATATTTGAACTTTATTGTTTCGGTTGTTGTGAAACTATTATTGAGGTTTCCATAATGCATTATTGTCTGTAAATCTTCACAAAGCGTGTCAATATGTAGGTTCATTCTTTCTGCCTGACCACCATTACAATCTATACTCACAGGCCTTTTAAGATTTGCCTCATGCTCGACTTCTATTTCTAAAGTACCGGCGTTTGCTGACAAGATCACAGTCACAGCATCTCCTGGCTTCAATTCCACCTCCATGCCGCTAGTGGTACCAATAGTTTCAGTTTTAGTTTTCTCTTCACTGACACCTCCCTTAAGGGAAAAAGAAAACCCACTTTTCCGCTGAAAATTTGCACCGAATCCTCCGTAACCCACGTTAAATCCGTATTCTACACCTTTGGTTATGTTGTACTCGTGTTCCTTGGACCAACTAGTTGTCAAAGTGTTCTGTACGGTGTGCGAGATTCCTGTGTGCATTTTTATAGTATGATTTGATGGGTTCTCGAAGTCCTGTGAGATTACTATGACTGGTTCCATATTCAGACGTTTGACTTTTGCTGATTTTATTGATACAACACTCTCAGATGGGCCGGCACAGTGTTCACGCTTATTATAGGAGCCAAGGAATAGCATGTGGTAGTATATATAACTTACAGTTGCTTGGCGTAAATGATCTTTTCCGACCAGTTTATGAACTTCGTCGACTGTAAGTGTGCGAGTTTCTGTACCATCATATGTCACAGTTGCTTCTTTATTTTCTATGTTCACGTCCAGATTTATTTTGGCCGACACTATTTTTATTACAAGCAATAATAGTAGTAATTTCAACGCCATTTTTATTGTTTGTTTCTGTAACTGTATACTGTGTAGTTTCTGTTGGAAATAGCAACAATAAACTCCGTGTTTGGTAGAATCACGTTTAATATTAGTTTTACAATAGTTTTTAATAATTATAATCGCGTACAGTCTGTGTGGCGTGCGTGCGCACCGTTCCGTGGTTTTGTTGTCGTCTGTCAGCGCTGGCGGCGGCGCTACTGCCGCGCCGTCCCCCTTCCGCTCTTGCCCCTCCGTCGTCCTAGTGAAGCGGCGGGCCGGAACATCCTCCGGGGCCTTGAAACCCTGGCGTTTCAAGGTTATCTCGATTGTCTAGGTTCGGTATTATGCACATCTTGTTGATGGCTCTACGTTTGGTGCCCTTTGTCGTGAGCACATCGGCGACGCGACTGATAGCGTCCGTTCCTGGATATAATTTAATTATTCGCGCCATAGGCCATTGAAGAGGTGGTAGATTTTCTTCCTTCAAAATTACTAGGTCGCCTTGTCTCAATTCCTGCTGTCTTGTCTTCCATTTGGTCCGTTGTTGTAACTCGGCTACAAATTCCAAACGCCATCTTTCCCAAAAATGTTGTTGAAGTTTTTCAATTATTTGGTATCGGTTTGGACTCTTCACGGTTATTGGAAGTGATGGAATACCAGTAAGCGGTCGACCGATCAGAAAGTGCCCAGGAGTTAAAGGAGTAGGGTCACTCGGATCTGATGAAAGGGGGGTCAAAGGACGGGAATTTAAAATCGCCTCTATTTGCGCGAACAGGGTAGCCAACTCCTCAAACGTTAGGGAAGCATTCCCTGCTACGCGACGTAAATGAAACTTGGCGGACTTTACGCCAGCCTCCCACACTCCTCCGAAGTGAGGGGAATACGCCGGACTAAACATAAATTTAAACCCTTCTTTGGAAGCAAAATCGCTAACCGACTCACGACTGGATCTGAGTATTTTCTTTATTTCATTGTTTGCACCCTTAAAATTCGAACCGTTATCGCAAAAAATTGTATTAGGCTTGCCTCTTCTCGAGACAAATCTACGCAAAGATAAAATGAATGCCTCCGTGCTCAAATCACTCACTAATTCTAAATGTAGTGCCTTAGTTGAGAGGCATATAAATAAGCATAAGTAGCACTTAGAGATACGGTTTCCCTTACCTTTGCGGCTAGATATCATGAAAGGTCCGGCAAAATCGACACCACACGAGTAGAAAGGGTATGATGAATAACTCCTTTCAGCAGGTAAGTTGCCCATCAAGGGCTGTACAGTCTGTCCTCGTAAACGGACGCAAATGACGCACTGCTTGGATGTACTACGTGCTAGGCATCGACCGCCTACAGCCCAGAATCTTTCCCTTACGGAAGCTAGTAGGTGTTGCGGACCTGCGTGAAACAATCTGACATGTTCATGTTTAAATATTAATTTAGTTAAATGATGCTTTGAACTTAAAATAAGGGGGTGTTTTTTATTATACTTAATCAAAATCGGAATTTTTAATTCGACCCCCGGTTCTTAACAAACCATAGAATCTATAAAACAGTTTAGAGACAGCAATTTAGATTTTCGATTAAAAGCTTTATTATTTTTTATACTCTGTATTTCATCATTATAACTTTCTAACTGACTGTATTTAATTAATAACAATAATGATTTATTTATTTCTTCAGCGCTTAAAGGTTCAGTAATTTTTGCAGTTTTATTTTTGCAATTAAATATGAAGCGCAGTACATAAGCATAAACTCTTTGCAATTTTTCTAAGTTAGAATACTTATCAAATTTAATTATTGTGTTCTCAATTGACAGCATGACTTTTATAGGATTTCTCAATTCGGGTAGGTCTGTAAGAGGCTGTGTGTGTTGTGTGGGCCAGTGAGCTTGATCCATGGCTAGGAATGTAGGCCCTTCCCACCACAAAGAAGAAGACCGAAGCTGCTTGGGGGTCACGCCCCGGGAAGCGATGTCCGCCGGATTTTGAGCTGTAGGTACGTGACAAAAAGGAAATTCACTGGCAAGTTCGTTAATCTCATTTACACGATTGCACACAAAGACCTTAAGAATTTTAGGTTGAGCCTTCAGCCATCCTAACACCACTGTTGAGTCAGTCCATAAATATTTTCGACTGATTTCACAACGTAAAGCCTGTAATACCTTTGAACATAGACGAGCACCGAGCAGGGCTCCACATAACTCCAACCGTGGTATTGTGGTTGGTTTCAATGGTGACACCTTTGTCTTGGCACAGAGCAACCTGACTGTGACACTTTGGTCATGCTTGTTTATAGAGCGCAGATAAACACAAGCTGCGTAAGCTCGCTGCGAAGCGTCGACAAAACAATGCAGCTCTATTTGGTCAGGGAACTCGCACAAAGCTCGTCTGGGAATCTGTATTAAAGAAAAATCAGAAAATTCTTTTAAAAGACTTGACCAATTCTTACAAAATTCGATGGGCACTGGATCGTCCCAGTCAAGTTTAGATGACCATAATTCTTGTAGCAATATCTTGGCCACAATGATACATGGGCTAAGCAACCCTAAAGGGTCGAAGACTTTGGAAGTAGCAGAAATGACTGACCTTTTGGTTATTTGAGGGGAAAGTTCAGTATCAGTAGAAAACTGTAGATAATCAGTTTTAGGAGACCAGTTTAAACCAAGAACACTGGAATCCTTATTAAAATCTATGGGCATTGATGAATCAATGTTACTATCAAATAACTGTTGACAGTTAGTCCTGAACTTTCTAAGAGGCAAACAAGCAGAATTTAAGACATCCACCACTTGCTGATAGATGTACTTAAGCCCCTCTACTGTATCAGAACCAGTACTGAGGTCATCAGCATAAAACTCTTCTTCAATAATATTACTTATAGATTTGTCCTTACATTCACGAGCAAGTTGTAGGAGATATCTTGAACTTAAAAACGGAGCCGATGCAGTCCCATAGGTGACTGTATTGAGTTGTAGAACTTCGATAGGTTGATGAGGTTCATCGCGCCACAGTATGAGTTGTAGATGGCGCTGCGATCGATCTACTTCTATCTGTCGAAACATTTTCTCGATGTCTCCTGTAAGAACAAATCTATGAATGCGAAACCGAAACAATATTGATAACAAATCACTTTGAACCACTGGCCCTACCATTTGGATATCATTGAGTGACTTTCCGGAGTGAGTTTTCGAAGAAGCATTGAAAACCACTCGAAGTTTGGTAGTTTCACTCTTTTCACGGATGACCGCATGATGTGGTAAGAAGTAGCCAAATTCAGGTTTATTTACCTTAGTAAGATGCCCTAGATTAGCATATTCTTTTATATATTCTTTATATTCTAATTTTAATTTAGGACAAAACTTTTTCTCTAGGCTCTCCAAACATTTTTTAGCAATATAATATGAGTCACCGAGTGCTTGCTCAGGTGTCTCTTTGAATGGAATTTTCACTGAGAATCTACCATTTGAAAGCCTAGAAACATTTTCTACAAAATGATTTTCACAGAGTTGCTCTTCGACGGTATAAGTTTTAGTTTGTAGTGGTGAGTCATCAATATTCCAAAATCTTTCTAAGGAATCTTTAATTTCTTGAGAGAAGTTACAATTAACTTCCGGGATTGACTGACTCATTGACAATGGACCACCTACAAGCCATCCGAGCTTAGACTCTTGAAGGACTGGTTTATTATAACCAAGTTTTATTATACCATTTCCAATTAAATTCCAATAAACGTCTGCTCCTAAGAGGATATCCACCTCTG
Source organism: Agrotis segetum (assembly GCA_036375495.1). Classification (NCBI taxonomy): domain Eukaryota; kingdom Metazoa; phylum Arthropoda; class Insecta; order Lepidoptera; family Noctuidae; genus Agrotis; species Agrotis segetum. Next base: position 28,186 of record JAQSVV010000310.1, on the reverse strand, counting down.
CTGGTAAAAAGTATTTAGGATCAGCAAGTATTATATTATTGGGTAAATGTAAATACTCAGTATTTATTACTGAGTTTGGAAGAATACCAGTAATGCGAGGAATCACTAAACATTTAACTTTAAGTTCAAAGGGCATTACTCTTGATTTAATTGGAATTATGCAACACTGTTTAATTTCAGTTTGACCTGAACTATTAATTCCATTAACACTCACAGAGCCTACACTCTCAGGTGACAACCCTAGTCGTTTTATTAAATTGACTGTAACAAAAGAGCTTTGTGAACCAGTATCACACAACACCCTAGCAGAATAGGTTTTACCCTTTACTATAATGCTAACAATAGCAGTACATAGCAATACTTGACTTGTGGAACCCAAAGTTGGCTGACTGGTTGAGGTAGTCAAAGAAACGGGCAAGGAAGATGAGCTTGTTTGTGCCTCTGTATCTGTACTAACTTGTTTATGTAAAAGTGTATTATGTTTCTTTTTACAAGTTAGACACAAACCCTTCATATTACATTTAAAAGAATTATGCCCACTGCGTAAGCAATTTTTACACAACTTCAACTTACTAACCTCTGAGATCCTATCATCAACACTCATATCTTTAAATTTTGAACAATTATACAATGGGTGTGCTTCACTACATAAAACACAACTAAGTTTATTATCATGTTTATCAGAGGAAACAACTAAACTCCTTGATTGAGAGTAGGGCTTCTGTTTGTTATCAGAAGATTTATCAAACCTATTAGAATTACTGTATGAAGTTTCAAGCACATCAGCACGGCTACGCAGGAAGGAGAAGAATTCACTTAATGTTAAATCAGTACGATTACTTCTATATTCTTCCCACTTTCTACTTGTATTGTTATCTAATCTTGCCAAGACCATAAATATTAATAAGGTATCCCATGAATTTGTAGGTTGGCCTAGGGACTCAAGAGCCCTTAAATGTTTAGAAATATGATCAACAATAAAGCGTAAAGCCTTGTAGGATTCCTTCCGCAAAGGTTCAATATCATGTAATGCTTTTAAATGGTTATTAATAAGAATATTTTTATTATCAAACCTTTGGCACAATAAATCCCAAGCAACTGAATAATTTTTAGCACTAAATTCTATGGATTTTATTACAACTGATGCACTTCCTTCAAGCGAGGAACGCAGATAATGAAACTTGTTTATTTCAGGAATCCCGTCATTATTATGTATCATAGATTCAAAGGTATCTTTGAATTCAATCCAGGATAAATAGCTTCCATCAAAACTAGGCAATTTAATTGCAGGCAACCTTATGCTGCTACCTGATTGAGAATGACAAGTACTAAAATCATCAAGATTTTTCTCAACTTGAGTTTTAACTATCTGTTTATCTAATAATTCCTGACCAACAGAAATTACTCTCATAAATTGATTTTCAATTGTGTCTCTCTCCCTAATTTGTTCATCGCTATCCTCATGCAATAAATCAATTTTATTCTGAATCACCTCATACTCGGTTAACAATAATTGACATTTACTAATTTTTAATTCTAATTCCCTATATTTAACTGAGGGAATTACATTTAATTCACTTAAATTGTTAAGATAATCACTGAATTTTGTTAATCTCCCTTTCAAAATACCTCTTTGTTTGACCAAATTAGACAATTCAACAGTCTTGTCAGCGGTACTAACAGATTTGGCTTCGGTGACACTCATTGTACTTATCTTTATAAATTAAACTAGTATTTGCGCGTTGCGCGAGCTGCAAGCAGCTCGCGGGGTCGTGTTTTGAGAAGTATTCCTTACTTAGAATTTTGTGCAGTCGCCATTTTAGATTTTGATTTTGACCTTACTATCGGCTTTAGCATCCTCGAAAACCATGAAAACGACTCCCATGACGAACATTTCGAAAATTAGCCGCCATCTTGGATTTTGATTTTGAAATCACTATCGACTTTATTTATCATCATCAGCCTATAACCGCCCGCTGCTGGACGAAAGCCTGGGGCCAAAGAGCGCCAACCACCCCGGGTCTGGGCAGCCCGCATCCATCCACTGCCAGCCACCATAAAAACGGCATCCATGATAAAAAAAAAAAAATTTTTTGCAGTCGCCATCTTGGATTTTGATTTTGACCTCACTATCGGCTTAAGCATCTTCGAAAACCATGAAAACGACTCCCATGATGAACATTTCAAAAATTATCGCAGCCGCCTTCTTGGATTTTGATTTTGACCTCACTATCGGTTTTATATCATCATCAGCCTATATCCGTCCGCTGCTGCACGAAAGCCTGGGACCAAAGAGCGCCAACCATCCCGGTCCTGGGCAGTCCGCATCCATCCACTGCCACTTGCCAGCCACCTTCCTTAAATCATCGACCCATCTTGCAGCAGGGCGTCCTACACTACGTTTTCTAATTCGCGGTCTCCACTCAAGCACATGTTTGCTCCATCTGCCGTCTGTCCGTCTACAGGCGTGCCCGGCCCACTTCCACTTCAACATGCTGATTCTAAGTGCAATGTCGGTTACTTTGGTTCTCTGGCGAATGACTCCATTACGAATTCTCTCCACCAGAGAAACCCCGAGCATTGCTCTCTCAATTGCATGCTGAGCAACCTTAAATTTGTGGACCAGGCCGATGGTATGTGTCCACGTTTCGGCTCCGTAAGTAATTACGGGTAGGACACACTGGTTGTAAACCCTGGTTTTAAGGGATTGTGGGATCGATGATTCAAAGATATGACGCAGCTTCCCGAATGCCACCCAGCCCAAGCGTATTCTTCCAGCTGCCTCCTTCTTAAAGTTGTACCGGCCCAGTTGTACACTTTGGCCTAGATAAATGTATTCTTGCGCAACCTCGAGGGCAGCATCATTCACGATTACAGGTCTCGGGGTGACATGACCATTAAACATGACTTTGGGTTTGTCCAGGCAGGTTCATTCCGAGACCCACACATCTTGAAGAATCGCTCAAGCTGTTCAGCATTTCTTCCAGCTCCTGCAGAGACTCTGCTATGATGACAATGTCATCCGCAAATCGAAAGTGTGAGATGTACTGACCGTTGATATTAACACCCCGTCCTTTCCAATCAAGCGTCTTGAAAACGTCCTCCAACGCGTTTGTAAACAGTTTCGGAGAGATGACGTCTCCCTGTCTAACCCCTCGACGCAGTTGGATTGGTTTTGTGCTCTGTTTTCGTACTTGGACGGTAATTGTTGCGGCCTTATACAGACATCTCATCACCAAACGTAGTGACGATGAGGCATCTCTGCATGGACTCCAGAGCAGCCCAGGTCTCGACGGTATCGAAAGCCTTCTCGTAGTCTACATACGCTAGGCACAGAGGCTGGTTATAGTCCTCGGTCTTTTGAATCACTTGCCTAAGGGTGTGTAAGATGTCTATGGTGCGGGAACCTTTTTGAAACCCGGCCTGCTTCGGTGGCTGAAAGTCATCGAACTTTTGGGCGAGACGATTTAGAATAACCCTCGAGAACAGCTTATAGATATGGCTCAGAAGTGAGATGGCGCGGTAGTTTTTAAGGAGCGCTTTATGGCATTTTTTGAAGAATAATACTACCACACTCCCATGCCATGCCTCCGGTGTTATACCAGTGTGGATGACGGAATTGAAGAGCTTCACAAGCTCTGTCAAGATAGGTATTCCTCCTGCCTTGAGCAGCTCTATGGTTATTCCGTCATCCCCTGGAGCTTTGTTGTGGTGAAGCTGCCTGAGAGCCATTTCAACCTCACCCATGTCAATGTCGGGAAGCTTGTCTGTGAGATGGCGTGTCAGTTCGGTCAAGTTTGGTAAGTTTTTTGAGCATATAAGTCTCCGTAGAACTTTTCAACTTCAGCGAAAATCTCTGGCTTTGAGGTGACGGCAGTGCCTTGTGACGTTTTGAGCTTTGTCAGGCGACAGCGGGAGGTATTTGCTTGGCAAATACCTTCATGCCTTTATTCCGAGCTATAGCTTGCTCTATAATTCGAGTATTTGCACTCCGAGTATCGCTTCTGAAATGCTTTTTGACCTCCCTGTTAAGAACATGACTCTCAGCCTCAAGTCGTACCGATTTACGTCCATTCCTGATCGGTTGAAAATGTTTATAGCCCACCTCGCGGACGACACGCAGCAGGCCTTAGGTGGTTTCCAACATATCAGCTTTAGCATCCTCGAAAACCATGAAAACAACTCCCATGATAAACAATTCGAAAATTATCGCAGCCGCCATCTTGGATTCTCATTTAACCTAACTACCGGCTTTAGCATCCTCGAAAACCATGAAAACGACATCCATGATGAAACCTTTAAATTTTTTGCAGACGCCATCTTGGATCTTGATTTTGACCTCTCTACCGGCTTAAGCATCCTCGAAAACTATGAAAACGAATCCCATGATGAACAATTCGAATGTTATCGTAGTCGCCATCTTGGATTTTGATTCTTATTTCACTATCAACTTTAGCATCCTCGAAAACTATGAAAACGACTGCCATAATGAACATTTCGAAAATTATCGCAGCCGCCATCTTGGATTTTGATTTTGACTTCACTATCAGCTTTATTACCCTCGAAAACCATAAAAACGACATCCATGATGATATCTTTGAATTTTTTGCTGTCGCCATCTTAGATTTTGATTTTGACCTCACTATCGGCTTTAGCACCCTCGAAAACCATGACAATGACTCCCATGATGAACAATTCGAAAATGATCGCAGCCGCCATCTTGGATTTTGATTTTGACTTCATTATCATCTTTAGTACCCTCGAAAACCATGAAAACGACATCCGTGATGATATTTTTGAATTTTTTGCTGTCGCCATCTTGGATTTTGATTTTGACCTCACTATCGGCTTTAGCACCCTCGAAAACCCTGAAAACGACTCCCATGATGAACAATTCGAAAATGATCGCAGCCGCCATCTTGGATTTTGATTTTGACTTCACTATCAGCTTTATTACCCTCGAAAACCATGAAAACGACATCCATGATGATATCTTTGAATTTTTTGCTGTCGCCATCTTTGATTTTGACGTCACTATCGGCTTTTGCACCCTCGAAAACCCTGAAAACGACTTCCATGATGAACAATTCGAAAATGATCGCAGACGCCATCTTGTATTTTGATTTTGACTTCACTATCATCTTTATTACCCTCGAAAACCATAAAAACGACATCCATGATGATATCTTTGAATTTTTTGCTGTCGCCATCTTGGATTTTGATTTTGACCTCACTATCGGCTTTAGCACCCTCGAAAACCCTGAAAACGACTCCCATGATGAACAATTCGAAAATGATCGCAGCCGCCATCTTGGATTCTCATTTTAACTTAACTACCGGCTTTAGCATCCTCGAAAACCATGAAAACGACATCCATGATGATAACTTTGAATTTTTCATCTTGGATTTTGATTTTGACCTCACCATCGGTTTTAGCATCCTCGAAAACCATGACAATGACTCCCATGATGAACATTTCGAAAATTATCGCAGCCGCCATCTTGGATTTTGATTTTGACTTCACTATCAGCTTTATTACCCTCGAAAACCATAAAAACGACATCCATGATGATATCTTTGAATTTTTTGCTGTCGCCATCTTGGATTTTGATTTTGACCTCACTATCGGCTTTAGCACCCTCGAAAACCATGACAATGACTCCCATGATGAACAATTCGAAAATGATCGCAGCCGCCATCTTGGATTTTGATTTTGACTTCATTATCATCTTTAGTACCCTCGAAAACCATGAAAACGACATCCGTGATGATATCTTTGAATTTTTTGCTGTCGCCATCTTGGATTTTGATTTTGACCTCACTATCGGCTTTAGCACCCTCGAAAACCCTGAAAACGACTCCCATGATGAACAATTCGAAAATGATCGCAGCCGCCATCTTGGATTTTGATTTTGACTTCACTATCAGCTTTATTACCCTCGAAAACCATGAAAACGACATCCATGATGATATCTTTGAATTTTTTGCTGTCGCCATCTTTGATTTTGATTTTGACGTCACTATCGGCTTTTGCACCCTCGAAAACCCTGAAAACGACTTCCATGATGAACAATTCGAAAATGATCGCAGCCGCCATCTTGGATTTTGATTTTGACTTCACTATCATCTTTATTACCCTCGAAAACCATAAAAACGACATCCATGATGATATCTTTGAATTTTTTGCTGTCGCCATCTTGGATTTTGATTTTGACCTCACTATCGGCTTTAGCACCCTCGAAAACCCTGAAAACGACTCCCATGATGAACAATTCGAAAATGATCGCAGCCGCCATCTTGGATTCTCATTTTAACCTAACTACCGGCTTTAGCATCCTCGAAAACCATGAAAACGACATCCATGATGATAACTTTGAATTTTGCATCTTGGATTTTGATTTTGACCTCACCATCGGTTTTAGCATCCTCGAAAACCATGACAATGACTCCCATGATGAACAATTCGAAAATGATCGCAGCCGCCATCTTGGATTTTGATTTTGACTTCATTATCATCTTTAGTACCCTCGAAAACCATGAAAACGACATCCATGATGATATCTTTGAATTTTTTGCTGTCGCCATCTTTGATTTTGATTTTGACCTCACTATCGGCTTAAGCATCTTTGAAAACCATGAAAACGACTCCCATGATGAACAATTCGAAAATGATCGCAGCCGCCATCTTGGATTTTGATTTTGACTTCACTATCAGCTTTATTACCCTCGAAAACCATGAAAACGACATCCATGATGATTGATATCTTTGAATTTTTTGCTGTCGCCATCTTGGATTTTGATTTTGACCTCACTATCGGCTTTAGCACCCTCGAAAACCCTGAAAACGACTCCCATGATGAACAATTCGAAAATGATCGCAGCCGCCATCTTGGATTCTCATTTTAACCTAACTACCGGCTTTAGCATCCTCGAAAACCATGAAAACGACATCCATGATGATAACTTTGAATTTTTCATCTTGGATTTTGCTTTTGACCTCACCATCGGTTTTAGCATCCTCGAAAACCATGACAATTACTCCCATGATGAACAATTCGAAAATGATCGCAGCCGCCATCTTGGATTTTGATTTTGACTTCATTATCATCTTTAGTACCCTCGAAAACCATGAAAACGACATCCATGATGATATCTTTGAATTTTTTGCTGTCGCCATCTTTGATTTTGATTTTGACCTCACTATCGGCTTAAGCATCTTTGAAAACCATGAAAACGACTCCCATGATGAACAATTCGAAAATTATCGCAGCCGCCCTTTTGGATTTGGATTTAAACCTCACTATCGGTTTTAGCACCCTCGAAAACCATGAAAATGACTCCCACGATGAACAATTTGAAAATTATCGCAGCTTCCATCTTGGATTTTGATTTTAACCTCACTATCGGCTTTAGCATCCTCGAAAACCATGAAAACGACTCCCATGATGACATTGATGAACAATTCGAAAATTATAGCAGCCGCCATCTTGGATTCTCATTTTGATTTCGCCATCAGTTTTAGCACCCTCGAAAACCATGAAAACGACACCCATGATGAAAACACAACAACTATCCATCACAAAAAGAATTTTTCAATTCGAAACCAAACAAAACAAACTTTTCAGTTTAGATAAAAATATGATATTTAAAATATCATTGTGTTAGGTACGCGCTTACTGCCCCTCGAACACTGCATTTTTTGCAGTCCTCATCATAAATTTTGATTTTGACGTCACTATCGGCTTTAGTATCCTCGAAAACCATGAAAACGACTCCCTTGATGAAAATTTCGAAAATGACCGCAGCCGCCATCTTGGATTTTGATTTTGACTTCACTTTCGGCTTTAGCATCCTCGAAAACCATGAAAACAACTCCCATGATGAATATTACGAAAAATATCGCAGCCGCCATCTTGGATTTTGATTTTGACCTCGCTATCGGCTTTAGCATCCTCGAAAACCATGAAAACGACTCCCATGATGAACAATTCGAAAATTATCGCAGCCGCCCTTTTGGATTTGGATTTAAACCTCACTATCGGTTTTAGCACCCTCGAAAACCATGAAAATGACTCCCACGACGAACAATTTCAAAATTATCGCAGCTTCCATCTTGGATTTTGATTTTAACCTCACTATCGGCTTTAGCATCCTCGAAAACCATGAAAACGACTCCCATGATGACATTGATGAACAATTCGAAAATTATAGCAGCCGCCATCTTGGATTCTCATTTTGATTTCGCCATCAGTTTTAGCACCCTCGAAAACCATGAAAACGACACCCATGATGAAAACACAACAACTATCCATCACAAAAAGAATTTTTCAATTCGAAACCAAACAAAACAAACTTTTCAGTTTAGATAAAAATATGATATTTAAAATATCATTGTGTTAGGTATGCGCTTACTGCCCCTCGAACACTGCATTTTTTGCAGTCGTCATCATAAATTTTGATTTTGACGTCACTATCGGCTTTAGTATCCTCGAAAACCATGAAAACGACTCCCTTGATGAAAATTTCGAAAATGACCGCAGCCGCCATCTTGGATTTTGATTTTGACTTCACTTTCGGCTTTAGCATCCTCGAAAACCATGAAAACAACTCCCATGATGAATATTACGAAAAATATCGCAGCCGCCATCTTGGATTTTGATTTTGACCTCGCTATCGGCTTTAGCATCCTCGAAAACCATGAAAACGACTCCCATGATGAACAATTCGAAAATGATCGCAGCCGTCATCTTGGATTTTGATTTTGACTTCACTATCAGCTTTATTACCCTCGAAAACCTTGAGAACGACATGCATGATGATATATCTTTGAATTTTTTGCTGTCGCCATCTTGGATTTTGATTTTGACCTCACTATCGGCTTTAGCATACCCGAAAACCATGAAAACAACATCCATGATGAAAAATTCGAAAATTATAGCAGCCGCCATCTTGGATTCTCATTTTGATTTTGACATACTATGGGCCCCAGGATATGAATCTGAAAGAAAAAAATGTTCAAAGTTTCTTCTGAGATCCACTTAAACGGGGGAGAAAGGGGTGAAGAGGGGAGATTTTGAAAAAATGGTTTTTTCTTTTCCGATCCTCCTCTATACGAATCCGTAAAAAAACACCAAACACGGGTCTGTTAGTTTCTGAGATACGATAGGGAGAGGGGGGGGGGGAGGCCAAAAAGCGGAGGCTTGGTACTTTTGCCCTACTTATGAGAGTTAGTTGTAAGTTTGGTTGTCGTCACCCGCGAGTTACGCTTCACCCGCTCAACCTTCGTTACGCTACGGAGGTCGCCGGCTCGCTTCGCTCGCCACCTCCCCCCTTCGCTCAACTCGGTCTCGCAGGTTCGCTCCACTCAGGACCTACCTACCACCGGAAAGCTATCGTGATCTCATTCCTACGCTTCGCTTTACCGCTACATAGTTTTTCCGATATACGATGGGGGGGTGGGTGAAGAGGGGGGAAATGGGGGAGTTTAGAAAAATCATTTTGACTAAGTCCGGGTACCTTGATGTGAATCTGAAAAAAAAATGTTCCAAGTATCTTCTGAGATCCGCCTTAAGGGGGGGGGGGGGGGGGGAGGAAAGGGTCAAGAGGGGCAACTTATGGGTTTTTCTTTTCCGAGCCACCTCTATACCAATCCGTAAAAAAAACAAAAGACGGGTATCGTAGTTTCTGAGATACGATTGCGAGGGGGGGGGGGAGGCCAAAAAGGGGAGGCTTGGTACATTTGCCCTACTAATGAGAGTTACTTGTAAGTTTGCTTGTCGTCACCGCTGAGTTACGCTTCACCCACTCAACCTTCGTTACGCTACGGAGGTCGCCGGCTCGCTTCGCTCGCCACCTCCCCCCTTCGCTCCACTCGGTCTCGCAGGTTCGCTCCACTCAGGACCTACCTACCACCGGAAAGCTATCGTGACCACATCCCTACGCTACGTGAGGGGTGAAGAGGGGGAGAGGGGTGAGTTTCGAAAAATGATTTTGACATACTCTGGACCTCTTGACACGAGTCTGAAAAAAAAAATATTCCAAGTCTTTTTTGAAATCCCCCTAAAGGGGGGGGGGAGGGGGGCAAGGGGGATCTTTGAAAATGATTTTTACTATTTCGAGCCTCCTCTATACGAATCCGTAAACAAACAAAACACGGGTCTCTTAGTTTCCGAGATACGACGGGGGGAGGGGTGAAGGGGGGGAGAGGCGAGAGTTTTGAAAAATGATTTTGACCAACTATGGGGCCCTTGACATGAATCTGAAAAAAAAACTGTTGCAAGTCTGTTAACTTCCGAGATCCTCCTAAAGGGGGGAGAAAGGGAAAAGGGGAGGGGGGATTCTAAAAAATGATTTTTACGTTTCCGAGCCCCCTCTATACGAATCCGTAAAAAAACAAAACACGGGTCTCTTAGTTTCCGAGATACGATGGGGAGGGGGGAGAGGGGGGTCGAAAAGGGGAGGTTTGGGATTTTTCTCATACTCACGGGAGTTACTTGTTTACGAATCTGTCAAAATATACCCACCTTCCCCTTCACCATCTGGGAGAACAATTATGTCAATCAGTGAGTGAGTGAGTGAGTGGTAATCGAGCTTTATATAATATAATAACTAGTATTTGCGCGTTGCGCGAGCTGCAAGCAGCTCGCGGGGTCGTGTTTTGAAAAGTATTTCTTACTTAGAATTTTTTGCAGTCGCCATTTTAGATTTTGATTTTGACCTTGCTATCGGCTTTAGCATACTCGAAAACTATTAAAACGACTCCCATGATGAACAATCAAAAATGATCGCAGCCGCCATCTTAGATTCTGATTTAGACTTCACTATCGGCTTTAGCACCCTAGAAAACCATGAAAACGGCATCCAATATTAAAAAATGATTTTTTGAAGTCGCCATCTTGGATTTTGATTTTGACCTCACTACCGGCTTTAGCATCCTCGAAAACCATGAAAACGAACGAATTCAAAAATTATCGCAGCCGCCATCTTGGATTTTGATTTTAACATTACCATCGGCTTTAGCATTCTCGAAAACGATGAGAACGACTCCCATGATGATTATTTCGAAAATATCGCAGCCACCATCTTGGATTTTGATTTTGACCTCGCTATCAGCTTTATATCATCATCAGCCTATTGCCGTCCACTACTGGACGTAAGCCTCCCCCAAAGAGCGCCAACCATCCCAGTCTTGGGCAGGCCGCATCCATCCACTGCCAGCCACCTTCCTTAAATCATCGACCCATCTTGCAGCAGGGCGTCCTACACTACGTTTGCCCATTCGCGGTCTCCACTCAAGCACATGTTTGCTCCATCTGCCGTTTGTCCGTCTACAGATGTGCCATTTGGTTCTACATTTGGTTCTCTGGCGAATGACTTCATTACGAATGCTATCCACCAGAGAAACCCCGGGCATTGCTCTCTCCATTGCACGCTAAGCAACCTTAAAGTGGACCAGGCCGATGGTAAGTGTTCACGTTTCGGCTCCGTAAGTCATTACGGGTAGGACACACTGGTTGCAACCCTGGTTTTAAGGGATTGTGGGATCGAAGATTCAAAAATATGACGCAGCTTCCCGAATACCGCCCAGCCCAAGCGTATTCTTCTAGCTGCCTCCTTCTCAAAGTCGTGCCTGCCCAGCTGTACACTTTGGCTTAAATAAATGTATTCTTGCACAACCTCGAGGGCAGCATCATTCACGATTACAGGTCTCGAGGTGACGTGACCATTAAACATGACTTTGGTTTTGTTCAGCCAGATTCATTCCGAGACCCACACGCCTTGAAGAATCGCTCAAGCTGTTCAGCATTTTTTCCAGCTCCTGCAGAGACTCTGCTCTGATGACAATGTCATCCGCAAATCGGAGGTGTGAGATGTACTGACCTTTGATATTAACACCCCGTACTTTCCAATCAAGCGTCTTGAAAACGTCCTCCAACGCGTTTGTAAACAGTTGGATTGGTTTTGTGCTCTGTTCTTGGACTTAGACGGTCACTGTTGCGGCCTTATACAGACATCTCATCACCTCAACGTAGCGACAGTCGAAGAGGCATCTCTGCATGAACTCCAGAACAGCCCAGGTCTCGACGGTATCGAAAGCCTTCTCGTAGTCCACATACGCTAGGCACAGAGGCTGGTTATACTCCTCGGTCTTTTGAATCACTTGTCTAAGGGTGTGTATGTGGTATAAGGTGCGGTAAGCTTTTGAAACCCGGCCTGCTCCGGTGGCTGAAAATCGTCGAACTTTTGGGCGAGAGGATTTAGAACAACCTCGAGAACAGCTTATAGAGGCTCAGAAGTTAGATGGGGCGGTAGTTTTTAAGGAGCGCTTTATCGCCCTTTTTGAAGAATAATACTACCACACTCCCATGCCATGCCTCCGATGTTATGCAAGTGTGGATGACGGAATTGAAGAGCTTTACAAGCTCTGTCAAGATAGGTATTCCTCTTGCCTTGAGCAGCTCTATTGTTATTCTGTCATGCCCTGGGGCTTTGTTGTGGTGAAGCTGCCTGAGTGCCATTCCAATCTCACCCATGTCAATGTCGGGAAGCTCGTCTGTGAGATGGCGTGACAGTTTGGCCCGTTGGTCATCCGCGCCGTGGGCCTGAGGTGGGCAAGGTTTTTGAGCATATAAGTCTCCGTAGAACTTTACGACTTCAGCTAGAATCTCTGGCTTTGAGGTGACGGTGGTGCCTTGTGACGTTCTGAGCTTTGTCCGGCAATAGCGGGAGGTATTGGGCTTGGCAAATACCTTCGAGCCTTTATTCCGAGCTAAAGCTTGTTCTATAATTCGGTTATTTGCACTCCGAGTATCGCGTATGAACTGCTTTTTGACCTCCCCGTTAAGAACCTGACTCTCAGCCTGTGTGGCTTTGTGAGTTCTCGTCGTTTCCTCATCAGTGCCAGAGTCTCGCTGGTAATTAAGTTCCGACTTACGTCCATTCCTGATCGGTCGAAAAAGTTTACAGCCCACCTCGCAAACGACACGCAGCAGAACTTCGGTGACGTCGTTTCTGCCCTCCTGGATTTTAAACCTCACTATCGGCTTTAGCATCCTCGAAAACCATGAAAACGACTCCCATTATGAACAATTCGAAAATTATCGCAGCCGCCATCTTGCATTCCCGTTTTGACCTCCTCATCAGTTTAACATCCTCGAAAACCATGAAAACGACACCCATGATGAAAACACAAAAACTATCCAAGACAAAAACATTTTTTCAATTCCAAAACAAACTTTTCAGTTAAGATAAAAATATGATATTTCAAAATATTATTGTGTTAGGTACGCGCTTACTGCCCCTCGAACACTCTATGCAATCATAGGATTTGGATTTTAACCTCACCATCGGCTTTAGCATCCTCGAAAACTATGAAAACGACTCCCATGATGAACAATTCGAAAATTATTGCAGTCGCCATCTTGGATTCTCATTTTGACTTCACTATCATCTTTATTACCCTCGAAAACCATGAAACCGACATCCATGATGATATCTTTGAATTTTTTGCTGTCGCCATCTTGGATTTTGATTTTGACCTCACTATCGGCTTTAGCATCCTCGAAAACCATGAAAACGACTCCCATGATGAACAATTCGAAAATGATCGCAGCCGCCATCTTGGATTTTGATTTTGACTTCACTATCATCTTTATTACCCTCGAAAACCATGAAAACGACATCCATGATGATATCTTTGAATTTTTTGCTGTCGCCATCTTGGATTTTGATTTTGACCTCACTATCGGCTTTACCACCCTCGAAAACCCTGAAAACGACTTCCATGATGAACAATTCGAAAATGATCGCAGCCACCATCTTGGATTTTGATTTTGACTTCACTATCATCTTTATTACCCTCGAAAACCATAAAAACGACATCCATGATGATATCTTTGGTGTCGCCATCTTGGATTTTGATTTTGACCTCACTATCGGCTTTAGCATCCTCGAAAACCATGAAAACGACTCCCATGATGAACAATTCGAAAATGATCGCAGCCGCCATCTTGGATTTTGATTTTGACTTCACTATCATCTTTATTACCCTCGAAAACCATGAAAACGACATCCATGATGAAAAAATCGAAAATTGTCGCGGCCGCCATCTTGGATTTTGATTTTGACCTCACTATCGGCTTTAGCACCCTCGAAAACCCTGAAAACGACTCCCATGATGAACAATATTCGAAAATGATCGCAGCCTCCATCTTGGATTTTGATTTTGACTTCACTATCATCTTTATTACCCTCGAAAACCATAAAAGCGACATCCATGATGATATCTTTGAATTTTTTGCTGTCGCCATCTTGGATTTTGATTTTGACCTCACTATCATCTTTATTACCCTCGAAAACCATGAAAACGACATCCATGATGAAAAAATCGAAAATTGTCGCGGCCGCCATCTTGGATTTTGATTTTGACCTCACTATCGGCTTTAGCACCCTCGAAAACCCTGAAAACGACTCCCATGATGAACAATATTCGAAAATGATCGCAGCTTCCATCTTGGATTTTGATTTTGACTTCACTATCATCTTTATTACCCTCGAAAACCATAAAAGCGACATCCATGATGATATCTTTGAATTTTTTGCTGTCGCCATCTTGGATTTTGATTTTGACCTCACTATCGGCTTTAGCATCCTCGAAAACCATGAAAACGACTCCCATGATGAACATTTCGAAAATTATCGCAGCCGCCATCTTGAATTTTAATTTTGACCACGCTATCGGCTAAAGCATCCTCGAAAACCATGAAAACGACTCCCATGATGAACATTTTGAAAATGATTGCATCCGCCATCTTAAATTTTGATTTTGATCCCACCATCGGCTTTAGCATACCCGAAAACCATGAAAACGACATCCATGATGAAAAAATCGAAAATTGTCGCAGCCGCCATCTTGGATTTGGATTTTGACCTTACTATCGGCTTTAGCATCCTCGAAAACCATGAAAACGACTCCCATGATAAAATTGATGAACAGTTCGAAAATAATAGCAGCCGCCATCTTGGATTCTCATTTTGATTTGGAAAAATGATTTTGACATACTCTGGGCCCCAAGAGAAAATAAAGGAAATAGATCCACTTAAAGGGGGGAGAAAGGGGTGAAGAGGGGAGATTTTGAAAAAAATGTTTTTTCCTTTTCCGATCCTCCTCTATACGAATCCGTAAAAAAACACCAAACACACCTCCTAGTTTCTGAGATACGATAGGGAAGGGGGGGGGGAGACCAAAAAGCGGAGGCTTGGTACCTTTGCCCTACTTATGAGAGTTATTTGTAAGTTTGCTTGTCGTCACCCGCGAGTTACGCTTCACCCGCTCAACCTTCGTTACGCTACGGAGGTCGCCGGCTCGCTTCGCTCGCCACCTCCCCCCTTCGCTCGACTCGGTCTCGCAGGTTCGTTCCACTCAGGACCTACCTACCACCGGAAAGCTATCGTGACCTCATTCCTACGCTTCGCTTTACCGCTACATAGTTTTTACGATATACGATGGGGGGATGGGTGAAGAGGCGGAAATGCCGAGTTTAGAAAAATCATTTTGACCAATTCCGGGTACCTTGATGTGAATCTGAAAAAAAAATGTTCCAAGTCTCTTCTGAGATCCGCCTTAAGGGGGGGGGGGAAGGGTCAAGAGGGGCAACTTTGAAAAAATGGGTTTTTCTTTTCCGAGCCTTCTCTATAAGAATCCATAAAAAAATAAAACCTGGGTTTCTTACTTTCTGAGATACGATTGGGAGGGGGGGGAGACGCCAAAAAGGGGAAGCTTGGTACTTTTACTCTACTCATGAGAGTTACTTGTAAGTTTGCTTGTCGTCACCCCTGAGTTACGCTTCACCCTTACTCAACCTTCGTTACGCTACGGAGGTCGCCGGCTCGCTTCGCTCGCCACCTCCCGCCTTCGCTCCACTCGGTCTCGCAGGTTCGCTCCACTCAGAACCTACCTACCACCGGAAAGGTATCGTGACCTTTTCCCTACGCTACCTAGTTTCCGAGATATGATGGAGGGAGGGGTGAAGAGGGGGAATAGGGTGAATTTTGAAAAATGATTTTGACATACTCTGGGCTCCTTGATACGAATCTGAAAAAAAAAATGTTCCAAATCTCTTCTGAGATCCGCCTGAAGGGGGAGAAGGGAGCCAAGGGGGGGGGGGACTTTGAAAAATGGTTTTTACTTTTCCGAGCCTCCTCTATATGAGTACATTAAAAAAACAGAACACGGGTCTCATAGTTTCTGAGATACGTTTGGGAGGGGGGGAGGCCAAAAAGGGGAGGCTTGGTACTTTTGCCCTTCTCATGAGTGTTACAGTTTGCTTGTCTTCACCGCTGAGTTACGCTTCACCCACTCAACCTTCGTTTCGCTACGGAGGTCGCCGGCTCGCTCCGCTCGCCACCTCCCGCCTTCGCTCCACTCGGTCTCGCAGGTTCGCTCCACTCAGGACCTACCTACCACCGGAAAGATATCGTGATCACATCCCTACGCTTCGCTTTACCGCTATGGGGTGAGGGGTGAAGAGGGGGAGAGAGGGGAGTTTTGAAAATGGATTCTGACCAACTCTGGGTTCCTTTACATGAGACAGAAAAAAAAATCAAAGTCTCTTTTGAGATCCGCAAAAAGGGGGGGGGGAGGGGGGCAAGGGGGACTATGAATATGATTTTTACTATTTCGAGCCTCCTCTATACGAATCCGTAAACAAACAAAACAGGGGTCTCTTAGTTTCCGAGATACGACGGGGGGAGGGGTGAAGGGGGGGAGAGGGGAGAGTTTTGAAAAATGATTTTGACCAACTATGGGGCCCTTGACATGAATCTGAAAAAAAAACTGTTGCAAGTCTGTCAACTTCCGAGATCCTCCTAAAGGGGGGAGAAGGGGAAAAGGGGAGGGGGGATTCTAAAAAATGATTTTTACGTTCCCGAGCCCCCTCTATACGAATCCGTAAAAAAACAAAACACGGGTCTCTTAGTTTCCGAGATACGATGGGGAGGGGGGAGAGGGGGGGCGAAAAGGGGAGGTTTGGGATTTTTCCCATACTCACGAGATCGACTTGTATACGAATCTGTCAAAATATACCCACCTCCCCCTTCACCATCTGGGAGAACAATTCTGTCAGTCAGTGAGTGGTAATCGAGCTTTATATAATATAATGTATTTTATTTTATACCGAAATTTAGTAATAATAATCACTTAGGGCAACAAACTACAAAATAAATGAATGTGCAAATCAAGCCTGATTTCTGGGAGATGAGTAGCTCCAGATCCAGCCGCAGCCGAAGGTTCGCGACGCTCCGGTAACAGACAGGTTCTCCTGCCCGGCAAGTCTTCGTTGACGACTGGCGGGACAACTGGCGAGCGCCCAAAGACATTAAACTATATACGAGCAGTAGACGGGACATCACGAAGAAAGAAGAAGGACCACAATCCATAGAAAATTACCCCACGTCCTATAATAAAGTGAAATACCTCAAAAGAAAGATAAAAATGTATAAAAAAATATGGGATACTCCCTAACTTCATTTTTTTACACCTTCATATGGAAAAATTGCTTTAAAAATAGTTCAGGCGCTGGTAATAAAAATTCGTTCGTAAGCGTATTTATAAACCGATTTAAAAAATTCTTTTTTTGTTTGAAAGGGTTCCCCCATGATAGTCCCATGGCCATAAAGTCAGGTCTTCGGTCTCCAGGACCCCGGATAAATGAAAGAAAATCTTAAAAATAACCTCATTTTTGTACTATACATTAGATAGTCACTCTCTTGTTGTTTCTTTTGAGCCGCACGTTTAGCGCGGTGGTTGAGCGGTTGGACTGCTGCGCTACGTGTCGCGGGTTCGATTCCCGCACTGAGCAAAGATTTGTACGATCTAAAAGTATTTGTTTTGGGTCTGGGCGTTTGTGTATGTGAGTTTAGTTGTTTGTAAACGCACCCATGATACAGAAGGAATTCCTGGTGTAAGGCAAAAGTTAAAAAAAGTAACTGTGACGCATTATGATGAGACAGAATCAGTGGTATCGCGAGGGAGTGGTCGACAGAGGTTATTTCACTTAAAATGAGATCTAAGACGAATAACGTTTGCATGGGAAAATCATAACACACGAGTTGATGAATTTGAAAGTCAGTATTTATATATACTACATCAGAAATAATCATACACGTGTTTTTGGATTTTTCAAATATAATTCCCAAAGTTAGTGAAAAGGGGTATTCAAGTTTTAAGGAAAGGATCTGAAACAGCTAAACGTATAACCTGAATTTTGGACTGTAGTTGCAATTTATTACGTAGGTCAGCACTAAAAAAAAGGATTTTGTGTGGAACATGTAAGGGGGTGAAAAGGGGTGAAAACCTTTGTAAAATCTTATTCCTTGGGTTTATAAACTTGAAGCTTTGTACGAATATGAGTATTAGTGATTATGGGCATTATTAGTTATTAGAAGTATTTTTTTTAATTACCGTCCATTTGTAATCTAGGCGATGTTATAGTTTGTATAGGAAAATCATGACGTGGGACCCGATGAATTTGAAACTCAGTATTAATAAACAAACATCAGTTTTTGGGTTTTTCGAAAATCAACCCCAACATTGGTGCTTCGATAAACTCAAAACTAGGCCTAAATAATCTCTCAAACGAATAAGGGATGCGTATCCTATATTTAAGAAATCAACCCCTAGCGGGGTGAACATTGGAAAATCAGTTTGTCCACATGAATATTTTAAAAAAGGAAAGATTTAATTGTTTGTTTGTATTGACTATTCATGTGAGCCTATGCTCCGAAACTACTGGAGCATTTTTAGATTTTCCTAAAGTAGTTTTCCTATAAGGAACCCTCCTTAACCGGCATCTAAGTTTACTGAGTTTGAAGTTAGAAGCACGAGCAGACGAAGTCGCGGGCGAAGTGCTATTTCATCATCATCAGCCTATTAATGTTCCCACTGCTGGGACACAGGCCTCCTCTCTGTGAGAGGGAGTGGGCTATAATCCACCACGCGGGCCCAGTGCGGATTGTTGGATGTCACATGTTTACGAATTTTTGTTTCTAGGATATGCCGCGGTTTCCTCACGATGTTTTACTTCACCGTATTGAGAGCAGTGGTGATGAAATAAATTACAAAGTAATGCGCCTGCCTGGTTTCGAACCCACGACCTACAACTCGTAAGTCGGGGCTGATACCACTAGGCCACTACTGCTTTTTACACATGAAGAAACAATTTCAGTATTATCATTACACGTATTACGCATTACGTAACATACAGTAAGTATTTAGTAAATATTGTAGTATAGTAAGTATTCAAAAATTCAAGTTGAAGCTTTTATGCTCACGTTTCAAAACCAGATGAATAAAGAGATAATCGTTAGTTGCTCGTTAATTGAACAAAATAAATGTAATATATGTATTTAAAGCTACTTTAATTGAAAAAAATGAGGTTATTTTTGAGATTTTACTTTTATTACTCCAGGATCCTGAAGCCAGGAGACCTGACTTTATGGCCATGGTAATATCTTCGGGGTACTCATTCAAACAAAAAAAGAATTTTTTAAATCGGTCCATAAATACTCACACGAACGAATTTTTCATAACAGCGCCTGAACTATTTTCATATCAATTTTTTCATATGAAGGTGTAAAAAAATGAACTTAGGAATTACGCCATATTTTTTTATAATTTTTTATCTTTTTTTTGACGTATGTCTCTTTGTTATAGGACGTGGGGCAATTTTGGTCCATCTTCTTTGTGATCCAAAATTTTTTACCAATACGTAAAAAGTTCCTCAGTCTAGTAGTCGCGTTGCTATGCAACGCTTAGATAGTGCTACTGACGCACGGCATCAACAATTTTGAATGACAATTTTCCCAATGCCCGCTCTATAGGTTCTTTTAAATCTCTTTGCGAGCGCCCAAAGTTCAACGCGCGACCATGATGGATAGCTGGAATAGTCGGCAAATACCGAGTAACTATTGGGAAAACAATCACTTTTCCCTAAATGGGAGCAAGACACAAAGAAAACAGACCTAAATTGTCTTAAATTAAGATTAAAGCGACCCGGTGACCAAGCTGCGCAATGTTTCCGATGCGTTCGGAAATTTAGTAGCAACTCAAATGCAAAAAAATAAGTAAGTAGGCGCGTGCTATAGCCACAGATCGATTCAATCAATATTTGAAAGTAAGGAATGAGTACAAAAGCACTTGCAATTTGAAATTAAACACCTATTATCACGTGCAATGACAATTCAATTAATTATTAGGCGTTTTGCTGTAAATGAAAACAGGCAACGTGCGTTTTGTATAAAAATGGTAGAAAAATTCGGAACGTATTATTTTGTTCGACAGGCGTGCTCAAAGCTAGATTAGGCAAATAGTACATAGGTTTAATACCCTTTAAATAACTTTATAAAATACCCAACGCTTAATTAGCAAGCCGACCCCGCTCACACAAAGAAAGGCGATTTGAAACAAAGGAATTTTAGGTTATGGAAAAAGGTTAAATAATTAGGATTGTAGGCTTACTCTCCTCGGATTAGACCTCTGGATCACGCTGATGCAACGTCCCTTTGGCTCCAAGAGCAGCACAAATCCAATCCACTTCTTATATTCCGTTTCCTTTGTTCGTTGTGTCTAATGATATTATAAAGTCATAGATGCGTTATACACGTACAAAGCGACAGAAAAAACTGTGCCGCGCCGAGCGGCAACACAGATACACACTTTTTTATTCACACCTTACATTTCACTACAAGTAAAAAGGATAGCTTGATACAACGCAATAAGAAAAAAAGTGACAGCTAGATAAACAAACAGCGCCACGCGTCATCAATCCCCCCGCACGTCAGCGTCTCCTCTCGCTCGCACCCGTGCTCGCACTCTTTCTTTTACGACGCCATATTTATAGAAACGTTATGTTTTATTTGTGAAAATATTAAAGATAAATAGTATATTTACGAATGTTATGTGATTCTTTGACTTTTAGAAGTCTTGCATGTTTAATTTGTACAATATCTCATCACACACGACAGCATTTTCGTTATTTTTGAGTCACTTTTACTTTTAATTCAGTCTGTGGTACGTGAAGTGCCGCTGGCAACGTCGCACTGAGATCAAGATGTGTGAATCAGCCTCATTTGAGCGCATACGTTATTGAGCGCGTATGACGTATCTACACCTTTTTACTTATAATATCATTGGTTGTGTCGAAACAAAATGGACGAACCGACGCCACGACGATATCCGCTTCTATTTTCGCAGAATCGCGACTTTTGTACGACGATTGTTTCTGTTCGGGCGCCAATAATGTTGGAAATAGCAACAATAAACTCCGTGTTTGGTAGAATCACGTTTAATATTAGTTTTACAATAGTTTTTAATAATTATAATCGCGTACAGTCTGTGTGGCGTGCGTGCGCACCGTTCCGTGGTTTTGTTGTCGTCTGTCAGCGCTGGCGGCGGCGCTACTGCCGCGCCGTCCCCCTTCCGCTCTTGCCCCTCCGTCGTCCTAGTGAAGCGGCGGGCCGGAACAGAGTCTTTAGTAACACTGGCTAATTATTAGATGTTTAGAAGAATGACCTTTTAATCTTAACAAAAAAACAAAAGATAAGCTCCTAACATTCCGACTGCTTATGATAACAGAGGCTATAGCGGGTTTCCCGTTGTTTGGTTTATTCCCTTTACGTCGAGTCCCGTTATGTCGAACCGAAAACCTTGTCTCGCTTCTATTACTCCTATGTCGAGCTTAATTTTCCGTCCCGTTTCTGTTCCCTTCATGTCGACTTTATTTACCACACTTTTATTACTTTTATGTCCAGTTTAGTTTAAAATGTCCAGTTTAGTTTAACACTTTCACTGTCCGCGCAGCAGACACAATACTTAAACAATAGTCGTGAGTCACATGTGATTCATCGGACAGGGAAGTGGTTAAATGTCATATTTTAGAAAATAAGTCACGTCCAATGAAAATAATGTAGGTATACATGCACAGAATTTAGAATCATTCATGATTGGAATTGTTATTGGATTGCAATCTAATGCGAGCGAAGCGAACTCGGGACTTGTGGGCACCCCGACACGGACAGGTTACCTTACACGAAGCTCCTCCCTCCCCGATCCTCTCCCCTAGGCTGCAGCCTAATTAGTTTCAGGCCTGAAGGGTGAAGTAGTTTGTGTGCCCAGCCATTGACTAAAACTACTCTGACAACACAATACAAATAAACATTTGACAAAAATGTAATAGAAAATAAATAGACGAGTAAGAAAGCTTATCGGTGAGATAAAAAAACTTAAATTTAAAATACAAAAATATTTATTTCATCTTATTGAACCATAGTCAGTTAAACATTAAATAAATATATAATATCTATGAGTTTCCATTACTTACATTACATTTTCATTTTCATTTCATTCTTTCTTCATTTTAGTACACAAATTAAACACATACCTAAGTACATAATTATATGGATATAAAATTTTACTTTATTGTCAATAAAACTGTTACAAAACGAATGCACGAATTGAGATTGCAGGGAAGTATCATCAAAAGTTCCTGGAGTATTTATTTGAAAGTAATCACAAAATCAGAACCCCAGTATTCTTTTCATAAACTCGTATGCTTGAGTCAACAAAATAGTTGAACTTTATTGTTTCGGTTGTTGTGAAACTATTATTGAGGTCTCCATAATGCATTATTGTCTGTAAATCTTCACAAAGCGTGTCAATATATTGGTTCAATCTCTCTTCCTTACCACAATGACAATCTATACTCACAGGCCCTTTAAGACTTGCCTCATGCTCGACTTCTATTTCTAAAGTACCGGCGTTTGCTGACAAGATCACAGTCACAGCATCTCCTGGCTTCAATTCCACCTCCATGCCGCTAGTAGTACCAATAGTTTCAGTTTTAGTTTTCTCTTCACTGACACCTCCCTTAAGGGAAAAAGAAAACCCACTTTTCCGTTGAAAATTTGCACCGAATCCTGCGTAACCTACGTTGAATCCGTATTCTACATCTTTGGTTATGTTATACTCGGGTTCCTTGGACCAATTCGTTGTCAAAGTGTTCTGTACGGTGTGCGAGATTCCTGTGTGCATTTTTATAGTATGGTTTGATGGGTTCTCGAAGTCCTGTGAGACTACTATGACTGGTTCCGTGTTCAGACGTTTGACAGTTGCTGATTTTATTGATACAACTTTCTTGGATGGACCGGTACAGTGTTCACGCTTATTATAGTAGCCAAGGAGTAGCTCCTGCACGTTTATAAAAGTTATAGTTCCTTCGCGTAAATCATCTTTTCCGACCAGTTTATGAACTTCGTCGACTGTTAGTGTGTGGGTTTCTGTTCCATCAAATGTCACAGTTGCTTCTTTATTTTGTATGTTCACATCCAGATTTATTTTGGCCGCTACTATTTTTATAACAAGCACTATCAGTAGTAATTTTAAAGCCATTTTGATTGTTTGTTTCGGTAACTGTATACTCTACTGTGTGGAGTTTCTAGTAACACTGGCTTTTTGTTAAATGTATGGAAGAGTGATCTCTTAACCTTAATTTAAAAAAAAAAAGATAAGCTTCTAACATTTTTAACGACTGCTTCTGATAAGAGAGGCTATAGCGATATTGGACATGTCTATTTTTTTTACCCCCGTCGGAAAAAGCGGGGTGTTATAAGTTTGACGTGTCTGTCTGTCCGTGGCACCATAGAGCCCGAACAAAGACAAAGACAAAGACATTTATTCGTTGAATATGGTAGTGACAGAGATGTTACAAATTTTTCGATTAGCATATCCACCGCATCAAGCGGCATACGAATATTAATTATGTTTTTTTTACGAATGAAGCGATTTCAATTAAGTGTTTTTTTTGTATTTGGCCTCACACGCACTATGCGGTTACCCGCAATGCGGCTAGCCGTCCGGCTGACCGCAAGCGCAATTATGTACGTGATATTCATTTCTGTGCGCACTGCGATGCGGCTACCCGCAGACCGCTCCGGTCGCTCGGAGGGCCGAGTGACGGCCAGCCGGACGGTTGCTATACGCACTGTGCGGGTCAGTCTGCGGCTGCCCGCCATTGAGTGTGTGCATGTGATACGTCTGGTAAAATGGAATTCGATGCCGAAAAAAATATTATCGAAATCCAAAGTCGGCCAGCAATTTGGAACATCAAATTACCAGAGTATTAATGTAGTAAATAGCTGCAACTTCGTCTACGTCCATCTTCGAAATGGATCGATATGACCGCAAATCGCAACGGTTCCTCAACCGCACGTTGCGGTTACCCGCAATGCGGCTAGCCGTCCGGCTGCCCGCATTCGCAACCGCATCCTGCGGGCAGCCGGGCGGCTAGCCGCATTGCGGGTAACCGCATAGTGCGTATGAGGCCTTAAAGGTGACTTACGGGCGAGTGTTCTTAGACATGTTTGATGAAAATCGGTTGAGCCGTTTAAAAGTTGTGGGGGTAAAAGTGGGGAAGGGTAACCGAGGTATGCAAATAAACTCGAGTGGGATCTCAAATGAAAGCGCACTAAAAGGGAATATTGATGACTTAATCGAGAGTGTTCTCAGCTTCGTTTGATGAGAAAATTGGTGAAGGGAAAATTGGGACATGGAAATCTGATTGTCAAGTGAGAGTGTCAATTACTACATCTCAGCCTTTGCAATTCTGCTAAAAAAGATGATTTATCACGTGGGTTATTAAATAATTATTTAAATTTGTGCTGTAACCGCCCAACATAAAATAATATTACCTACTAAGTGTGTATCTATAAAAAGTATCAAATAAAAATTAAATTAAAGTTGTTTTTATTATTAAGTACTTTTTAAAGGGATCTTGGTTTTTGTGTCGGGGTTTTTTTTTAATTTATTCCCCCATTTAAAGGAGATCATTTTTTTGGGCCTTTTCTGAAAGTGCCGACCAACGAAAAAAATTGGTACCTATGGGTAGTACATTTGGAGCAATAGTTACTATGGCACAAAAGTTGTAGGATTGCTCTCGGCCAAGTTATACAAGTTCGAAGATTCGTAATTTTCATACATTTTTTAGGGTTCCGTAGTCAACAAGGAACCCTTATAGTTTCGCCATGTCCGTCCGTCCGTCCGTCCGTCCGTCTGTCCGCAGTTTAGCTCAGAGACGCACAGTACTAGAGAGCTGTAATTTGGTGTGAATATACGGATTTGTTGTGCCGAAAAAGTGGTAAAATAAAATCTCGTAAAATATTTTTTTTTAGGGTACCTCCTGTACTTACACGTGAAGTGAGGATTTTTTTTTTTCTCGCGTACCCCTTAGTGTGGGGTATCATTAAATAGGTCTTTAAAAAATAATGTTAGTTTCCATTAACAATTTTTTGATAAAAAAATTCGTTTGTGAAATATTAAGCTTTAAAGTGCTAAATTTTGCTCGATTCGAGTGTCCCCCCCCTCTACCAGCTAAACGGTTATGTTTGGGGATGTGAAAAAATTCACAATAGTAGTATATATAACGAAGTTTAAAAGAAAATTATCACGACTAAGTAGGCTTTACAACTTTACGAGTAATAGTCGACCAACTTATAAAATGTACTTGATTAAATTTTTTCTTAAACAAAATGTATCGGAGAAACAATAAATCAACTGCAAATGTAAGTTTGTCAACTTTATTTTTTCAGCTTTAATAGGTATGTTTTTTTGGGGATAGGTAGGTTTTTATCGTCAACTATTTAACTAACTTCAAAAAAAGGAGAAGGTTCTAAATTCGTCGTAATCTTTTTTCTTATGTATTTTCCCTGATTTCTCAAAGACTCCTGGACCTATTTTGAAAATTCTTCTTTTTAAAATTACATTCAGCGAATCAGTTTAGTTAGTACGCATAAGTATTTTGATGGGCAACTACGGAACCCTACACTGTGCGTGGCCCGACACGCACTTGGCCGGTTTTTAATTTCTGAAAGTGCCGAGAAACAGCAAATAATGATAAGTACTGCTAGAACTAGTGACCTCAAGCTATTTAACATAAAATATTATCACATCTGTAATCCCTAAAAGGTTAGGTAGAGGTGTACCCAATTAAAATAAATAAAAATCACTTTATTTTTTGTGAAAAGAAGTCAAAACTTGTTAAAATAAATAAATCTGCTGGTGGGGCCAGCGTCAGGAACAGAATCGAAGTTGCCTGTGGTAGTGATCTTGGGAGAGAAACCTCCTAACAATACAAATCCTGACCAAAAGAGCTGCTTCCTGAATCAACCACTTTTTTTTGGCTATTAAAATCATCAAAATTGTGCTACGGTATACTGCTAGGATAGTCCTGCGACCTGGTTGGCGCTTGGCTCTATAAGGGCCACCGAAAGTTCCTTTGGACGCGCGTGGAACACGACATGCTGTCGTCCTAAGCCTGATCCTGGATAAGACAACTAACTCCCCATTACTCACCGTACGCAGCTGGATTGAGATTTCGAGGGCGCTCTCTCCTTCACGTGTTCTGTCTCCTCCTTCGCTGTCATTGTTACTGCAGAAGAAACGGCAGCCTCCTTACCGGATTGCCACGGTGTGATCTGGATAAAGAAGCCCTCCAAGCATATATGAGTGGACCACCCGAAAAGCCATGATTCCCTGGTTTGATCAGCTTATCTGGTCTCTTCCTTAGACTTCTCTGACTACCTGGAGACAACGGACACAGAGTTCGCGCGCCTAAAGGAGCTTTCAGAGGCCCTTATAGAGCCAAACGGCTACCTGCTACCCTACCAAGTCGCAGGCTTTAACTGCACGACTTCCATGTAGAGTCTCCAAAAAGCAACATTTCATTCATACATTTGTTGTTTTCTTAAAGAGCCTAATAGCTTTCATAACGCGATACTGTCGAACCCCCAATTAGTGATAGGACGGGTTTGCATCGCCGTCCAGTCAACGAGACTCAACTGGTATTCGTCTTTGACATCCCGTGAAAGTTCAAGTAGCATTCCTGGGGCTGCCTTCAAGCAGTTACCCAATCTTGCGGGGCAAACGCCTCTTTTTGGAGGCTCTACGTGGAAGTGGTGCGCTTAAAGCCCCTCTACTGGAACTCTGTGTCCGTCGTCTCCATAAGGAGATGACCAAACAAGCTGATCGCACAGGGCATCATGGCTATTAGGGTGATCCACACATAGTTGCTGGAGGGCTTCTGCTTCCAGATCACACGGTGGCAATCCGGAAAGAAAGCTGCCATTTCTTCTGCAGCAGTAATGACAGCGAAGGAGGAAAGAGGCAGAACACATGAAGGAGAGAACACCCTCGAAATCTCAATCCAGCCGCGTACGGCGATTAATGGGAAGTAAGGACGACAGCATGTCGTGTTCCTCGCGCTCCTAAAGGAGCTTTCAGAGGTCCTTATAGAGCCAAACGCCTACCAGCTACCCTACCAAGTTGCAGGACTATCTTAGTAGAACACCGTAGTACAGTTGATGACTTTAGTAGCCAAAAACGTGGCTGATTCAAAAAGCAGCACTTTTAGTCAGGATTCGTATTGTTAAAAGGTCGCTCTCCCAAGACCCCTACCACAGGCAACGTTGATTCTGTTCCCGATGCTGGCTCCACCGTTAGATTTATATATTTTAACAGGCTTTTATTTCCTTTCACAAAAAATTAAGAGATTATTATTAATTTTAATTCGGAATACCACTGCCCAACCCTTCAGGGATTACAGGCGCGATGATATTTTATGTTAAATTGCTTGAGGTCCCTAGTTCTAGCAATACTTATCATTATTTGGTGTTTTTGAGCACTTTCAGAAATTAAAAAATGTATGAAAATTACGAATCTTTGAACTTGTATAACTTAGCCGAGAGCAATCCTACAACTTTTGTGCCATAGTAACTATTGCTCCAAATGACTAGTACTACCCATAGGTAGCAATTTTTTTCGTTGGCCGGCTCTTTCGGAAAAGGCCCAAAAATGTATGGAGCGTGAATGTTCTCCTTTCAAAACGTAATAAAAAGGACATTCATCGACATGTGCATTCTTCCCATTCTTACCTGCGGTGCTCAAACCTGGTCCCTGACCGAGTCGCAAAAATCCAAACTCAAGGTTTACCAAAGAGCGATCGAGCGGAGCGTATTGGGTATTAAGCTTAGCGATCGAATTCGAAATACCACAACACACGCTCAAAAACTGGAATTGCTGATGTGGGCACTAAGATTGCCAGGTTAAAATGGGATTGGGCGGGCCATGTGTGTAGAATGC